>OY997381.1:2925956-4125956 GCA_963921505.1 Phakellia ventilabrum
AACACTAGCTTAGTTTGGGGTGTCTTTATTCGGTGGACTGGAATGGACCACTGGACTACTGGAATACTGGAGTGGAATACTGGAATGGATTACTGGAATGGCTACTTATCTCACAAGATGCTCGTTAGGGGAGATAGCTGGGCTTGGATTGGACAGTAGCTAACTACAGCAATGTGTATTTCATCACTGCAATGTACCTTGCGTTCAGGCTTACTGCCCATACTTTAAATAGGTAATGCTGCAGCTTAACTGTAGTCTTGGGTACCCAGACCCTCGCTCAACTGTTTCCTGTGCATACTGAGCACTTGGCCCTGCGCCCCTTTGCTCGCTTGTGTGGAAATGATGAGGCCACAGGTTTAGCATTGTGTCTTTGCTTTAGTGATTATGTTCTGTACTAGCCTCGTTCCCAGCCCCCCGCTTTATTTGGTTACACTTACCTTTGTGCAACCATATAAAGTGGGAACGAGGGTATAGTTCTGTGCCACTTTATAGCTGAAACACTTCTGTGTATGCATTATCCGTTGGTTACTAGAGTTGCAGCTAATACAGACAGTGGATATTATTGTCATTGATATGTGATATTGCAGCACTTTGACATGTGCACCTCGTTATCAGAGCCATATGTCTGAAATGCATTGTTTGCTGTCAAAGCTGTGTACTATGCTGGCTACATCAGTGTAGTAGAGAGTCATGATTATAACTGATGAGCAGATTGTCATCATAGCGCTTTGGCATGTGATCATGAGCTATATCCCTACTATGATAGCCATGTAAGGTATCACAATCAGCAGAACATTGTTCCCTTACAAAAACTGTGTAGCATAAAATGATAATGATGCAACTCCAGCAACTGATCCATTGTTGAAATAACCTTTCCTTTTTAGCAGCGTGCATGCATGCATGCGTACGATTGTCATTGATACTTCAAACTTGTGACAGGCATGTTCCAGTAGTCCATTCCAGTGTTCCAGTAGTCCATTCCAGTAGTCCAGTGGTCCATTCCAGTAGTCCAGTGGTCCATTCCAGTCCACCGAATAAAGACTCCCCTTAGTTTGCAGCATGTCAGCAATTGTAGACCATCATAGACCTGAACCACACTTGGTGTACACTCCACAGTTGATATTGCTATCCAATGCTTCCCCCTAAAGTTTAAACACTGAACAAACTCTCCTGTTTGCACTTGTACCAGTCCTGGAGGCCACCAATGTGTGAATGCTGCTTATAGAGTAGCTGTTGGGCTGCACTGTCACCTACAATTAGTTTTGCACCACCTGGGAATGTCAATCCCACAAGACCCTTCTGCCTTGCTCTCAGCCATCTTCATAGTATTAATGCATGCCCTACCAGGATAGCAGTAGTCACTGCATTGTTTCCTATAAGGGCACTTCCTGATAGCATAATGTGTTTTGCAGCTACACATCATAAATGCCTAAGAGGAATAGCACATATGGTTAGCTACATTAAAAATGTAGTATGCTATTGTAATAATTTTTAATATACTTTATTGTAAAAATGTCCTAAGGCTAGGCCAGGATGTGTGCATGCACTAGCCTTGTACTCGGTGAAATTGTTGTAGCTGGCTTGTTATTATTGCCTATCAAAATTTGTGAGGCTCAAAGTTCAGTACCAAATAAGGCAATCTATACTATCTGCAATGCTATGTCTTGAATTAAACTACGTATACGCATTGCGCAGATGGGGCCTCGTGCGGAGGTATAATATAAGTTGAAGGACTACATCTTAACATGGTGCTATGGTGATTTTATTGGCTCTTGCATCTTTAAATGGGTGTATTACTACCCTGGAGAATGCGGACTGAATGATGAACGCATTGATGATGGAAATGTTACAAGAGCACTGCGTTCATATGTGAGAGGAAAGGCTGGTTTCAAATCACTCCACATGACTTCAGCTCTACTTGATGCATCATTTCATGATGCTACGTGCAGGCTGGCTCCGCATGCATGTCTAATGCCAGGTTATAAGGTTGTAAAAGTACCACTTAACATTGCATATGTGGCACATCTTAGAATGAATGCTAAGCCTCCCTCCAAATGTAGCTAAGTGATTATTCTGTATACCGTTCTTTTCTTTGAACATAGTAGCGTATTAGTACCTGAAGCTGTTGTATATTTTGTATACAATGCTGCAATGTAAATTAGCCCTGCTATCTACATGTACATACATTTAGCAACCTGGTAACTAGATGTCAATGAAATAAAGATTTTAAATTTGTGTACTCAAGCACATGCATGGATTTGCACACTGAATCACATTTGATAGCCCGGCCCATTTTTATGGGACATGTATATACATGGCGTGAATATGACAACATACTTGGGATGTGTCTTGACACCTGTAACATTCTAAGGGTGCTACTTTCGACACCTGCAAAGAAGGTAGAGTTCAATAACGATACTAGCAATAATAATTGACACATATCATATTCCACTTTCCTGTAGCACACAAAACCGTTTGTTCCACCAACTCTTCCAGCATCTGGCCAATGGTATAGTATACTCCCTGATCACCTCCAGTGCAGTGAAGGGCAGAGTGGTCTGTCTGGAGTTGGAACTTTCTCCTTGTACGAACGACTCGAGAATTCATAATTTTGCTCGAGCCCATCTACAAGTAAAGTCAGACAGAATGAAACAAAGTTACGACTTGCCATTGGAATGCCAATGGTTAGAAGTGGGAGATGCTGTATGGTTGCACAGTCCTCAAAGAAGAAAGGCCTAACTCCCAAGCTACAGCGGCCCTGGCAAGGTCCCTATACTGTCATCAATTGCAAGCGAATCAATGACTTGGTCTACAGAATCCAGCTAGCACCAAAAACCAAACCTATAAAGTTGTTCACTGAAACCGACTTTGGTGCTACAGTGGTGTGAATGCTCCTACATGATACAGATCATCTGAACAAGGGCAAAGCCCCTAACTACTGTTACTGAAACCCTGATAGACAAGTCTAAATATGGCCTCCCTGAAAATGTCCAACCTACTGTCACTGAAACTCCGACAGATGAGACTTGTAATCCCCCTGAAAACCCTCCTGAGCAACTAAGAAGTGGTTGATCAAGACACTCAGCCGATCACTTTGAAACTTGCTTGTAGCTAAATAATAAATGTTTTATGTTGTACTTTCGTATCCCGGCCCCTTGACTTTGCCATGCTCCCAAGCGACCCTCACATGTTACCTTAACACTGCAAAAACAAAAGCATCTGAGTTGCACAACAATGTGCATACAAGCAGATTAGTTACATTCTTAGGTCTCCAATTTCAGACAGAAGCTACACAATTAAATTAGCTAAGTCACGTATTACAGGTAGCTACAATTAAGGAATTATAGAAATGTTTGAAGTGAAGCTGCCCTTATAACATTTCTATGGCTCCTGCAATTGAAACGTCACAAGTAGCAGCATTTCTAGCATTCCTCAACTGTAGCTACCTGCTAATGCATGTGACTTAGCTTAAGTATTTAAAGCAATTCTTTTGTTTTCGCAGTGTTGTCTGCTGCCTTGTCTAGTCGGTGCCAGCTCTGGTATCTCCCCATAGTCTCTGGCAACTCACTCCATACTCTGTGTTGTATAAAAACCCTTGATGTGTGTTACTGAATAAGTCTTTACGAAATCTCCGTAATATTCTGCTATTAACCCTGCGAGTTGCGGCAAGACAGTGCTTATTGTGAGACTGGAGCCCCAAGAACAGTAGCTACACTAGGAACCAGGGTAAGCCAAAAAATGGCAATAAAAGTTTTGGGCGGGAGTGATTTGTGGCTGAGCAGCTATAACTTCATAATGGAGTACGCTAGAATCATAGGACTTGCTCCATCTGAAAGACAAAAGTCAACCCTTCTAGAAGTCCCTATTTGTGGTGTGACACCCCCACATATTTGGGAGCAATGGGCCTCTGAGATTTGGCATTATTTGGAATATTATTGAAGTAGTTGTAAAGCACTTAGCTACATGCAAGGGAGTATAAAGCCAGCATAGCTATATGCCAGATGAAAGCAATATGCCTGCCAGTTCATTCTAAAAATCTATCATGTAGCCACCTTTGGCAATAAGCTCTGCTTCAAAACTTGATGACAAGATAAGATATGCACCGTCATTGGCTCTTTGCAGAGCCATGATGTAAGTTCTATACATCCGCATGTGGCTCTGCCATTGCTTCAGGAGGCTATAGGGTTTTCTTAGAACACCTCAGAGTCTAGTGTTATAACAGATATCGTGGGTACTGGATATGAATGTGTTATGCACCACATTAATAATTCTTTTTGTATCATATCACAAAACAAATGGAAAAGTGAAACCACTAAGCATATGGATGACCTGTGAATATGGATGAATACATGAGAGGTGAATCAGAGGTATTTAATTTAGCTAATGCTGTTATCTCTGCATGCTTTCAGGTAGCTAAGAGAACTAGCTCAACGTATCAGGTAGAATCACCAGATAACCACATGCATTCTATGGATGCATGGCCATCTGCACCACTCTAGTTCATTTATCAATCTAAGGTAGATTTATTCAGATTTTAATACAAACAGCACCCCAAATTATATGTAAACTGTAACCTAGGTAACTGGGGGGGAAATAAGCACAGTAAGCTATTAAGTTTGTAATGATGTATAATAGCTATATGTGCATTCTTTCTGATAACTATTATCTCCCACCTATATATATCATTTAGGAAATGTCTCACCTGCAGTCTAAATAAGAGAGTCTCACAATGATTTGTAATTCATGGCTTTAAATGGGAAGATTGTAATACTATTAATGGTATTAGCTGTAATTATTGCTGCCACAATGCTACTGGAACGAAATCTTTTATGGCAATTTCACCAGCCCTTACTACAAGCAGAACAATCACCATCTTCACGACAGGTTACCAGGAAGGATGTTGATGATAGTTCCGCACAGCATACCATGCATCCTCTACTCTTACTCTCTGGACCTATTTCGAAGGACATGATAGTTCACAGTGTGTACTTTGATGACAGGGCTAGGGATGGTCACAGCAATGTTAGCATGTTTTTAGTTGGGGCAAACAGGACCATCTTTGACAACAACTGGATTGTTGGATGTGGGATTGGAAACAAGGACGCTTTGGAGTTCAAAGCTCGTTTCACTGCAGAGGATTACCTCATGCATCCACACCTTGGCTCAGAGCGACCATTTCCTTATGAAGAATTTATAGTGGAATGTTACGATCTTCCTGTGGTTAATGGAAGCCAAGCTTTTATCATGTACAAAACTGCACACAACTCACCAGTATATGTTGTTGTATCTGAAAAGCCCTTGTTTATTCCTGCTCCAAGAATACCACCTTCAGGAGAGCACAACTTCACTGTTGTTACATGTACAAAGGTACATAACAAAAACGTTACTTGGCTGCCAGAATTTGTCCGTTACCAAAAGACCATTGGGGTTGATCACGTGCACATGAACATCCTTGACACGTTTATAAAGGATGGAGGGCTTAAAGCACACCTGACAGATCCCAATCTGGCACAAGCTGTGTTAGAAGGTTTTGTTTCATTTAGTGTGTGGGAGGAATGGTACAGTCCATATAAAAAAGAAATATACGTGCACTCTGAGATCCTGAGGAAACTGGACTGTATCTATCGATTTCGTGGTACATATGACTACGCATTTTCTTTGGACACAGATGACTTCTTTAATCCACGGATTCCTGAAAAGACAAATTTGAAGGACTACATCTTAACATGGTGCTATGGTGATTTTATTGGCTCTTGCATCTTTAAATGGGTGTATTACTACCCTGGAGAATGCGGACTGAATGATGAACGCATTGATGATGGAAATGTTACAAGAGCACTGCGTTCATATGTGAGAGGAAAGGCTGGTTTCAAATCACTCCACATGACTTCAGCTCTACTTGATGCATCATTTCATGATGCTACGTGCAGGCTGGCTCCGCATGCATGTCTAATGCCAGGTTATAAGGTTGTAAAAGTACCACTTAACATTGCATATGTGGCACATCTTAGAATGAATGCTAAGCCTCCCTCCAAATGTAGCTAAGTGATTATTCTGTATACCGTTCTTTTCTTTGAACATAGTAGCGTATTAGTACCTGAAGCTGTTGTATATTTTGTATACAATGCTGCAATGTAAATTAGCCCTGCTATCTACATGTACATACATTTAGCAACCTGGTAACTAGATGTCAATGAAATAAAGATTTTAAATTTGTGTACTCAAGCACATGCATGGATTTGCACACTGAATCACATTTGATAGCCCGGCCCATTTTTATGGGACATGTATATACATGGCGTGAATATGACAACATACTTGGGATGTGTCTTGACACCTGTAACATTCTAAGGGTGCTACTTTCGACACCTGCAAAGAAGGTAGAGTTCAATAACGATACTAGCAATAATAATTGACACATATCATATTCCACTTTCCTGTAGCACACAAAACCGTTTGTTCCACCAACTCTTCCAGCATCTGGCCAATGGTATAGTATACTCCCTGATCACCTCCAGTGCAGTGAAGGGCAGAGTGGTCTGTCTGGAGTTGGAACTTTCTCCTTGTACGAACGACTCGAGAATTCATAATTTTGCTCGAGCCCATCTACAAGTAAAGTCAGACAGAATGAAACAAATTTACAACTTGCCATTGGAATGCCCATGGTTAGAAGCGGGGGGATGCTGTACGGTGGTATAATCCTCAAGGAAAGAAAGGCCTAACTCCCAAGCTAGAACGGCCCTGGCAAGGTCCCTATACTGTCATCAATTGCAAGCGAATCAATGACTTGGTCTACAGAATCCAGCTAGCACCAAAAACCAAACCTATAAAGTTGTTCACTGAAACCGACTTTGGTGCTACAGTGGTGTGAATGCTCCTACATGATACAGATCATCTGAACAAGGGCAAAGCCCCTAACTACTGTTACTGAAACCCTGATAGACAAGTCTAAATATGGCCTCCCTGAAAATGTCCAACCTACTGTCACTGAAACTCCGACAGATGAGACTTGTAATCCCCCTGAAAACCCTCCTGAGCAACTAAGAAGTGGTTGATCAAGACACTCAGCCGATCACTTTGAAACTTGCTTGTAGCTAAATAATAAATGTTTTATGTTGTACTTTCGTATCCCGGCCCCTTGACTTTGCCATGCTCCCAAGCGACCCTCACATGTTACCTTAACACTGCAAAAACAAAAGCATCTGAGTTGCACAACAATGTGCATACAAGCAGATTAGTTACATTCTTAGGTCTCCAATTTCAGACAGAAGCTACACAATTAAATTAGCTAAGTCACGTATTACAGGTAGCTACAATTAAGGGATTATAGAAACGTTTGAAGTGAAGCTGCCCTTATAACATTTCTATGGCTCCTGCAATTGAAACGTCACAAGTGCAGCATTTCTAGCATTCCTTAACTGTAGCTACCTGTAATATGTGACTTAGCTTAATTATTTACTACCTATAGTGGTCAAACAATGTAATTGCACATTCTTAGATGTTGATGCTGCAACTCAGGAAACCCGAGCTGGGTTAAAGCAATCCTTTTGTTTTCACAGTGTTGTCTGCTGCCTTGTCTAGTTGGAGCCAGCCCTGATATCACCTCATAGCCTCTGGCAAGTCACTCCATACTCTGTGTTGTATAAAAACCCTTGATGTGTGTTACTGAATAAGTCTTTACGAAATCTCCGTAATATTCTGCTATTAACCCTGCGAGTTGCGGCAAGACAGTCGCTTGTTGTGAGACTGGAGCCCCAAGAACAGTACACTAGGAAGCAGGGTAAGCCAAAAAATGGCAATAAACTGGAGGGGGGGGGAGGGGGGGGAGTGATGTGTGCTTGAGCAGCTGTAACTACATAATGCAGTATGCTAAGATCATAGGCCTTACACCATCTAAAAGACAAACGTCACTAATTCTAGCAGTCCCTATTTGTAGGGGTGACACATGCACAATGTTTTGGAGCAATGGGCCTCTGAGATTTATAGAAGTAGTTTAACTACTAGTAAAACACTTACATGCGAGGGAGTATAAAGCCATGATATATGCCAGATGAAAGCACTATGCCTGCCAGTTCATTCTAAAAATCTATCATGTAGCCACCTTTAGCAATAAGCTCTGCTTCAAAACTTTATGAAAAGATAAGACATTGCACCGCCATTGGCTCTTTACAGCGCCATCATGATGATGTATATTATAGATGTAAGTTCTGTACATCCGCATGTGGCTCTGCCATTGCATCAGGAGGGTGGGCTATATTTTCTAAGAACACCTTTCGTGTTATACAGATATCGTGGGTACTGGAAATAAATGTTATGCACCACATTAATAATTGGTTTTGCATCATTTCACAGAACAAATGGAAAAGTGAAACCACTATTAATTAAGCATATGGATGATCTGTGCATATGAATCAATACATGAGAGGTGAATCAGAAGTATTTGCTGTTATCTCTTCATGTTTTCTTTCAGGTAGCTAAGAGGACTAGCTCAACGTATCAGGTGGAATCACATGATAACCACATGCATTCTATGGATGCATGCATGGCCATCTACTCCGCTCTACGTAGCTCATTTATCAATCGAAGGTGGACTTATTCAGATTTCAATACAAAGAACACCCCATAATATGCAAACTGTAACCTAGGTAACTGGGGGGGAAATAAGCACAGTAAGCTATTAAGTTTGTAATGATGTATAATAGCTATATGTGCATTCTTTCTGATAACTATTATCTCCCACTTTTATATATCATTTATATAGGAAGTGTCTCACATGCATTCAAAATAAGAGAGTCTCATAATGATTTATCATTCATGGCTTTAAATAGGAAGATTGCAATACTATTAATGGTATTTGCTGTGATTATCGCTGCCACAATGCTACTAGAACGAAATCTTTTATGGCAATTTCACCAGCCCTTACTACAAGCAGAACAATCATCATCTTCACAACAGGTTACCAGGAAGGATGTTGATGATAGTTCCCCACAGCATACCATACATCCTCTACTCTTACTCTCTGGACCTATTTCGAAGGACATGATAGTTCACAGTGTGTACTTTGATGACAGGGCTAGGGATGGTCACAGAAATGTCAGTATGTTCTTAGTTGGGGCAAACAGGACCATCTTTGACAACAACTGGATTGTTGGATGTGGGATTGGAAACAAGGATGCTTTGGAGTTCAAAGCTCGTTTCACTGCAGAGGATTACCTCATGCATCCACACCTTGGCTCAGAGCGACCATTTCCTTACGAAGAATTTATAGTGGAATGTTACGATCTTCCTGTGGTTAATGGAAGCCAAGCTTTTATCATGTACAAGACTGCACACAACTCACCAGTATATGTCGTTGTATCTGAAAAGCCCTTGTTTATTCCTGCTCCAAGAATACCACCTTCAGGAGAGCACAACTTCACTGTTGTTACATGTACAAAGGTACATAACAAAAACGTTACTTGGCTGCCAGAATTTGTCCGTTACCAAAAGACCATTGGGGTTGATCACGTGCACATGAACATCCTTGACACGTTTATAAAGGATGGAGGGCTTAAAGCACACCTGACAGATCCCAATCTGGCACAAGCTGTGTTAGAAGGTTTTGTTTCATTTAGTGTGTGGGAGGAATGGTACAGTCCATATAAAAAAGAAATATACGTGCACTCTGAGATCCTGAGGAAACTGGACTGTATCTATCGATTTCGTGGTACATATGACTACGCATTTTCTTTGGACACAGATGACTTCTTTAATCCACGGATTCCTGAAAAGACAAATTTGAAGGACTACATCTTAACATGGTGCTATGGTGATTTTATTGGCTCTTGCATCTTTAAATGGGTGTATTACTACCCTGGAGAATGCGGACTGAATGATGAACGCATTGATGATGGAAATGTTACAAGAGCACTGCGTTCATATGTGAGAGGAAAGGCTGGTTTCAAATCACTCCACATGACTTCAGCTCTACTTGATGCATCATTTCATGATGCTACGTGCAGGCTGGCTCCGCATGCATGTCTAATGCCAGGTTATAAGGTTGTAAAAGTACCACTTAACATTGCATATGTGGCACATCTTAGAATGAATACTAAGCCTCCCTCCAAATGTAGCTAAGTGATTATTCTGTATACCAATCTTTTTTTCGAGCATGATAGCGTATTAGTACCTGAAGCTGTTGTATATTTTGTATACAATGCTGCGATGTAAATTAGACCTGCTACCTATATGTACTTTCATTTAGCAGCCTGGTAGATGTTAATGAAATTCTAAATGTGTGTACCCAAGCACAATGTCATGCATGGATTCGCAATTTATATACACTGAATATTATTATTATATACATGTCGTATGCATGACAACATACTTGGGGTATGTCTTAACATCTGTAATTACCACTCTAAGGGCACTACTTTAGACACCTGCAAGGAAGGTAGAGTTCTGAAATAACCATACTAGCAATAATCATTGACACATATCATATTCCACTTTCATGTAGCGCACAAAACCGTTTGTTCCACCAACTCCTCCAGTATCTGGCCAATGGTATAGTACTCCCTAGTCACTCCCAGTGTCCTCATCCTTGAACTCCTGAGGCAGGTACATAGCAATAGCTCTGCTCTATGGTGTGGCCACATGTATAGCCCCAACATGTCAGAATGTCACACTGCCTCCTGTAGGAACACCTGTAATTTTCCGGGTGAAAGTAGCTAGGTAGAGTGTTACAGTATTAACAGTGTATGCTGATAAAAGTTTGCATTAGCTATTTGCATGGACTTTTTACCACCAACTTGTCAATAATCATTAATGCAGCAGCACTATTCTCTAGTTTGAGGCAGCTACTGAAGATCCTATCTTCAACAAACACCATGCCAGTTGCAAGCTATTTTTTCAGCCCTAATAATTCAGGTATGGCTATCCTTCTCTTTGGAAGAATTAGAAGCTGAGCCTTCTAAAAGTCAATACTGCTAGCTATTTCACTTCTCATGACATAGCTAGCTGATCATAAACTAATCTTGATTACTAAAGGTCAATCTTTAGCCAACCTCCTCTCTGCTAGTAAATCAAAAATTTGGAGAGGCCAGGCCTTAGATATAAACAGATGATTCCAGTCTCAGCCACCTTAAAACTGAATGTCTGGAATCATCTCAAGTTATCTTTGCAGCCTGGCCCCTCTATAGGTGTAGGATATAGCACAAAGTGGAAATTTATTGGCTGAGGCGGAGCCAAAGCCAGTAAAGCTTTACTGCTGACACAGAGTGCTATAACCAATTTGTGCTACATCATCTGCTAACTATTCAAGCATACTTAGCTAGTTCAGTTGGAGTATAACTAAAATCCAATCATGTTAGCTATATACGCCTGCTAGGAGGACTATAACAGATATATTCGCCTGGCAGTACCTGTGATTTGTACGGTTGCTGTGGTACATTCTAATTTACTTTATCCAATCACCTTGCCAATTTACATTACCAATAATATAAGGTCTCTTTTCATAAGGCAGTGCACGGGGGGGGGGGGGGGATATGTACATGCATAGCTGATTTCATGAGTACAAACACAAAGAGGACTAGCTCCCTGTGCAATGTGACACAGTTAGCTACTTGTAACCTACATATACATGCACTTGCTAGAGGAGTTTCCCCATTCTTTGCATGGGTATAATTAATAGAAATAATATAGTTCACTCCTTTATATAGGGGTTCAGGTAAGCCAGATAAAATTTATAATTAGCCCATTCCTAGCCTCGCTCCCAAGCCACGCAGCTGTTGAACTCTTCGGGGGGGAGTGGCTTGGGGACGAGACTAGCCCATTCCTCCCTCTCCATTCCCATGCACACGTATCAAGGATTGGAGGTCTAAGAACAAGACTATAGTTGGCCTCTCCCACAAGGAATTCAAAGATCTCCAGACACTGCCATGCATGAAAACTGGGCATCTACTGTAGCTGGGTGAAGAGTTGCCAAAAGTATTATGCTACCAGTGCCCCATCCATGTTATTACACATTACCCCTCTCCCCTAAATTTTTTACATGAGAAAATGCCAGTTAAACTACAGGTAAGGAGAGTCTGCACAACATACTTTATTGTGGTTATGCATATCAGTTTCACTGCTACCGAAATGTCCAAACTGCAGAATTATTCACGGTTTCCATTTTGCACCTCAAAAAAATCTGGATAAGACTTGTTGGGGTATACACCTAATGGGAATGTCGTTAGGAATAAGGAATCTATAATATAGCTAACACAATTAATAAATTCATAATAACCTGAGGCGGGCCTTTGCAAGAAGAATTATCATTAACAGTTTACAAATGCTTTAATAGATCACAAACTGTATAGTATATACTGCAAAAACATGAGGATTATTTTAACCCAGTTTGCAGTTGCAATTCAAGGGTCACGTCACATGCTTTGATATTGAAGTTGCAACTCAGGTAGCCTGAGCTGGGCAATCTTTTTTTTTACATGTTTGCTGTTAGCTTCTTATTTTTCACCTGCTCCTTTATTGTCTACGGTTCATATTTGTGGGTACCTGCAACTCTTAATTAGCAATTTATGTAAGTACATTTGGTTTCTAAATTACCTTTATAGTCCCCCCACTTCCTTGGACTGTATATAATCGTGCACTGGGGCCACAGCTGAAGAAGGAAGCTGAAATTGCAGTGAAGGAACGTGGAGACAATGCCGAACTAAGTGTCTACAAAAACGTTTTCACTTGTGGTGAACAGTATGAAGAGCCAATGTTTTTATTAGCCCAGGTTGATTTTGACCCTGATAACAAGAGTAAACAAACCCCCTTATGACAGCCTCATTTCTGCCTGCTGCTAAGCAGTCACAGCTAGCTGTAGCTTCGAAGAACGTGCATGGATATTGACCTGACAGTCCTCCACATTGGCATTGGTGCTATTGTAGTAGAAATAAAAGCTTCTGCAAATCCATTAGTAGAGATTGGTAACCCTGTAACATCACTGCACAAGGCAGAAGGTCTATTAAGGCTCTTTGATGAATCTTTTCCCATTTGCAAGGTAGCGTTTTCCAAAACTGCATTGAATTACTATCAGAACATCAGAAAGGAGAATTCAAGCGACTAGAACTAAAAGATAATTTCGTATTCTGTGATTATGCATTTGCAACACATCCAGGAGCAGTTTCCAAATTACTCTCAAATTTCAATGGAGCAACACAAAGACTGGTTTCCATGCAAATCTGACGGAAAGAACAGACAAACTGTTCCACTGGTCAATAAGTTTAAAGTGTCTTGTTGCTTCCATATAAGGTGGTAAACGTCACATTAAGAGATGAAGCTGTCAACGTTGTAAAGCAAGTCAAACAGAGAGAAATGAAACTTAGCTAGCTACACAGCATGACGTTTCTCCAAAGCAGAGTAGAAGTTCAGGATTTGTTAAGAAATTAAAGATTGCTACTGATATACTATAGCTAGCTACCTAAATCCTGAGCAGATAGCAATCTGGGATGGACCTAAGTTGCAAATTCTACGTGGAGTTGCAGGAACTGGTAAAACAGTCCTTATACAGTGGAACCCCTCTAATCAGGACCCCTGAAATAAGGACACCTCACTAATAAGGACATCACTTTTTGGTCCCAACTCATATGAATGTGTACTATTTGACCCCTGAAATGAGGACACCCCCAGTAATCAGGACACTGGAGCTGGTCCCAGGGGTGTCCATAATAGAGGGGTTCCACTGTGCACCTGAAGAACAGATTACTGTTGTAAATAGCTATGTTACTACTGATGCTATGGCTGGGGTAGCTAGCTATATGAGAAATTCTTTCGGCAAAACAGAGCTATATACACTGTAAAAATAGAGTGGTCATTTTAACCCATATAAGGTTAACTCAGTTGCATTGCACCACAAAATGTACAGTTAAGAGGATGACTTTACTCAGGGAACCCATGCAGATACATCGTGTTTCTGTGGTGGGGATAGCAACAGGCTGCATGGGAAAGGCATGCGTTGTTAATTGGTCTTTCTATACTTTTGAAATTGGAGAAATATCCGTGTAAAGTGATCCACTTGTTTACGCATTGTTTTGTAGCTAGACAGCAACCTTGTACCAACCTGTTACTATCCCCGCCAAAGAAAAATGATATCTGGGTTTCCCTGAGTAAGTGGTCTTATTGAACTGCACTTAACTGTGCATTCTCTGATGCTAGTATTACAAATGAGGTAACCCTATATGGGTTGAAATGACCACTCTGTTTTTGCAGTGTATAGTCATAGGGTTAAGGTTATAAATAAAAAGTACTTTTTTTGTACAAATTGTCAAAGAGTAGCTAAGTCCATGGCCTCTGAAATATGTGCCCACCATCTTTTCATTGATGAACCTCAATACTTGTTAGATAAAACACAACTTATCTTTGACATTGGCAAGAATAAAAACAGTGCAAAGTTTCTGTGGGTTGTACGTGTTAGATCCAGTGCAGCCACTTGATAGGTCACACATGCATCACCACAGAACGGTCAGAGGCAGAACTACAGCTGCTAAATATACTGTTGAATCCCAGTAGCTATCCTACTTTGTTTGCATTAGCTAAACGTCTAGTTCTTTTACTATGGGAAAGAGCTTTGCATCTTGGGCAACTGTCAATAGCTAGCTAGCTACATATGAGCACTCTAGCTAAAGACCAATGTCATTAGGTAAATCTCGAACCATAATCATATCTTCACCCTGATGGTAGAAGTGGTCTTGTACATGTGTAGCTACAGCGCATCACATGGTGGAGTGGAGGAAGACTGGGATGCAAAGTGCAACTCTTCCTTATTTCTCTAGAGAAAGGAAGACATCTAGCTAAATGTCGACTTGCCACAACCATGCAAGCAGAGTAGCTAGCTAACATTTTTTTTAATCAATTTTTTCCCGGCATAGCTATAATTATGTGTGCCTTTGTATGCTGCTATAGCTAAATATTTCATCTTTGCAGAATAATTTTTGATATTAAACTGCAAATCATAGTTGAACTCAGCATTTGTATGGGTGTGGCTTAATAACTCATAACTGTGGGTGGGTCTCAACCGCTTGTGCTTTAGGCCGTGGGGCCACAGTGCTGTTCGGTCTGGCTCTTGTTTAGCTTATGCTAAAATGTCCTTGTTGTCTGAATGTTGATCCTTGTTCTGTGTTTATTTGTCAGTGCTTGAAATGGACTTAGCTAGTCTTGTAGCCAGCTTTCTTCCCTGGGTAGCTAGTAGCTAGCTAGCTACATGTAACTAGTAGCTAAAATGGACCTAGAATTACGAAAGTGTCATGCTAGCTAGCCACGTGGTTGATGACCCCTATCTTGCCTAAGGATTCTGGAAGTACTAGATTAACAGTCCCGAGCTAAGTGGCCCCTTCAGTATAATCCATCTGATAACGCCCATATGACACAGCTATGTAGACTAGATAGTAGCTACTAGGCTGCAAGAGCCTGGGAATGAGGCTACTAAACACCGCCACCTGCACCACAACTTGGTGACCACGCCCACCACATGCGCGCGGCGCACTATTATTTCCGGGTAGTGTATACGCTTCCTGCTATCTAGTGTTCAGAGCGATATCAGGTATTATCTACTATCTATCATGTCTATGGCGCTATGGAGCTGAAACCTGTCCGGCTACTGTCATTATTAATCCTTCTCTGCTCCCCACTGGCACTAGGTAAGACTGATATCACTGGACTGAACAGTCGATCGACTGTCGATTTTCTATTTTGTGTCCATAAAGTAGTACACAGTAGACCATAGTAGAAGGTTGGAGAAGTGTCTTGAACCTTCAATAACCTGGCAAGCCCCTTGGCTAAGCATTATCAATGTAATGTCTGACTGTGATGAGCTAAATTTGATGAGATTCAGTCACTATGCTGTGAGCCCCTCCTGGACCCTCTACTGAGAGATATAGCATATACGTGGATATAATTATGGTATCTGCAATAGAGATATGACTGTTTCTGCCAATCTCTAGTCTTCCTTGTTACCACTTCTACACTTCCTCCCATTACTTGTGTGTGTGTGTGTTGTTCTAGGAAGAGGAAATAGGGTCTTTATGGTACAGCTGACATGGGGAATACTTCCTTTGCATAGCGCCTTGAATGAACTACGAATACTGCAATGAACTAACTTGTGCCCTTGTCTCTCCCTACTGCAGTTCTATCCACCCACAGCTCTGACTCTCGCTACGGGTATGGTGATCGGAGATACGAGCCAGAAGTGAGCCCGGGGCATCCCGCTTTACCCCACCGGGACTCACAATACAATACCGGTCAACCGTTTAGTCCTTCCCGTGCCGGGCAGCAATCACCGCCTGGGCATCTGCCGTCAATCCATCCAGAGCAAAGACCGACTTCAGACCGGCATCCCGTTAACTCATACCCAGAAACCAGTTCCAGTACAGAACCCCAACCCCCACCGTCCCACTTGAATTGTAAAGTCGGAAACGTGCTTAATGGAGCTGTACCCAAAGGCAAAGTAAAGGTGGATAACATAGAGGGCATCGGTTCTCCTACCACCAAGATGAGTGACCAAGAGTGTGTTGCACAGTGCTGCAGATTGGGACCGCTCCGGTGCCAGTATGCTTGGAACTTTGAAGGGCGGTGTTTTGCAGTCGCTTGTTCCGCCCACCCTCAGTTGTGCCTGCCGGTGAAGTTGCGGAATGAGAATGGGATGCCTGTAAACAGTCTCTATGTGGAGATGGTATACAAAGGTACCTATTGCTTTAGTAATGTATTAAGTGTTGGGGTGTGTAAAATGAATTTTCCCTCTCACCATCCCCATAATAGAACAAGCATGGTAACTGCTACATAGCCTCGTCCCCGGGCTCTCTGAGCGTTTCACACTGGAGTGCCTGGTACTATTTCTCATGTGATTTAACTTACATAATTGTGTGTGGGGCGGGACTGCTCAAAAGACTGTTGTGCTTCTCTACCTTTTGCTGGTGACAGTGTTTCAGCGCTCAGTCTGTGGTACAAATGGGCTCCAAAGAGTATAGCTACAAGTAGTATGTATTCGCTGCCTTCCTTCGTTGTCTGAGAACTGCAGCTGTCCTCGCCCACGCAAAATTCACCCTTCTACCACCCTTCTACCCTATGCGTCATGAACGTGAGAAAAAGTACCAGAAACGCGCACGTGGGCCTGGGAACGAGGCTAACTGCTGCATGTACATGTATGTTCTTTTGGTGGGAGAGCAAGTTTGAGATGCTTACATATTCACAATCAGTATAATCTAACTACTGCCATAATATTGAGGCATCCTGAAATTGGAATAGCAGACAAAAGATATGTCTCTGAAGAGTTGAGCTACCCAAGTCATTGTCTAAGCTAAGACTTCCACGAGCATTTCACTTTGCCCTGAAGTCAATAGCCTTTGTGGAGGTGGGTACATTCCAAGAATGTTGGAACATCCTGAAAGTGTGTATGTTACCTGAGATGATGATGTTTATAATATTAGCAGGCAGTTACTGAGTTGGCTTCTCCATGTCAAAGAGCGTACATTAGTCTTGTTGAGGGTAGTGCACGCCCTCCCATGCAAATCCTAGATTGCAACTGAGGGCTAATTAGGGCCTACATGTATTTCTGTGATATTTGGCTTGATTAATGATGAATCAGAACCCAGCCTGTAACAAGTGGGCAGTGCTCTTTTGCACAGGAAGGCGTGGGCACGGGACTAGATGTGAGGCTAGCATCTGGGAATGAGACACAGATTTTTGGTAGCACTAGTTGTCCAGATGTTCTGAGTGACCTTTGCCTTATTGGACAGAAGCCACCTGTACATGTAGTGTAATAGTTAGATTCCTGTGAAGCCAGAGTTGGAAGTTTGGGTTCAGAAGGTATACTTTAGCACTGTTTTCCACTCAGCATTCCAAACTTAAAACCTATTATAATGTACAAATTGCTACTTTTCCAGGAATATGGGCACAATTCGGAGTATTCTTACTCCTCTTTCAACTATGCTAGTAATGTTCAGCCTCACTACTTCCCAGTAAAGCCTCCCACATAAGTAATTATGTGTGGTAAATTAGTACATATTTTATGGTAGCCTCCGTCCCAGGCCTACTCTAATACTTCAAGGCCTACTCTCTAGTTTTTGTTGCTGCGCAATGGTGCAAAAAGAGCTGTGGAGTGGAGCCTGGGAACGTACAATTCTTGCAACTGAATGGATGGGATGGAATTAGGGTAAGGTTAGGGAAACGTTTCCAGAAATACATACGGAAGTGTCCAGTTACCAGTGTGCTCTTTCTTCCAAATCACTTGCTAGAACGAGGCTACCCTTTGAGATGGTCCTGAAGTTACATTTTAGGTGGTGATTTCACTCCTAGACTGCAGAGCCTACTTGTACATGTAATTGTTAATAGGTGCATGGTGATGGAGTTATGGATAATTAGAACATACATGTATCCCTTTAGTAAGAAATTTTTTACTATCAGCATGATAATGTAGAATGAGAAGCAACTGACATTTCTGCACAGGTTGCCATGGCTAACTAACTGGAAAAAGGCACTTTGTGGCGACCAAAATCCAGTGGATTTCCTAGTATCTTGATGTAATTATCAGTTAAGACTTGAGTCCAGTTGGCCCTTTATACACCAAGCCATGTAGTTATGCATTAGCACTATAATAAGATCAGACATACAGTTATATACTGTTGGTGCTTAGGCTTGTTTCCCGGCCCCCCCTCACAATTTTCATACTGCAAGCAACAAAAGCTGGGGTGCAGATCTGGGAATGAGGCTAGTCAGTACTAGACACATTCTTGAAGAACACTGTCTACATGTACAGTACATGTACATGTAAACATCTATTCAATATCGCTGAAAATAGGACACAATAGTGTATGTATACCATATTTTCGCAATCAGACACTGCGGCTAATAGTGATTTTATCACACAAGTTTATGCTTCTACTATAAACTTGCTGCTACTATTTGGCAGCATCAAACCAGCCTAAGTATGCATGGCTGTAAGACTGGGAAACCCACTCAAAGTTAAGACTTGGAAGAGATCTGGCTTCATAGGGTAATTGAAACCTGCTACTCTTACCTACCTGTTAGGGGCTGTTCATGTTGCATGTATCTACAGCCGGAAGACAACCCATTACTGTTTCCTCATTCCTGTGTGTGTAGCTGTACATGTAATTGTGTAAATAAGAGGCCTCACCCGTATGTTTTTAGGCTGTGTGACATGGACACATGTTGCTAGAGGAATGCAGAGCATTGTGGGGCGAGCTTGAGTGAGTACTCTGAGTTTCTGTAGCATCCATAGCTGAGAAAGTTTGGTAGCATCCATAGTCAGGAGAGTTCTTGTGAAAGTACACATTAGCAGGGAATTTCATAATGCCACTTGATCACAATCGAATACGTTAAAATAGATGAGCATAGAAATTGGATTGCTATGCGCTTAATTATGTAACCATAGAACGTACGGAATGACGTACGTACCATGATCATGATAATACAATGGAAATGCTGAGTTGCTCACGTTCGCCCAACGAGAATGCTGACCTACAGCTACAGCCACGTGTACATATCGGCATCCTAGAACAGTAAAGACATTGTGCTAAGACCAATACAGAGAGCAAGGAAGAGCCAGTTAGTGAGACCAATGGGCCTTTCACTGTAGCCTTAGGCGATACTTTATACTGTGTGTTGGGCCTGTACTAGAGACTGATCCATTATGCTGGCATGTAATAGGGTGAGTTGAGCACTGCATGAACATACATGTAATGCTGTCATAATAGGCAAAGATATTTGGCTTGACCACTCGTGTGCCTCAGCAATGTGAGTTTTCTTTGCTTGGCAGTCCATTTGGTGACCAACAGCAACCGTCCTTGGAGGACTATGTACACACGGAAACTCTCAATAATAATCATCACCTCATTATTGTCTTGTCACCTGGTAAAGATTTATTGAGTTTTGCCTCTAAAGTAAAACTTCAAATGGACTATAATCAACTCCAATTGGGGTCACACCATCATGAATAGAGCATAGTATAATAAGTAAATTGATATGTGTAATGTGCTGGTCCCTAGCCTGCGTACATGACATCAGAATGTTTCACACCATCTTATACACATACACATACATCCTTTCTTCCCCTCCTCCAGAGGAACGTCCCTCCACCCAACTCCCTCAGTACCAACGTCCAGAGCAAACTACAACCCAACCTCCGAACAGCACAGTGTCTGACGAGTCCAGTACTCCTGCTACCAACCCAGCATTTACCAGTGAAACTGCCACTGAGAGCACACAAGCAGAAACACCCCGAACGGAGCCCACCACTCATCCTGATGATTCAGAATCAACTCGACCTGAGGAAACGGTTGAACCAGTCACACATTCTGTGACTACTGAGACCCCACCCACAACATCCGAGAGTAAACCCACTACTTCTGAGATCCCACCTGCTTCTGAGACCCCTCCCACTACTACTGAGACCCCTCCCACTACTACGGAGACCCCTCCCACTACTACTGAGACTCCTCCCACTACCACTGCCACAACTGAAATTACTGCCCCACCTACGACCCCTGAACCCAGTACGTTGTCACTGTCAATACAAAGTGCCTTAAAGTGACTATTGTTTGTGGGTGCTACATGTAATTTTAGCGCAATTTGGCAAATTGGAAAAAAAATTGCCAAATTTTAAACCAGCTAATATTGATATTCATACGCATAAATGTGTTCTGTGTATATACAACTGCATATATTTATGCGACCATGCAGAAATATGCATTGTGCACGCAAAGGCTTATACTGCTGTAATCAAAAGTATGCGGTTTAAGTGTGCACAGTGCGTCTTGCAGCGGTGTGTAGAATCTTTGCCCTGCTGCATAACGGAATTCCAATAACAGAAGTGACTTCAAAGTCTAATTAATAATTTGCCCCACCATTTGTCTTGTGTGGTTACTCTACAAGGCTGCACTTCTGTATGTTGTAGCCTCAATTCCAGGCCTTCCCCACATGAGGAAAAGCCGGGACTCACTTCTCCTCGCTAGTGTGGGGAAGGAATGGCAATATGACTACCAAATTTGCAGGTTACATGTACGTGTATACTGGAGCTGTCAAAACGTCAGGTCTCTCTATAACCAGGCCTAGCCTCATTCACAGGCTCCACTCACCAGCTTTTCTTGTACAGAAACGTTTTGGTATATATGGTACGAGAAAAGCAGGGGAGCCTGCAGCCTAATGTGCCTCGGCTCCATAAGAATGCATCTATTCAGGATTTCATAGAGAGAGAGATGGGTGGGGGGCACGGCAGTTCCTCCCCCCCCCCAGAATTTAAAGTTAACATTCTTTTCATACTCAGTATAGTTCATTAGTAGCTAATTTTCAGCCTTTATGGAGCCCCAGAAGCCAGCAGGAGCCACCTCAGAGCCCGTAAATTTCAAAACTGTCCTAGGGGAGCATACACTCCCACATTCCCCTAGGGAGCGAGGCTCTACGTGCATCATTTTCCCCACCCCCACCAGAAAAATTCTGTATGAAACCCTGCTATTGGATTACAGGCTCATGGGCCTCGCCCATGCAAAAATTCATCCTTCTACCCAATGTGTCACGCACGTGAGAAAAGTACCAGGCCCATGCACAGTTGTGCCAAAGTGAAACACGCACGTGGGCCTAGAAACGAGGCTAGTTCGGTATGCAGGCACATACATGTATACTTCCTAAATTGCTGCATGATTAGTGTTCTGCTGTCCGTGTCCTCCCGTCTGTAGGCATCGATGTTCAGGTCACAGGTTCGCTAGAAGTGACCCTTCCACGTGAAGAGGTCAAACTGTTTGCCGGAACCTGGCCACTCCCCGACAACCCCGATGACTTTAGCTACAAGTGGGAGGAGATCTCGGGCCCCAGTCAGGGGATTCTCGCGGGAAAGAATGAGAAGGCTATCACTCTCACACAGGTACTTTTGCTACTCTTATAGTATGGAGTCCATCTACTAGTCATTCTCATGTACATGTACAGCCAATGTGCATGAATCAGCATGTACATGTATTAGCATGTACATGTACATCAGTGTACACGACTTTTGGTCTGTGGAAATTAGTAGGGGCATGCCCAAGCTCCTCCCCCTGGTGATACCCAGCCCCCCTCCTTTCTTATATATGGATCACACATATTATAGACCTCGTACCCAGGCCTTAATTCCCTAAAAGCGTGGAAGGCCTCCAGGCGTAGTAGTTTATCTCGTGCTATGATGTAGGGTAGACTTAATTAACCAGTTGAGTGCACATTCCGCCCACGCAATATTGATCCTGGGAGAGCATGGTAGATAAGATCGATCGTATCGTTGTAGCTTTAACAGTTGTGAGTGCATGGCCTTTCCCTTCCAGCTTGCACCGGGGAACTACATCCTCAAGGTGACAGTGGAGAGTCGAGTGGACAGCACGTACGGCTTCACGTTGGTGAACCTGACCGTGCACCCCAAGCCAAGGGAGAACCGGCCACCCACGGCCATCATCTACCCACAGCAGGACGTCATCAAGGTAGGGCCAGGCTGGGATTGTTCTGGTTATAGGTGTTGTCTGTTTTGTTATCTGGGAGTACAGTGTTGTTGGTTTTGATGGCACTGCCCAGCTACCAACTGATATGAGTGGCTGAAATGTCACTAAGCTGTTATCAGTTTGTTTTTAGCTGTGGTGATTAATTTAGTTTGCAAACTTGTGACTAGACAACTATTGCCTCCCCTAATATTCCCCCTCCTCCTGCTCCCCTCCCCTCCCCTCCCCTCCCCTCCCCTCCCCTCCCCTCCCCTCCCCTCCCCCCCCTCCCCTCCCCTCCCCTCCCCTCCCCCCCCCACCCTTTCTCCCCTCCCCTTCCTCCCCACCCCCACCCTTTCTCTCCTCCCCTCCCCCACCCCACCCTTTCTCCCCTTCCCTTCCTCCACCACCACCACCCTTTCTCCCCTCCCCTCCCCTCCCCCCCCCGCCCCTCCCCTCCCCTCCCCTCCCCTCCCCTCCCCTCCCCTCCCCTCCCCCTCACAGGTTGAGCTCCCCCAGACCTCAGTGACCCTAGATGCCTCCAGGAGTGAAGATGACCTGGACCCTAAGCTGCTCAGCTACCTCTGGGAGGAGGTGAAGGGCCCGGTCCACTCCGACTTCACGTCTAACAGTGCCAGCCTGGAACTCACTGACCTGAAGGAGGGGGACTACCAGTTCAAGTTAGTGGGGGAGCAAAGTAGAGCTTGGGGTTTGCTTGAGTGGTGCTGAAAGTTTCCCCATAAAGACACTTAATTATTCGTTGGGGGACTACTCACTGCACAGTACAACACCACTTCTGTATTGAGATTCTGTATATACGTAAGCACTTATTACATATGTGCACATATGCACACACATACTCACACACACATACTCACACACACATACACACACACACACACAGGGTCACAGTCACAGACAGCGATGGTGCGAAATCAGAGGCTCTAGCCAACATCAAAGTTGAACCAGAAGTTGACAACCCCCCTACAGCCAATGCTGGGCAGTGGATAACCATCCACCTCCCCAACGATGAGGTGACCTTGAACGGCAACAAGAGCACAGACGATAAGGTATGCACCGATCACTTCCTAATACATGTATGTACATGTACCTAGTGTACATGCTACTTAGTGGTTTCCTACAGGAGTGTTAGTTTCGACGGGGGAATATGTAGCCTCGTTCCCAGGCTCTTCTGATGCAAAATGGACCAAGAGGGCTTGGGAGCCTCGTCCCCAGGCTCTCTGCGTGTTTCACACTGGAGAGCCTGGTACTTTTTCTCACATTATTTACATGCTTACGTAATTGCGCCACTCATGTTGCGCTTCTCTACCTTTGCTGGTGACAGTGTTTCAGCGCTCAGTCTGTGGTAGAAATGGGCTCTGAAGAGTAGCTACAAGAAGTGTAGATTTGCTGCCTTCCTTCGTTGTCCGAGAATGGCAGCTGTTCTCATCCACGCTAAATTTCACCCTTCTACCACCCTTTTACCCTCCGCATCACGCGCATGAGAAATAGTACCAGGCCCACAGCTGCACTACAGTGAAATGCGCACATGGGCCTGTGAGTGAGGCTAAGGGCATGGTAAACCGTCGTTCCCAGGCTCCACTCCCCAGCTTTTATTAAACTATGCGCTTACACAAGAGCGCATAAAGAAATGTTCCCGGGGTGGGGAAATTTTTTTATGCGCCCTTGGCTAACAGCTGGGGAGTGGCACAGTGTAGACTATGCGATAAAAGTTGGGGAGTGTGGCCTGGGAATGAGGCTAAGCCTGGTATGTACAATATAATTGCATGAAAAAATGTACAGGATGCGATTTGATCTGCAATGGGCACCCTGCTATCCCCCCACCAACTCATACACACATACATGGACCACTTTCCAGGGTATAGTGGAGTACAGCTGGAAGTTACTTAACGCCGAATCTGATCAAGGTGTGGACATGCAGGTACAGATTAGTAATAGAT
Source organism: Phakellia ventilabrum (assembly GCA_963921505.1). Lineage (NCBI taxonomy): Eukaryota > Metazoa > Porifera > Demospongiae > Axinellida > Axinellidae > Phakellia > Phakellia ventilabrum. Next base: position 2,950,390 of record OY997381.1, read on the forward strand.
ACACTGCCAAGTGTAAAGATAGGAAAGGGGTGTAATGTAATTAATATAATGTTTGCCCAAGCTGGGATGTATCACTGAGCACACGTATACAGCGAGCGCCAGGATTACCAGGAAAGCAAGGAGCAGAGGGCGGGGTAGCTGCAACTGTTTGGCTTCCTCTTGGGTTGGCGTGGCTTTCCCATTGTCAATGATTTGTAAGTCAAGCTGCCAAACAGCTCAAATGACAACTTAGCATCAACCAAGGTATGTGGATCCTTACTATTCAAGGAACTAGGGCACTGGGTGTGTCCTTACTATTCAAGGAACCAGTACACTGGGTATATCTTTACTATTCAAGGAACTAGGACACCGGGTATGTCCTTACTATTCAAGGAACTAGGACACCGGGTATGTCCTTACTATTCAAGGAACTAGGACACCGGGTGTGTCCTTACTATTCAAGGAACCAGGACACTGGGTATGTCCTTACTATTCAAGGAACCAGTACACTGGGTGTGTCCTTACTATTCAAGGAACTAGGACACTGGGTGTGTCCTTACTATTCAAGGAACTAGGACACTGGGTGTGTCCTTACTATTCAAGGAACTAGGACACTGGGTGTGTCCTTACTATTCAAGGAACCAGGACACTGGGTATGTCCTTACTGGGTGTGTCCTTACTATTCAAGGAACTGGGTGTGTCCTTACTATTCAAGGAACTAGGACACTGGGTGTGTCCTTACTATTCAAGGAACTAGGACACTGGGTGTGTCCTTACTATTCAAGGAACCAGGACACTGGGTATGTCCTTACTATTCAAGGAACCAGTACACTGGGTATGTCCTTACTATTCAAGGAATAATCCCTGTTCCCCCCACAGGGTAGCCACACCCCCACCCCTCAAGTTAGCCACCTCGCCCTGGGAGTGTATACATTCGAGCTAACAGTCACTGACAAAGCCGGACAAAGCGACAGCGCCACAGTCAGTGTAACCGTTAAAGAAGGTACATGCACACCATACATGTATGTGTCATTGTGGCTGGGTTTCATGTTAGGAGGGAGGAAAGTTGGAGTGCTTAAGCATGTGTGTAGGAGGGAGGAAAGTTAGGGTGGGTTCCTTTACCAGGAGCTGGGGGTAGGTCCCTCAATTACGTGGGCTGAATTAGGTTATTTAGTAGCTCCATTGGGTCTCAAAGGCAGGTCAAAACGTCTGCAGAGGGTTGGAGGGGGAATTTGTCTGTCTGTCTATCTGCCTGTCCATCTGTCTGTCTATCTATTCACCCGTCTGTCTGTCTGTCTGTCTGTCTGTCTGTCTGTGTATCTGTATCTGTACTTCTCACATGCATGAAGATAATCTATAGGCAGAACAGGAGATACTGGAAGATTCAGGATAAACTACATCAAGCTAGCTTGATTAATAAAGTTTGTGTTGCATAGATTATCATAAAAGCTAACTTGAGTCACATTATAAACTGCCAATTCAGTACTTTCGCTGTAAGTTCAGATAGGTCTTAACAGGTGCAGCCCAGGAAAGCTTACAGCTATATTCTGAACCACACAGTTTGACCAGCTGGTCTTTAGATATGATATATTTCTACTTTCTCCCCATATTAGTTACATTACCCACTTCCATTCCATTTCTCCCCCATTCCATTCCATCCAGAGGAGTGGATTCCTCCAGTGGCGGCTGCCGGGGGGAATGTGACCGTCACCTTCCCTGAGATATCGGCCCTCCTTGACGGCAGTAAGAGCCATGACGACTACAAGATCGACAGCTTTTTATGGCAACAGATTAGGTGTGTGTGGTTGGTTTGTCTGCTAAATCTAGCCTCCTAAATCTAGCCTCATTCCAAGGCCCACGTGTGTTTTAGCATAGCTATGGGCGTGGTACTTTTCTCACTTGCGTGACGCGGAGGGTCGAAGGGTGAATTTTTGCATGGGCGAGGAGTTTAGCATGAAGGCAAGCACAGATAAGCACAGTTAAAAAGTGTACTTTTTGTAGCCTTGCTCCCACGCTCCACCCCTCACATGGTACAAAAATATCTGGGGAGTGGAGCCTTGGAACGTGGCTATACTTTTAGTTTACTTTTGTGTTTGTGTGTTATGTCGTCATAATGACATCACCAGATGGGCTGCCTGGGATTTCCCCCTCCGCAGAATCTTGAAGTTTATATACTCTTTTGATACTCAGTAGATTATTAGTAGCTAATTTCCAGTATTTATGGGTGCACAGTAGCCACCAGAAACACCCTCAGCAGTATAGATTCCCTGTCTAAATTGTGGGAGCTCTGAGATATTTGTTGTTTCACATTTTGTTTGTTCTCTCTGACTTGGTTCTGAATCTAGAGTAGGACTAGACCTGCAGAAACGATCCCAATTAAGCTTACAGGGCTTCCTTTGGGGACTTGAGAGTGCATTCCCTAAATGTACTGCCACGTTAGGGCTGGCTCTGTCCTTATGAATAAACTTAAGAAGAAACCTTCAGCGTGGCGCTGTGCCATGATAACATGGTTTAGGGAAAACTCTGCAACATATCCCCAATTCTGTACCCACCAATAGCAGTCACCCTAAGGCACATGCACTCTCTCTTCCTCAGTGGCCCAACTGACATCAGTTTGAGTGGAGAGAGTACGCAAGCACTGTCTGTTTCTGGTCTGCACATTGATGCTGCGGTGGGCTCACCCACCGTGTACCAGTTCCTCCTCACTGTCGTCGACTACCAGGGCCTCAACGACACTGATGTCGCCACCGTCATCTATCGTAAAGGTTAGAGTGTGGACGTTAGTGACATGTTCGACCAGCAGTTTAGGAGTGTGGTCACTGTAGTCTGATAGGAGGGGATACCGTATGGCTGTTCAATTCACATGTACGCACACACATGCATGCATGTAACTACATGTAGGGTGTTTGAGGTTTATTGTATAGTAAGGGTTAGTAGTAGGAGTGGTTGTAGTCATGATTTCGAATGCATGCACACAAACATACACGTCATGCATACACACACATGCACATGCACCACTGTCCACATATCACACACATTATACACATACATACTACACACACCACATGAACACACACATGCATGCATATGCCACACGCATGCACACACATGGACATGCATGCACATAATACACATGCACACACATATGCACATACACACACACACGCACATAAACACGCACACACACATACACATACACACACACACACACACACGCACGCACACACACGCAGATGAGGAGCATCCTCCTGGTGTAAACGGGGGTCCAAACATCACCATAACCCTCCCCCAGAACACCGCCATACTCAACGGTTCAGGCTGCGATGACTTTGGCATCTCCTCCTACCAGTGGACACGCAGCGACAGCAGCCCTGCAGCGGGGGTGAGGACAAAAACCACTTTCACTTTTAAGACAAATATTTTCACCATCGTTTATGCTTGTATATACTGATGATGTCATACTTTACTAAGCACTTGCAGGTGGTATATTCAGCTTAGACAACTGTGTATACCACCATGGAGGTTAGCCTCGTTCCCAGGCCTTCCCTACACAAACGAGAAGAAGTGGGGAGAGGCCTGGTCGATTTTATCACGTGCACAACCTCAGGGTAGACATCTCTAATTCAATTGTGTATGAATCATAGCAACGTGCCCACACAATAGAGCCACGTGTTGGCTAGTACTGTCCCGTCTTTCACATTTCAAGGCACAAAATATGAGCTACAAGCAAAAAAATACGCTAAGCAACTGTAGCAAGCATAAAGCGCTACGTAGCTACCACACAGTTACCTGTCTGGCCTGAGGTTACACGCACAGACAAACGGAAACATGGCTTCATGCACAGATGAATGTAAAGGTGGCTACAGACAGAGAGCAGTAGCTTACCATACTTTCCTATATCGATTTCCAGTGATTTGCAAACAGATAACCGCCATACGTCCTGCCTAGGTTCTCCCAGCTTTCTCAATGGTTGAATGAATGCAACGGAATCAGAATGGCAGCGTTTCAAATTCAAATGCAAGTATACTTTGAATGATACTTTAGTATGGCGTATAACATATGAACCAATTTTTAGATGATCTATTCCTGGGGAATATACCACTTGCAGTCTCCAGGAATGTAACACTTCCAGTTGCCTGGAAAGGTGAGGCTTGATCTGATAAACGTACCCCATGACCAAACCTCCTCTTACCTCCACCTCAATGGTATATTCCTGTGTTTCTGAGTGCAGATTTAAAAATTGGATTTTTGGTCTGTTTAACCTGCACAACATTTCTAGCGTGCCTGTATATAGACATAGCTATCACATTATCTGCACATGGCTTGCACCAACGTACATTTAAAGGCTGCTAATGGCGAGAATCAATGTACCTCCATAACCATTCAGAGAGCTTGTGGCAGGGCATACCTGAAAATACTCCGAACAATGTATATCAGAATGGCAGCATTTCAAATTCAAATGCAAGTATACGTTGAATTAGTATACCAAGATGACATCATCGCTATGGCATGTACACATAACATATGAACCATGCTGTCTATTCTGGGGAATATACCACTTGCAGCCTCCAGGTGTCTCCAGGAATGTAACACTCTCAGTTGTCTGAGGTCTGATAAACCCCCATGACCTCAGGGTTCAAATTTCCTCCTTGCCACCTGAGGGGGTGGTATATTCCTGTAATTATATTACATGCATGTGAACAGGCATGCAAGCAATGTGAGGTTTGTTTCTGAGTGTGGATTAATCGGATTTAGAACTTGAGTTTTCGGTCTGTTTAACCTGCACATCATTTCTAGCGTACATAGCTATCACATTATCTGCACATTGCTTGCACCAACGTACATTTAAAGGCTGCTAATGGTGAGAATCAGTGTACCTCCATAACCATTCGGAGCTTGTGGCAGGACATACCTGAAAATACTCTAAACAATGGATATGAAAGGGATTTTCTTTAGATGTAGGCAACTGTATAATGTTATGATTCTGTGCGTATCTGTGGCTACAATACTTATGGTGATGGGATAGCAGCTAGTTTCTAACAGTGCAACGTACCCTGTGATTTTAGATGGCCTGTTTGTATAGTACAATTTGGGAATAATTGCACGAACTATAGGCAAAGTAATTGCATGAGCGATAGCGAGTGCACTTTTTTCTATTGTAAGTGCAATTATTCCATAATTGCACTCAAATCTATGTGATTACTTATTAATCATGTAACTACTGTACCAGTGTCCAAATCTGATCGCCGAAGAATTCGCTATCCATTTACTGTATTTGTTACTAACTAACTCAGGCGTGGGTGTACTTATTGGGGGTGGAGTTTGCGTGCGCTGCAACCGTACCGCACGAGCGTGCAATTTCTGATACCCTCTGGCCATGTAAGCATACAATATGGAAAACAATTGCGCTCTTGTCTATGGGAGTAAATGTATGGTTACTAAGTAAGTATATGGTTAGTTGAAAAATGATAGCTGTGGTGAACTATGGATGGATACGGAGTGCGCTGAATGTCCAGTATCACTGGACAGTGGATGGTTCTACATATTTGGCTTGTCCTTTAGACTTGCCCAAGTATTCGTCCAATTTCCTTTGATACAGGGTATTGAAAGTTCTTTATGTAGTACACTGACTTAATTAGCATATCTTATACCCAAATCCCTCTTCTCAGGAGGCAGTCAACGGCTCGGACACTCAGCCAGTGCTGATCCTGTCAAACCTGATCAACGGGACCTACAACTACTCCCTCACTGTCACCAACAGTAAGGGCAAGACGGCCACGGACTACGTCACCCTCACCATCCTTCCCAACCCCTCGGAACCGTTCATGATACAGGTGTACCTGGATCGAGATATCTCCACTTTCACCAAAGATGATCTGGTAAGAGCCCCCACGGTCGGCATTGGCGAATTATCCTGGCATAATTGTAAGCATAACAGGGTTCTCCCTAGAAAATTTTGTCAGAGCGTTAGTGGCGGGGAGTCCCCCCACCAGCATAAAGTGTGTGAGCTGTGAGATGCCTGCATTTCTTCTAGCTACACTCCTGCAGAAATGATCCCAATTAAGCTTAAAGGGCTTCCTAAAGGGCTTCCTATAGACTTCCTGTGGGACTGCACAGGGTGCATTCCCTACGAATAAATATACTGTGCACGCTAGGACTGGCTCTGTCCTTATGAATAAACTTAAGAAGAAGCCTCAGCGTGGCCACGCTACCATGCTTTAGGGAGAACCCTGCATAATATAGGTACACTCTAGCATAGCAGCATATGCTGGCATAATAGGCCAATAAGTGATGATTTCTCTGAAAGTGATTTATCTCTTCGCAATGTTCACATCATAGCAGGATTTTAAAAACAAAGACAAATATGAACAAAAAACAATGTGCTTAGTGCATCATAGTATGATGGTAAGGCAACTGCTGTATACTGAATAATACTCTTTCTAATGTGCTGTAGCATAGCTATACTAAGAGCCATACCATACTACACATGCATACGTACATGTGAGCATAATACTGAGCATAATGGGAGGGATTTACCAGCAATGCTGGCATAGCATAATAGGGCAAAGGTTGGGCATAATTTGCCAATGCCTATCCCACGGCCCTTCTCTGTCTGTCTCTTGTCTTCCCCACCTCCCCATTCTTCCTCCTCACCCCTCCCTCCTCTCTCTTTCCCACCTCTTGTCACTCCCCCTCCCCCACCTTTTGTCACCCCCTCCCCCACCTTTTGTCACCCCCCTCCACCACCTTTTATCACTCCCCCCCCCCCTCCCCCACCTTTTGTCACTACCCCCCCCTCCCCCTTGCAGGAGGACTTCAAAGAGGTGTTGAACCTGATCCTCAAAGAATCTAGTAAGGAGAATTATGTCATCACATTCCAGGGGGTGCGTCCCCATGGGCCCTACGTCATGGTGGAGTTCTATGCTAAGAACTTCAAGGGGGAGCTGCTAAACGCTACCGAGGCTTACGATAGGCTGACACAGAAGGGCCAGGACTATACACTGATGAGCTTCCATATTGTCACGGTGGAGATGAAGAGTGAGTGTGTGTGTGTGTGTGTTTATGTGTGTGTGTGTGTTTATGTGTGTGTGTGTGTGTGTGTGTCTGTGTGTGTGTGTCTGTGTGTGTGTATGTGTGCATGTGACAAATGTATTTGTGAAAGTGATAAATGGGTTGTGTGTGACGAGGTAGCCTCGTTCCCAGTCCTTCCGTAAAGTAGCTATGACGTTAGCTCAATAAATCTCCAGTACTATTGGTCAGTTTGATTAAAATTTGAAATATACATGCAGTGACCAATCACATATAATATCTATTTTCGGGAAGTATGGAGTCTGTGACAAGAAATTTAATATAGAACACCAGATATTCTTTCGCTGGGGGGGCGTGAATGTCTGGACACGAGACTAGTCTAAATGCACAGCCTCTCCTGGGATTTCCCATCAACCACTTAAGGTCAAAGTCTAACTATAACGTATTCTCTCCCTTGCTCCAGAATGCCAGCTATCTTGTTCCAACCACGGCACGTGCCACCCCCGGACCAAGAAGTGCCAGTGTGATGCCTTCTGGATGGAGAATCCCTTCAAGGCAAACTTTAACAAGAGGGAGAGCAACTGTGGTAAGTAGTGTAGTGTGTGTACCCCACAGAGCAACTGTGGTACGTAGTGTAGTGTGTGTACCCCACAGAGCAACTGTGGTAAGTAGTGTAGTGTGTGTACCCCACAGAGCAACTGTGGTAAGTAGTGTAGTGTGTGTACCCCACAGAGCAACTGTGGTACGTAGTGTAGTGTGTGTACCCCACAGAGCAACTGTGGTAAGTAGTGTAGTGTGTGTACCCCACAGAGCAACTGTGGTAAGTAGTGTAGTGTGTGTACCCCACAGAGCAACTGTGGTACGTAGTGTAGTGTGTGTACCCCACAGAGCAACTGTGGTACTAGTGTAGTGTGTGTACCCCACAGAGCAACTGTGGTAAGTAGTGTAGTGTGGGTACCCCACAGAGCAACTGTGGTAAGTAGTGTAGTGTGTGTACCCCACAGAGCAACTGTGGTAAGTAGTGTAGTGTGTGTACCCCACAGAGCAACTGTGGTAAGTAGTGTAGTGTGTGTACCCCACAGAGCAACTGTGGTAAGTAGTGTAGTGTGTGTACCCCACAGAGCAACTGTGGTAAGTAGTGTAGTGTGTGTACCCCACAGAGCAACTGTGGTAAGTAGTGTAGTGTGTGTACCCCACAGAGCAACTGTGGTAAGTAGTGTAGTGTGTGTTCCCCACAGAGCAACTGTGGTAAGTAGTGTAGTGTGTGTACCCCACAGAGCAACTGTGGTAAGTAGTGTAGTGTGGGTACCCCACAGAGCAACTGTGGTAAGTAGTGTAGTGTGTGTACCCCACAGAGCAACTGTGGTAAGTAGTGTAGTGTGTGTACCCCACACTGTGCAAGTTCATTGGTAGCCTCAATACGTGTAATGAATAGCTAGCCACCCAAACACCCACATTCATCTCACAGCTGTGAACATAATTTTTCCACAGCAGAATTAAAATCAGGATTTTTCCGCACGGCTGCAAAGTAAATGTGGGCCCGGACGCCCCTAGGTTTGAGGCTAGTGAAACATCACTCGCCTTCAGAAAGAATTTTATTGTGACGTGCGTGGACATATCAGAGATACCGCCCGTACAATAAAACCTGCATGGGGTCCCGCGTGCTGTTTGACAATTAAATTATGTTCAATATTAGAATATTGAACGCTAAGTGGAAGTTATACAGCAGAGATTGGAACAAGAATTGCGAAATCTCTGGAAATCTCAAACTAGCTATAGAGTATAAGCCTAAACTTGGTATAGAGCATCATAGAAGCCAAAAAGTGTTGTTTGGCAGATAAAGACCTGTCACCCCAGACAGTTTTGTGTCCCTGTTGAACTTGCTTGAAAACTTGTTCTTGGGTGTTATGTCAATCAGACTTCTGTCTTGTTCTCATGTAATTACGTTATGCCTTGAGTTGACATATATACATACCATGCATTGCCTATAAAAACCCTGTATTGTATATATTGAGCAGAGCTTGACAGTCTACAGAATTGCAGTGACACTAATGCGACACAGCTTTCAAAACAGCACATAACGTGCGTTTTTTTCGTGCGTTACATGATTTATGGCACTCGAGCTATAATACTCTCAAGGCTGATACATCACTCGGCTTTGCCTCAGTTGTATCAGCCTCTCGACCACACCCGTTGTGCCATAAATCACTCAAAGCACACATTATCTGTTACGTAATGACATCATTTTAATGAAACCTGGGCTTCCTTCATGGTTTATGTGATGCCATTTTTTGGCTATTCTGTCTGAAGATCTTACCTGTGTCAGTGTCAGATACCAGTCATGTGACAGTCACATGACCCGCTCTCTCCATCCTCCAGAGTGGAGTGTGTTCTACGTGGTGCTAGTGGTGCTGGGGACGGTGCTGGTGCTGGTGTTCCTCCTCTGGCTGTGCTGCTGCTGCTGCCTCAAAAAGTAAGGAGATGGTAGCCTCGTTCCCAGGCCCCCGTTTTGTTCGGTTGCCCAAAGATAAAGCTTTTCCTTCACGTAGCCGAAACAAAGCGGGGGCCTGGGTACGAGGCTAGTACTTGTGTGTCCTTTTATAGCCTCAATTGTAACTGCTTTAATTACGTGTGGGCAGGGAACATAATGAAGGGTAGCCATGCTTCTCAGTCTTGCATTCAGGCATTGCTATTTATAAGAGCAGTAGCTAAAAGAAACCTTTATGCACTGTCTGTGACAATATAGCCTTAACCTGTCGAGCATAGTCTGAAATTTATGCCTGACAAAGAATCTCACAGCAGTAGCAAAGGTGAAGTGTGGGAGTGGGGCGGATACTATGCTGTCGAGTGTATTTAGTCATACGTTCCAAAGGTGGGTTACTGTCATTCTTGGTAGAGATACGTACCAGTAGGAGAGCCCACAGCCTGATATGCAGTTTGTTGTTAATTAAGCGTAAAGAGCTATGCATTGGACAAATGGTGCCGTATTGTCCCAAGCAAGCACCCATGGGTGCTTGTAACTCACTAAAGTGTGGGCGCTTACACGAGAAGTCCTTTGAACAATACACTTCCACTGTAGCAGTGTGTTACTTCCTGGAGTTACTTCCTGGAATTCCTGGACAGGAGGTGTCCTTTGAACAATACTGTTACTGGAATTTCCTTACTGCTGTATTCTCACAGTCAAAATAGAAACCCTCACAACTGTGGCAGCCCAGACTGTGTACTGATGTAGTGGCAAAATTCATGGTGGGCGGGACAATACTGTAGTGTCCAGAACACCCCAGTAGAGTATTGGGCTGCTAACCTACTGTCATGATATGAAGGTCAGCCAGGGTTCTGCCCATGCTGGTAGGCAATGGTCAGGTCAGCGATTTTTTGACCACCTCTCAGCTAGTTTCACCACCACTTGAGTCTATGGGATATAGGAAAAATCAGTTTAGCTCTATTAAATAGAGACACAAGTGCAAAGACACCACTAACACTTCGTACCATCATCAATTTATGTCACACTGAGTATTATAACTGCTTGGGATGACTAGCTGAACTAATTTCAGGTATGTATACATGTACACCCAGTACTTGCAGTTCCCACCACACGCACACACACACACATACACAGGCGTCGAAGAGCACGGACAAAGCGTCGAATGAGGTATGCCATCCTGGACCACAAGGACCCTGATGAACACCTGCAAATGCTTCCTCGAGGTATAGTGCTATATTAGGGCTGAAGTAGAAGCATATAGCTACCTGTATAGTTGCTTAGATACAGTAATTACATATTTCCGCAATCAGACGCCAAAAATCATTTAGCACACGATTTTCTGCAGCTGCTATTCAAGGGCGGCGACCATTTGAAGCAGTGTTTATTACACTGGACAGTTGGCTAGCTGCAAAGCGATGCACAAAAGACACTTTTAATCTGTTTCTTTTAGCTTTCTTTTATCACCGTTCATATCTCAAAGCGATCGCAAAGCCATCATAAGGTACAATAGACTCACAGGCAGCCTTCCGCTCCCTTCGAAGGTGCTTGTTAGTGTAAGTATTGTACTTTACCATTGCCTGTAGCTATGCTGACCCGAGTCTCGTTCACGTACATGTATTTGGTCATAGAGAGTCGAGTCCTTCTATATACACTGCAAAAACATGAAGATTATTTTAACCCAGCTTGGTTACCTCAGTTGCAATTCAAGGGTCACCTCATATGTAGTTGCTGGAATAACTAGTGTTCAGCTTTCCCTTGTTAGCTATACATGTATACAAGGAAAACTACTCAGTTAGTGACTATCTGATTACCTGTTTCTGTAACTGGCTTCCCTAACTGGAAGTATGTGGCTATACTGGCTAGCTTTCTGGAGCCAGTCAAATTCTCTGAAAGGAAGCTAAAATTCTGGTAATCAATAGGCCAGTTGCACGCAAGAGTTAGCTAAGGAATGTCATTACGCGCGATTGACGTGACGTCACATCCGGTTGCTGTATCACTACTGCTTTAAGTATAGAAGTGAATGGAAAAATTGACAGGTAAGCGGTTTAAAACTATGCCGTTTATTCTATTTAAACAAACATAGTGAAAAACTAGAGTCCTAGCGTATGATGACAGTGTTCGAAGAGTGTGAATCGGTTGAAGTACGGACGAGATCGAGGCGGTTTTGTTAGAGAGTGCCTGGGCATACCTGTATCGTATGTGGAAACAATCCGAGCCAGGATCCAAGCGTCTCCTTCCACCGATTTCCGAGCGATCCAGATAGAAGAGTGAGATGGCTTAGCGTGTTTGGGATGGATGAGAGCCAGCTGAGGTCCCAGTCGCGAGTGTGGTTAATCAACTGCTGCTTTCTCAGGCTCGAAGGTGCCTTTATGCCCCTGAAGAGAAGCCACGTACCATCTCAGTGCTGGCACTGCGTGGGATTCTAGGGGCTCGCTCAAGGCTGCTCCTGGTATGTCCGTGGCAGTAAGCGTCACAGAAACAGAGCCTGAACTCTTGGACTCTTCTCTACGCTTGTGGACATAGCAAAATCACGTCGTTCTCGTTCGTACTTCAACCGATTCTCACCATTCGCACACCATCTTCACGCACAAGGTCTCTACTTTTTCGCTATATTCACTTAAATAGAATAAACGGTATAGTTTTAGGCACGCGAGTTTCACCTGCTGACCTTCCATCATAGATAATATAGCTTCCCCGGGATTGGAAACAAATCACGTGATCCTATAGTGCCTACGCTACTACGTGTCGACTGTCCGTGTTGTTGTTTTCGTCACCTCTGAAGGTGTTGATCAGCACTTCACCACGTTCAAGGAGGTAGCTAAAGAAGAGAAGACTACAGAGAGAAGCAAGTCCAGAGAGTACAAGCTGGTAAGCTATGTAGCTTTTGTGGGCACAAAATGAACCTCCTGTTACCGAAGAACAATGCTATGGTGCTAACTGGTCCTGTATTGTCTTGTTATTGGGAAGCAGGGGAAGTGTATGTACATGTCAGGCAATGGCTGCTGCAAGCTCAGGACATATAGGGGGCAGTATGGACTTTAGGTTATGTTGCCTTACCTTTGCTGATGAGGGATATGTTGTTGACCCATTGCTATACTGCACCAGCTATTTAGTTTCCCCAGTGGTTGACTATCACATGTGGTATAAGGGTGAAAAGTATCAAAATGGCGGAAACCAGTCATAAATTTGTCGGGGGAGCTGAGGCTATATAGTAGATCTTGAATAGCTTTTGTGGCCACTAAGCAATAGCTTAATCCTTATAGTATAGCATGGTGGTGTTTATATTTGGATATTCCTTTTAACAATTGATATCTACCCCTGCAGGGTAAAATGGGTGGGAGAAGGCATCGTCTTAGTGTTAGAAAGTACCAAGAGAGGAAGAAGCCACTATCTCTGGTTGTCTCTATCAAACTGACCAAGGAGATATCAGTTCTCACCATCTCCTTGCCCCGTGAGCTCTACATGACATGTCCAGTACGTACGCTGCCAGCACTGAAGGCTCGTCTTGAGATGCAGTCACTTTCACCACATTGGTTCCTGTCATCGAACAGTACGCCGTCACTCTCTCTATTCAAGGTTCAACATCAGGATCGAACAGTGGAGGCTACCTTCTCAATCTACATTGATGAGTACCTGCAATGGAGTGTCAACATCTGCAGCAAGACCCTCACTCATTTGAACAGCCCCACACTAGCCTCAATCCCAAGAACATGCAGGCACTTCAGGTTGTCAACTCCTTTGTTAAGGGTCCTGTGAGGGGCAACTGTAGGGGCTCCAAGGAGATGGACAAACTCCTAGAAAAAGAAAACCAGCCATTACCAAAGCGTATACCAGCACAAAGAAGGAAGTAACTTGATTATGTATTGTATAATTCTTATTTTATGCATAATGTACATGTGCAATGTATAATGATTTTAAGTTTGTTCCTAGCTGACAACAAACAACAAAAAAAAGTTAGGTTTTAGAACTGTTCGAGGTTTTCGTACCAATAAGTCCCTTTCGAAGTCCTTTTGACTTCTGTAAAGTCTTGGCACTGGCTGCTTTGTACTGTTCTAGCCATGCGCTGGCATAGGAAAATCCCCTGATCGTGATAAATAAGTTCACAACAAGTTCAAGCAGTGCTTGGCTTTCACCCTCTTCCCAGTCACTTGACAACACCGACCAATAGAAAGCAACATCTTCATTTGCAAGAACTTTCTTGCTGACTTCTGTCTTGAAGTTTGGGGTGTGTTGTGAATGGAGATGCCTTCGGAGTTCAAGTTCCATTGCTAAAAAAGCCTGAAATGTTGTTTCATTTACACGTGTCAGGCCTCCTCTGTCTACTAGATCTAGCCACTCCTCAGTGCAGGTGTGATCTTCATCCCCATCATCTAGTAAATCAAAAAGGCACAATAAAAGCTGGTCTTTCAGTGGGTTGGCTGACTTCTTCAGCTTTTTACGAAGAGCTCTTGGCACATAACCAGCGGCATATCGAAGAGCATTCATTTCCTGGTGGTTAATGGTAGGTGTATCTTCAACTACTGCATCATGCCTGACAACTGGAAAGCTCTTCTTGATAAGGCTCTTGAAAATACTGTCGCCAACAGATTGCCAAAAGATCGGGTGACCCGGTGTTCCTAGGCTTTTATCAAGGAAGCTCTTCCATGCTTGAATGTACCCAGAGGAACACCGAAACTGGTGATAGTTGCTCCATGTCCACTCCCTTCTTGTTTGAATTGATTTGAACCTGCCATGAGGTGGAATGCAGCTCTGGAGTTGGCACACAACAGACTTTGCAAACATTTCTGCCGGAGTAAAACTACTGGATTCCTTGAGCCACTGGTACATCTGTTGTCCAACTCTCAGGACTTCCGATGCAATGCTGGACTCCAGTTTAAAACTTTCAGCACTAATCACTGCCTCAACAGCTGAAAGCAAAATGCTAAAAGCTGCATGTAGTAAATAAAATGAATAGCAAGTTAATACGAGCACTCCATGTCATAAATCATCTACAGTATAGTCAAACGGTTAAAGTAAGTTACCTTCACTCTCTGTAGACATACTTCTAGGAGGTAGCCAGCACTGACACTATGCACAAAGCGTTCCAAATGATGCGCACGTTTCAAATATTCAACTTCCGCACAATATTTCCAGTACAACGCGGACGGGAGACACGATCAGGTGCTAATTGGGACAGTTTCCAATCCCGGGGAAGCTATATTATCTATGCCAAAGTATATGCAGTGTTGTAGGAATAACGAAGTGGTTCAGTTTCCTTTGTAGTTGGCAGCAAGGGAAGCTCTAAGTACCTTGTTATTATACATGTACCAAGAGGTGACCCATCTACAACCACTCAGAGGTTAAATCAATCTTTACAGTGATATACTCTACTATCTACCATCTGTTAGTATAGAGCTGACTTGATGGAATGTAGCATATCTATGGCTTAACTGCCACTGATAACTAATTGTATACAGGTGCATGTCCCAACATTTAGTGTGGCTGCAGCAAATGACGCAGCAGTTTCAGCAGTAGCAAGTGCATTGTCGTTGTTGATGTAGACATTCTAAGCCTCGTTACTGACCAATCAACCATTCAGATTTGGCCCTCTGAAATTTGCGGAGTACTAATTACTGTATTGTGTAGTACCTTTACTAGACCCTCCTCTCCCATTTTCCCCTCGTTTTTTGTGGGTGCAAGTGGAGGGTCTGGGAACGAGACTAAGAACGTATACTTGTTTGAAATAGGAGAACCATTTCTCGAATTGCACATTCTACAGTTGCACTGTCGAGATGTGGGGATTTTGTTTCCCCCCCCCACCACCACCACCAAGGTACAATGCTTAAACATACTTGAAAGTACACACACTACAATGAAATACAGTTTGAGGTCTGGCATCAACTACAACTGAACATCCTTTTCTGGCCTAGTTTATTTACTTTCTTTTCCATGACTGCACATCCTCTCTCTCTCTCTCTCTCTCTCTCTCACACACACACACACACACACACACACACACACATACACACACACACACACAGATAGCTCAGGCTACCAGCAAACCAGTCTGATGGTCAGTGAATCCGAGACAGAAGAGGAGATTCTTTTTGACTCTTCAAGAAAGAGCAACTCATCCCCAGCACTCAGAAATGGGAAGTCGCCTCGGCCAGGCAGCCGATCGGGAAGCCTTGCCAATGGCATTATTCCAAAGTGAACAAATATGATTGGATTTATGTCAGTGATCACCTGGAATCAATTGCATCATCTCAGCTCACTACATCATTCACATGTGCTCCCCATTCCATGCTCCATTCGGGTTACAGTGTCACTAATTATTAGCAGATTTCTCCTTTTTTTTGTAACCAAGACAAAAATTGCCTGAATAATTGGTCATTGCGTGCATGGGATGTAGCTACGAGATAAAGTTCGCCCTGAGACGTCTCACTGTTCTATACTACCAAGGTGAATTGGGCTATTCCATAATTGTTTGTCGTCCCCCCCCCCCCCCCCCCCCCGGCCCTGAACAATGCGTTGTTGTTTTTTACCTCCAAGGGACTTGACTGAATTTTAAATGGATTTTACCTTCCCATGGGCAATTATTATCAAGACATGGCTGTTGGTCCGGCGTTTATGTACTGGTTTGTTGCTCGATACTGAGCCAGCTTATAATGCAACGATTAGGTCCCCTACCTACATCCTAATCCTAAACTAGTCTTGTTTCCAGATCACACAGTCGGAGAAGTGGGGGGATTGGCCTGGAGACGAGGCTGATCCTAAAACCCTAACAAAAACTAAATTGTTCATTTGGTGGACTGCCTGACCTTTATCAATCAACTTGAACCTTAATAAAATTTAATGTGAAGGGACTGAGAATGTTGACCCACTGGCAGATGAAATCAGCTAAGTTCAATGGTTCTTTTCCGTTTTCACAGTAGAGGTCTATATACTAGCGATTTCTTCCTGTGACAGCGTCGCTCTTCCAGGAACAAAAGGATGTTCTGGGGCTATTTTTTAGCCTGCAGCGGAAATGCGTCGGCGTTCTAATTTAGTAAACATCCGGGATAGCTCCGGCATATAATTGTAGGACGCCCGCTGCTAGCTAGCTAAGTGCGAGTCGAGTCAAGTAACTGAATGCGGACCAAAATGCCAGCAATCATAAGATATGCGCAGGGAAAGGTAGAAATCATTATCAGAGCAATAACGATTGTGGTAAGCTCACATACGGATAAAAAATAATGTTGGTTCTTTGCTGAAAATACATGGCCTGTTAGAGTTGAGCTGATCATATTATGCTAAACATAATTTATAATTTCTTTCTAGGTTGCATTTACTACTGTGATAGCTGCTGCTGTTGCATTAGGTGAGGGACTGGGCAATGACTTTCTTAGTGGGGTCATCACAGCCATTCGTGTGTTTGAATCGAGTCTGAGTGGTTTGGATACAGTTCTGGACCTTCCGAGTGTACGGGATGGCTCAGTCGGAATTGCTGGCTATATTTTAACTGTGGCACTGTTGGCTCTTCTGCTACAGACAGTAATGGTTGTTATTCGCTGTCTGGTTGTGAAAGGAAATGGAGTCTTTTTTATCTCGGTAAGCTATATTGGCCAAGTCTGTCACTTGACTTCTGTACAAATAATAAGATGAGATGTGTATTAGTTGACATGGCTGTAGCTATTGTATCTGTCTGCATCACAGTATATTATAGGTACATGTGCCGTAGAATAGTCTAAGACTATTACATATAATATGATTACAATATTATGACTAATTACTGTATACTCAAACTCCTACATATTCAATCGAAAAGCCATAGTCGTGCACACGGTGAGGTATCAGCAGGCTGTAACCACAAAGCTCTCTAATCCTTTATCATGTACTATGTACGCCACTTTTGCGTTGTGGTTGTAGCACTGTTGACCATTCCCAGTGCCATGTTTGACATTGTAGGAGTAGTATATAAGCATTCTAGTCAGTACTTGTTTTGTTAACTAATCAACCAGGCCAGCCTCACATAGTTAGTTAGAATGGCTTTCAGCTGTCCACTCATTACCAAGGAAGGTTCAGTCAAGTTGGGTGTGCAGCTGTGTGCTACTTTAATCTACTAGCAGCTCAGGCTGTTGATCTCATTATATGTGATAAATGCATTATCACAGGATTACCAAAACCTGCATTGCCTTCAGACTTGTAGAAATACTTGTTCTGTATTTCTTGATACTTGATTCACAGATCTATGTAATTATTACAGAATTTTTTTCTCACCAGAACACCATTCTGAGCTTTGTACTTGCCTTGGCATTTAGTGTTGGCACCATTACAGCCGCTGTGTTTGCCAGCAAGTGGCCAGTATATGATGATGATGTAATTGATGATGTCCGCATAGATGATTTTCTCCAGCAAGTGGATATCGATCGTGATACAAATATAGTCAGAGTCATGGAGAGCTCTCTTGCAGCTGCAGCCGTAAGATGTTCTATTTATATATAATCCTATGTGTGATGTAAGAATGAGATTCAGGATCAGGGAGGGCTATATATATACAGCTAGATGTTCAGTATTGTGAACACCACGTTTTTCACAGAACTAATTTTTTTGGTGAAATCCTGCCCTATGCACACGGCCAACATTAAATTTTGCGCTAAATAGTGTACAAAATTAAATTCCGAATATTAAATTTTGTAGTCAGGGGTTCAATTGTGAATATAGTGGAAATTTGTATCAAAAAAAAGTACGCCTATGGTAAATATTAGCTTTGTGGGCTCTGGCATCATTGTTGAGTATCTATGAACACAGCACTCTACTACATAATATGGGCTTGTGCTGTAGTTCTTCATCTGACATAACCTTTTGCTTGCCGTGCTGCAGAACCTACATGCATATACACATTAATGTCATGCAGTTTCACAACATGTACTGTATAGTATAGAATCAGGGAACATTGATTGTTTGCTGGCACGAGGCCCCTGTATGGTTGATGTCAACTTGAGGGGAGAGCAATTTATGAGGCAACCTAATTTTCTTTTACAGGTGTTTTGCTGTATTGAGGCATTTGTCTTTGTCTTCCTTGGTATATGGATGCTCCTGTTCCTGTTGTGTGACTGGAATGATAAAGCCCCGAAGATATAGGCCATAATATACTTGTAGTATTTATGTACTGTGTGTATTATTGTTAGTATTATTATTATTATTGTATACACACCAACAAAGGTGTAGAAAGATACAGCAAAGTAAATGAAAACAGTATAATATTACATATACTGGAGGCTGATGAACCAATAGAGTCTAACTCAGCAGAACTAAAACCACCAATCTGATAGTGAGTGTAGCAAATCTCTCTGATTAATTGTCCCAGGGCAATGTCTTCCGAGGAGTAGGATTTACAATGAGTGCTACCAAATAAATAGTTATAACCAATGAACTTTGAATTACACGTCTGAGAACTAGTAGCAAAGATGGACCGTACAAGTGGAGAAGGGTGAGACATGGCAGAAGAGCGTAGTCGACAAAATCTAGAAAAGACTATTATAGAACTGATACTAGAGATTAACACTGCAGAGTGTACAACACCAGTGTGACAATTACGAGGAAGATTCCAGATTCGTCTTATAACATCATTAAATGATACATTAAGAGAATGCAAATCGGGACAGTCTAGCCTCCTCAGAGAGCTACCGTACAGTGCAAGACAATAATATGCATGAAATAGCCTCATCTTAGTGGGAGGATCAATAGCTTTAAAGCGAAACAAAACAGAGTTTGCTTGACAAATAAAAGTCACTGTTTTTAATTGAATATCAAGCTTGCCTGACAGATCATATTGCAAAGTGTTACCGAGATGAAGAACGGAATCAACTAGTTTGTCCACAAAACCAAAACTGAGAGCCATCTGGACGCGATGTACTATGTAATAATATGGGCTTTTCAAAATCACGCCCATTTTATGGAGTATCTCCAATGTCTCAATTTTTATATATGACTCAGTACTTATTAAGGACCAAGAAGTGCCAGTGTGATGCCTTCTGGATGGAGAATCCCTTCAAGGCAAACTTTAACAAGTGGGAGAACAACTGTGGTAAGTAGTGTAGTGTGTGTACCCCACAGAGCAACTGTGGTAAGTAGTGTAGTGTGTGTTCCCCACAGAGCAACTGTGGTAAGCAGTGTAGTGTGTGTACCCCACAGAGCAACTGTGGTAAGTAGTGTAGTGTGTGTACCCCACAGAGCAACTGTGGTAAGTAGTGTAGTGTGTGTACCCCACAGAGCAACTGTGGTAAGTAGTGTAGTGTGTGTACCCCACAGAGCAACTGTGGTAAGTAGTGTAGTGTGTGTACCCCACAGAGCAACTGTGGTAAGTAGTGTAGTGTGTGTACCCCACAGAGCAACTGTGGTAAGTAGTGTAGTGTGTGTACCCCACAGAGCAACTGTGGTAAGCAGTGTAGTGTGTGTACCCCACAGAGCAACTGTGGTAAGTAGTGTAGTGTGTGTACCCCACAGAGCAACTGTGGTACGTAGTGTAGTGTGTGTACCCCACGGAGCAACTGTGGTAAGTAGTGTAGTGTGTGTTCCCCACAGAGCAACTGTGGTAAGTAGTGTAGTGTGTGTACCCCACACTGTGCAAGTTCATTGGTAGCCTCAATATGTGTAATAAATAGCTATAGCCACCCAAACACCCACATTCATCTCACAGCTGTGAACATAATTTTTCCACGGCAGAATTAAAATCAGGATTTTTCCGCACGGCTGCAAAGTAAATGTGGGCCCGAACGCCCCTAGGTTTGAGGCTAGTGAAACATCACTCGCCTTCAGAAAGAATTTTATTGTGACGTGCGTGGACATATCAGAGGTACCGCCCGTACAATAAACCCGCATGGGGTTCCGCGTGCTGTTTGACAATTAAATTATATTCAATATTAGAATAGTGAACACTAAGTGGAAGTTATACAGCAGAGATTGGAACAAGAATTGCGAAATCTCTGGAAATCTCAAACTAGCTATAGAGTATAGAGCATCATAGAAGCCAAAAAGTGTTGTTTGGCAGATAAGGACCTGTCACCCCAGACAGTTTTGTGTCCCTGTTGAACTTGCTTGAAAACTTGTTCTTGGGTGTTATGTAAATGATTCAATCAGACTTATGTCTTGTTCTCATGTAATTACGTTATGCCTTGAGTTGACATATATACATACCATGCATTGCCTATAAAAACCCTATATATTGAGTAGAGCTTGACAGTCTACAGAATTGCAGTGACACTAATGCCAAAACAGCACACAAGCAGCAAAATTCTCCCAACAACTGTGGCAAGCATAACGTGCGTTACGTGATTTATGACACTCGAGCTATACTCTCTAGGCTGATACATCACTCGGCTTTGCCTCATGTTGTATCAGCCTCTCGACCACACCCGTTGTGACCTTTATGCACCTCAAGCACACATTATCTGTTACGTAATGACATCATTTTAATGAAACCTGGGCTTCCTTCATGGTTTATGTAATGCCATTTTTTTGGCTATTCTGTCTGAAGATCTTACCTGGGTCAGTGTCAGATACCAGTCATGTGACAGTCACATGACACGCTCTCTCCATCCTCCAGAGTGGAGTGTGTTCTATGTGGTGCTAGTGGTGCTGGGGACGGTGCTGGTGCTGGTGTTCCTCCTCTGGCTGTGCTGCTGCTGCTGCCTCAAAAAGTAGGGAGATGCTAGCCTCGTTCCCAGGCCCGAAGATAAAGCTTTTCCTTCACATAGCCGAAACAAAGTGGGGGCCTGGGTACGAGTCTAGTACTTGTGTGTCCTTTTATAAGCCCCATTTACACTAGGCCTTTAAACCGCTTTAGAAACCGGTTTAACACTGAACCGGTTATGTGTAACCGCACTAATTCGGTTTACGTAATCCACCTCAGGATGTGGTTTGAATCCGGTTTGAAACTGGATTAGGCCCGAATAATGAGTGTGTAAACGGTTTACAAGTGGATTAGCAGCTGCTGCTTGTATAGTACTAAGTACACTAATGCGTTTACACACTAATCAGACTTCCCAGTAGGCGGTGGACAGTACTAATGCGCATTCCAAACCAGTTGACCAGTTTACTGCGTGTAACTGCTTTAATTACGTGTGGGCAGGGAACATAATGAAGGGTAGCCTCGTACCCAGGCCACGCGGAAAGAAAAAAAAAGAGTAGCCTGGTATCCATTGTTCGCTCATGCGCTAGAATTTACGGAATAGGGTCAGTAAATGTATCCGTGAACGGTCTTAGTCACATGCCTAGGAGTAGTACGGAAACAGTATACGGTATAGTAAGCGAAAGAACTAAAAAGCAGGCTTTCTACAACTGAAAATGCAGTCATACTTGGTAAAATGGCCTGTAATCATCTATCTGCTACGATTATGGTAGCTATCTCACCGTAAAAAGTTGGAAGCGCCTCTCTCCTGACAATGTTGTGAGCTGCTCGATTCTCAATCGCAGATCTGGCCTTCTAGGCTTTTCAGCGGAAAACAGGACCCAAGAGTTGAACTACCGCTCACTTTCTGGGCATCTATCTGGCGAAAACCATTCTACAGGCTAGCAGAATCAGCAAACTCGCTGCCATCACTGACGATACGGAAATAAAACGGACGTATACGTATCAATTATACGGACCATTTCCAAACATACGCGGATTCCCAGGTTTTTCTGGGAATGGTCTCACGTGCGCAAACAGTGGATACCAGGCCACTCTTTTCCCCCCCGCGTGGCCTGGATACGAGGCTAAATGAAGGTTGGCCATGCTTCTCAGTCTTGCATTCAGGCATTGCTATTTATAAGAGCAGTAGCTAAAAGAAACCTTTATGCACTGTCTGTATCTACTTTCACTGCCTGAGGACAGTTACTGCGATATGCTAGCTAAGACAATATAGCCTTAACCTGTCGAGCATAGTCTGAAATTTATGCCTGACAAAGAATCCCTCACAGCAGTAGCAAAGGTGAAGTGTGGGAGTGGGGCGGATACTATGCTGTCGAGTGTATTTAGTCATACGTTCCAAAGGTGGGTTACTGTCATTCTTGGTACCAGTAGGAGAACCCACAGCCTGATATGCAGTTTGCTGTTAAGCGTAAAGAGCTATGCATTGGACAAATGGTGCCGTACTGTCCCAAGCAAGCACCCATGGGTGATTGTAACTCACTAAAGAAAAATAATTGTGTGTGGGCGCTTACACGAGAAGTCCTTTGAACAATACACTTCCACTGTAGCAGTGTGTTACTTCCTGGAGTTAATTCCTGGAATTCCTGGACAGGAGGTGTCCTTTGAACAATACTGTTACTGGAATTTCCTTACTGCTGTATTCTCACAGTCAAAATAGAAACCCTCACACCTGTGGCAGCCCAGACTGTGTACTGATGTAGTGGCAAAAATTCATGGTGGGCGGGACAATACTGTAGTGTCCAGAACACCCCAGTAGAGTATTGGGCTGCTAACCTACTGTCATGATATGAAGGTCAGCCAGGGTTCTGCCCATGCTGGTAGGCAATGGTCAGGTCAGCGATTTTTTGACCACCTCTCAGCTAGTTTCACCACCACTTGAGTCTATGGATATAGGAAAAATCAGTTTAGCAAGAAAAAAGTGTCTGAGACAGTCAGAGATATCAATTTTTGACCACCACGCAAAGTGGCCTAGGCCGATATTTGATCAACAGTGTCAATATTAAATAGAGACACAAGTGCAAAGACACCACTAACGCTTCATACCATCATCAATTTATGTCCCACTAGTATTATAACTGCTTGGGATGGCTAGCTGAACTACATGTATACATGTGCACCCAGTACTTGCAGTTCCCACCACACGCACACACACACACATACACAGGCGTCGAAGAACACGGACAAAGCGTCGAATGAGGTATGCCATCCTGGACCACAAGGACCCTGATGAACACCTGCAAATGCTTCCTCGAGGTATAGTGCTATATTAGGGCTGAGGTAGAAGCATATAGCTACCTATACTTGTATAATTGCTTAGATACAGTAATTATGTATTTCCGCAATCAGACGCCAAAAATCATTTAGCACACGATTTTCTGCAGCTGCTATTCAAGAGCGGCGACCATTCGAAGCAGTGTTTATTACACTGGACAGTTGGCTAGCTGTAAGGCGATGCACAAAAGACACTTTTAATCAGTTTCTTTTATCTTTCTTTTATCACCGTTCATATCTCAAAGCGATCGCAAAGCCATCACAAGGTACAATAGACTCACAGGCAGCCTCAGTCAAGCTCCGCTCCCTTCGAAGGTGCTTGTTAGTGTAAGTATTGTACTTTACCATTGCCTGTAGCTATGCTGACCTCAGTCTCGTTTACGTACATGTATTTGGTCATAGAGAGTCGAGTCGTGGCAAAAACATGAAGATTATTTAAACCCAGCTTGGTTACCTCAGTTGCAATTCAAGAGTCACCTCATGTAGTTGCAGGAATAACAAGTGGTCAGCTTTCCCTTGTTGGCTACAAGGAAAAGTACTCAGTTAGTGACTATCTGTACCTTTTCTGTGATTGGCTTCCCTAACTGGAAGTATGTGGCTATACTGGCTAGCTTTCTGGAGCCAGTCAAATTCTCTGAAAGGAAGCTAAAATTCTGGTAATCAATTGGTCTGATGCAATTGATTGTTATTATACATGTACTAACTAGGTGACCCATCTACAACTGCAGTAACCACTCAGTGGTTAAATCAATCTGTTTATTTTTACAGTGATATACTCTACTATCTACCATCTGTTAGTATAGAGCTGACTTGATGGAATGTAGCATATCTATGGCTTAACTGCCACTGATAACTAATTGTATACAGGTGCATGTCCCAACATTTAGTGTGGCTGCAGCAAATGACGCAGCAGTTTCAGCAGTAGCAAGTGCATTGTCGTTGTTGATGTAGGTGCTGGTGCTAGGCTTATTAAAGCGGATGGCTGGACCTGCCAGGAGTACCATGTTACCGTTAACTAACATTCAAGCTGCAGCAGTTTCTGTTCTCATCTTCCAGCATTAGAGCTCGTAGTGGTTTCAAGGCCAAACAAACAAACAGATGAAGTACTAGCCAAGCACACGTTTCGCACACGCTCGGCTATACTGCAGTGCATAACAAATCTGTTCAGACCTCTATAAGTCAGTCGAAAAGGCCACCAACAAACTCATGTTGACTGAAAATACGACAGATGGCCTATGAGCACACCTGGTGTTACATCTCCAGTAGATGGCTCCACAAAGACTAGTCAGAGACAGAGAAGTCTCCAGGGTCAAGAAGGTGATAGGTTACTCTCCCTTGATTCTACCCTGCCAATGAGCAGTCCAAAGACATTTTCTGGAGCAGTGAATTCATAGACTGACTGTGGCACAAGCAGTTGTGCAACGAGCTAGAGGCAGGCATTCATAGCAGAAGCGCGACATTCCACCATAAATCACTTTGCTTCAAGTGGAAAATCAGGCCATTTGATCTTCGGTTGATTACGCTGTCTTCATCAAAGCACTGCTCATTTGCCTATTGCTCTTGTCTTGCTGGAGAAGCGGGGCGTGGACATTCTAAGCATCGTTACTGACCAATCAACCATTCAGATTTGGCCCTCTGAAATTCTGCGGAGTACTAATTACTGTATTGTGTAGTACCTTTACTAGACCCTCCTCTCCCATTTTCCCCTCGTTTTTTGTGGGTGCAAGTGGAGGGTCTGGGAACGAGACTAAGAACGTATACTTGTTTGAAATAGGAGAACCATTTCTCGAATTGCACATTCTACAGTTGCACTGTCGAGATGTGGGGATTTTGTTTCCCCCCCCCACCACCACCACCAAGGTACAATGCTTAAACATACTTGAAAGTACACACACTACAATGAAATACAGTTTGAGGTCTGGCATCAACTACAACTGAACATCCTTTTCTGGCCTAGTTTATTTACTTTCTTTTCCATGACTGCACATCCTCTCTCTCTCTCTCTCTCTCTCTCACTCACACACACACACAGATAGCTCAGGCTACCAGCAAACCAGTCTAATGGTCAGTGAATCCGAGACAGAAGAGGAGATTCTTTTTGACTCTTCAAGAAAGAGCAACTCATCCCCAGCACTCAGAAATGGGAAGTCGCCTCGGCCAGGCAGCCGATCGGGAAGCCTTGCCAATGGCATTATTCCAAAGTGAACAAATATGATTGGATTTATGTCAGTGATCACCTGGAATCAATTGCATCATCTCAGCTCACTACATCATTCACATGTGCTCCCCATTCCATGCTCCAGTCGGGTTACAGTGTCACTAATTATTAGCAGATTTCTCCTTTTTTTTGTAACCAAGACAAAAATTGCCTGAATAATTGGGTCATTGCGTGCATGGGATGTAGCTACGAGATAAAGTTCACCCTGAGACGTCTCACTGTTCTATACTACCAAGGTGAATTGGGCTATTCCATAATTGTTTGTCGTCCCCCCCGGCCCTGAACAGCAATGGAAAATTAGTTCTAATTCTAGTTACAATTAATTTATATCCCCATGATGCGTTGTTGTTTTTTACCTCCAAGGGACTTGACTGAATTTTAAATGGATTTTACCTTCCCATGGGCAATTATTATCAAGACATGGCTGTTGGTCCGGCGTTTATGTACTGGTTTGTTGCTCGATACTGAGCCAGCTTATAATGCAACGATTAGGTCCCCTACCTACATCCTAATCCTAAACTAGTCTTGTTTCCAGATCACACAGTCGGAGAAGTGGGGGGATTGGCCTGGAGACGAGGCTGATCCTAACCCTAACAAAAACTAAATTGTTCATTTGGTGGACTGCCTGACCTTTATCAATCAACTTGAACCTTAATAAAATTTAATGTGAAGGGACTGAGAATGTTGACCCACTGGCAGATGAAATCAGCTAAGTTCAATGGTTCTTTTCCGTTTTCACAGTAGAGGTCTATATACTAGCGATTTCTTCCTGTGACAGCGTCGCTCTTCCAGGAACAAAAGGATGTTCTGGGGCTATTTTTTAGCCTGCAGCGGAAATGCGTCGGCGTTCTAATTTAGTAAACATCCGGGATAGCTCCGGCATATAATTGTAGGACGCCCGCTGCTAGCTAGCTAGTGCGAGTCGAGTCAAGTAACTGAATGCGGACCAAAATGCCAGCAATCATAAGATATGCGCAGGGAAAGGTAGAAATCATTATCAGAGCAATAACGATTGTGGTAAGCTCACATACGGATAAAAAATAATGTTGGTTCTTTGCTGAAAATACATGGCCTGTTAGAGTTGAGCTGATCATATTATGCTAAACATAATTTATAATTTCTTTCTAGGTTGCATTTACTACTGTGATAGCTGCTGCTGTTGCATTAGGTGAGGGACTGGGCAATGACTTTCTTAGTGGGGTCATCACAGCCATTCGTGTGTTTGAATCGAGTCTGAGTGGTTTGGATACAGTTCTGGACCTTCCGAGTGTACGGGATGGCTCAGTCGGAATTGCTGGCTATATTTTAACTGTGGCACTGTTGGCTCTTCTGCTACAGACAGTAATGGTTGTTATTCGCTGTCTGGTTGTGAAAGGAAATGGAGTCTTTTTTATCTCGGTAAGCTATATTGGCCAAGTCTGTCACTTGACTTCTGTACAAATAATAAGATGAGATGTGTATTAGTTGACATGGCTGTAGCTATTGTATCTGTCTGCATCACAGTATATTATAGGTACATGTGCCGTAGAATAGTCTAAGACTATTACATATAATATGATTACAATATTATGACTAATTACTGTATACTCAAACTCCTACATATTCAATCGAAAAGCCATAGTCGTGAGGTATCAGCAGGCTGTAACCACAAAGCTCTCTAATCCTTTATCATGTACTGTGTACGCCACTTTTGCGTTGTGGTTGTAGCACTGTTGACCATTCCCAGTGCCATGTTTGACATTGTAGGAGTAGTATATAAGCATTCTAGTCAGTACTTGTTTTGTTAACTAATCAACCAGGCCAGCCTCACATAGTTAGTTAGAATGGCTTTCAGCTGTCCACTCATTACCAAGGAAGGTTCAGTCAAGTTGGGTGTGCAGCTGTGTGCTACTTTAATATACTAGCAGCTCAGGCTGTTGATCTCATTATATGTGATAAATGCATTATCACAGGATTACTGTGAAATATCAGTTGTAAAACTTGCATTGCCACTAGTCCTTCGGACTTGTAGAAATACTTGTTCTGTATTTCTTGATACTTGATTCACAGATCTATGTAATTATTACAGAATTTTACCTTTTTTCTCACAGAACACCATTCTGAGCTTTGTACTTGCCTTGGCATTTGGTGTTGGCACCATTACAGCCGCTGTGTTTGCCAGCAAGTGGCCAGTATATGATGATGATGTAATAGATGGTGTCCGCATAGATGGTTTTCTCCAGCAAGCGGGTATCGATCGTGATACAAATATAGTCAGAGTCATGGAGAGCTCTCTTGCAGCTGCAGCCGTAAGATGTTCTATTTATATATAATCCTATGTGTGATGTAAGAATGAGATTCAGGATCAGGGAGGGCTATATATATACAGCTAGATGTTCAGTATTGTGAACACCACGTTTTTCACAGAACTAATTTTTTTGGTGAAATCCTGCCCTATGCACACGGCCAACATTAAATTTTGCGCTAAATAGTGTACAAAATTAAATTCCGAATATTAAATTTTGTAGTCAGGGGTTCAATTGTGAATATAGTGGAAATTTGTATCAAAAAAAAAAGTACGCCTATGGTAAATATTAGCTTTGTGGGCTCTGGCATCGTTGTTGAGTATCTATGAACACAGCACTGTACTACATAATATGGGCTTGTGCTGTAGTTCTTCATCTGACATAACCTTTTGCTTGCCGTGCTGCAGAACCTACATGCATATACACAATGTCATGCAGTTTCACAACATGTACTGTA
Source organism: Phakellia ventilabrum (assembly GCA_963921505.1). NCBI lineage: Eukaryota > Metazoa > Porifera > Demospongiae > Axinellida > Axinellidae > Phakellia > Phakellia ventilabrum. The sequence goes on from OY997381.1 coordinate 2,978,767, forward strand.
CAGTATAGAATCAGGGAACATTGATTGTTTGCTGGCACGAGGCCCCTGTATGGTTGATGTCAACTTGAGGGGAGAGCAATTTATGAGGCAACCTAATTTTCTTTTACAGGTGTTTTGCTGTATTGAGACATTTGTCTTTGTCTTCCTTGGTATATGGATGCTCCTGTTCCTGTTGTGTGACTGGAATGATAAAGCCCCGAAGATATAGGCCATAATATACTTGTAGTATTTATGTACTGTGTGTATTATTGTTAGTATTATTATTATTATTGTATACACACCAACAAAGGTGTAGAAAGATACAGCAAAGTAAATGAAAAAAGTATAATATTACATACTGGAGGCTGATGAAACAATAGAGTCTAACTCAACAGAACTAAAACCACCAATCTGATAGTGAGTGTAGCAAATCTCTCTGATTAATTGTCCCAGGGCAATGTCTTCCGAGGAGTAGGATTTACAATGAGTGCTACCAAATAAATAGTTATAACCAATAAACTTTGAATTACACGTCTGAGAACTTGTAGCAAAGATGGACCGTATACAAGTGGAGAAGGGTGAGACAAGGCAGAAGAACGTAGTCGACAAAATCTAGAAAAGACTATTATAGAACTGATACTAGAGATTAACACTGCAGAGTGTACAACACCAGTGTGACAATTACGAGGAAGATTCCAGATTCGTCTTATAACATCATTAAATGATACATTAAGAGAATGCAAATCGGGACAGTCTAGCCTCCTCAGAGAGCTACCGTACAGTGCAAGACAATAATATGCATGAAATAGCCTCATCTTAGTGGGAGGATCAATAGCTTTAAAGCGAAACAAAACAGAGTTTGCTTGACAAATAAAAGTCACTGTTTTTAATTGAATATCAAGCTTGCCTGACAGATCATATTGCAAAGTGTTACCGAGATGAAGAACGGAATCAACTAGTTTGTCCACAAAACCAAAACTGAGAGCCATCTGGACGCGATGTACTATGTAATAATATGGGCTTTTCAAAATCACGCCCATTTTATGGAGTATCTCCAATGTCCCAATTTTTATATATGACTCAGTACTTATTAAGAAGAAACTACATTGTGAGTTTGAGCTTGATAGTGTGTTTAATTTTAGAGATATGCACACTTGAAATGTCATGTTACATTTTAAAAGCATAGACCAAGAGCACATAAAAAAAACTTTCTCCACCGAGGAAAGTTTATTTATGTGCTCTCGTAAGGACCCAATGCAATCTCGCCCCAATCTCTATTAAAGCATACATGTCTAACAAATACAAAGCATGGTATAAAGCTCAAATTCACAATAATTAGCATGTTAAATAGTTATAGCTATACTGATCTGAGGACTAAATACGGTGAAAAAATTAATTGGAAAAAGAAGACAAGGGGGTATATACAGTTTTGGAGTATTATTATTTATTTAATTTATTGATTACCTCATGTATTGGGGTAACTATAATCAAGAACAGTGTGTATTCCTTTAATGATCATCAATTGGGTTGACACAATTACAACCATTCATGCATGGCAGTGTATGGGCTTATGCGGATATGCACAGGGGTATGTGGTTCCATGTTAGTGTAGGGCAGTGAGTGAGTGATTTCTTGTTTGACCACAAATGTGCCCAGCATTGTACACGCATTATTTTTTCCTGCACCGCGTATGCGGAGGCGGGGTTAGATGGAGTAGCTACTCCCCTTGTAAAAATCCTGGATCTCAGCGCCTGAGCACCAAGCATAAAATTAATCCATTAAAAAAATTGTCCCACCTTACCTTATCTTTTTTTTTGACGGTAAATCTCAAGAGCTGTGAATGTCAGTTCCAGTACAATTCCATAAAGTACAAAAACCACCCTCGCCCCTGCTTGGTGCTCAAATCTTTTGCATCAATGCTGAAGTTTGGAGAGGTAGTCACTCATCTAGTCAAGATAAATTTGACACTATGTTCATAATCAGCTTAACCTTATTGTCAGTCCCTGTTAATATTGGTTCAGGAACTAATATAATATTCCAGCCCCGTATTCTAGTTCCACATTCCAATTTGATAATCCAGTCCCACATTCCAGTTTGATAATCCAGTCCCACATTCCAGCAGAGAATCCAGTCCAGTGTTTAGAGACACCCTACAGAGTTTCCCTTGTCACTAGCTACAAAGGAAACTCGACCATTACTGCTTTGTTCTTCCTGCAAATGAATATTTGTGAAGTGGAGACACAGATTGTAAAATAGGTTTTGTTTGCTCACTGGGTTTTGCTTGGACTTTCCCATTACTACTGTTAGGGAAGCCATGCATGCAGACATAGGAAGCACAATCTGATAGTCACTAACGTGACATTGTGGTTAGCTACTGGCAACAGGAAGGGGAAAAACCTTCATTGTCTGCAAAACAGAATTCTGTGACTCTTAAAACACTTCATTTCAATTTGAACAATGATGTTCCATAGCTGTTTCAATAGAACCTGTAGCTAGTTACCCCTTATATATATATATATATTAAATAAAGGTTGAGTTGTAGATGAATTTGTAAAAAAAAAAGTACATCACAAGGTGAATACTAATTTACTTGCATCTCTTCATATTAATGGCAGTATAGAGCCAATGAATAATGATTACAATAATATAAAAAAGTGGCAATATCGCTGTCAATACTGTGAAGATCACAGACATTTCGGTAAATTTTACCGGTGACACTGCTGAACATACAACTGAAGCATACCATGCCGCAAGTAAGAGTATCAACACCGTATCTGTTGTGTTGTAAGTAGCAAACTTCTTATTATAGGGTTGTACTATTACTATTAGCATTGCAAAAACTAGAAGTCCCACTGTTCCGATGGCATAGAACAGCCCATTAAGTGTCACTGCATATGCAAAGAAAAATGTAATTTTAAAAAGGGGATGTATAACAGCAAAGTATCGACAGTCATGAGTGCCATCAGTTCCATCCTTGTAACAACCTTGGAAAGCATCCATAAATACTCGCAGTGCATGGCATCTCAGGTTGAAGTATGTCAGACATTTCTGAAAGCATCTCATGGGATACAAGATAAAAAGTAGCAGAGGAAAGATTACAAGAAACAGCACCACAATCACTGCAAGTACGGCATATGGAAGGTGTTCACTGCCAAGAAACTCCACTGATCCGTCATAGTATAAAAACAAGCCACGTTTGTTTCCATGAGCATCAAAAATATGGGTGGGAGTTAGGAGGTCAAACGAAACACTTAAAAGTCTTACATAACTAAGCAAAAGAAATGTGGCAAAAGCATTGATAATTGAGCTTCTGATGTCCCACCTGTTCCCGCAACATCTCTGAAACGGCCTCCACAATCGCACAATGGGCCAGAAGTCACGTGCATGTAGCTCAATGAGTAAGTATGCAAAAATGAGCAGTAGCAGAGGATAAAAAGCAATGGCATAATCCAGAGATAGGGCTTGTAATGTACTTAGATTTATACATAATGGAGGAATTACTGTGCGAAAGAAATCAAGGTTCCATATGCCATACACCGTAGCTAGGATTTGCACTAGCGGCAGATATGCATGTTTGGTACCATTCAGGACGACACGTAAATTTGGAGGGGTTGCAATTGTCTGTGCAACAGTTACGAAGGCATTCAGTTTAGCTGATGTAGCACTAATACGACAGCAGAGAACCAGCAATAGAAATAGTGTGAGTGGGAAATAAGCCACAACAATGTACAGTAACCAGTGGTAATGAGTTCCTGAGCATTTGATGCATCTTAAGTCATAGGAATACAATGGTGTTCCGTACCCTTCTTGACAGCGAGCACACAATTGCCCAGCTCTGTTGTATGGTTCACACATTACCCTATTCAGCTCAGAACTGTTATTTGGAACATAGTGGTAAAGATCATCATATGCATGAACTATTTGCGATGATACGGTTTCACTGACACATTTGTAAATGCATGCTCCAACAATAACAGTTTCCATGGATTCATCATACGTCATGCAGTAGCAGTCCATAATGCCTAGCGTTCCCAGGGTACTGTTGCAGTACACAAGTCCACTTAAATCACTTCCGCAACCACAGTGTTGGCTATCATTTCTCGGGATAAACCAAACATCAGGGCACGTTTTATTTTGATCAAACACTGTCAAGTCATTAATATTAGGTCCTTCGATGGATGTAACATCAATTCGTTCATCATTGGACTCACACTGGTCTGCAAAAACTACAGTAGAGTTCATTTTTTTGGCAACTTCCAAAGCAAAATGAAGGTCCTTGCATGGCAGCATTCTTCCTCCTGTCAAACAAGTGGTGGCGTCAACACCATGGGCACTAACAAAAATGGCCTTTTCATACGTGTCGTAAGCACAAGCACTCACTACTAAGGCTAACAACATAGCGATCATGATCATGCTGTCCACTGCAGGCAGGTTCATTATAGCAGAGTAGCTATCTGTACCCACAAAATTCTCCGTGCGGTAACTTACGGCGCACCGCTTATTGATAAGCGTCTCCACTGGATTGGGAGTTCTCGATGACCGAATAAGCAGATTCACATAGATAAATACTACGGAAGCCGAGAAGGGCCATTCCACCGTCGTCGCGAAACAGCTATTCGAGATTAGAAATGTCGAGATTGGAAATATCGAGATTGGAAATATTGAGATTAGAAATATCGAAATTAGAAATGTCGAGATTGGAAATGCTGGGATTGAGTTTGGAATAACGTACTGCGCATGCGTGTCTAACACGTGCTATCTGCCATCGGCTACCGTGCTATCTATGGTCCGGCACTGCGGCATGAGTGTCGACACTGAAGACTCTGGACTTGGAAGTTCAACTGCTGTGACAACCACGGCCAGCCGCAACCAAGGTACACATTTACAGGGGAGGCCAGGATAAAGATAACTGAAGCTATTAAATTATTGCTGTGGTGTGTTTGATGGATTTTTAGCAATCAACGACTACATTGAGCTTGCCGTAAAGAAGCGAAAAGCGGTTACTTTACGATCGGCAAAGAAAGGCAAGGCCAAGAAGCAGGAACCATGTGGTGACTCCAGTGCATCAGATACCAAGGAATTTGGATCACAGTTGATGGTAAGGTGGTCATGGACATCTTGTACTTCTATACAGATGGGATGCTGGATATTAATTTAATTTATATACAGATCCCAATAGGTAAGATGTATCATTGCCCACGTCGAGGTAGGGGGGTACTGATCAAAGCCTTCCCAGCGAAGCAGGTGGTTTTTCGACGCGACTGCTCATATGAGCGAATGCTTGAAAAGTGTCAGCAAGAAGTGTACCCTGAACCCCAAGCAGGTGCCAAATATTACATTGCTGATAGTACCGGAGTCGATATATGTGGCTCAGGGTTCATCATGGTGGATAATGAGGCAGGAGAAGAAGAGCGTCTGCCGTGGACCCTTGATACATACTTGCTACTATCTCATAAGAAGTATCCATCCAAAGCACGTTTCTACTGTGTGCAAGCAGTCTCCGGTATGGCTACATATACCGCTAATGCCAAATAATTGTTTGTAATGTAACTTCATTCGTTATAGGCACATTGACCGATGTAAATCCAACTGATGAAACTCCAGCAGTGTCACCAGCAGCAGAAGGTGAGCCTGCATATACACTAATTGGATTGAAGTCACGATTATAGTTTGCAAATTTGTACACAGTGCTATCAAGTGTGGTGCAGGAGTACTCTGGAGATGCTCAAAACAGTGATCAGGATGATGGAACTCGTCAAAGTAGTGATAACAATACAGCTATACTACCTCCATCTCCAGTACCTTCATCTCACCTAGGCCTGACGTCCCCGTCAAGAAGTACATATACATGCGTGCATTTCTTGAAAGATTTTGTATTAATCCACACTGCAATTTCATTTCCTATAGGTGATTTTGAGCCACTTTACATGGATATCAAGACCAGTAAATACTTGCCAAAGGTGTCATACAGTAATGGTTTGACGCAGGATACTGTGCTAGGCTGGTACTTCCGAGAAGATCCAGACATCATGCGTGAGATGCAAGAAGCAATTGTGCAGAATCCCGGACGGAGGGTGATAAGTTTTATCAATCCTTGTCACCATGGATTCCTATTCACCGGCATTAGGGAAGGCAAGTTATACATGCATTTATCATGAGACTCGTATTATAACTGATTACCCTTTAGGTGAAGATGACATAATTGATCTTGTTGATAAAGTGGATCTGCAGACAGGGAGCGTGTCGTACAAAACACCCTCACAAGGTATGGGTATAAATACATAAAGTATTTACATGTATAATGATACTAATTATTGCAGGAGCACCCTTTTCGATCTGGGTTGGCAGCTTTGTGAGTCCGAAGGATGAAGTAGCGGTGCTAGTATGTGTGGCTATCCATGGATATCATCCTCTTGTTGAGTATTCACCAGCAAAACAATCACTTCCATGGCGACGAAGAAAGGGGTGAATGAAAGCCAAGGTGGTATTCTCAGTGCCACAGTCACATCTCAGAAGACGTGGGGTGCCTGTAGAGGAGTACATCAAGTAAATGGTATGACACTTACATGCACACTTATTCTAGTCTTGTGGACATCTGGGCATGAGACTACTAACATACATACCACATTTAATACAAACCTCCGATTGTTTCTACACACTCCAGATAGTATCCAGCAATTAATGCAGGGTTGCTGTTGGAAGGCCCAACATTTAACCACATCACTCTACGTGAATAGCTATAGTGACACAAAAAGATCAATCAGAATTATAAAAAGTTATAATCAATTTGTTAATTAAACTTACCCATCAATGCAACCATGAATTGCAAACCCATAAGGTTTGAGCTTGTCATAACCATCAGCATGCCACGCATAGTTTGGACCCTGGAGAAATTGGTACTCATCATTATGGACAGCTAGTGCCAATTATGACAAAACTGCATTACTTTATTATGATATTTCCTCCTACATAGCCTACGTTCTCGTCGATCTGTACTGTCCTCTGGATCTACTTCTCGTAATATCTTCATTACTACATCCCTGCAGATAAAATCATGTGAAACCAAATCTCAGTATACTAAATAGACGTTTGTGTACTCAGATCTACTATTGCTATTACCTAGTTGCAGGTACACCGTACTTCTGTTTTAATCGGAGCCACATTGTCCTATACCCAAGGAGACTCCCAGAACCTTTTAATTCAGCCTACATAACAGAGAACTACAACTTTTAAACGACACTAAATTAAAATGTACTAGCTAGCTATGGCCTTTACTAATAAATGCTTACCATTATGAGGCTCCTGATACGTCGTTGTACAGTAGTGGCTGATCCTCTTTGGGGTCTACGTCGTAAGCCCAATCTCTTCAAACACCGTTTAAGTTGACGAAGAGAGATAGATACTCCATGTACAAAATACAGAAAACAAATAATAAGCTTGTAGGTGTAACCTTCACGAAAATACGCCTCGATTAATTGCTCTCTTGTTTGGCCAGGGCCAGATGCTAGTGATGGAGCTGTGACTGTAGCACGTACATGGCTGAAGCAGGAATACAGAATCAGCAAGCACACTAGCGATGCCATCGGACAGCTGTAACTTTACACAGTACGTTTGTGTGATTCCAATTTAGATATTTCCAATCTCGACATTTCTAATCTCGACATTTCTAATCTTGCTATTTCCAAATTCGATATTTCCAATCTCGACATTTCCAATCTCAGGATTTCTAGCGCTGTTTCGGCGACGACGCGACGGTGGAATGGCCCTTCTCGGCTTCCGTATAAATACAGCTCACCACTACTTTCAGAGTGCGTATTCGGTAACGTTTTAGTATGGCTTCAGACATCACGAGCAACGCTCTTCCGGACCCCACAAGCGCTGCTGCCACTTGTAGAGAAGCATTAGTATCGGTGGGGAAATTCAAGAAAATCGACTGAGCCCCGCTGCGCCCCCTGGGGGGTTCCCATCAATCAGACACAATGAGGTGAGGGACATCACTGCTTCAATGCTGTCGGAGGTGTGCCATGCTGCAGCCCTTGTCGGGAGAGACCATGTCCCACTGTTCAGCCATCACTGATCCTGGTGCTCGACTGGACATCGCTGTATATGGCTTCTGGGGAAGCAGATTCGAGAAGGCATTTCTTGATGTGAGGGTGTTTAACCCATGCGCTCGATCGAATCGACAGGTCTCCCTACCATCCGTGTACAGAAGACACGTATAGGAGAAGAAGAGGCAGTACGAGCAACGAGTAGCTACGGGAAGTGGAGAATGCCACCTTCACGCCACTGGTTTTCTCGACAACAGGAGGGATGGGTAGGGCCGCTACCACCTTCTACAGGAGACTGGCTTCCTTACTGAGCGAGAAGCGGGGCACTTCCTACAGCAAGACCATGGACTGGGTTCGCTGCCGCCTGAACTTTGCTCTACTGAGAGCCTCCATCATGTCCATCAGAGGAGCCAGATCCTCTCGCTTTCATCCAGCTCTTGAGGGGATACAGGAGCCCATTGACCTTCAGCTTGCTGAAGGCCATGTACACTGAGACAGACACTAGCCAATTTACTGTTTTTCTATTTCTTCTCAATTTTGACTTTACGTAGCTATCTGTTTGCTTTTATATAATATTTGTCCCCCCCCCCCAAATTATCTAAATAGAAAAGCACTGGCACAGCCTGTGTCATCTTCCAGCGCGAATGATGTCCGGGGGACTAGCGGATGGTGTAGAGCGGTTGCCGCTCTATATTATCTACGTTGCAACTTCGTCACAAAACACGTGGCTAAGAGAAAAATCAATGGCAGCTGAGCGAAGTTGCTGTGATACTCACGCTGTAGTCCGCAGATCCGTTGAAAATATCCTGCGTGATAACTGCGCCACAGCGATAGTTCACATACTAAAAGTGTAAGTTACAAGCTCCTCTAGTTTCTGAGTTCACTACCACTCTTTTGCCACGCAGAAGTAGCCAGTAAACGGAAGATAACGGAAATGTAGCTAGGTAGTTATGCGGTCGTGACGTCACCTGCACACCGCCTCCGTAGCTTTTTCAGCCTCCAAGAAGCAGAGCACACTGAAAAATACGGTTTTATAACTTTATCAACTTACAGAAACTCTTACAGGGTACGGCAGGCGATCCTAGGTTCTGCGGCAGCGGGCGAGTAGAGGTATCTAGGTCTAGGCACGAGACTACACGTACGTACCCCCCGGCAGTGATTCTCACGTGACCGAAAGAGAGTCGGCTGGCCTCGTTCCCAGGCCACTCCTTTATTTCCTCCGACAACCTGCATTAGTTGGCGTTACAGGGCCAGTGACGAGGAATTTGACCACTTAAACTAAACTACAGTTCAGATGAACATCAGCATAAGTCTTTATAATGACAGTAATGACTTTGCCTATGGACTTGATTGCTCAAAGTGGTAGCTAGCTAGTGTAGCTAGTAGCTATAACTTGCAAGTGCAAAGAAGCACCTGATTCAGTAACGGCAGAATCAAAACAGGGCTTACAGATTCTTGATAGAGCTGTATGTAGCTAGCTACTTTGCTTATCAGAGCTTGATAGTTTAGTGGTAGCTACTATGTTGACAGGTTTCTTGATTCCTGTGAATCCAGTTCCTTAGGTAGCTAGCTAATTGCTGCTTTAATAGCTATAGCCAAGGAATGGCCCCTCAAGCTCAGGTCACAGATTACAGTAAAACGTGACATTCCTCAAGTGTTTAACTCTGAATTTAGTTGCAGGATGATAGTATGAATGTAGTATGGGCCAAATTTCATGCCACAATTAAGCGACTAGACTGAATTTGTAATTCACAGAACGCATGTTATCAAACGTCTTACTCTGAGATCATTGCTTGATTGTTATTAGGTCCAAGTAAATGTTAGATTGGATAAGGTAGCTATAGCTAGTTATACATGGTAGGTTTTAAGAGTGACATCATAGATCTAGCATAGATGAAGCAGTGGGTTGAGTTTGAATGAGCCACCACTTTACCAATTTTCAAGAGTGCACAACGCTATTTCGAGATTCAAGTCAAATAGCAAGATAAATAGAAGCTGCCAAAGCATGTTTCTTGATCGGCTGGCTGTTGGACGGTTTGGGAGTGAGCGCTTCAGGGTTGGATGAATGTCTGTTTTCAAACAAACATGCTGTAGGAGCATGATTTTCTTAACAGAGAGTGTTCTTATAGCTAACTGTCTGGAATCTGCTAAACAACTAATAATTACTTCACGGAATGCAGGTTATTAAACATCTTATATACTCTGATTCTAGTATGAATGCTTAGGTCCAAATAGCTAAATGCACAATGGGTAAGGTAGTTATTGGCTTTAAAGTGAGTCACAGCTTGAGACGGTGGTTTGGGGGCAGAGGCAGTTGTGGTGGGTTATTACTCGCACAAATAGTCTATTAGGTAGCTATAACACTACAACGAGATTCAAGTCCAGGAGCAAGATAGTCATAAAAAAGTAGAACCGCTGTCTTCTTGAAGCAAAGTATGATGTAGCTAGCTATACTGCAAAGGCAACTCCGTGACACAAATTTCTTGATGGCCTGTCTAGCTATTAGGCACTTTAGGAGGGCACTGATGTAGGGTTGGAGATAGATGTCTCTGCTTTCAAACAAACACTGTTGTAGAGGGTAAGAGTAGCTGCTCTTGTGACGTGTGATTACAAACAAGCAAACAAGGAACTCTCAAATTATGAGGCTTTGTTCGGGTACAGGTACATAAGTTAGCAGCTACAGCACCTGTCGATTCACGTGGAACCAGTGTCACAGTAGAAAAATTAACACAGAACCCGTCAATTCACATGGAACCAGTGTCGTGGGGCACAGTGACCCCAACATGGAAAAAAAACTGGTCATTCTACCTTAGTGGAGTCTCTCACTGTGCTGTAGCTACTCTGGGATGGATAAACCTCCAGAGAGATCCTCATCTACCAAGATGTCATGCAAGGGGCAGTTCTTTCACCTTCGAGTCCTCTATTCCGTCTTCATGAATGATCTCTTTCTGGAACCGCAAATTTCAGGATTTGGTGTGAAGGTGGGTGAAGTCTTCTGTGGTTCGCCTATGTATGCTGATGACGTTTCCATGGTGGCTTCCTCCCGGCCCCTGTAGAGCTACAGAGTATGAATATTGTTGATAAATGTGCTAGGAAATGGAGGTACTCATTCAACCCCGAGACCCTGTTATTTGGCCCTATAAAATAGCAGCAGCAGTTCTGGATGCCAGGTGGTAATCCCTTTGACATCACAGATGAGCATCCTCACCTTAAGAACTCCACCATCTCTAGAACAATGCACCATATAGCTAAGCCTTGGAAGAGCTTCGCTTTTCTCCTTGTGCTGGTTTGGATCTAAGTTTGGCTGCCTGCACCCTAGCTACCACTGTCCTCAGACTATATATATAGTACTGTGTGTGTCTGTACTGAATGCTGTACGGTTCTGAACTCTGGTCCCTAACTAAGTCTGAGCTCATAATACTGGAAAGAGTCCCAAGAAGGATTTTGAGAACTATTTAGGGCCTACAAATCTGTTGTCTCACTGCAGCTCTTTTATCTCTGGTAAGTGCCAAATCCATCGATGACCCTATCCTCAATAAATAAACTTGTGTTGTTGCATTCTCTCCTATGTCTTCCACCAGTTCACTTCCAAGAGATCTACTTTGCGAATGGCTGTGCCCCAATAATCCCAAATCCTGGGCCTTTCTCCTCTCATCATCCATGGAGGGTTAATTCAGTTGAGAATCTCATCTCTTGTCCTGCCCCACCAAAGAAACGAAACTGGAAGCGGACTATTGAGAGACTGCTTGCGTCTTGAGCCCATGTGGGCTCGGCTGATGATCTATATTGCAAAGAAGACTTAGATCTCTACTTCCAGATCCACCTTTGCCTGCAACCCAATTGCTCGCCCCCTCATTGGTCTGCATCGCACAATCGACTGCACACGACCTCTAGGTCCAATTTCAGACTCACTGGCTGCCCTAGTTAGATCCATAACTAAGCTGCTTGTGGGTGGAAGCTGATTTTGAAAGGTTTATTGTTTTGGTAAATGTGAAGAGTTTTCCCCCTCACCCTAAGCATAAATTTCTATGTAGCTAACCATGCCTATAGGTAATCAGTATCAATTCAAGTCTCAACTGTGTTCACAGCTGCAAGATAAAATCTGTGGAGAAAAGGCAATATTTCTCCATGGCTGTGAGGATAAAAGCTACATCAAGAATGGCTGGGAACGAGACTATGCTTTGTTCACTTTGCTTGCTCACATAATGTAATAAACTAAGTTATACTTTAGTGTTGACTGATCCTCTAATAACTTTGTCTCACAAGTTCACAGCATTCATGTTCCCACACTGTCAGTAGGTATTGATCCAATGGAATAGGACATATTCCAACTCCCAGCAGAGAATGCTGCTATAGACAGGAGGGTTAATCCGGCACAATGGACGGAAGAGTGAGCAGCCTACATGTTGGCAAAATTAGTGTTTGTCCTCACTTTCTGAACCTCAGGAGGTGCACACCTGTGCTCCCGAGTACTACAGCTGGATACAATGGCTGGTCTTGCAGCTGTAAAAACATGGACTGGCATACAAGAAGAAGGTACACACACACACACATACACACACGCGCATACACACACACATACCTGCATGTACACATACCCACATGCATGCGTGCATGCACACACACACACACACACACACACACACACACGCAAATATAGCCTCGTTTCCAGTTTCCACTGCCCCCCACTGTGTGTTATTTACGACCCGTCCTGATACTCTGTTCGGGAACAGCTGAGTGCCAGCTGCTACTGAACACACTAGTAGGCATCCAGTGTAGGTACTACATGCTAGCAAAGGCAAGAGCAATTTTATCTGTTTAATATGGCTTGCCTATCATTAGCTACCTCCACTGTAGCTCAGTTCTACAGTTTTTTCAGGATCTTTAGAATTCATACTCTTGCTCTTGAGACAAGACCAAGGAAGGTCTATGTCAAAACCCTTACACATGGACCCTGCTTTTACTTATACACACACACACACACACACACATACACACACAAGATAGTCCCGGTTGCCAAGAACAACCTGACATCTAGTTCACAGGCAAAGGCCCTTCCTTCCTCACACAGCCATAGGACTGGCCCAGATCATCATGGAGGTAGGTCTCCATAGCCAGCAGACGTACTGTAGTATCACCTCAGTCATTGTGGTATCTAATACAGGATGACTCTATACCATCATGTCATGCAAGCCAATGACTGTTTTTCTTTCCTTTCTAAGACCTGGTTGCTATGCCACAAAGGAGACAGATAAGATGGATATATTTGTGGATTCATTGTGCATGGTGCTTTCTGAGTTTTATCAACCCCAACAACGACCGCAGGACAGCATGCAGCCAACTCCTGTCTCCTTGCCTGTGTTGACTCATAATTCAGTATTCGGAGTCAGTTTCTTCATTTGTACACAGATCATTCGCTGATGATGCCAACCAGTGGATGCCGGTGGACATATATGTGGGTGGGATTGAACACAGTGGGTTGTTTAAGATTGTTGTAGGTTTTTGTTGCACAGGAAAAAACAAACACATCTGGTGCAGCCATCTTTCACCTGCTCTATGCAAGGTTCATCACTCATTTTCTTTATGATAAAACTCGAGCTCCTTACACAAGTAAGATAAACGTCTGTTTTGCAATGTTAGAAGAAAACATTGCACAGTCATTCGGTCTAGCTTGGCAAGTATATACAAAAGCCAGGTCCTTGGCATAATAAGAAATATTCTAATTACAATTGATTGTCAAATTAAAGGGATAATTAAACTATGGAACAGCGGAGTCCCTCCAGTTTTTAGTGCACCAGACCCGGTGCGACCCGGAAATCGCAGCCCTACAGATGTCTGACAGAAACTTCTTCCACTCTCCTGTCTTGGGTCGTCGAAGGTTCTTTACAGGACCCTGAGATCAAGGAACCCTCTGCTTCCAACTTGGATTGGTACCAATTGGACATTGAAGGAGGATTGTTGGATGTCTTGTACTAGACCAAGATACTTCTCTGTCTTCCGGAGTAGGGCATTGTCGAAGTTGGATTCAAAGCACACGGTAAGTTCAAAGAGCAACACCTCGTGTTTCAGGTCATTCCACATCACCAAATCTGGACGAAGGTCTGTTGTGGCAATGTGGGGTGGGAACGTGTATGAGGCTTGGTCTTGGAGGTACACTATGGCCTGGTATCCTCTGGGAAGATTAGGTGAGACAAAAGAGTGGATAACATCCAGCACACCATCCTGTCGGATATTGTAGCGCTGCAGGTCAAGAGCAACCTGGCAGTGGTTCAGAACATGTTGGAGTGTTTGCTTCTGACCACACAACTTGCACGCGGCAGATAAGTTCTTCCAGCGGGCCAGGTTGGAATTGTGTGGGAGGGTGTCTTGGCTGGCATTCAGCGCAAACTTCATCTGCTCCGGTGGGAGGGAAAGGACCGTGCAAGACCATACACTGGAGGCTTCATCATCCACTGAACGGAAAAGCTCACCCTGCTGCTCCAGGCTTTGAGCATGTTCAAGTCTGGTCTCTGCATCCTCCATTGCTGCTTTTGACTTAGCCACCTTCCTCACTTTCTTCCCACTTGCACCTGGGTCTTCCTTGAGGGCATTTCTAGCAGCTAGCATTGGCTTCATCTTGGGTCGCTGGAGTGACTCTTTTGCTGTGTTCTCAGTGTGGCTGTATGTCTAACGACTGGGTCATGGGAGGTCAGAATCTGGCAAGCCTGAGAGATCTGCTGCTTTTTGAAGAGAAGCGATATTGGTTGGAGCCCTAAGCCTCCATAGGCTTTCGGCAGGTAGAGACGGGATGTGTCAGCTGGTTTAGCAAGCCCAGACCACTTCTTGAGGTACTTGGTTGCTTGTGCCTCCAGCTTGCTTGTCACCCACGAAAGGGGAAGATCATTGACTGCCAGATCCCAGTTGAGCCTGCATGGGACAGATGGCAGCCCGGTACAGTAGCAGCTTCTGGTGTCTGGTCACTGGGGTTTCGTCCACCCGCTGCAGCATTGTCTTGAGCTTATCAAGAAGTTTGTTTCGAATAACTGCAGAATCAAGTGGTACTTGAATGGTGTATCCAAGGAACTTGATGGGGGATTTCCCGATGTATGTGATGACTTGACCCTCTAGGGTGAGACCTGGGTCGAACGACATCCCTGAGGAGGCCTGTATCCCCAGACTGTGGCACTTAGGTACTTTGGCCTTCATGCCAGTCCACTGTAGCCACTTCTCCACAGAATGCAGTAGTCGTTGGCAGCTGGCCGGTCCATCACTGATTAGGCATGTGTCGTCTGCATACTGGAGCTGGTTGACTGTGTGCCGGCTCTGCGAGAAGGAGTAGCCAAGAGACTGTAAGGGCTTCAGGGCATCACTCAGGGTACACATGACTGTGTTAAAGATGACCACAGAGAAGGGATCGCCCTGATACACCCCAATCTGGAGGGGAATGACTGGAGTAGCCCACCCATTAGCCGTGACTGTGGCACCAAGACCTGAGTACAGACTGGATACCGAGTTCGTAAGCTTGGTGGGGGCATGGTAGTGGCCGAGGGCAAAGCGGATGAGTTGGTGATGTACACTGCCATATGCATTGGCTAGGTCAAGCCAGCACACTGAGAGGGACTGATGCTTCTTCCGTGCTTCCTGGATGATAGAAGCCAACTTGCACTGATGTTCAGTACATCTCTCTCTCTCTCTCTTTCTCTCCTATCTCTCTCTCCTGGTAGGATATGACTCAAGGCAGGACTTACTGGCTATAGCGCTCCGGCCAATATTTGAAACAAGAGGAACATGAAGGAGTAGGGGAGAAGGAGGTGGTGGAAGTGACTGGGAGAAACTGTCCAAGTCAGGAGTAGAATCTGAGGTAGGGTAGGGAGGGATGGTGAAAGCTTTGGGGGTGGGGTTATGGGCGGAGTCGGACTATCGTCAGACTATATAGTTATGTTATTTAAGGTAAACATAGTACATTTTCATGATTATTAATTGTAGTTTTTTTGTTATATTAGGTGCCACCTGACAGCTCCATGCAGCTCACCGCCAAGCTTTAATTTATCTAGTGAAAATGAAGACTGAAAGTTATAATAATATTCCAACAAAACCTTATACTTGCATAGCTATTATTTTGTGTCGGACGTATACAATAATATTGTATATGCCCGACAGACGACAGAGAATTATTATTGTGATAATAGCACATATTACAGTCAATGTCACAATATAGATGATATTTATGAACTCAGCACAAGAATGTTGCGATATTATCAATTCTATTATGCATGTCAGAATCATTAAAATTTTATAGTCGAATGGTCTAGAGTCTAACCTAGCTGGTTAACCACACAAATTTGTTTGTTATGCGTTAGAGTTTGCTGGCTATATCACCTGCGAGTTCATACAACTCACTGTCCCTGAGGCAGGCAGTGAGTGTCACCCAGGTAACGGGTTTCCTCCCCTCTCCACAAATCCATTTCTGCAGTATATCGATATTGATCTGGGTGGGGTCGTTGAGGCGCCTGAGAGCAATCCCATCTACTATGGCTCCGGTGTGATCATTGAGGAGATGGATGCCAAATATCCTGTATTTGGTACTGATTTGTTGAGGGATGTTGATAGTCTTTCCCTGAGCAACTGGGAATGCTAATAGGAGCACCAGCGAAGGATATCCCAAGGCATCAACAGCTGCAGGATGAATTACAATGCAGCTGTTGTTATCTGTCTATCTGCCAGTAGGGCTGACTGGATGCTGCCACCTTGAGTAACTAATGAAAATGTGATCAGAATGTTCTAAAATTCATTATATACGTGTACTGGGAAAAGATTGCATCTATACTGCTAATGTACAGATGGTCTGGCTTGGTGCGCAAGCAGATGATTATTATATTCACTGGACCAAAAGCGTTCATCCAGTCTGTTGCAAATATAATAACGTTATGATCATCATATACTTTTCACAATGGAAGACAGTAGCTAGTAAGCTCTAGAAATGGCAGTATGCACATGGGCTCACTAGTTTTTATAGTGGCAATAATAGTGTGAGTTGCAGGCTATGAGCCTTGACTTTGAGCCTTGGGGCTAGATGATGGACAAGTTTGCTATCTGGTAGCTATTACTGCACTATGGAATGACTATGTACGAACCAATGTTATCAGAGATGTCAAATACATTGTTCCCTGTCAAAGCTGTGTACTATGCTGGCTGTATCTGTGTACAGAGGCAGTCACAAGTTAACCTCCTACCCAGGTCTCCACTTGCATGCAGCTTTTTTCACAGCTGTGGAAACATTTTTTCAATGATAGCCATGTAAGGTATTACAGTCAGTAGAGCATTGTTCCCTTACACAGCTGTGTACTACAACCAGGTTTGTGTATGATAATGCTATTGAAAAACAGTATAGATGCAACTTCAATAACCTTAGTTTCTGTATAGCAGTGGGCAGCACTTCCTGGCCGCTGAAAAAGTTAGGCCAAACATTTTTCCATCCTTTGCATAGTTAATAGCTGCTGCACAGCCTCTACCCTTCCTTCCAAAATCCTAAATCTGTCCCTGCTTCCGTGCCCTGCCCCCCTCCACCAAACTCAAAATCCTAGATAGAACCCTACAGACACCAGTTGGTTTTGGGGTGTCTCTAATTGCTGGACTGGAATTCTCATTGGAACTGGCATGGGACTGGAATGTGGGACTAAACTTTGCTGAAGGTATCCTGAACCAGTGGCATCAGTAAAGATAAACTACCTGCATCATAAACGCAGATATCTCAATAGGGCTGGGCCTGTCTTCATGCATCACATGTGTAGGTATAGTAGCTACATGACTATGACCTCTAATAGCAAGAATACCGGGCTATTTTAAGAAAGAGGTTGACTACAAGCATGTAGCTAGCTAGCTAAAGTGAATGTTGTTTAATAAGAATTGGATTACAAGAATTGCCATTATATTGTTTCATAGTCTTGTTCCCAGCTATCATTTTTTGCAGTTGAAAGCAAGCAACAAAAGCTGGGACACAGGCCTGGGAAAGAGGCTAGAAGCATCGTACACACAGCTATAGCTAGGTATGGTACACAGCTTTATAAGGGAACAATGTTTTGAATTGCTGGTTATACCGCCTTACATCACTATCGTAGTGTGGACAGCTTATGGTCACATGCCAAAGAGAGGCAAGAAATCTTTTTCGTGTGCAACTCCCTTGAAGGACTTTCTTTAGCATTTTATGTTGTGGTAGGTACAGGAGCAAATATTACTACAGAATCAACACTCGTGTCACTCCACAACTCTAGCAACCAAATATGATGGAAATAATCAAGGTGATACATGCAGCAAGACCTGAAACTCAAGCAAGCTGCATGTTTATATACATGAAGAATCTGTGTATTTGCTACTTGCTGGGAATATACTTGCAGTGGAGGGAAGGTACCCAATGCTGGTGTAGACGACATACATCTGACTGGGTGGCTAGAAGCAGGGAGGAGGCTGGATAAACTGAAGAATGATGTATGCTCTAACAAAATGTAAAAACTGCACACAACCGGCAAACTATCAAAAACCAATCAACAATTTCGGTTGCTAGAGTTGCAGCTGATAATTGACAATGGATACATTGTCACTGCCATCTGGTATATGTAGCTATTGCAGCACTTTGAAATGACTATGAGCGAAGAATGTTATCAAAGACACAGCATCAAATACATTGTTCCCTATCAAAGCTGTGTACAGTGCTGGCTGTATCTGTGTAGTACACAGGCAGTCATAAGTCACGTAAGGTGTTTTGCTTTTCTACAGTTCTTTGACATACTACAATTCCTGAAATTTGATGTTAAAACTACTTGTGTGGTCATCGCTAAACATGAAAATTCAACACAAAATGAACTTTACAATGAATGTTAACAGCATCGTATATATATGGCAAGTGGCTAGCTGAAACTAGCAAGAGGATCACTATTGTCTTCAGTAAGACTTACCTACCACACAGTGAATACTTCCTTTCCTTAGGAAAGCAAACAAATTAATATGTGGAACGTTTCCCATCTTTTATACTGAGTCTCATGAGTCAGAGGCTGACTCGTGACACTATTTTACCATTGCAGCTACTGTCCTTAGCTCCCTTTCATATAAGAGCACTTCTAAAACACCAATGGTATCTATAGCCACCAACACAGAAAGCTTCTTTGATCGTGTTCAGTATTTGTGTTTTGTGATAAATTTTTGTGGAATGCCCAGACCACGAAATGTTTTCTCCGTAAAAATTCTTCATGCACAAATTTTATAACATGAACTATTCCTGTATGCATGATATGAGCATGAGCTAGTAACACTACAATAGCCATGTAAGGTATTAGTTAGTAGAGCATTGTTCCTGTAGACAGCTATGTATTACAATTAGCTGTGTCTGATATTGCGATTGAAAAACAGTATAGATACAACTCCAATAACCAAATAACTGACTGTTCCTGTTTAGCAGTGATATGTTATTATTCATCAGCTACAAATTGCCATTGGCTGTATATTATATTAGCGGTATAGGCTACAGGTACATACAAAATAAAATGTTAAGTCTTTTAAATCAAGATCTGCAATTACCCAAAACGTTTGAGGGAGAAGGGGGGAGCTTCTCCCCTGCCCCCTGGTAGATAGCCCTTAAGGCATCTCTGTAGTATGCATGGTCTACCTTACCTAATTGTGGATCCTGAGATTCCATTCTCAAACACACGGTATCAGCTGCAGCGATGTCAGCATCAGTATGTATGTCTGCAAATTCGGTATCTCCAGACACAGAACCATGGTCACGATCAGCTGACACGGCAATAGTCTCGTCAGTGGTGGGGCAGTCTGGTGCCACAGAAGGTGAAACTGTTGTCAGTTCAGGGAAGAGTTCCTGCAATGAAATATAAATTCGCAATTGCATGCATTGATATCTGAAAATTTGGACAATATTAGCGCTTACCAGTGGATTCCTTCCAGCAAAGATGCTGTACTGGCTGAGGCTATGGCATAAACTGCGGTATGTCCCAGACCTACAACTCACTGCCCACAGTGCAAGTGTTTTTCTACACTTTTGGAAATTATTGAGACTACTGGGATCACTTTCAACATGTGAAACAGATACTTGTAAAATGTGTGCAAGATGTTGCCATTTCTCTTCCATGCCCACTGCCACTTTTTGAATGATATTTTCGGGCACAGCAGATTCATCTCTGCACTGAGGATTGAAGATGTCTCTCAGAAGCTCCACCCCTAGGCAATGGTAGGGCTCAAAGAACAATAGTTCCTCCAGAGGAAGGAAAGGGTAGCCTGGAGTATGTGAAAGTGCTTCATCATCGAGATTTACACAGCGTTTCTTGTTAAGTATGGACCAAGCAATTTGGTTCCTTGGAATCTGAGAGATCATGGGCATGGGGTAAGTCTTGAGACAGTGTGGGTGAATGAGGAACTCTTCTGGATTCACTTCTTTGCAGACCTTGCTCTTTACTCTAAGAATCTGTTGGATAACTGAGGACCGATACTTAATAAAATCACTATTGTTGAAGTCACTAAACAAAGTACAAATGTAGTGATGATTATGAGGTGCCTCAAAGGAAACAAGATGGATTTTCAATACCATCTGCATCCAGCCATCGAATACCATTCTTCCATAGTTTGCACCCTGGAGACAGTTCTAAGAGGCATCTAGAGCCTTGTGGCTGTGGAACTAGGGCAAATTGCCTAGCTAGGCTAATAAGGAGGAGCTGCAGAAATCGAGGAGTATAAAAAATGTGAGGGCTCAGTGCACATAAGGCACCAACCAGTGAAATAGCAGTCAATGTCAAAATTCCAAACACTATCTGAAATTGGGTGTTGTTCACTAATGAGGGCAGGAAAGAAGAAGTATCTATCTTCACTAGGAAAAGCAGTTGACCTTCAATTTGCTTCAGTGCTTCCAAATCAATTTCAAAACACAATATCATTTGTAACATATAGCGGATGGTCAAGTCAATGCTAATTAAATTTTTGTCTTCTTTCCTCAGAGCATTTTCCAATTGTGATAGTGCAAACACTCCTGCTCTGTTAGAGAGCTTGAGATTCTTCAGAAGCCCATGAACAGTGGAGAGAATTGCTTCCTTGTTGAAGATAACCCAGCTTTCCTCAATATTTTCTTCGTTTTTTTAAGAATAGGAGATGTCCACTGGTATTCAGGCTCTCACATGCATGATAAATAACAGACTGGGACTCTGAGGTTATAAAGTTCAAATGGTCGATCTCACTTTGGTGAATTTGATTGAAAAGATCAATAAAAGTACAAGCAATGGTATGTTTCATATTCTCAGTTATGAATGCGTTGAGATAGCTACCACTGGTATAGTCATAATTGGCTTCCTCATCAACTTGCAGCTCTGAAGTAAGAGTTGTCGTAAATTTGACATACCTCTAGAGGAAGACTTTCTACAGTCCAGTGTAACACATCCTCTGTGATGCAGAGCATGAAATTGAGAAGGTGACTGCATTACTTCAGACAAAAATGCAGACTTGGAATTAAATTCTTGGGTACTTAACATGTCAGTGTGACTGCCTACCGCAATAACATGAGCATAGCATCCAGTAGCGGCAACTCCATTGGTGACTATTAAATAGCTGCCAATATGACAACTCCCTCCTGATTTCATCTGTACTTTTCCTCAGGTCCAGTGTGACCAGAACTATTGTGTGGGATGCACTTTCAAACACCAACTCATGACTGGCATGGTACTCCTCATGGCCAGCTAGGTCGTACAGGACTACCTTTCCAAAATTCTTGCTAGTAAATTCATTCGGGATAATGCCGGCAGTTTCTGGGGATATTCCTCTCACATTTTTAATACGGCCAGTCAACTGAGAATTTTCAGATTGCAGAGCTTTGATAAGGGTACTTTTTCCAGATCCAGAATTACCTACTAAAATTTTTTTAACAAGAGGACATAGGGGAAACCAAGACTGTAGTGAATGTATGTTGAGGAAGTTGCCATATTTGGTTCCTCTTCCTTTGCTGAGTAGGTAGAGAACCATCTCTCCCTAGACTCATTTGCCAGGTCCAGGGGGGTAGTACCTACTGCATCCATTACAGCTGGATCACATTTCTTTTCACTAATAAGAAATTTAGCTATTTCTAGGTGTCCATTCTTGCAGGCCAAATGCAGTGGTGTGATACCATTTCTATCCTGACATGAATGGTCTACTTGTTGTTCATCAATGAGGTATTTGACCACATCAAAATGGCCGTTTTGGCAAGCATAGTGAAGAGGTGTTGAATCCCGCTGACCTCTGCACATTGGATCACATTGCTTATCGGCAATGAAGAATTTGAGTACTTCTAACCTTCCATTAAGGGATGCTTTATGGAGTGGAGTGCTTCCATTTCTATCTATGCAAAGTGGGCTACATCCTTTGTCTTTACTGAGGTATATCACTGTGGCTATATGCCCATTAATAGATGACAAATGCAGTGGTGTAAGATTACTCTTATCCTGACTGGAAGGGTCTGCCTGATGTTCGTCAATAAGGTACTTGGCCACATCAAGATGGCCTTTCTTGCATGCAAGATGAAGAGGTGTTCTGCCAAAATCACTTCGATACATTGGATCACAGTGCTTCTCATTGATAAAAAATTTGACCACTTCCAACCTACCATTAAGGGATGCAGTATGCAGTGGAGTGTTATCATATTTATTTCTGCACAGTGGGTCACACCCTTTCTCTTCACTGAGGAATCTCACTACTGCCATGTGTCCTCTCCCTGAAGCCAAATGCAGTGGTGTGGTACCGTCTTTCTCATCCCGACATGAAGGATCTGTCTGCTGTTCATCAATAAGATACTTGACCACATCAAGATGACCCTCCTGGCAAGCATCATGAAGAGGTGTTCTGCCCCACGGACCTCTGCACATTGGATCGCAGTGCTTTTCAGTGATGAAGAATTTGACCACTTCCAACCTACCATTAAGAGATGCACTATGCAGTGGAGTGTCATCATATGTATTTCTGCACAGTGGGTCACACCCTTTCTCTTCACTGAGGAATCTCACTACTGCCGTGTGTCCATTCCATGAAGCCAAATGCAGTGGTGTAATACCGTTTTTCTCATCCCGACACGAAGGATCTGTCTGCTGTTCATAAATAAGATATTTGACCACATCAAGATGACCCTCCTGGCAAGCATCATGAAGAGGTGTTCTGCCCCACGGCCCTCTGCACATTGGATCACAGTGCTTTTCAGTGATGAAGAATTGGACCACTTCCAACCTACCATTAACGGATGCACTATGCAGTGGAGTGTAATCATATTTATTTCTGCACAGTGGGTCACATCCTTTCTCTTCACTGAGGAATCTCACTACTGCCGTGTGTCCATTCCATGAAGCCAAATGCAGTGGTGTGATACCGTTTTTCTCATCCCGACACGAAGGATCTATCTGCTGTTCATCAATAAGATATTTGACCACATCAAGGTGACCCTCCTGGCAAGCATCATGAAGAGGTGTTCTGCCCCACGGACCTCTGCACATTGGATAACAGTGCTTTTCAGTGATGAAGAATTTTATCACTTCCAACCTACCATTTAGGGAAGCATATATCAGTGGAGTGTTATTATATTTATCATTGCACAGTGGGTCACACCCTTTCTCTTCACTGAGGAATCTCACTACTGCCATGTGTCCATTCATTGAAGCCAAATGCAGTGGTGTGATACCGTCTTTCTCATCCCGACATGAAGGATCTGTCTGCTGTTCATCAATAAGATACTTGACCACATCAAGATGACCCTCCTGGCAAGCATGATGAAGAGGTGTTCTGCCCCACGGACCTCTGCACATTGGATCACAGTGCTTTTCAGTGATGAAGAATTTTATCACTTCCAACCTACCATTTAGGGAAGCATATATCAGTGGAGTGTTATTATATTTATCATTGCACAGTGGGTCACACCCTTTCTCTTCACTGAGGAATCTCACTACTGCCATGTGTCCATTCATTGAAGCCAAATGCAGTGGTGTGATACCGTCTTTCTCATCCCGACATGAAGGATCTGTCTGCTGTTCATCAATAAGATACTTGACCACATCAAGATGACCCTCCTGGCAAGCACCATGAAGAGGTGTTCTGCCCCACTGCCCTCTGCACATTGGATCACAGTGCTTTTCAGTGATGAAGAATTGGACCACTTCCAACCTACCATTATAGGATGCAGTATGCAGTGGAGTGTCATCATATTTATCTCTGCACAGTGGGTCACACCCTTTCTCTTCACTGAGGAATCTCACTACTGCCATGTGTCCTCTCCTTGAAGCCAAATGCAGTGGTGTGGTACCATCTTTTTGGCAACTAGACTAAATTTTTTATTTATAGAATACACCATCAAATGTCTTACTTCGAGACTATATCATTGCCCAATTTTTTCATGCACAACATTATATCAACATTCAAATCCAGGTGCAAGATTTAAGGCAACTCACTGATAATTTATTGATAGGCTGGCTGCTGGGTTGTAGATGTCTCTGCTTCAAACAAACAACGGTAAGTGTAGGCTGCACACTGTCAAATCCTGAAGATTATTTGAACCAAAATTTGGTTACTTGAGTTGCAGCTGATATAGACAATAGACATATTGTCATTGATGCGTGGTGTTGCAGTATGCATGACCATATGCATAAACTATATCCACATTATCAGAGTCATATGTCTGAAATGTATTGTTTCCAATCAAAGCTGTGTACTATGAACAGATTTTCATCATAGTACTTGGCATATGACCATGAGCTATCCATACCATGATAGCCATATAAGGTATTACAAGCAGCAGAGCATTGTTCCCCTTAGAAAGGCTATGTATATAGTAGGATAATGATGCAACTCCAGTAACCGATCCATTGTTAGAATCACCTTTCCTTTTAGTAATGACGTACCATGGGTGTGGAGCGGCGGGTATAGGGCCAGGGCTGGAACCTGCACTTCAGTTCACAATCCTGCTTTCTTTCTTCCTTGCCTCCCTCTTGCTGGAGAGTTTCACAGTTCGTGGGAGCATATAACAACCATGAATAATATAGTATATGTTCAACTTCAGTACAGGATTATTTTCTCAATCATGTTTCATGCAGTTCGCAAAATTACCACTGCAACCGTTGAGCCAGTTGAGTAGGCCTATCTACAGTATGCTCAGAAAAATAGCCTAATATGCCTTTTATCAATTCTCATAAAATTTGCCTAATATTTATGCTTCCATTCTAGCCTATTATGCTCCAATTCCTTTTTTTGCTTAGCTAACTGTTTTAGACAGTTTGGAAGATAGGAAGAAAAGTACGATGCATGATGCATGATGCACATACATAACAAGAGGTATACAGCTGTACGGACACTAAAGTATAATAGATCCTTCGATCAGTGCAGTCTTCCAGGCACTGTTGCTGGCAATCATTGTAAGAGTTTGCTAGCAGTGAAAGTATTTATCAGCAGTAGTAATCACTAGTTATTGTAGTCACAGGAAACTGTTCTCACTATTATGCTGGCAGAATTCCCCTATGCCAGACCACACCTATCATGCTAAAAATTACAGTGGAGTGTTAAAATGAGACATTGGAGAAAATTGTGGACTTCCAAAACCAATTAGCAAACTTTCAGGCTCGAACCCCTAGTAATTAAGTCATTCCCATCCCATCATGGTTCATTATATGCCCTCGCCAGGGTGGAATTTAAATGGTAGGCACATTGGTAAAAGGAGGTAGTTGGATGCTGGAGAGTGGAAGTTCTACAATGATCTCCATATTCCCCTACCCGTCCAGCCGGCTACACATGGAACTGTACACCATTAGTGACACTACAGCTATAGCCTTCCACTCAGCACCACAGAACATGAGAAGGCATGGCTCCACTATAGCAGTGTGCGTTGTCAAAAACTTTGTACTAGCTAGCTACACTTGCAATTGCAAGATTATTTTTCACCAGTGGAGCAGCACTTTGCTAACTTCAATAGTTAAATATGACAGTGTTGTACAGTTCATAATGTTTATAACTAAAACCTCCATGCCTATAATACTCACTGGCACTCCACGCATTCTGGGTGGGTCGTGGCCCACCTGGCCCACCCTGCTAAGTTGGCCTTGATCCAGAATTTACACATCAGTTTGTTGTATCTCACCGTCCTACCTCCTCCGTTCCCTCCCCTCCTCCCAGTGTGTTCACTGCCCCCCAATCTCCTCCCCCCAGGATGTTGACTGCCTTCCCCCAATCCCTTTCCCCAGGTGTTAACTTCCTTTGTGTTCACGATACACCCTGACACTCTATTCAGGACCAGCTTCCTTGTCATCCTGCTACTGAACACACAGGAAGGCATCCAGTGTAGGTTCTACATACCAATGCTAGCAAAAGTAAGAGCTATCATACCTGTATATGTCTGCTTATTATTTCTTCCACCAAGGAAGGTTTGTGTCAAAACCCTTACTCATGAACCCTGCATTCACACACACACACACACACACACACACACATACACACACACTCTAAACTTTGTCAAAAATGGACATTTTTATACTGCCTCAAAATGCCAAAACTGGCTCCCTAACATACATGGTATGTATGTATGTATGTATGCATGCACGCACACATGTGTATGACTGCCACTGTATGTATGTATGTATGTTGATATGTACAGCTGAAAAAAAAAAGTGTAATGTAACAATAGAGCAGCTTGTGACCACTATTTCATCAGAATTATAGCATGTGCTTGAATTATTATTTTCTGCACATCAAGTGATCCTAATTGCTCTTCCAGTGACTGTATGGATGGGCTAAGCATTATTTAGGTAATATGAATACGTTCAATGGATGATGAAAATGAAAATGGGATTGGAAAGAGAGTTAGAATTTTGGGTGGCAACAATACTGACCTCATGTTCCAAGGCCACATGGAAACAGTAATGAAGGCATGGGAAGTTGAGAAGAGCAATAGCTTAGAACTATGGGTGTGCCACAGTTTGTAAACTCTAGCCAATAGTTAACAAATAAACTACTCCTGGAGAATAGCACTGCTAGTTTCACTTTTAGTTATAATTTACTGGAAAATCTAGCTATGGCCAGCTACAATAGCTGTACTTAGATTAATTGCTGCTGAAAATGGCAGTATTACATGTACTAGATATCTATATAATAGCCTTGCTGGCACTTGTTAAGAGCAATGAGTGTGTAGAAAAAGAAATTGATCTCTTTAACGGTACACAGAATGGAACAGCAGGCAGTGACAATTTTTTACAGTTGCAAGACCCCCTACTCCCTTCCCTGTCTGCAGTTCATACAGGCAAGGTTGCAGAACTGGATATGACTTCAAGACTACAGTCCCAGACAGTACTAAAGGACATTGATAGCAGTAACGAAAGCAGATATCCAATTGATATCACTGGTGCCATTATCGAGCAGTGTCCCCCTTGGTACAAGCCTGTGTATGACAATGGCAGCAGCACTACAACTTGTGAGTGTGGGGATAGCTTGGGAGGAATTGTCTTCTGTGACAGTTCACATGATCATTATGAGTCATATGTGCTAGTTTGCTTCTGCATGACACACATTGAAGAAAACAATTCAGCAGACAGTGTAGTTGTTGGACACTGTCTATATGCTTGCTATTATGGGTTCTACTATAGAATAACTGACTTAAACAGTGTATGTGCTGATTTCAATCGGACTGGACAACTATGTGGAAGATGTATAGAAGGCTTTGCACCACCCGTGTATTCATTTCATTTGTACTGTGTTGAATGTGAAGATCATACAAATAACTGGCTCAAATATGCTGCTGTTGCCTTTGGACCCTTGACTCTGTTCCTATTTATTGTTATAATCTTCAGGATAAGTGTCACTTCAGCCCCAATGAACACTTTTGTGTTGGTTAGTCAGGTTATTGCTTCACCACAATTAACAAGATTAGTTGCAGGCTTTACAAATGGTGCACTTCTCACAGTTGCACAGGTATTTTTATCATTGTTTGGAATCTGGAACCTGGACTTCTTCCGGCTAGTATACACACCATTTTGCTTAAATCCTTCGGTAACTACAATCCAGACTATAGCTTTGGACTACATTGTTGCAGTTTACCCACTTCTATTGATAGCAGTTGCATACACATTAGTGGTTCTCCATGATAGTGACTTTAGGTTGGTTGTGTGGTTGTGGAAACCTTTTCATGCATGTCTGTCTTGGTTTAGAAGGCACTGGAATATACGAACATCACTCATTGATGCTTTTGCAACATTTCTGCTCTTGTCATATGTAAAGTTTCTTTTTGTCTCACTTGACCTTCTGGTACCTACAGCACTCTATAAAGAGGATGGCAAGACTTTGGACACATTATACCTGTATTATAATGGAACAGTTGAGCTGTTTGGAAGTGAACACCGTCCATATGCTATAGTAGCAATTCTTGTACTTTCAGTATTTGGAATTCTTCCTCTGCTTTTACTGTGCTTGTATCCATGCCGTTGTTTTCAGAAATGCCTCAACTGCTGTGGACTGCAATGTTTTGCTTTGCATGTCTTCATGGATGCATTTCAAGGATGCTACAAAGATGGAACTGGAAACACCCGTGACTGCAGATACTTTTCTGCAATCTTTATGATGGTACGCATTCTTCTTGCAGTGGCGTATGCAGCAACATTAAATAGCTATTTTTATGTTATAATAGCCATTATATTCACAATGCTTGCCTTTTCTCTCATAGCCATTCAGCCGTACAAAAATCCCATTTATAATAGAGTTAATACTTTCCTAATACTTACTCTTGTCATGTCATGTACCTCGTTAGTGGGAATCAATGTTTTTCCCAGTGTGTTGTCTTCTTTTCTAATTGCTTCAATAATTTTGTTGATAACATCCGTGTTGATTGTTGTTCTGTACCAACTGGTTGTCTTTTATTGGATTTTTTTGGTTCGACAAAGGCCACTACACAGAACGCTGGACCAGGTTTGGAATTTGTTGGACTTTGCCATATTCAACAGAAACAGTAACTCAGATGATTTGCATCCTTACTGTACCGATATTGTAGTCCACCCTTGTGACCACGATGCACAGGATCCTGTACCTAGAATGCAGCAAAAAAACTAATCCTACATGTCATACAACTGGTTTATTATGGTATTGCCTACTTTGTACATAGCATTACTGTTTACTGTTCAGTTCCTGTTGTGTTTACCCACTGCTTTCTAGTTTCTATAAAAAAAAAACAGCTAACTGGCTTATAATCATTGCCGACTTCGTACTTTGCTGCATGTTCTGTCTTTCATACAACATAATACTAAAGTACTGTAATTTTACACACGTATTATATGCAGTGTTTTCTATTAAATAGTGTACTTCTGATTGCAGGGGGCTACATTTTTGGCTGAATTTACACAATCAGAAGTACACAATTAGAAAAGGCCACTTGAACATCCTATTAAATACTAAATGCTCCCCAACTATTAGTAATGTACTTATGCTTGGGGTATGGTTTACAAGACACATGGCCTTGACTTCCACAAAACACACATGACATGAACTGGG
Source organism: Phakellia ventilabrum (assembly GCA_963921505.1). Classification (NCBI taxonomy): domain Eukaryota; kingdom Metazoa; phylum Porifera; class Demospongiae; order Axinellida; family Axinellidae; genus Phakellia; species Phakellia ventilabrum. Next base: position 3,008,298 of record OY997381.1, read on the forward strand.
ATAGCATCTGGGGTATCTTTTGTAAGTCTTATGCATACCTACTCAATGTGCTATATATATGTTTGGTGACTTCTCTATATCCACAGTGATCAGGGATTGAAATGTAGAGAATAATAATATTATGGCAAAAAATAATGAGCCCAGCTGGTGATAGAACCCGACACATTCTAACTAGTAGTAAGATTCACCGAGCTACTGGAACTCTTGGGCCAAGGATTGTACTTGCCAGTAGGATTCAGCAAAGTCTAACTGTACATTATTTTTACTCGCTCAGGTATTACCATCAGTTATTTACATAAACCTTCTGCACCTGAGCCCAGCGTTATTCACCTAGCTGCCGGGTAATTTAAACTGCCACAGTAAACATAATGGTAATGTGTTGCTTCTAGCTAAGTACATTATGCTAGATGTCCAAAGCAGTTATGTGTGGACCAGTTCTAATTTTGATATACCATTCACGGATCCATGTACAAACCATACTGTATATAAAATGGTTGGTGGTTTTCTGTTGCTACAGTAAGTGTTTTGTGGGGAATAGCAGTATTATTGCTCATGTGAACCCACTTATGAGAAAGCTAACTGTATTCTTAATGCAGTAGTTGGGAAGAGGAAGCATCTAAGTTACATGTACTAAAACGGGCAGCAGTACAGATGTGTGTATACTGTGCAATCTCATTGGATACTGTACCGTCTAACAGCACAGTAAGCTGAGTATGTTATGCTGAAATAACTTCAATATCTAAACAGTCATGCATGGACCAGTTATGATTTTTGATATACCATGCAGCATCCAGAAACTGTTTACAAAACCAAACAACGGCTGGTGGTTTTCAGTTACTAGAATAAACCACCAAGTTTTCTTAAGGGAATAGCAATACTACTGAGCTATAATTTTAACGCAGTAGTTTGAAAGAGGGAGTGTTTACATGTACTAAAATGGCAGCACTACAGACACTATGTGTGTACCTTGTGATCTTGTTGGTAGTAACTGAAGAGAAGGAGATGGATAGTGTACCTTCTACCAGCATAGTAAAGAATGAAAGTGACTGTGCATTACATTTGCAGAATCCCACCTTCTCTTCCCTGTCTACAGTTTGTACAGGAAACGAAGCAGAATTAAGCATCGCCAAACTGCAAGAGCAACCACTGACATCAAACTGTACTCTGAGCAGCAGAGTGGAGACTATATCCAGGAGGATGAAAATCACTGATCAGCACCACATTGCTACTGAAAATTGCCCGCCATGGTACATACCTGTGTATGATAATGGTACCATTACTGCTTGTAAGTGTGGGAGTAGCTTGGGAGGAATTGTAGCTTGTAATAGTTTCCACAACCATTATGAGTCGCAACTACATTTACCTTGTTTCTGCATGACACACAAAGAACACGATTTGAATACTACAGTTGTTGGGCACTGCTTGTACGGTTGCTACGATCGTGATTGGTTGCATTACAGAATATCTAATCATACAGACTTAGAGAGAGTATGTGATAAATTTAACCGAACTGGACAGCTATGTGGAAGGTGTCAAGAGGGCTTTGCTCCACCTGTATACTCATTTCATATATCATGTGTAGAATGTGAAAAGCACACAAATAACTGGCTGAAATATGCAGCTATTGCTTTTGGACCACTGACATTATTTCTATTCATTGTCATCGTTTTCAGGATAAGTGTTACTTCAGCTCCACTGAATGCGTTTGTATTTATTACACAGGTTGCGACCTCACCTTCAGTAATGAGGGTAGTTGTAGGTTTCCAAGAGCGTGGTGCAATTTCCACTGCACAGTCACTCCCTTTGAAATTTCTTTCATCACTATTTGGGATCTGGAACCTTGACTTTTTCCGACTTGTGTACAAACCATTTTGTTTGAATCCAAGGGCAACTATGATTCAGGTTATAGCAATGGACTACATTGTTGCAGTCTACCCCCTGGTGCTGATAGGAGCCGCGTACACATTTGTGGTTCTCCATGACAACAGATATCAGCTAATTGTATGGGTCTGGAGACCTTTTCACAAGTGTCTGTCACGCTTTAGAAGGCAGTGGAAAATTAAATCCTCACTCATCGGTGCCTTTGCTACATTCCTTCTCCTGTCGTATTCAAAGTTCCTTGCTGTGTCATTTGATCTCCTGATGCCTACTCCAGTGTACCTAGACAGTGGTCAGACACTGGGCAGATCATTCTTGTATTATGCTGGAACAGTTGAGTTATTTGGCCGTGAACACCGTCCATATGCTATATTAGCCGTGCTTCTATTTGTAATAGTTACTATTATTCCTTTGCTGCTTCTGTGCTTGTACCCGTGCCACTGCTTTCAGAGGTGTCTAAGCTGCAGTGGACTCAGAAGTGCTACCCTTCATGCCTTCATGGATGTTTTTCAGATGGACTACAAGGATGGAAGTGGTAACATTCGAGATTGCAGATATTTCTCTGCAGTTTATCTGATAGTGCGTATTATTTTTACAGGAGTGTATGCAGCAACACTCAATTGTTATTACTTTGTTGTAGCATCCTTTATTCTTATACTAGTTGCACTTTCCATCATATTGATTCAGCCATACAAAAACGATAATCACAATAGACTTGATACATTTCTAATTCTTGTATTGGCTGTATTTCACCTCTCAAGTGCAGGACTCAATGTATTCCCAAGTGTTATTCGTGCTTACACGAGTTTATCCATTGTTTTTCTGGCAGTATCAGTGCTGACTATTTTTCTGTATCAAGTAATCCTTTTGTTTCACTGGATTTTGGCTCGGCAAAGGTTACCACAAAGAATTCTGGAGCAGGTACAATACTTGCTAAATTGTTTACATTTAAGACCAAGGAACCAGCGCTATGAAGAGATATTTCCTGACCACTTGCACTGCACAATTGATACTAATGAATGCACTTCACTACTTCCTCAACCAGTCCCAGATGATGAAGAGGTATAAAATGTACCTAGAACTCTCGGATGATATGAAGTCTGTAAAATCCACACGCTGGAACATTGCATGGATGAGTGTGTACATTACCTGTTTGCAAGTATGATATGAGACTCCTTTCCCCAGTGTATGTAACACGTGAAGGTTTTTATATTGTTATTACAGCTGATTGCATCTGCATAATTCTTGACTTGATGTTTTGTGCACAGTATTACAGACTCTGTTGCTACGTGAGTGATTTAGCCATGGTGCATTGATACCAGGAGCACATGAACACCTCTTGTGTGTGTGTGTGTGTGTGTGTGTGTGTGTGTGTGTGTGTGTGTGTGTGTGTGTGTGTGTGCGTGCGTGCGTGCGTGCGTGCAAGTAGCATATCAATGTGTGCAAGTTTTGCAATGAGCTATAGAAATTTATATGTGGTACCGTTATAGGACAGTATGATTCAGAGGAGGTGAAGTTGCAGTAGCAGAAACCACAGCGAGTGCATTGAATTTTGCTTAATTCAGTCTAACAGAGTTTGTTTCTTTGACTAAAAGTGCTAAATCATAATGTGCTGGCTCTTGTGCACAACATCATAATTCCTTGTGGAAAAAAGTTAATGTTGTGGCTAGATTAATTATTTAATTAAGCTGTAAGATAATGCTATAGGCAAATTTATATTGCAGTAGTAGCTTAGCCTATTGACAGGCTACCTTGCAGGATTTGCATGCTCAGGTATCTTTTGTTCATGTATATACTGATTACCTGTTAGAAAAATGTGTGGTGGTGCTACTACTATATAGCTTTTAGCAAAGAAAAGTGAGCATGTTCCTGACATTTACCTTTTCAATTTCCGTTCATTCTTTCGGAGCTGATTCTTCTGTCGCCCAAACTAAAAAACAGTGTTCAAACTATGGCCAGGACCTCATTCCCAGGCATCTTCCCAGCTTTTGTTGCCTGCAGTAAGGGGGGAGAGCTTGGGAATAAGGCTAGACCAATGGTGGATTGGCATTCCTTACTGATAAGCTACTTACCTAGCCCGTAATTAATCGACGCCTACTGCTCCTCAGCTCGGGAACTCCAATAGCTCAGTGGGTAAGAGCATCTGCACGACTATAGTATTCAGAAGGTCCTGAGTTCCGCCATGCAGCTAACCCTGAGACAAGATGTCCAGAATTCCTTGTATATGAACTTGAAGTGTGTTTATACATGTGAACTTACCACATTATAATAGAGTCTAGTCAAATACTAGCTAGATCTATAGCTAATGCAGACATTTGCACAACAGGAGATCTTTGTACAGAACTACAATTGAGATGTCTGATGTTTTCTTTTCTCAACTCAGAAAAGTTTACCAGATATAGCTATATCTTGAAAAGTCTATCACTAGAAGAAATGTATGCATGGCTAAAGAAGAAAGAATACAAATGCAATGCCACAGATTGGCACAGGGGATGCAATAGTACTGCTACACATGTAAATTATTATAGATGGCTGTCAGGAGGTTCAACTGTCCAACGAAATGTCAGTTGCTACGCATATAGTTATTAAAAGCAGAGAGCTAGAAACAAACGCTGGCAAGGTTGTGAAAATAGCAGTCCTTAAGCTTGCTACAGCTAGTGAATCTCACTGAACTAAACACTACTATAGTAAATTAGTATTCTGAAGAGTAGGGTAGTCTCCGACAGTAGTCAGCTGATCTTGTACCAACATTTTCTGGTACAATGATCATACAACAGCAAAACAGAGCTATTTTAGCTACATCATTGATACATCAGTAGCCAATTCGTCACTATGAAACCTGATAAATAAACAGACAGCTCACTTAAAAGATAGGTGATCCTCATGGGGGGTCTATAAATGACATCGTGTCACGCATGCAATATTACGTTAGATTCCACCCACTCACGGCGCGAAGCTATGGTGACGCCGCAGTAGCGATGTACGCGGCCGATTACTTAGTTCGAGTCTCGAGTTTGCAAGACCTAGTGTTTACTGTTCAAGGCTGCTGAGGAATTGATTGGAAGTTATTATAACTACTAGCACAATTTCAATATGGGCCAGTGTTTCGGTAAATCGACAAAGAAATCAAGAATGCGTACCTCCAAGAGCAACGCTCAAAAGGATAAAAAATCTATACTAGACAGACTTGATGGTGAGTTTAACAGCTATTTAGACTTAACCTGTTCGTGTGCCTACAGCTCAAAAAGAAGCCGGCTATATTATGTCCTGGCTAGCAATATAAATAATATTATGACGGCGATTATACGCTCTCTATATATACTTCCCCAGCCATTCAGCAACAGCTAAACGCTCTGAAGAAGGAGATGGCAGAAGGAAGGACAGCCCAAACAAAGCAGTAAGTGGGGAGATGATGGGCGTGGCTCGTTAGCTGGCTTAAAGGCGGGAAGGTGTGCTAGCTATACATGTGGGTCTCTACTTTTGTATAGGATGAAAATCTGGATCCAGACTGAAGTGATTCCAAAACTGATGACAGCCATCACTAAAGCTATAACATCCCAGTAAGCTCGTTACTGTCCCTGTCAAGCAAGCTAGTATTCAGTGATTACTATAAAATTTACAACCCAATAAATACAGTAGTGCTAGGCCTTGACGGATTATGCCAGTACAATTTTGGGAATAACAATTATATTATGTTATAATAATACTCAAAAGCAATAATTATTCTTTATTTTATTAACAGAATGAAATAGTAGGCACACAGATATCCAGACCAGTGAGAATAATGGTAATTACTTGGTATTCTATCTTTAGTATTTAGTAGACATGGAGTGTAATAATTATTTCCCTCCCCTTAGTGCACGCTACCGTACTGCGCATGCTCAGTAGCTAACGGTTGCATAGAAAAGAGCTGGAAAGAGCTCTCCGAAGCAATGAAAACTACCAGGCTACAAAAAAAGCTAGCGAAAGGAACGCTTATGCTATAGAAGAGCCTCTAAGTATACAGCAAATGCGGGGCTAGATCATAGCGTCGGTCAGTGACCCCTCCCACCAGCCTTATGTCCCACAATTTTTTTACTGTCAAGTAGCTCTCCAAGGTAAGTAAAGTTACTCCAACCTTCATATTGCAAGTCTATTGTTCTTTTATTGCTCATACTCGTTGTCAGAGAGCTGGTTTTGTGCTTATATAGTTGTGAACCAGTCGCCTTTGCCACGGTAGGCGTGGCTACATTTGAACGTGGCGCAACAGAAGCGAGTGCAAGCGAAGAAAATATTTAAAAAATCTATTATTGCATATATAATATATAATAATAATATATGTACAGTACTCACAATATCACTTACCTATAACTAATAATTGAGCATGCTGCAACTCTCTGCCTTCCTGACCATTACTGGAATAACTACGTATACAGTGCTCAATAAAACCATATGCAAAACGTGATTGATTAGCCAGAATAATAGTAAGGCATAAATAAAAGTATAATCTGTCGAGGCCTAAATAGCACACAGCTGGCTGGTAAACTTTCTTGTGCGAAGTAATGTGAATCACTAAATCGTCATGTACCTGGCACAGGCTGACGACTGTACATGGTCCACAGAGAGATCCAATGGTCACAAACTCGTACAGCCAAACAAGTCCAGCGACTGTCATCCCATACCACTGCTGAATCAGATGTGGTCAGAAGTAAATCTACTACTAACAACGGCACTCAGCAAAAGGAGTCAATGGGTTCATGCAGTCCTAGGCCTGCTGATCACCCAAGCTCAGTCACCATCCGTACTACTACTGGTGTGCCCACCATCAATAATCATGCAGAGTCGATGGAAATTTCCCCATGCTGTCCTACATGGAGGACTGTTGAGCAGACACGCCCAACCACCATCTACACCCAGTTAGTGGATAGTTACTCATGCAGCTCTTCTCGTCATTTAAACCCTGCCACCATCCATGCTGCTGATCATTCAGCCATCGGTAGGCGCACCATTGATAGTGTCATTCCACGGACGGAGTCACTTGAAAGTACGGACGATGAACTAACTGAGATCTTTAACAGGAAATAGAGGACCCCATCACATGCAGCAGAAAACATCTGTTCATACCTATCAGCAACAACCAAAATCAAAACTGTTTGGAGACTACAGTACCTGTGGTGAAGCCAGTGGCACTGCATCCAGGAGAATGCAGACAGACGACACAGCAGTTTGAAAGGGCTATTCACGAGTCATTTGATCACTGTATGGCCTTCTATAGGTGGTTGTGTTAAGAAACTGAATTGAATTTGGGTAATTGATTAAGTATGGTTTTGCTATAATTTGAACGATGAATAATGGAAGAGTTGCATACTGTTTTGTTTATTTGATTGAAGGTTTTGAAATACTCAGTGGGCTAGATAATTCCATTAAAGTAGGCATTAATTTTTAGGATGTGACGGTGTGATAGTTAGATGTACATGTATGTTCCTAAAGCTGAGGTAGCATTTCACAACGAAGTAGGGAGCTGCCACTTGCTCATAATCAAACACCTTCAGATTAACAGAGTGCACTGCATTGTAGTGGACGTAACAATGAACTTCATGTTCAGTGACTCCGCAATCAGTGTTCTCATAACCCCAAGGCTGAAATCAGCATTAGTTGAATTTTCATGAATTAACTTCATCTGCAAAAGTGTGTGAATAATTTCTGTACCATGTCAGGGTTGCGACTAGGGCCTATCAGGATGGGGAGGGGGGGAGAGAAAGCAGGCTAGTATTCAGATGGTACAGCAAGTCATGGGGAAAAGCCCACCACAAGTTTCTGAGCTGAAATTCATATTATAGCTAGTAACTAATTGGATGTAGCACATTTTTTATCAGCTGGGCACATGTGAAATGCACACCCAGCTAGTCCTATAAGAAAAAAGTTTCACATTTGTTTATTGGTATGTCCGCACTTATCATGCACATAAAAATTGCAATATATAGTCTGCTGGCACAACAGATGGAAGTTTACAGGCCAAGTTAGCTAGCTGCCTAACAAAAGCTGATTTGTTATACAGTAGCTAGCTACCTTGGCCTTGATCTGTTGACTGGAAATGTCCAGCTGGTATTAATATCGACTTCAGAAGCACAGGCTAGAAACATATATAGCTATAATATTTTTACAACCCACTCTCCATTTCACTTTGCATGTTGTGCTTGTTTACTCCCCCACCTTTGGGTCTTGAGGGCCAGTGTGGCTCACTTTGGTTCACAAAGATTGATACAGTTTAGTATGTAATATGACTGTGTTATGAACATAGAGATGTGAAGCTGACTTTTATGCCACAGCACCTAACAAGTGGAAAAGAAACATTTCCACACTATACACAGCTAATGTCACTCCACCTCATAGCTATATATGTGGACTGGGCTAAGGTATGGCTCTTTGCATATATGAATGGATTAATGTACATGGATATATGGCTAGCTAACAACAATAGAACTGCCCACCTACATTCCTCACGATACTATATATACCATATGTGCAACAAATTACCTTTACTAAGTTATTTTTGTTGATCTGAATGCTTAATTATGATTTCTATACAGCAGCTGCAATTCCATGCATCAGCCGTTTGAGTATCACAGCTTTTATAGCTAATATGCAGTCATATGACTGCATGGAAGGGATCTTATCCATATAGTCAGTGAAGGCCAGTCCTTGTACTGCTCTATAACTTCTTTAGTCTCCTACCAATCTGCTCCCCTGCCACCTCAGGAGTGTGTGGAGGGTTTGGGTACCAAAAAATGTCTCTTTTACATGTACTAGCTGGTAATGGCACCTAAGCTACCTGCAGCAGGTAGCCAGTTGTGCAGTTAGTCAGAGCCATACTGGGTACAGTGCCTCTCTCCTCTGATTGAGTAGCTACCCCAGTCTTCGATTACTCTTTCATGCCATTCCTCTGTCACTCTCTCGGCCAGCTTAATGACTAGTATTGCCACTCATTGAGGTTGGGTCACCAATATGCAGCACGTTAAGCAGCCCAGGTGTGATTCAGGATAAACTGGCTTGGGGGACTTTGGTGGGCTTTTTGCTCCAGATTTGTTTCTATCGATTGTCATGAGTCAGCTTTGCCCTCAAGTTCTGACTGCTCCACAATGGCATTAGAGATGGTGTGGCATGCCAAATCAGTGGGAACAAGGAAATGATCCGGTATCTTGTCTGCTCTCTTCAGCTGCATTTTCTGGTGAGAGGAACAGAAAAGGCAAAAAATCACAAATTTCCTTCGATACATTATTCCACCCTTTTGCATAAGCAATACATTAACAAGCCTGGAAGCATTATCTCTGGAGTATATTATAGCATTTTACCCACTTCTCCTCATTGTAATGACTTACTACTGTGTTGAACTTCATGATAAAGGTTACAGAGTGCTTGTTTGCCTTTCAAGACCATTTCACATCTGTACATCTAAGCTTAGAGGATGGGATCCCATTCACATCTGTACATCTAAGCTTAGAGGATGGGATCCCAAGGCATCACTCATCCATGCTTTTGCAGCATTACTTCTCCTTGCATACTCAAAAATTCTGGTTGTATCATACACGTTTCTGACTACCACCACCCTCTACAACAGCAGTGGAAGCAACTGGCACACAGCTGTATACTATGATGCAGCAAGTTTATTCTTCAGCACTCAACATCTGCCATTTGTGATTCTTGCAATCACGGTACTTCTGCTCTTTGTAGTCATGCCACTTCTGTTTCTCCTACTGTATCCAACCAGAAGCTTTCAGAAATATCTTGGCTACTGCAGAACTAGATACCATGGCCTCGACATATTTGCAGATGTTATCCAAGGCTATTATAAGAATGGCACTGCTGGAACGTGTGACTACCGCTATTTTTCTGGACTGTATCTCCTCTGGCGCATCATTTCAACACATCACAGATACTAAATTATAGGATCACTTGGCTGATTAAAATTTGTTACCCACAAAATTCTCATTCTCTCTCATGCGGCCTTATAAGGATAATCGATTCAATACTCTTGACTCCCTAGCATTTGCACTTTTGAGCCAGAGTGAATTCTGGGCTATGTTTGATACTTATGTAAGTAGAGGTCCCTTTGGCATAGTCTATGTAGGACCAGTCCTGCTATTGTTATACATTATCTTGTACGTAACCTGTAGAGTGTTGCGGTGGAAGGGATTGCTTAGACAGAACTGTCACAGTTGGCAATGCATTTGGATTCACAAATTATTATATGATAACCAAAGTGAATGCTTCCAGCACAGAGTCGGTGAGAGTGACAGATCTGGCAGTGAACTTCCTGACAGGATCCTCCACCCTGAACCGTATACACCACTTATGCAATGAATTGTAACACTATCCTCGGTGCAGAAACTGTCAATGGATGAAACGTATGATTGTGTACTAATTAATGTGGTAGGTTAGCTGAGTCTGTACATGTTGTACCCTGCTCTTTAGCTTGTGTTTTGTAGCTTCTGAATCTTTGCATAACAGTTTTTCTAAACATTAACTTTAGATTGAAACTTGTATGGAGGTATGGCTAACTGCTTTTTGTTGAGAGTTTATTAAACGATAAAGATATATGTTGCTATAGTCATTATCTAATTTCTGTATACTACTGTGTAGATGTGCTCTGTATCTACCTGTTGCATGCATGTTACTTAGCTAAATTTCATGCATTGCTTTTTGTGAGAGTATGCCTTGGATTGCACACAATTATGTATTATGTGGAAGTTAGCACAGCACTCCCCTATCCTACAGCAGCTATATATAATTAATCTGCTATTGTATGTAGCTTATTACACTTTTATCGTAGCCATATCTGCACTGCAGTACAGAAAATGAACTTTAATTCATTGCCGTGGTACATATTCTGAGTCAGTGTGTCAGACTGTCAGCAGTTTAGGTTACTTCTTCACCTATATTACCACTAAACTGTGCATATTGAAACCCAAACTTATACCTGAACCTTCAACCCAGATTTTATCTACAGACGTGGACAAAAAACAAAACAAAATGTTTTCTGCGCAGCTACAAGATAAAATTGGGCCATATTTTCCCCAGAGACATACTTCTACTGTGGAGACAGCTTATCACATGTATGGTTTTACCACATTCAAATTCCCTTGATAGAACCCAGTAAAAGTATATTCCCTTGTTAGCATCTGTTGCATTCACTTTCATATCCCTATCGGCAGTTTACTTCTATCACTTATACTTTGATATACCTGTTTCCACAATAGCCACAGAACTATACATGTAAAATCCGGCCAGTGTCCAGGAGTAGTTAGGCAGCGGAAGGAAGCAGTCAATGAATTGGGGGACTGCAGAAACTAAACTATGCTACTCATGGACACCAGATATTATACGCATATTATAGTGGACTATTGAGAGACTGCTTGCGTCTTGAGCCCATGTGGGCTCGGCTGATGATCTAGATTGCAAAGAAGACTTAGATCTCTACTTCCAGATCCACCTTTGCCTGCAACCCAATTGCTCGCCCCCTCATTGGTCTGCATCGCACAATCGACTGCACATGACCTCTAGGTCCAATTTCAGACTCATTGGCTGCCCTAGTTAGATCCATAACTAAGCTGCTTGTGGGTGGAGGCAGATTTTGAAAGGTATATTGTTTGGTAAATGTGAAGAGTTTTTTCCCCTCACCCTAAACATAAATTCCTATGTAGCTAACCATGCCTATAGGTAGTCAGTATCAAGTCTCAACTGTGTTCACAGCTGCAAGATAAAATCTGTGGAGAAAAAGCAATATTTCCCATGGCTGCGAAGATAAAAGCTACATCAGGAATGGCTGGAAGCAAGGCTATGTTCACTTTGCTTGTACACATAATGTAATAAACTAAGCTGTACTCTGGTGTTGACTGATCCTCTAATAACTTTGTCTCACAAGTCCACAGCATTCATCTTCCCACACTGTCAGTTGGTATTGATCCAATGGAATAGGACATATTTCGACTCCCAGCAAAAAATGCTGCTATAGACAGGAGAGTAATCCGGCACAATGGACGGAAGAGTGAGCAGCCTACATTTTGGGGCTCTATCACAATTAGTGTTTGTCCTCACTGTCTGAACCTCAGGAGATGCACACCTGTGCTCCCAAGTACTACAGCTGGATAAAATGGCTGGTCTTGCAGCTGTAAAAACATGGACTGGCATACAAGAAGGACACACGCACACACACACACACACACACACATACACACACACATATACACCTGCATGTACACATACCCACATGCATGCATGCATGCACACACACACACACACACACACACACACACACACACGCAAATATAGCCTCGTTTCCAGTCTCCACTGTCCCACACTATGTGTTGTTCACGATCTGTCCTGATACTCTGTTCGGGTGCAGCTTTGTGCCAGCTGCTACTGAACACACTAGTAGGCATCCAGTGTAGGTACTACATGCTAGCAAAAGTAAGAGCAATTTTATCTGTTTAATACCTCATGTACTCCAAAGTATGCATTTCTTGGCAGCTCTAGTGGTACTAAGCAATAAGCACTACAAGACACATCACACAATAATTACAGTGAGTGTTTTACTAACTATCCCTATCATGTCCATAGTGGATACTCTACAGCAACTGGTAGATGCACTACAAATGTGTTAGTACAGTGAACTACTTAAAAACTTCTGTTTCATGTTGACTTCATAATATTAATGTTTGTTTTATGAGTTTATAGTTCACAAATTCCACGTCCAATTGTGCGGTGAAGACAAACATGAACGCACTGAATAACACTGGGGTTGCTGGTGATAAGAGTGGGGTCACCAAATGGTTGGGTCTCTGCAGTACCACACTCAGGAACACTCAAAGAAGAGATGGGAACTTGGCAGCTGGCATACACATCCAGTAGTAGCCAATCAACTTTGATTATTGGCCCAGCGGCTACCCAGTCTTGAAGTGTATCCATGACCTGACTGACATTATAGCCAACTATGCCAAATATGGTACTTCTGTAAGTAACCCGGGTGGTTGTTGTTCGGCAACTAAACTGTCCTGAGACAATCGTAGATGGTGGAAATTTACACTTGCAGTGAAGTTCAACGACCTCAATTATAGCATTTTGAATGCTGCTCTCAACTGTTTTGGCCTTTTCAGACTGTGTGAAAGACAAAATTAGAATATAACAGTTATTGTTCCTATCAGTAATTATAATAATATTACATCTAAGCCTCCTGCTAAGCTTTTTCTTATTTAGAAATTACCTTTATTTATTTCATTAGCTCATTGATCGCAATGCCATGTTAGGGTGCCTTGCAGTAGGCAGAAGTGACACACACACACACACACACACACACACACATTATTTTCTTTTTCAACGAATCAAACTGGGAGCTGATTCTATGATTCTAAATGAGAAAAATTGTGTAGTCAGTGAGGAAGATTCTTGAGTTACTGGAAGAAACTGATAAACTCATAGCAATGAATTTGGTATTGACTAGTATATTGCTTTAGGATGGGGTGGAAGCATTGCACATCAAATGGCCTGTTTAGCAGTGATCAGTATTACTTACTGAGCTGCTTTAGCTACCTTTCTGAATATGTTAATCCTGCGGATTTTCGTTTACTTCATGCTTTAACAGCTGTGCCATTTTTTAATTATCCATTGAATTGTGCCAGCATTACAGTATTACCATAAGGGAAGCACTCATCAAAATAATATTATTATTATACTTGCACTGATTAGGAAGCTGGAATCATCTACATTATTCTGGAATCTAGAACATTGTATTCGGCTAGATCATTACATTTGGACAATAACACTCTTTTCTAGATTGTTCTGGTACTCTCTAATTTTGTGTTTGCACACTTCATGTATATGTATGTCACAGCTGTAGTCGCTAGTGTTGAGATTGAGTCTGAGATTGAGTTTAGGTTAGAGTTGGAGTACTGAGTTAAGGTTCAGTTGCAGTTAGTGGCATTCCACAGTCTTTGCTGCATGCTTCCCCCTTACAGCACACTTGACCTCTTTGATCTACCCCACACCGTTACCATGCAAGAAATGGAGCTAGTAAACAAGAAAAGACAATATGCAGGCAAATGAGGGGTTCCAGACCTGCTAATAACAGCAGGTCATTGTTATTGGCAAAATAATCACTAAGATGCAGTCAGTGAATAACTTACACTCCATGTAACACAGTGTTCTACTAATCCAACTTGAATTTGAAATAGTTCACCATCTGTATATGGCACAATAAAGAGCAGAGTGTTATGATTGGGTTAAAATATAGGAATCTGCTCATGAGACCTATATACATATCCAATTTACAGTAAACTGGATTGTAAACAACATTTAGATGGAATGGAATTACATAGTCAAACTCTCCCCTGTTACAGAGGCAACCCCCATTTGTGCCCTTTAACGCCCGATGCCGCATATATGCGTCATCGCGTGCGTTACTGTCTAACGCCCAATGACGCATATATGCGTCATGCAAAACGATCGAGATTTTACCGGAAGAGTTCGCTCCAGGGAGATCCCCTTTGTGAATGGCGATGTCATAGCAAGTAAATACGTTCATTTAAGCACTATTTCCCGGGACCTCCCCATGCCGTTCGTGAGTTATTATACAATGAGTAACGTCTGTTAGTAGACGGATACAACAAGGACGGGTATTCTAGGCTGCTAAACGGCACTAGCGGTTCTGTAATCAACTAGACACAAGGTACAACACTGCTGTAGATCTGTGGGGATGGCCTGATAATCCTTTGTAGCCTCTGTCAGCCGGATCTGAGGGTAGGTGACGGTGATAATCGTGAACATCGCCGGGCCCGAGAAGTCTGCTGCCGCTTATGGCTTTCTTCCTGTCAATCACACTTGAATCCGGTATCAAAATGAAGCTTGGGAGCTCTTCTCTTCAGTTCTTCCGTGAGTTCAGTCGCTGTCTTGCTCTGCCTTTCACTACGAGACTGTAATCAGCATGCACTGCCATGCACGTGAAATAATTAAATTCCTGTGGGCAGTTCAGTGATATATGCGCATGCGCAATGGGTGGGAGCTGTGCAACAGAGTATAGATCTAGAATGTGACAGCATAGAAGTAAAAATTTAGTGATTATTTTGAGGTAATAAGATATTCTTTCCGGCAACCTTTACGATGGAAATTGAGTTATGGATAATTAAAATACGTGATACGAACTTCATAATAATATAGTTAACCTGATGATATAGAGTGAAAACTGACAACAATCTGGCACAGGTCATCGTGGTATGCAATTAAAGTAGCTACTACACCAAAAATTTTAACTTATCATGCATGAGCAGAAAAAAGTGATATGTCATATCACATTTCTGCCATTTTGGAACAGGTATAATTTCAAGCCATCTACCAACCACCAGAACAGAAATTAGGGGACGGTAACTTGCGGAATCTTTATTCGGTGGACTGGAATAGACCACTGGACTACTGGAATGGACCTCTGGACTACTGGAATGGACTACTGGAACACTGGGATGGACTACTGGAACATGCCTGTCACAAGTTTGAAGTATCAATGCATGCATGCACAGAAAGGTTATTTTAACAATGGATTGTTTGCTGTAGTTGCATCATTATCATTTTCTACTACATAGTTTTTGTAAGGGAACAGTGTTCTGTTGAATGTGATACCTTACATGGCTATCACAGTAGGGATAGCTCGTGGTCACATACCCTAAAAATCTGCTCATCAGCTAAAATCATGACTCTCTACTACACTGATGTAGCCAGCATAGTACACAGCTTTGATAGGCATTTCAGACATATGACTCTGATAACGTGCACATGGTCATGCACATGTCAAATGCTGCAATACCACGCATCAATGACAATAATGTCCATTGTCTATATTAGCTGCAACTCTAGTAACCAAAGGATAATGCATACACAGAAGTGTTTCAGCTATAAAGCGGTACAGAACTAGCCTCATTCCCAGCCCCCCGCTTTATTCAGTTGCACGAACGTAAGTGTAACCAAACAAAGCAGGGCCAATGAATGAGGAAAGTGGCACTCGCTTTGCTTGCTCATATGGGGAAGACCTGGGAACGAGGCTACAAAACCTGGGGAGCAGTATGAAGTGTAAACATCAAAACAAGAAAACAAAGCTAAAGTTGGGTCTAGATACGACCCATGTGGCTAGGACCAAGTGTTCAGTATGCACAGGAAGCAGTTGAGTGAGGGTCTGGGTACCCAAGAATACAGTTAAGCTGCAGCATTACCTATTTAAAGTATGGGCAGTAGCTAAGCTTGAATGCAAGATACATCGCGGTGATAAAATACACATTGCTGTATTAATATCTCATCTGAGTAATTACAGAACCAGGTTAATGTACGGTCCAAGCCCCGCCTTTCCCCCTAACGAGCATCTTGTGAGATAAGTAGCCATTCCAGTAATCCATTCCAGTAATTCAGTAGTCCATTCCAGTGTTCCAGTAGTCCATTCCAGTGGTCCAGTGGTCCATTCCAGTCCATCGAATAAAGACACCTGGTAACTTGGACCTATCTAGAAAAGCCTTTTGTCATTACACAGAACCATGTAAATTTCTAGGCTCATTAGTTTTACAGCTATATATGCAGTATTCATCGGAGAGAATACCTGCGCTACTTTTATTTTACCATAATATTATATATGAGTTAATAAGATCTAAAATAAGCACACATTTCTTCAATTTTTTCGTTCTTAACTACAGGTCATTAAGTTATTATTGGTAACTGTACATTGCATGGCTTCCCAAGTATGTGGATCCATCGTATATAGTCTTGATCATGGCTCTTGAAAGGCATCTGTTGCACTGCTTGCATAGTCTGCTACTGAATCAAACCTCCCAGAAGTTAAAGAGCTACACACAAGAATACTTGGCTAAGCACATGGCCATTGGATTTCTAAGACGCACAGCCCGTGTAGTAGTTGCATCGGTTCTAGGCTCCTTGAGCGACTTCCAGGAATCTCACTTGGCACAGCAGTACTGGTGCTTGCCAAATTTTCATGGTGGTGGGTGTGGCCTTACTATAATAAGCGCACATTATTATTTTAGTAAGCACATATTTCCTTTCTGTCTAGAGTGATAGATGCTTGTGGTTGTTTACGGTATTTACTAATAGCCTCTAGCTCATGAATTATTTTCCTCTCTCAGGTACTGCACACTGCCAGATGTAAAATTTAAGAGCATAAGGGGCTATATATATATATAATGTTGTACCATGGTTGCTCGAATCTGACCAATCACATTCACTGTACAGAAGTCAATAAATTACTTATACACCTCCTTGAGAGATTATTAAGTACTTATTCAACCTGTCTTTAGGCTGTAAGTACTTATTCACCCCATCCTTAGGCTGTTAATGTTTACAAGACTCAGCAGTGACTGCATGGCACTTATAAAAATTTATGGCATGCATTGGAAATATAAGTTAGTGTGCCGTTATAAAGAATGAAACAGGCAAGCTACATCATTGAGCTGGCTAGAATGGGATTAGCGTATAGAGCATGTGACTAGTACAATAAGGTTCTGGGATACCTTTCGCACGAGGGCTTAATTACCTGGTAATTACTTCCACTTTTGTGCACATGCATGCCTCACGGCAATAATGGCATTGTGAAAGTGGTAGAGAGATGTGTGTAACTTTTGCGTCTGTTTGGCTAAAGAACTT
Organism: Phakellia ventilabrum; assembly: GCA_963921505.1. Classification (NCBI taxonomy): domain Eukaryota; kingdom Metazoa; phylum Porifera; class Demospongiae; order Axinellida; family Axinellidae; genus Phakellia; species Phakellia ventilabrum. The sequence goes on from OY997381.1 coordinate 3,025,839, forward strand.
TGCTTTCTTGTGTGTGATTGAAAAGAGAAAGTATAAATTTACTTTTTTGACAAGCTAAGAGGTTGTATGGCAATCGCTGTTAAAGATTTCGATAGATACAAGCTGATATTGTCGTCGCTATGGATCGGCAGCTGCTTAAAAGAGATTTTTTCAGGCCAATACTCTCACTTGTAAGAATTCATTTCTAGTTCTAGTCGGTCTTGTTGAGTCCATTTGTCAGTACAGTGGCAGAGTTGGCTAAAAAGGGCTAATAGCATCAGTGTAGCATACGTTAGCGGTGGTGATACCTGATCTTTGTGTTTGCTATGCCCCTTACAGTTACCGTAGCTGCTCAGATTTGTTAGAAGGACGATTTTTAGCTACCCCTGCCACTGCAACTAGTTCTGGCAAGTATGATAACCGCAAAAGAGCTTACCTCAGACCAGTATTTTCTGAGTGAGTTGGTATGAAAAATTCACTTGACCTCGCTCTGCATGAATATTGATGTTTTGGAGATGAAACTGAAATGATTTTAGCTCTGATTGGTATTGATTAGAAGCAGCAACTATAGCTCCTGTTGTTGCTTTTTGTTCTAAGTTCATAGCTGGTGTACTTTAAGAGTTATCCTTTGTAAAATATTGGCAGGTCAGCTCGTTTGTAAAGTAATTAACAGTTAAATTAAGGCACAACTACCTTAAAATTAAGCCCTTGCGCAATGGGTAGCATGGAACCATAATGGTTGGGTGGGACAGATGGTGGGGCTCGAACAAATGACTTGGTAGGTGGAGTGTATGGTGGAGCTAACACGAACAGCACGTTGGAGTGCTGTTGCTTGGTATTTTCTCGCTAGAACTACAGCTAAGTAAAAGCCAGTATGGAATGTGATTGACGCTGGAGCTAAATGAGAAACAGTGATAATGATGGAACTGGCTGCAAATAGGCCTAATGATTAAACCACAGCTGTTTCCCTGTCTTTAATTAGTTGGGTTTGAACGTACCAACTGGCTCAGCATGTCTATACTATTGACAGAACAATCTATTACTGTCGCTGTTGACTTGATACTGACAATACTGATACGTTTATAGTATAGTACCGCAATGTGTTGCTACAAAATAGCATTACTATGCTCATGGTACAAGTCGGTTATATGCCTCGGGTCGGTAGCTACGTCATTTATCCACCTATACAAACTAAGATATGAATAATTGAAGATTATAGGCAGCATGATTGAGTGAATCAGTTTCAACCAGCACAGCCTGTCTCTCCATTCATCCATTAAAGATAGTTGACTCTTACATACTAGACACAGCATGCTTTCTGAATGCTAATCTTTGTAGCTTCAATGGTCGTCAAAGTCTCATGAGAATATATACCCTGCCTACTTCTATTATACGCCTGCATTTCTCCTTGTCACCATGCATACTAACACCTGTATTGCAGCTTATCCACCATACTGACACGTGACAGTATGATTACATATAGGTTAGATGCCGAGACCATGGGATCTACGCGATCTAGAAACCCGAAGGCCCACCACCACTAAGAGCCTGAGGGTTTCTAAATCGTGTAGATCCCATTGGTCGAGGCGTCTAACTGATTTAGACTATATCAACCATAACAATGCTACTAAATTCAGTTGAGAAAGTAAATTAATAGCTATATAAAGACAAAGTGGGCAGAGAGATATGGCATGATATGGTAAATCAGCAAGTAGCATTACGATACAGGCTTTTAGGACAGAAAAAACTCATTGTCTATTCGAGGGAGACAGCTGCCAAACTTACACTATCGATATAGCTATATCGAGATAGGTAGCTATCGAGCAATGGTGTGCTTGTGTGCTGCTGTAGCGACAAACAAAGCACTGTCAGAGAAGTGCTGTCATTCGTGGGAGCTCTGCCCCAAATTATTTTAGCGACAGTTTAATATCTCTGCCTCACCCTTGCTTTGATGAAACTGGAGTAGTTCGCTCTCTTACTTTGACAGAACTGGAGTACGTGATCACTGAGTAAGCGCTTCTCCAACGTCCTGGTACTAGCTATATATACAGCTAATGCAGTTGATACGTACATAGATAGTGTTGCTATGATCTAAATACGTTCAAATATCAGGTACTAGTAACCTTCCACAGGGGGAAGAGGAATGTGCCCAGATAAAATTTGAGTCATACATTATAGCTTGAGTCTGTTATCTTGATCATACATACTCAACAAGAACATATACATCTTACCAGGTATAGAAATTGTTTGTGCAGCCATCCCTAGCTGATTGTTAACTCTGCAGGTGATGGTGCTGCCCCCAAGAGTGGACGGTTTTTCAAGGATAGTAAATACATTCGTGTAGGTAGACTGTCGCCTGTCCATCACTGTCTGCACTAGCTGGTAGGTGACCCCACCAACAGTCATCGACTCTCCATCCCTCAAGGTTACCTCAATATCGCCTGGGGTTCTCAATAAGGTGACATTAGTAGCAGGAGAGCCAGTAGAGGTGCAGGTCAGGGTGGAAGATAAGGATCCTGGGGTGAACTTTAGGGGGTTGGGGATGGTGGGTGAAGGTAGTCCTGGAGGGAGGAATTAAGAGTATAATTATTGCTCTCAACATCTTTGGCCATGTACTCATGTACAGGCATGTACACAGTGGGACTTTATCCTTTATGATCTAATGGAGCTAAACGTTCCGGGAGATAACAAGCATACCTTTATGTTGGTATACAAGAAAATACATCAAAGCACATTACTGCTCATTTTTACTCCCTCCCCCAACAGATGGATATACATTCTAGATCCCATTCTAGGATTCAATTCATCAACTCTAGAATTATAAGAATACTTTACAAGTAAGGCTGTCCTAGCTTTATTGCCAGGATCTATTCTTACGAAGTTAAAAAGAAACAACAGGAGGGAGTCTAGCTGTCACATAAAGTGTATAAGTTGCGTAATGTTATTAATAATGTGTGGTTTCATTAACAGAGTTCTCTGACAGTGATGCCTGTGTGTTCAAAGCTTGTAACACTAGTGCTAGCTAAATTATGGTAGCTTTGCATCTAGAAGAGCCATGAAAAGTGAACGGAGAAGCCAACAGTAATGGCTGCCATGTTAAGTATACAATGGGGGTTGTTTTCAAGAACATTGATTAACAGATAACTAAAATTCTGGATGTTCTGCCGCATGGAAATACATAACAGCAGCAATACTATCAGCAGAAGTACAACAATAGAAAATGACTGCATGCTGAATAAGAGTGAGTAGCAATGCTGCGACAAGTACAAATGACGACCTGTATTATACAGAGACCCAACTGATTCTTTGCTGCCTTCTCATGTGCTTTGAGCTGTATCGTCAGGGATAAACAGCAGTGGACAGTACACTTGCAGATAGGTGAGCAAAACGCCAATAATCAAGGGTGTGCATCCATACTGTACAGTCGATAGTTTTGCAATCACATTTATGTGGTAACAGGCAAACTAAGTCATAGCTATAACTAATCATAGCCATGTGGTTCAGTTACTAAAGCACATAAGGCACATAAGCAGGGATGTGGGAAAAGAGCATGCATGGTAGTAGCTAGCCCGTGATCATCAGTTATGACAATTTTTCCCAGATATACTAGGATCTTGCCAATGGATTAACTGACACCTGAACTGGTTCAGGCCATTGCAAAAGCATCTACACTTTTTTGAGAACTGCATTGTCACTGCCTGCAGTGGTAGTAGAAATACAATAATCAGTATATGGCTTCTAGTATTCACTCGTGCCATCACAATAATGTGCATGGAACTCATCCTAGCAGTTACTTCATCAGGTTGACTAAAAAACATGATTGGGGATAGGGTAGGGTTAGGTTGGGTCAGGATCATGATCATCAATTGGTCCACTTCATCTACAGGTTCCTACATCATCCTGCATTTCCATCTACTTGAATATTCCTTATATGTCTCCTGAATGTCCCACTACCTTATTTCTGTATGCTATCTTCTCTTATCATCCTCTTCCTCCCCGGGGACCATTTACCATACTAGCCATGCATAGTGTGTCTTTTCCTACTCACTTGCTTGCTACATATATAAGCTACTGAAACTGCAGAATTACACGGGGAATGTAAATAAGAGTTTATTGCATAACTAGGTTGCTTACTGTATACAAATAGTATAAGTGACCATATGTTGCGCAGTAGCGCGAATGTCAGGTAAGGCTGGAGTAGCTATACGTACTATTTGTACAAAATTCACTTACATGGCGTAGATGTGATGTAACTGTAAAAGCTTGAAGTTCATACTTTGTTCCGTTTTGCAGCTGTGGACCTGGAACAAATCTGCACGGTCAGCAACAATTGGAACTGTGCGGCATTTGGTATTTAGCTGAAAGTATGGTAAGTGACATTAGATACTCATGTGCAACAATTGGCATATGAGGTGCCATGTTTTTGACAGCGTCAGTTTGGAGAATACGCGTTTCAATCCACAATCACTTAAAATAATTGTAGACTCATTGCAGCAGCGAAAGTTTGAAGTTCATACACCGTTCCATTTTGAAGCAGTAGACCCGGGTCTAAAACTGCATGAGAATTGGCCACTTATGCTATGCACGATCTGGTCCCAAAAGCTGAAATGGTAATAAATATTTTATCCCATCCTTCTATACACTTCCCAGTAGCTAGAGTTTTGCAGCCAATGATGCACTAACAGCCATCCCAAAGGTTTATTTTATAATGTAAGGCCACTCTCTACCTTTATAGAGCCAGAAAATAATAATAATAATATACTAATTCGGTCTACTTCTACTCACCTCCTTTATGTATCCATATGTAACGTCCAACCAGCTGCCATAAAACTACTTAGATTTCTGGTTCAAATCTTCTACATCACAAAAGTAGTCACTTATACATCAGGCTTCACTAATTTAAAAATCAGGCCGAAACAACACCCAGATGCAGAAATCAGAGATCTTTACTATAATCCCATGCTTACCTATGAAACTATGAGGCTTTCCATTGCATAATCCATTCCATATTCCATTTCATATTCCATTCCATCATTCCATTTCACGTTACACGTTTAACAGCTTAACCTTCAGGCCTACAGCCCTTGGGCTTCCTGTATCAACAGTACCATATGGGGCACTGAGGCTACAACTACACACACACCCAGAAGAAATAGAAAGAGTAAGCTTGAGTAACCCTACATGTAGTTCATTGCACTAGCTAGTGGAGTTCGCTGTAAAAGTAATCATACCATAGTAGTTGTAGATTCCAATGTTGACATCCCTCGTTGTGCTGGTTGAATCAGGTATGCGGCAGGTGTATACACCTTCATCATTAGATGGTATGCCTCTTAATTGAGAGGTTATTGAGAGTTCACCAGCTAATAATCGATTTGAAATATTAAAGAAAGGTGTGTTATCAATAATAGTCCCATCAAGTCCTATGAGCACCCCAACATTCAGCATCGTTGAGTCAGAGCGGCAGTAGATGCGAAGAGCATATTCAGTATAAAAGTAACTCATAAAAACATAGTCATTGTTAGAAAGGGAATTTCGTATTCTGCCGAATACATCTATTCCGGTAAATATATGGATTCCGTAACCTAAAAAAAAAAGAAACACATAATGTAAAAATTTTGCATAACAACAAGTCTATTTATACCTACATGGTACTTGAAAATGGACCAGCCAGGGAAGTGTTCTTTGGTAGTATTATTGTACGAGTGGGAGGGCAGTACAGGTGAATATTTCGTTCAAGGCTGGCAGTATTGATCCGACCAAAGGGAGGGCCAATGCAGAGGCCGAGAACCGAACATTCTTCTGTACTATCAGACCTTACGAGTATAATAATAGGTTTATTATATGACTCCATTGGCTATGCATGATACAGTTGCTGACTCGAACCGAAGCCACACCCCCAAAGTTCTCATTACAGCACAAACACTGGAAAGTCGAAATGACCTTGCATCAAAGTTTACTCATACAAGATAAAAGTATAGACATACCTACAGCAAGAAATTATCCTGCCAGCGGGTAACCATTTGTTCCCAGGATGTACTCTTGGGCAGGAGTGGCTTCCATATATATGTGACTTAGCCACTGTTCGAGCTTTCTCAAACTTTGTACTTATTAAGCGCTCCTTTCATTCTCTCTTTTGTTCCACACTACCTTCTGTCAACACTGTCTGTACACGATTTCTTCGGTAGCTATGTAAACGGAAGTAGTACAACTGATTAGCAACGCCCAATCTGGTCACGTGGAAAGTTGAACGGATATGGCAAATATTCGGTTCAGAGCCAAGAAATGTATCCAATCAGATTGCAGTATTCAGGAGTTATCCCGTTCTGTGCACAATCAGTCATTCAATTTTCCAAGCCAATGCTACATAGCTAGGGCACTTGTTAAATGTAATTACCCCACGCAGCGTATGCAGAGGCGGGGTTAAGCAGTGGGTTTTGTCTGTGTGTCTGTCTGTCAGCAAAAATTAAAAAATATTTATATAGAGGTATTCCCTGCATATATTTCAGCTCTTAATTTCTTATTATCAGTGTCATCCACAATTTTAGTATGGTAATAGACCACACCCACAGCAGAGAGCCAATTTTATTACATCTTGCCATCAGAATTTGAAACAACATATTGCCAAAGAAGGTGGCTACAGACACTGCTGCCGCAGTTTTTAAAGAGTTGGGATGGCTGTAATCTATTCGGAAGATTTGGAGATTTGAGGCCTTCAGTGCTAGGAGCCAGGGTAGGCAAAAATGGCAATAAAAATTCCAGGTGGAAGTGATGTGTACTTGAATGGCTGTAGCTCCATAACGAAGAATGCTAGAGTCATGGAACTTGCGCCATTTGAAGACAAAAGTCACTGATTGTAGCAATCCCGTTTATGGGGATGATGGCTACCCCCACAAGTTGTGAAGCTATAGACCTCTGAGGTTTGGCATTATTTGGAAGTATTACTGGAGTAGCCTGGGTTTAACCAAGCGTAGCACTTACATGCAAGGGAATATAATACCATAGTACCCATAGTACCTGATACCCCTCCTGACCTGAATAAGGTAATTTCTGTCTCCTCATGAATTTACAGCCATGCCGACTCTTCGTAAATTGTGGCAGCAGTGTGTGTGCTCTGCTTCAAAATTTGATGGCGAGGTGCACTACTATTGGCTCTAGCACTTTGCAGAGCCATGACATCATCACTTAAACAATATGGTGACGGAAGTTTGTGCACATCCACATATGGTTCTGACTACGCGGGTATACTGTCAGGCAGGGATTGCGGAAGGGGGGGGGGCACAAGGCCATAGAGGCTGCGAAGCACCCGAGAATATTTTCTGCGCGAAGCGTGGAAAATTTTATTGACATTTATATTAGTCAAGAAGCGCTTCATTTGCACATATTAAACACAGATTCAGTGGCGGTTCTAGAATTATTAGCGAGTAGTTTTCATTGGGATTTTATTTAGCGTACGGAAGAGGCTGCGAAAGAGTAATTTCCGCGCGAAGCGTGGGGAAAAAAATTACTCTTTTTTGAGCGGTCAGGAAGCGCTCTCATAGCATCTCGTTCTGGTGTAGAACAGTCAAATGTAGGCAGTAAATAAATAAGCCAGTTACATCAGACTCAGCAGCGGAAGGTACATGTAACATTTCTGCTCGGCCCACCGTCGACGTCGGTAGGAGAACGCCGTACGTCACGCTTTAAATTTATAATAGAGTCAAATGTATAAGCCTACTAGAGGCCAATAGGCCTACATGCATGCACATAATGACAGAATTTTTACTTAAGCCACTACAATTGCTGTCTTGTCTACGACTAGTCAGACACGCCTACTACGTTTACGCCAGCATCAGCACGTGATCGAGTACTTATGCCGTAGTGCGGTAATCGATTCGCGACTACACGACTCGCCACGATTGTAGGAGAGAACTGGAGCTGATTTTAAACTGCATACGGTCACATTCACAGTAAGTATACTATGCTCGTAAGCGCTAGCGCTGATATAATAGTACTAAAAAAAATAATACACTAGCCCGAGGGGGGGGGCACCGGCCCCCCTGGCCCCCCCACCCCCTCCCCCCCCCTGGATCCGCCACTGCTGTCAGGAGTGTGGGTTATGTGTTCTTCAGTTATGGAGCTCGTTGAGTTTCACAGCCTGTAGCTATCTATCTAGCTTCCTGACTCTTTCAGACGACTTTTCACCCTCTGTAGGGAAAAGCATGTCTGGTACCCCGTCCATTTCTTTTCGGTGCAAGTCTGCCGGAGTGTTAGCACATTGTATTATTTTAATTTAACATATGATGTCAGATTAGATTGCGTTCCTGTCAACACACAGACTCCCCTACACGTGTACTGCAAGCACAAACGCTGGGGAATGTCTGACAGTGGCGTCAGAGACAGGGGGGGCATAGCTCCCCACTTTTGATGATCCGGGCTGTGATGCCACACAAGCCTAAGGCATACAGGGAGTCCTTCAGCTGCGATCAGAGCAAGTGAGACGCCAACAGTCCAACGGCAGGCTGCTGACTATTAATTGGTCGAGCCTTTGTTGAGGCTCCGCCCTTTAATGAAAGGGAGGGGCTAGACTTGTTGAATTAAACTTTGAACTTTCTATATTATGTACGCGTGCACAACTACTGATATCGTTCAAGCTAGCCTCACCAGGCGGTGACCTTTAAGTTTCCAAGGCTTTCCTTTGGATAGAAGACCAATAGAAGACTAGCAGAGCGCTTCCTGACCAGTGGAAATTGGGTTTTCAAGAAAATTTTCCGCGCTGCACACGAAAAAAAAAGAATCGGCTGCTGTGCAGTCTCTCTTCTTAGCCACCCCCCCACTTTTAATTTCATTCCGATGCCTATATAGAACTTACAGCAAGAGTGCTGACACAGCAATTTCAGTTAGCAGTCATAACATAGAACAATAACACAATATTGTTATCTACACTTTTTTAGTTTGGCTGTCTAAGTAATGCAAACCTAATATAAGTTGCTTTTGATGTAACTTGGCCTATAAACGGTCAGCAGTTCTGCTGGACTGGTAGATTACTGTCATGTGGTAGCTAACGGCAATCACTGTGCACGATACATACGAATGCACATTCACACAAACACAAAACCGTAAATACCAGCTGGTCACGTGTTATGTACGCCTGGCTAGTAAAAACATATAAGTACGTTCCAGGTCAAGGTAATTAACACCATAGAATGCAGTGCTACATAATATAGTTAGTGTAAAATAATGAGCTGCTACACTCATGTTCAGAGACACCAGAACACGTACGTCCATGTACACTAGAGGATGGGATGCAACACTCTATCCTCCCTGTTCTAGTATCTCCATCAATGTATGTGAAGCTCCTCTACTTTCAGTTTCTGTGAGGAGTTATGGCCCAAAAAACTATATACATTTTATATATTTCCTTATGGGGCCCTACAAAGCACGTGGTCAAAATGGTGTCTCTTGTAGTTACATGCATGCCATCTTTGAACTTAAAGCGCACGAAGCGTCAGAGAGTCTACCACATTCTTTTACTAAGAAAGGCTCCCAGGTTAGTAGAGTTTGGGTAGCCTCTGTATGAGTAGAGATATGAGCACTATTAACGGACGGCACGTTCGAGCGATACGCTTGTGAGTTTCAAGCAGCCGATTTCGTCTCTCCACTCACCTGCAGCAGCCATGGCTGATCCTTGAAAATATGCTGCAGTCAGAGACAGCAATCTCCCAAAGACCGGTCACTTTTTTGTAGCTTCTCCAGCAGCATTGTCATGCATGGTTCCAGGTCAATTGTTATTTTCGCGACTGGCTGGATCATGACCTGTCTCGCCCCGCCCAAGTCGTGATTCACGTTTCTACTCGACCGCTGTACTTTATACTTGGTAGAGCGATTACCCGGGGCCTTGATACTCTGCCACATACTTTTACTAAGGAAGGCTTACTACAGCTCCCAGGTTAGTAGAGTTTGTGTAGCCTCTGTATGAGTAGAGATATTAGCGCTATTAACGGACGGCACATTCGAGCGATACACTTGAGAGTTTAGAACAGCTGACCTCGTCTCTCCACTCACCCGAAGCAGCCCTGGCTGATCCTTAAACATGTGTTGCAGATAGAGACAGCAATCTCCCAAAGACCGGTCGCTTTTTCGTAGCTTCTCCAGCAGCATTGTCATGCATGGTTCCGGGTCAATTGTTATTTTTGCTACAGGCTGGCTCGTGACCCGTAACGCGTCTCGCCCCACCAAAGTCGCGTGATTCAAATACATCCGTTTCTACTCGACCGCTATACTTTTACACTTGGCAGAGCGATTACCCTAGATAATACTCTGCCAAGTGTAAAGATAAAAAGTGGGTGTAAATAATATATTGTTTTGCAAAAAGTAGAGGTTACAGAGGTGTGAAACTTATACCATTGTGATCCTTGGGGAACAAATAAGGAAACGTATGTGAAGCTCCTCTCCTTTCAGTTTCTGTGAGGAGTTATGGCCAAAACAAAACTATGCACATTTTATATGTCTCCTTATGGGGCCCCTACAAAGCACGTGGTCAAAATGGCGTCTCTGGTAGTTACATACATGCCGTCTTCAAACTTAGAGCGCACGAAGCGTCAGAGATCTGGACAAGTTTGCCACTTACTTTTACTAAGGAAGGCTTACTACAGCTCCCAGGTTAGTAGAGTTTGTGTGGCCTCTGTATAAGTAGAGATATGAGCGTTATTAACGGACGGCACGTTCGAGCGATACGCTTGTGAGTTTCGAGCGCCCCACCTCGTCTCTCCACTCACCCATAGCAGCCATGGCTCATCCTTGAAAATATGTTGCAGACAGAGACAGCAATCTCCCAAAGACCGGTCGCTTTTTTGTAGCTTCTCCAGCATGCATGGTTCCAGGTCAATTGTTATTTTCGCAATAGGCTGGCTCGCGACCCGTCTCGCCCCACCCAAGTTGTGAATCAAATACATTCCTTGTTACTCGACCGCTATACTTTACACTTGGCAGAGCAATTACCCTTGATATAATATACAAGTTAAATTCGCACTTGCCAGCAAAGACAATGTGCTATGAGATTTTGACATCAGCAACGTGTAGTTGTACGAGTATTGAAACATTGGTCTAGCGGCTGCCAGGCTTGCTGAACTTGCTTTGATGCCCATGCTATACTGGTTAGACGCCTCAACTAATAAAATCCACAAGATTTAGAAACTCTAAGGACCTTAGTAGTGCCCTCATTCTGTTCATGATGCTACAGCTTGCAGTCTTCGGGTTTCTAATCACATAATCCCTTGGTTACGATGTCTATCCTATATATGGTTATCAAAGCATTATGAATTGTATAATCTGCAGAGTGCTAATAGCTAATACCAGCACAATGATATGTTAAGTTACCACAATAAACTTTCTAACTAAAGTGATACTCCACCCACACCAAACAAATTAAGGGAATATAGACCAGGAAAAAAGCTATCATTTGAGGGCTATTTTATGTAGACACACATTGTCTCAATAATTGTAGGTATGCACAATATGCAACTCACCGACAATATTGATTGTAATGTTGCTCATTGCAGTCTCTCCTCCTCTGGTAGCTGTGCAGGTGTGGGTACCGGTATCATAAGATGCAACAGCTGCTCGGCTAATTACAAAAGATGAGCCCTGAAAGGGACAGCCGTTACAGGTGGATGTCCAATAGTATGTTGGGCCAGACCCTGAACCCCCCGAGGCCACACAGATGAAGTTATGTCTACCAGAAGCTGCTCTGAATTCAGTGGGATTCTTTGGAGTAAAACCAGGAATATCAGCACGTTCAACCTCTATGCTGACAGTGAGAGGACCTGGAGGGAGGAGGCATCAATTTAGCCGGCCTTGAGCTGCACTCTTAAGGGAGTGAATAACAGATGAGCAGAGAAATGAAATATTAGTAAGTTAATACAAGACTAGTGTGCAGTGTCCTAAAAAGGCTATGACTTTGTAGACCCATTGCAAAAGATGCGGCTGTGATGCGGTAAAGTTAGTAAAATAGTTGCTATGGCAACACAATTGTAATACATGTGGACCCTCTCATATGTGAGGTATTTATTATATATATAATAAATACCTCACATATGAGAGGGTCCACATCAAAAAAATTAGGCCTTAAAATCAAGATTGTCCATATAAACAGTCTTGTGGCTACTCCAAAATGGCCACCCATATAGTTTGTATGAAAAATCTTGAGCAGTGCCACACTTCTGAGGTCTATATATATATATGCACAATAAGCGGTCCAGCTGGTCCAGCTTTGGCAGGACCACTTTTCTCTTTTACACAAATTGCATCATGTGCTATACTTGATACTTAATAATATACAGATTAGGCCCCAATCGAGTAATGGAAACTGGAAAACGTGCATATCCTATGCCCATACAGATAAAAGTAGCATGTAGCGGAGCCGCAGTATGAGTTTAAGGCAGCCTACATGTATGTGCATATGTCACAGAAGATCAAGAGAGTCATTACAAGAGTGCATGAGTAGGAGACTGAAATACATAACACATGTAGCTAAAACCTTGAGTAGGCGATTTAAGTTGTCAAAATGCATACTAAAAGCAGATTGAACATGCATTTAACAGCCTGAGTAGGAGTTGCAGCAGCAAATATACATACTGAAAGGCTGACTAGAAGTTAGAGATAGCTAAAATGTCTGCATCAAAACCATAAATAGATAACATGCAGACTGCAAAACATGCACACATGCACACCTGATTACTATCTCTAAAGTACTGGAAATTGGAAATCATGCATATCCTATGCCCATAGATAAAACATAGCATGTAGTGGAGCCGCAGTAGGAGTTTAAGGCAGTGTATGTACATATGTCACAGAAGATCAAGAGAGTCCTTAGAAGAGTGCATGAGTAGGAGACTGAAATACATAACACATGTAGCTAAAACCCTGAGTAGGCGATTTAAGATGTCAAAATGCATACTAAAAGCAGATTGAATATGCATTTAACAGCCTGAGTAGGAGTTGCAGCAGCCAATAAACATACTGAAAGGCTGACTAGAAGTTAGAGATAGCTATAATGTCTGCATCAAAACCATAAATAGATAACATGCAGACTGTAAAACATGCACACCTGATTACTATCTCTAAAGTACTGGAAATTGGAAATCATGCATATTCTATGCCCATATAGATAAAACGTAGCATGTAGCGGAGCCGCAGTAGGAGTTTAAGGCAGTGTACATGTATGTGCATATGTCACAGAAGATCAAGAGAGTCCTTACAAGAGTGCATGAGTAGGAGACTGAAATACTTAACACATGTAGCTAAAACCCTGAGTAGGCGATTTAAGTTGTCAAAATGCATACTAAAAGCAGATTGAACATGCATTTAACAGCCTGAGTAGGAGTTATAGCAGCAATATACATACTGAAAGGCTGACTAGAAGTTAGAGATAGCTATAATGTCTGCATCAAAACCATAAATAGATAACATGCAGACGGCAAAACATGCACACCTTATTACTATCTCTAACTCCTACTCAGGTTTTTAAGTATAATACTGTATAGTGGCTGTTGCAAAGTCCTCCAGTAGCTAATTAGTTTGGGCATGATAGTAAAGTGTATCCTACACTACTATCTATGATTTGGGATTAGCCTACTCTGGTTCTAATATCAGTAGCTGGTACACATGCACATAACATACATTATTAGGCGTTATCAATTGAATTTTGAACTTTGTGCAGGGATTTATGATAGCTGTTTTGCACACTCTCATTCCATTACAGCTTGCTACCACACCCTACTATTTCTGCTATCACTCTGTCGATTGTATAACCATCAGCACTATAGATGTGTGATATGGCATGTCATAGTCTCTCACATGGCATTATAAGAGCTCTAGTTTTACTCTGATTTGCCAAAATACCACAAAAGGGTATATAATGTTGCTAGACCCTTCTTCAATTGGGATGAACAGACACGTTGGGAAACCTTCTGAAAATGAATGAGAAAGGAGGGTCAGATGAACAATATAGCAATCAAGTATGTATGTATAACATGAGGGAAACGAATGTCTGTGTGGTGAGTAGCTGCAATCATTTAGTGCTGTTGAATATGATTTGTGAGTTGAGCAGTATTGAACCTACATGCACGTTGCTACGAAAGTTATAGCATGAGGTTGTGTGTTGTGAAGTGCTGCAATCACTTATTGGATGTGGCTCGTGTGGCATGTAGGAGATTGTGGTATGTGTGTGGTTGGAAAAATGGCAGACAGAGCAAACTCTACATGGTTAATCTCAATTTCATTACAGCTCAGAGCCCTACTCATTCTTTGTGATATTACATGAGTGAGTTTTGAGACTATAAAATTGATGCTGCATGTCTGTGACTTGGATACAGGTAGCTACATACAATCATAGTCAGGGCCGTAGGAGCAGGTCCAGCAGGTGCAGCGGCCGCCGGACCAAAGTTCGGCGCACCAACCAAAAAAATGGCTGCAGCAGATAAGCTTAGTCTTTCAACAAATTTGGCAAATATTCCGCTGCTTCCTTGACTTGGTAAGTGAAAAAAATGCCAAATGCTACACTGATAACTTTTAGTACATAGACACTAACGTACACACGCGCGTAGTGTCATCATGCGCGTGATGTAATTATGACTATAATGGCTAGGTTTGGCAGCACGTTGTCCGACTCTTGCTATTTCACCCCAAGATTGCACCAGAAACGATCTCAGATGGTCTAAAATCCATGGGACATGGGATAGGGAATATTTGCTAACCCCTAAGGCTTCTATGAGAAGATATGACCAAAATATAAACATGATGTTAATGTGGTGTTTGAATTTTTGCCACCTAGTGTATGGCTGAGCTTGCATCTTTGGTCAGCAGCTTCTGGGATATACACTGCAGGCGGTGCCTTTGAACTGTATGGCTGCTGTGGTACAAGCTGTTATAAAACCTGTCTTAAGACTGCCCTAAAAATGAAATTCTAGTGGCCCAGTGCGTGAGGACAGGCAAGTACAAAGCCTCAATTCAATCCGCTATACCTATTTTTTTGTCCTAGCTCTTTTTAGGTGCTACTGTTTCTTTGTGACTATATATATATAGGCATGCATTTTACTTTCTTTGTGTTTATTCTGTGTAATGAAAATGAATATCACTGTCATTCCACGATACCACATTGGCATCGTTTAGGCAACAATAGGGCAGGTGTGATTCTTGGGACTCTGTAAGCACAGGCCTTGAACTAAAGGTTTGTTATGCTAAAGACTAAACAACCACAGCACTCTTGGTTCTGGGAATAGCGAGCCTTCATATGTTTACCATTAAAGAGTACATGTAGATGCACTGAGATAGCTACCGAATGGAAGGGCGGATTTTGCCCAGCCCAGTAATTGTGACATGATTTGGTTTGTGAACTGTGATTCGGGTTTGAAGGTGGTCCTGTGTAGGAATAACAGTAAGTACGACCAGATTCAACATGTCTGCTAGCTATATAAGACACCAATAAGAAAGGCCTGCTATAGTAGGCTCAATGGTTGTAGTATTCTGTGTAGCGTGTGTACAAACTGATATATGGACAGCGCAAGATAGGTGGACCCAGGCATTGTCAAGCGGTCATGATCAGCTCATCTTTAAGTTGTCTCCTTGCTCGCCTATTATACCATGCACAACTCATTTTACCCTCGTGTCTGGCCCATGAGACTAAGTTTATTTTCAGGCATGGTATACAACTACCTTGACGTCTGACAATTACATTTTCAGCTGCACCCATTACATCCATATCTCCGCTCACCCCACTTATTTTATACTTGGTAGTGTGATTATCCCCTCATTTATATGAAGTGTCAAAGTGGTATGGTGAAAAACATAACAGCGGCACACTGGACTTCTACATATACAGGGCTATGACCAGTGCAGAACTCTATGGATGCCATCAGCTTTAATTATCTGAAACTATTATAGCCATGGCCATATACCACAACCCAGCAAACCTTGAGCCTTGGCTTGACGTGTGCTCCAGCAGAGCAGCAACAGTACTGCAGTGGTCCCCAACATAAGTCTAGCCTTGTGCATTTTTGGAATCTGTAATTACAGAGAGAAAGGTTAATTCCAAAATCCGCAAACAAAAGGCTAATCAGCTAATTAGCTAACTTTGCGACTAAGCTAGCAGCTTAGCTAGTAGCGTTAGGCTCAACTGAAAGCGTAGAAAAATTACGACTGGGCAAGGCATTTATCCTCACCACTCCACCATACTGTAATGCATGGCCACAAGCTCTTAGCAGCAGGACTATTGCATAGATGCAATGAAACTGCAAACTTGCGGCCGCGGCCGTATTCGCTTACCGGTGCCTGTCCGAAATATACGTTTGTAGCAGAGCATATGAACAGAGACAGATACGGTTATAGACTTCTAGCTTCTGAAACTGCAGACCCGTAGTTCAACAGGACGTATTTTGTAATATCATCACAGCTATTTATATGAAGTTTAGCAAAAGGAGGCGGGGCCTATCTGACCTTTATGCGCATGCGCAACTGGGCTTTAGACGCGCATGCGGTAGCAACAGCCACCATTGCCTCTGCCTTGGTATCCGAAGCAATCCGCCGAAAGGGAACAACCTAAGGAGAGATGGCATCGCACCCACCCGCTCCCGAGCTTCCCGTCGACCCAGAGCCCCCCACAGTACTTCCTCGCGAGACTAAGTACCTCCATAGTCTCGCGGGCCAGCCTCACTCGCGTGAGTCTGGGCATTATGGCAAGGTTTCCGTTGCACTCTGCAGGAATGCTTGCAGGACCAATTAGATTGCAGCTCTTCGTTGATTACGTAATCGTCACATGACTTACCGTATAAGTCATTTTGCATGTATAAGAGTCGAAACAATGGCGAACTACAAGCCGATTCTTCTGCCACGCGCAGGTTAGGTTTTCTAAGCTACTAAAGCAGCCCCGACAGACGCCGGGACTGTAGGATCAAGGATAGCGGACTTAGCAGCAGGATCTTAGACTACTCTAGTGCAGATTTCACTCAATGTTGTGGCTCGAAGACGCACTTTTGAATCGCCTTCTCTTGGTAGCGACGAGGACAGGCTGAGCGCAGGCAACACAAACTTCAACTGCAGCTTCAGCCATCTCACAATAAATTTTGTATAACTCCCGCGTGACATGGACGTGATTGTACGCATTCCGCTGTGCAACGGCAATAGTCACTCCTCGTGTGCGAATGAGGCTGGCCCGCGAGACTAGTACCTCCAGTGCTGTCATGCAGATGCCGACCGGACCGCCATTATTCAAGGGTGGTCGAAAGCCTAAGCAGCAGGCCCGGTACGGCTGCAAGCCACGGCGGAGCCCCCTCAAGACCCTCAACCTCCACGGCAGGTAAGATGCTCTCCCCTCCCATCTTACCCACACTGCAGGCCAGCTAAGAGCCATGCCCGTGCCAGGGACAATCGTAGCCCCCTTGCAGCAGATTTCAGAACAGCCTCGGCGGGCATCCTGGAAGATCATTTGAACCAGGGCAGGCCCAGTAGGGAAGCAGTTCTACCAAGACACATGGTTGATAAGATGCGAAACTGGGAGTACGTCAACTTCAATGAGCTGATTCCCATTTGTGACCCAAGTGTGGAGGAAGATACAGATTGGCAGCAGGCCTCAGACCACTTCGCCCTGTTTCCCGGGGTCGGGCTAGTGTGCCCAGGGTACAACATAAAGTACTCCTTCCTACAATGGGCTAACTGCTTCGAGGTGTACATAGCTGTTACAGTAATGACCCTGGCATTTGCAGAGGCAGTGCCAGAAATGTGCGCTTACTTCGTCATGATCGTAAAGGCATATCAGGAATACAGTCGCGACATGTGGCGCTTTTACAACCGCACCTTCCGTCACAACGCTGCCGCAACAGGCAACAGGCAGTGGGCTACAGTGAACACCACGCTCTTTAGCCAGTGCTTCACTGGGAGAGCCAGGGTGATCCAGCGCTCCACAAGATGCGCGTCCCTAAAGCATGAGGCTTAGGACGGCCAACGAGCGAAGAAAGGAAAGTATCCCCTGGGGGACGAAAGCACAGCTCCCCGGAAGCAAGCCCGAATGCAGTTGGAAGTTTCTTTCAACTTCAACTACAAGAAAGTCTTTGCTTTCAAACTATGCGAATTCAAGCACAGATGCTTGAAATACCACGAGAACCACCCATTCTCGGAGTGCCCCAGGCAGAACAAGGAGGAAAAGGGGCATAAGGGACCCAACAAAGCATCCTCCTGAGGCTACTGCCCAACAGAACTAACCGACACCCCGTGCGTTAGTTCTCATACTCTCAGATCCAGTTTGATTTCAGAACTGTTTTCTTTTGTTGGCCGTATATCATGGTTCATAATCATGGTCTCTTCTAATCCTGGCTTACTATTCAGCATTCAATTCGCAGCCTATATCAGTTCTCAGTATCCTTCGTATATATACGTGTACATCATGGCTTATGGGCCCATCTCCGCCCAAAGAGGGGGTGTGACTTATGGGACCCCCCACCCTCATCCTACATTTGTCATTTCGGATCTTGCCCCCGTTGGGCAGTATCAGAATCTCAGGCAGTGGTCAGACACTAGGCAGATCATTCTTGTATTATGCTGGAACAGTTGAGTTATTTGGCCGTGAACACCGTCCATATGCTATATTAGCCGTGCTTATACTTGCAATAGTTACTATTATGCCTTTGCTGCTTCTGTGCTTGTACCCGTGCCACTGCTTTCAGAGGTGTCTAAGCTGCAGTGGACTCAGAAGTGCTACCCTTCATGCCTTCAGGGATGTTTTTCAGATGGACTACAAGGATGGAAGTGATAACATTCGAGATTGCAGATCTTTCTCTACAGTTTATCTGATAGTGCGTATTATTTTTACAGGAGTGTGTGCAACAACGCTTAATTGTTATTACTTTGTTGTAGCATCCTTTATTCTTTTACTAGTTGCACTTTCCCTCATATTGATTCAGCCATACAAAAACAATAATCACAATAGACTTGATATCTTTCTAATTCTTGTATTGGCTGTATTTCACCTCTCAAGTGCAGGACTCAATGTATTCCCAAGTGTTATTCGTGCTTACACGTGTTTATCCATTGTTTTTCTGGCAGTATCAGTGTTGACTATTTTTCTGTATCAAGTAATTCTTTTGTTTCACTGGATCCTGACCACTTGCACTGCACAGTTGCTACTATAATGAATGCACTTCACTGCTTCCTCAACCAGTCCCAGATGATGAAGAGGTATAAAATGCACCTAGAACTCTTGGATGATACGAAGTCTGTAAAATCCAGACGCTGGAACATTGCATGGATGAGTGTATACATTACCTGTTCGCAAGTATGATATGAGATTCCTTTCCTAAGGGTATGTAACACAGTACACATGAAGGCTTTCATGTTGTTATTACAGCTGATTGTATCTACATAACTCTTGACTTGATGTTTTGTGCACAGTATTACAGACTCTGTTGCTACGTGAGTGATTTAGCTATAGTGCATTGATACCAGGAGCACATGAACCACCTCTTGCGTGTGTGTGTGTGTGTGTGTGTGTGTGTGTGTGTGTGTGTGCGTGCATGTAGCATATCAATGTGTGCAAGTCTTGCAATGAGCTATAGAAATTTGTATATGGTACCGTTATAGGACAGTGTGATTCAGAGGAGGTGAAGTTGCACTAGCAGAAACCACAGTGAGTGCATTGAATTTTGCTTAATTCAGTCTAACAGAATTTGTTTCTTTGACTAAAAGTGCTAAATCATAATGTGCTGGCTCTTGTGCAAACATCATAATTACTTGTGGAAAAAAGTTAAAGTTTGGCTAGATTAATTATTTTAGTTGTAAGTTATTGCTATGACAGGCAAATTTATAATGATTTTATATTATATTTTATACTTTTATAGTAGTAGTGACTGGCAAGCGTGCAGGCGTTTCATGCTCAGGTATCTCAATCTTGTTCATGTATATACTGATTAACTGTTAGCTATGCATAGAAAAACGTGCGCTGGTGCTACTACTATACAGCCTCCTAGCAAAGAAAAAGTGAGCATGTTCATGACATTTACTTTTTCATTTTCTGTTCATTCTTTCGGAGCTGATTCTCGTGTCACCCAGGCTAAAAAACAGTGTTCAAACTATGGACCTACAGTAGCCTCATTCCCAGGCATCTGCCCAGCTGTTGTTACTTGCAGTAAGGGGGGAGAGCTTGGGAATGAGGCTAGACCTATGGTGGATTGGCACTCCTTACTGATAACCTACTTACCTAGCCTGTAATTAATCAATGCCTAGCTACTGCTCCTCAGCTCGTCAACTCCAATAGCTCAGTGGGTAAGAGCATCTGCATGACATTCAGTAGTCTTGCGAGCCAGTCCACTTTCTTCTGCAGCACCGATCGCTGCTGCGGAAGGAAGTGGGATGGCTTGCGAGACTAAGTATTCAGATGGTCCTGAGTTCCGCCATGCAGCTAACCGTGAGACAATTTAAGGAGATGTGCAGAATTCCTTTTACATAAACTTGAAGTGTGTTTACATGTGAACTTACCACATTATAATAGAGTAAAGTCAAATAGCTATAGCTAATACAGACATTTGCACAGGAGGAGGATGTCTTTCTTTACGAGATGGAGAACTCCAATTCAGAGCTAGCTAC
The DNA here is from genome assembly GCA_963921505.1 of Phakellia ventilabrum. Lineage (NCBI taxonomy): Eukaryota > Metazoa > Porifera > Demospongiae > Axinellida > Axinellidae > Phakellia > Phakellia ventilabrum. The sequence goes on from OY997381.1 coordinate 3,046,425, forward strand.
AGAAATACAAATGAGACGTCTGGTGTTTTCTTTTCTCAACTCAGAAAAGTTTGGCTACCAGATCTATTATCTTGAAAAGTCTGTTTCTAGAAGAAGGTATGGCTAAAGAAGAAATAATACAAATGCAATTCTACAAATTGGAACAGGGGATGCAATAGTACTGCTACACATGTACAGCATCATAGATGGCTGTCAGGAGGTTCATCTGTCCAATGAAATGTCAGTTGCTACGAGAGCTAGAAATGAATCTCACTGAACTAAACACTGCTAGTAAACTAGAGGTGTTCTGAGAACACATACCCCGCGCAGTATTATTAAGAAAGATGGGGGAGTATAATTAGTAGATGTTGTGTGTGTGCATGTTATGTATTGGCTTGTTATAATACTGTGTATAGGTTGAGAATATTATTTGGGTTAATAATGTGCAGTTCAGACTGCATACTGCGTGATTGTATAGTAATTTGGAGATGGTATACATGCTGAATGCATGAGGCTCTTTTATCAATGCAGCATTGGCTACTGCATGTACGTTTGTTGCAGCAGCTGATCACGCAGTGACTATACAATTATCTTGGAGTGACTGACTGACGCTTAGCGGCTTTGGCCTGGGCTTCTCTCTGTTGGAGTAGTTCATCAGACTGACGCTTAGCTGCTTTGGCCTCTCTGTCATCCTTTGCTTTCTAAACGAGTGATGTTAATTAGCTATAGCTAACATCGCGAATAATAAATTATCTACAAACGCTTTACCTTTTGAGCCAGCGTGGCTGGTTGTCTTGCCCTGTCTTCTTCCTGAGCTTGAGGAACGCTTTCTAAGATCCATTTTTCGATGTGAAACGGTGAAAGCGTGCTATCTATAGTATACCGTGATCGAGTACGACCGTATCCAAGCTGTGGGCGTGACCGATGACCGTATTAAAAATGGTGGAAGGCACTGATAATCAGAAAGGCTGAAAATGCTCAGAATATAACCGCTATATTGCTCTACCAGGTACACACAAGCTAAGATACGACGAATCTGATCGTCACCCTCGTGTTTAGAAATTGTTATAGGCTCTAATTCGCGCAATTTCAATTTTTTTTTGCAGACGCCGGACGCCAGACAGAACCAATCGCTTAACCCCACCGCTGCGCTGCGCGGGGTAATTAGTATTCTGAAGAGTAGGGTGTCTACGAGAGTAGTCAGCTGATCTTGTACAAACATTTTCTGGCAGCTACAATGATCATACAAAAGCAAAACAGGGCTATTTTACATCATTGATACATCAGTAGCCAATTCATCACTATGAAACCTGATGCATAAACAGACAGCTTACCTAAAAGATAGGTGATCCTAATGGGGGTCTGCAGGCCGTAATATTACGTTTGACTCCACCCACTCACGGCGCGAAGCTATGGTGACGCCGCAGTAGCGGTGTACGCGACCGATTACTTAGTTCGAGTCTCGAGTTTGCAAGACCTAATTTACCTAGTGTTTACTGTTCAAGGCTGCTGAGGAATTGATTGGAAGCTATTATGACTACTGGGACAATTTCAATATGGGCCAGTGTTTCGGTAAATAAAATCGACGAAGAAATCAAGAATGCGTACCTCCAAGAGTAACGCTCAAAAGGATCAAAAATCTATACTAGACAGACTTGATGGTAGGTTTAACAGCTATTTAGCCTTAACCTGTTCGTGTGCCTACAGCTCAAAAAGAAGCCGGCTATATGTCCTAGCTAGCAATGTAAATAATATTATGACGGCGATTATACGTTCTCTGTATTTTCCCCAGCCATTCAGCAACAGCTAAACGCTCTGAAGGAGATGGCAGAAGGAAGGACAGCCCAAACAAAGCAGTAAATTAGGAGGTGAATGGGCGTGGCTCATTAGCTGGCTTAAAAGGCGGGAAGGTGTGCTAGCTATACATGTGGGTCTCTACTTTTGTATAGGATGAAAATCTGGATCCAGACTGAAGTGATTCCAAAACTGATGACAGCCATCACTAAAGCTACTAGGGTTACGCAAGCGCAGATGCCTCGCGGTGCTTATGGGCAACTTTTTAGACCTTAAAAAAATACGACAGACATATTGTCCCATCACTGTGGGGGGGGGGGGGGGGGGCATCAGTGCCTGCTGACGCGATGACAAGGTCCCGGGGTTGCAAACGGGGCGCGTGGACATGGTCCCGCGGGTTGCGAACGGGGCTGGAATGTGGAGATGGAGCTCGCGACACCTGCACACGGGGGATATTTTCGCGAGCCAGCTAGTCGCGTGAATAAACAGCTGAATCAAGGAACCATGATGATGGATAAACTACGACTAAACGACTGGCCTTGTGGAGACTGACGTCTCCGTCTGCAACACATTTCAAAGACTCAACCACGGCTGCCACGGGATAGCTGAGAGAGTGGCTATGCCACTTGAAACTACGTTGGATTAGTGCCGTCGGTCACCATCCCTCATGTCTCTGCTTACAGAGCGGCTACACAAACTCTACTAACCTGGGAGCTGCAGTAAGCTTTCCTTAATAAAACTATGTAATCGACTTGTGTAGATCTCTGACTCTTCGTGTGCCAAGAGTTTGAAGACGGCACACATGTATCTGCACGGACGCCATCTTGATTCCCGGGAGGCCCTCTGGGGCCCAAAACGTGACGGACATATATATAAACGCTAGCTGAGATTTGGAGCCCATTGAACGCGATTATTGGCCTCGCTGCGCTCGGCAATAACATCAAGCTTGTTACTGTCCCTGCCAAGCAAGCTACTATTCAGTGATTACTATAAAATTTACAACCCAATAAATACAGTAGCGCTAGGCCTTGACGGATTATGCCAGTACAATTTTGGGAATAACAATTCAAAAGCAATAATTATTTTATTAACAGAATGAAATAGTAGGCACACAGATATCCAGACCTGTGAGAATAATGGTAATTACTTGGTATTCTATCTAGTAGACGTGGAGTGTAATATCAGCTATATTATCTATGGTAATATTTCCCTCCCCTTATTGCACGCTACCGTACTGCGCATGCTCAGTAGCTAACGGTTGCACAGTTACCAGTATATATTGTCCTGTGAAACGGTGAGAGCTGGAAAGAGCTCTCCGAAACAATGGAAAATATCAGGCTACAAAAAAAAGCTAGCGAAAGGAACGCTTATGCTATAGAAGAGCCTCTAAGTATACAGCAAATGCGGGCTAGGTCATAGCGTCGGTCAGTGACCCCTCCCACCAGCCTTATGTCCCGCAAATTTTATACTGTCAAGTAGCTCTCCAAGGTAAGTAAAGTTACTCCAACTTTCATATTGCAAGTCTTTTGTTCTTTCATTGCTCATGTCAGAGAGCTGGTTTTGCGCTTAGTTGTGAACCAGTCGCCTTTGCCACGGTAGGCGTGGCTTCACTTGAACGTGGCGCAGCAGAAGCAAGCGCAAGCGAAGAAAGTATATAAAAATCTATTATTGCATATTTAATATATAAAGATAATATATATGTACAGTACTCACAATATCACTTACCTATAACTAATAATTGAGCATGCTGCAACTCTCTGCCTTCCTGACCATTACTGGAATAACTACAGTGCTCAGGTTATACATAGCTATGCAAAACATGATTGATTAGCCAGAATAATAGTAAGGCATGAATAGTAGAATAGGGAAGAATAAAAGTATAATCTGTCAAGGCCTAAATAGCACACAGCTGTCTGGTAAACTTTCTTGTGCGAAGTAATGTGAATCACTAAATCGTCATGTACCTGGCACAGGCTGACGACTGTACATGGTCCACAGACAGATGCAATGGTCACAAACTCGTACAGCCAAATAAGTCCAGCGACTGTCATCCCTACCACTGCTGAATCAGATGTGGTCAGAAGTAAATCTACTACTAACAACGGCACTCCTCAAAAGGAGTCAATGGGCTCATGCAGTCCTAGCTAGACAGGGAAGGGAGTATGGGGTCTTGCAACTGTAAAAAGTCATTACTGCCTACTGTCGCATTCCTTTCTTTACACACTCATTGCTCTTAACAATGTCATGTGCCAGCAAGGCTATTATATAGATACGTAGCTAGTAGCTACATGCAATACTGCCATTTTCAACAACAATCTTCTAGCTAAAATAGCTTGTAGATAGCTAGCTACCGGTATAGCTGGATTTTCAAATAAATTGTAACAAAAAGTGAAACTAGCAGCACTCTTCCCTAAGAGCAGTTTATATGTTAATTACTGGTTAGAGTTTACAAACTGTGGGAGTGCCACAGTTTGTAAAGTGTCCCACTAGTTAGCTATTATCCTCTCAGTGGTTATTTGCTACAATCATTGGAGGAGGAATTAGGATCACTTGATCCACAGAATTAATAACTCAAGCTCATGCCTGTAGTTATTCTGCTGAAACAGAATTTTGTAATTCCCACCCCCCCCCCAACCTTGTCATTAATGTCCTTGGTATGACTAAAAACAAAACTCAGTTTTTCATTCCCACTCATCTTATTTATAAAATCCCCACTTCTACACTCACATGCAATATGGGGCTATAGATAAGGCTGCTGTACTAGGCCGCACTCATACATGGGTCAGAATTGAAATAAGTTTTAAGCAACAAGTCATAACAAGAACTTTCTGATTGCCATTTCAAAGCATTTTCCAGCATATAGCTAAGATCCATGTCTATGATCTGGTATTTAACGGGTGTGTATACGATGCTAGCAATCTGACTTCAGCCATTCCAAAAGCTAAAAGCTTGCTAGAGTTCAGGTCTTAAATTTCTGAATTTTTCCAGTACATGCCACATGACATGCATGCAGCTATACAGGAAGCCTTAATTGCAATTATATACCTAAGAAAGAAAAATAAACTGTGGCTATAGGTAGCTATAAGATAAGGTAGGACTGGTATAGATCTGAGGAACATTGGAAAAGGAATACACCAGACGTCTCATGGTGTCCCACTAGCTAGTTAGCTATTATCCTCTCAGTGGTATTCTTTTAATCAGTTATTTGCAATGTAGGGAATAGTCTTGCTAATTTCTCTTTTGGTTACAATTTGCTTGATAATGTAGCTATAGCCAGCTACAATAGCTACCTTCCTTTCCCGAACTGTACATATTCCGATGCGCTTCAGTCACTCAGCAAGTTACTCACACCCCCCAAAGACAATACGAAGGACATACCTAATGCCACTGCAGCCCTCACCATGGCACTATCAAGCAGGGTCTGCTAATGCTAGCTACCCTTCTCTCACACCCAAATCCAGACGCCCCAACAAACATAATGGCAGATGCTTCAGACATTGCTGACAGAGCTGTCATCCAACAGTGCATCGAATATGAATGGTGCCCATGCAATCTCCTACTTCTTGAAAAATGTCAAGCTCCAGCCAGCCAAAATATTATGGTAACTAGCTGTAGTACTTTCAACCGAGAGATTATTGCAATGTACTTGTTGATTTCACACTTCTGCCACTTTGTGGAAGGCCACAAGTTTCACTTCTTTAGCTATCCATCACAAGTCCATATGTCCTCTCATCTCATCCTGACAATATTCATCACACTACCACAGGACTGGTGTATGACACTACCATATGCCTAGCTATCCACTTGATCACAGCAAGGACGACAAAACTGCCAACCCAGCAAACTATATTGTACAACTCATGTCAGCTATGCAGCAGCTGCAAATGGTACAGGCAGTGCATATCAGTGACGCACTTTCTTCTTGTAAAAGTCACATCTTCATCTGACACGATGGTGTTTGTACACCAATACAGCACTTGTATGATGGTTATTACAAGGTACAAGCATTTCACTCTAGAATGATGTCAAAGGCTGGCTCCCTTGACCATTCAAGCCCGCCCCACTAGTGACATGATGTAAGCCACTCTCTACCACACTAGTGGGCACCAATCAAACCAATTCGACCTTTCCCAGATACAATTAGCTACAAGAGTCACCCATTCAGGACGCCATGTCCACTGACCTATTAATGCCTCACTTTCTGATCGTTTTTCTGCCTTAATAGAGGGGAATAATGTAGTGGAGTCATGTAATCAATCGGAAGTGACTTTAGACTGCCACATGTGACCTCAAGAATTATCAATCTAGTCATTCGTATTGACCTTTTAGCTGTCTGTTATCTCTCCCTATGTGGTTTGCCATTGGAATTTATAATACATCCTCTGTATTGACGGCCCAACCAATAGCTTAATTTAGTGGGCTTGAATATTAACAAGCAAGAAGGTCGCTAACATTTTGACGTGAGAAACAACCTTAAGCAACTGACACCTCTTGAGAGGGTGCTGTCACAACTATAATGAAGATTATCCCAATGCTGCAACTAGCTAACACAGCTATGTAGCTAGCTAAAGTCCTACTTAAGGTTAACAATGACACGAGAAGCTCAATTCTGAAGTTGGCAGTGAGTTTTTGGAAACTTTTGCGGATTAATATTCGTCATGGAATGCATAATTAACCCTTTGGAACTAAACACATGCATGATCAGATGCAGTGACTCACACATCCATATTACAGGCATGGATGGAGTGGCATAGACTCTGCCAGTGCTATAGAATGAAGTTTTGTGTATTGCATCAAAATGCTATAGGAGAGCTGCTTCATTTTATTTGTGTTTCATGTGGATAATTGGCTGCTACACAGCCTCTGTGGTACCAGCTAGACCACTCCTAAACTATTTCTGTCACACTTTCCACTAATTTAGTAGGGGCCAAGTGTCTCAAATAGACACTTGGGAGGTGTCTGTACTGATTACTTTGACCTGCCTTGACTCAATCGATCCTCCCCATGGATAATACATACTACGTATTGTCCATGATCCTCCACCTGCCCAGGTTTGAGCACACATTACTGTAGTAGATGGACACTCCTTCAAGGTTTGCACACCACAAAATATCTTGGTATAATTATGTTTGTGTCTATATAAATGGCAGTAATCATCATGGCCGAGGCTCACCTCTGACAGGTGATGTTAATCTGGAATCACCATTTGTAGTAGCTGCTGGTACTGGTATTCACTATAGTGTGGGTACAATTTAGCACTAACAGAGATAATGATCATACTGCTGCTAGGACCTAGCACTAATTGTTTGCTCAGGCTTGCCTATAATAATTAGATGATATTGGAGTTGTGTGTTCTCTCACAAGCAGCTGAGAGAGTGGACATCATTAGATAGTTACTATTGCAACCAGTTTTTACTTTAGTTTATGTTGTCCATACAACTCAAGACCTGTTAGACTAATTAAATTCTAGTCTGGAACTAAGTGAAACTCACTGAATGATCACTATATATGTACAGATTATCACCCTCTCTGCTCAGAGATAAATGGTGTTGCCTATATACCCTATCAGAAATGCATGGGAGCACTGGGAGGGCAGGGATTGACCAGCAGGTTGAAACATTCCCATGTTGGAATTGAAAGCATGGAAAGCTGACAGCTTCAAGACCATGCGTCCTGGAAGGTTATATATTACAACTTCGGAATCCATACCCTAATTTAGGCCCCACGAAGAAATACGCAGGAGTAATACAAGAATATTATTATATGAATATACATCTACATTGACTATCCATTAAGTATTTTTAATGCACAATTGAACAAGTAATTATTATTGTCGTGCTAAAATAAAAAATCTCTAGAGATGAATTTTTTTTATGAAACATACAAAATCCTATTAGATAGTTTTAGATTTGGTGGCACGGTATGCCTGTATTTTTCAGAAATTGTCAGTTTCTCTAGAGTAGAATTGTGGTCAAGACTTTCAACAAGTGTGTGAACACCCTCTTCCCCAATTGAATAATCGACAACATTCAGACGGTTTAGTGTCCCGTTCTCCTTTAGCATTTCTGCTAATGCTGTGACAGCATTATGGCCCATAGAATTATTGTAACTGATATCCAGCAATTGTAACGTCTTATTCTTCTTCAGCATTTCTGCTAGTGCTACAGTTCCTTGCTGGGTTATGAAATTACGGCTAATATCCAGCTCCCGTAACATTCGGTTTTCTTTCAGTATTTCAGCTATTGCAATGACGCCCCTCTGTTGAATTGAATTATTACTAATACAAAGACTCTGCAGTGTCTGGTTCTCCTGTAGCGGTTTTGCTACTGTAGTGGCTCCAGCCTCACCTATGTCAGTGCAGCCAATATCGAGTTGTTGTAATGTTCTGTTTACTTCCAACATTTTGGCTAGTGCAGTGGCTCCTCTCTGGCCGATGGAGTTAAAACTAATATTCAGACACTGTAATGTTGTGTTTTCTTCTATTACTTCTGCTAGAACAGTGGCTCCTCCCTTGTCTATGGAATTGGCACTAATATCAAGCTGCTGTAATGTCCTGTTTTCCTTTAGCATTTCTGCTAATGCGGTGGCTCCTCCCTGGCCTATGGAATTGCTACTAATAATTAACTGCTGTAAAATCTTGTTCTCCTTTAGCATCTCCGCTAGTGCAGAGGCTCCTTCCCGGCGTATAGAGTTATTACTAATATTCAGCCACTGTATAGATATATTCACCTTCAGCATTTCTGCTAACACCACAGCTCCCATTTGCCCTATACAATTGAATCTAATATTCAGCCACTGTAATGTTTTGTTCTCAGTTAGAGCTTCTGCTAGTGCAGTGGCTCCTCCTCGGCCTATAGAATTGGTGCTGATATCCAATTTCTGTAACACCTTGTTCTCCTTTAGTACTTCTGCTAGTGCTATGGCTCCTTCCTGGCCAATGGAATTGTGGCTAACATCCATCAGCTTTAATGTCCTGTTCTTCTTCAGTACTTCTGCTAGTGTGGTGGCGCCTTTCTGGCCTATAGAATTTTGGCTAATATCCAGCTGTTGTAATGATCTGTTCTCCTTCAGTACTTTTGCTAATGTGGCAGTTCCACCATCACCTAACTCAATAGCTTTCAGGGATAGATTAGTTATATTTTGGACGACACATCTTGGCATTCTTGTCAGATGACTCAGCCCTACATGGGTGATCTTGCACTCGCTCAAATCTAAATGAACACTAAAATCAAAGTGGGGGAGATTAGTTTTGTCAAAATTCATTCCAGCTTGTAACATGTCTACATCAGAATTGCCAATACCACTTAGGTTGATCTTCCAATGACAGGTGATGTGAGATACGGCATATCCTAACACAAAGTAGTCAAAAGATGACATAGTGGGTGTAGTATAAAACCGGAGGTTGGGAGTGCTACTGACTATTTCATTGTAAATATCACTGTCCTGTGCTTCAAATAGCCAGTAAAGGGCATTCAAAGTAATAGTTGCTTCACCTTCACTCTGGTGCTCAAGAATAAGGGGTTGTAGTGAAGTCACTGGGATATCTTTGAGTTTTGTTAGTCCAGCCACAAACCGTAGTACATTGATTAGCTTGGTAGCAATTCCAGGTTTATAATCTATATAAATATCTGGTAGCATTAGCTGAGTGGGGGTGCTTAGAGATCTCGACCATGGCTCAGTAATGCTTGAAACAGAAATCGTCTCAATATCACTTTCAGTTGGAGTTGGAGTTTCATCTGGTGATTCAAACCAGTGTGGTTGATCTGTAGGAGTTACATCCAGTGGTAAAGAGTCTGGTCTGGGCAATGATGTAGGGCTCATTCGGCCAACATCATGTGGAATAATTGGAGTACTACATCCTTCTAGAGCTTCACTGCTATGCCTTTCTGCACCAACTCCCATCAGACCTTGGGGACCAAAATCACTGCTATGGTATGGATGTGTCATTCCAGGTATAGGAGGGACCATTGTGGGGTGAGGTGGATGGAGAAATTGGAAAGCAGGTGGAGCAGTGGAGGGAGGTACAGAAAACTGTGGAAAGGTGGATTCTAACTGTACATCTCTATCTTGAGTTGGAAGGGGAAAAACAGGGTAGGGTTGTGAATGAGGTGGCCATTCGGAGACAGGAGGGAGTGGTAAAGGGGGCATAGGTCTGTACACTATAAAGGGTTGCATATGTGGTATATAGTATTGATGGTGTGGAGAAAAGGTTTTGGCATCTGGGTTGAGGGGATGATACTGACTACTAAAAGGTTGCATTGGTGCATAGGGAGGTACCTGCACAAAATATTGAGGTGTAGGAGGGAAGTGCTGGTGAAACATTGAAGGTTGAAGAGGTGGATGAATAGGGTCATGTGGAAGGTGAAGACGAGATGACATTGTAGCTGTTGTCTTACTTCCTACATTTAGGGAACTGTCAGCATTAGGTTCACTAATTGGAGAGGTGGATGGATCTGGTATTTGAGATGCTCTCAAAAATTCAATCTGTTTCTCTACTGTCTGCTGCGATATATATACAGCTGCTAAGTACTCCTGTAGGGTCGAATGTATGAAGTTGTGAGACACCAATGGTCCTCGTTCAACACGGAGTTCTGGAACAGACTGCATTAAGTCCAGTGTGTTGAAGTCATTTGGTAGGTCCATGAACATAAATTCACCTTCGATTATGCCCTTGACTGCAAGTGCACAGATGTGACAAAACTGTTCATAGAGTTCTATAGGCAATCCTTTAAAGTTCTCTAGCTTTTGCTGTCTAAACTCACCATGGTTGATCATATAGCGCAGTAGTGTGCTTTGTGTGAGGGCGGTGTAGAGTTCAGTCATAGTGATTGGTATGAATTTCTCAGGACTGTGTTGACAGCCTTTGTACACTTCTGTTACTATAACAGCATTCAGTGGCACATACATTACCTCATGAACATGGGGGTGGCAGTTTAAGTATTGGAGAAAGTCGTCTTCATTTTTCATTACACTGTGTACGTAAGAAATGATACTAGCATGTGTAAAGCCAAGAATTTGAATATGCTGTGAAATCTGGTTCCTAAACTTCCAGTGGAGATACCCAGTTGCTGATGGCCGGCTTGTGATTAGTATTGTTGCAAGTGAAAGATAACGTTTGTGCAGAATATCAAGAAAAATAGACTGCTTTTCTTGCAGTTTTCTTGGAAGTTCATTATATCCCTCATAGAGTAGTAGAACAGACTTCCCCTGGCGATCAAGAATGTTTCTTCTCACTGCAGCATTGAGCTGAGGTTTTAAATGATAAAAGAGGTCCGAGACGGTTTTTGCCTTTTGCAATCGTCTGTTGTCAAGACTGAAGAGAAGTACTAGTTTGTACTCTTGCAAAATTTCACGTTCGGCCCATTTTCTACACAACTCCCATGCAAATGTTGTTTTACCTATTCCTGGCACCCCTTCAACGAGAATTAAACTTGTAGGTGATCCGTCTTCCTTTTTTCCAATATTTGCAAAGTCTATCGCCTTCTTTTGTTCATATATACCATCAATTTTTCCATGGGTCATGGCTTTAGTGAATTCGTCCGCTTCTTGTTTACTTACTCTTTCCTTTTTGATCATGGCAAGGTTGATGTACCTTTCTGATGCTGTAGGTGGCCACTTGGAGTTTGTTGGCAACTTCTTGCTGCAATAAAATAATCTCAACCAGGAACCATATTGAGATATATAATTAGGTGGAATTTGTACAGCTGATGGGTGTATCTGGGCTCTTATGACTCCAGGGGCTTTCAATTGTTGTTCCATGTAGCTCCCTAATGGAATAGCAAACCCATAGTGATACATATCAAATTTCTTCTGCATCCTAACTGGGGGATTATTTTGTATGCTGCACTTATAAAGTGTATTGCTTATGTTTTGAGAGCAAGAATATATAAAATGTGTTTGTTTTAGTATACAGCATTAGCTACAATTAATGGTGATGTAAATTACTAACAGTAGATTTCTATACTGTTGGGAGTGACGATACGTGTTAAGAGACAAATGTTCATATCCCAGTTATTATATACAAAGCATTACATCACAGGGTTGTGTAGTTACTCCAATACAGACCGAATGACTATGATTACGTTAATAGTATTGTGATGGACAAGTGGAAAAGACAGAAATGAAACTGAATAAGTGAGAAAACGCACATACAAATGTCACGTAATTGACTTTCTTGCTCTCATAAGTCTATACAATCTTTCCTGCAGACTTATTTTTTGTGTTTGATACCATTAACTATAGCTATATGCTATGATTGTCCTAGGTATTAGGGATTATCTCTGCAAGTAAACAACCTGTGAGCTCTGGATGGCTAGGCAACCAGGGATTTATATCTGCACTAAACACCATGTGACCTCAGGGTAGCTACGTAATGAGGGATCTATCTAACTTAAACGGCCAATGTCTAACCAGCATACTTCAAAGGAAAGTGCTCATTAATTATTCATAGTATGGTCTAAGCTATAGATTATCCTCTTGGCCTGAAACGTAATGTTCGACTATGCAAATGGCTCTTTGGGTTTCCTCACTCTGTATTCTTGACTCAGTCAGGTCATATTAACAATAAATGACTCATGACATTGATCATGTGACCTTTCAGTGAAGGTTTTCACGTTTGTTTTGTTTGTTTTAATTTCGTTGCCGCATTCTCGACTTGCTCCATTGTGACGCTTGAGCTATGAAGAGAAAAGTTATCAATCTGAAAACACTTCAATCCTGTAGAAGTGTAGGATATAGCTACACCCCTAGTTGTAGGAAGTAACCTGGATGAGCTCATGTACGATGTTAATAAAATTTTGATCTGATTAAGGTTACTTTACTACAGCTTACCCAGGTAGTGCTACATGTATCAAGTTCAAATTTAACTGCTAGGTTAACGTTATAAACAACAAGAGAACTGTGAAAAAATAAAGATCCTGGCCTTGAAAACGTGGGAACTCAGGACCTTTTGAATGCTAGTCAGATATTCTTAGCTACTACAGCCCATATGAGCTACATATTTTATATTTGCACTGCATACTCATCCTTACGTAGACATAACCTTTTCTCCACACTATGTCTTGTATTATTTACCCACTTTTACCAAAAGGATGTGGGTCAAGCATGCATTTGGCTGGTTCTAAGCTAGAGATTGTGTCCCTTCATGCTCTTCTCTTACAGTCCCTGAACCCCAAACGTATGTTGTTGTTTTTTCCACCAATTTGATAACTTTCACTTATACCTTCCACTTACTATTACTCAATATGTTTTCTGCTGTAAATTATCAAGTAAGGTTGCTCTTTAGTGCTATTTGCCAGTCCAGTCATATGAGTGGCACTGATTTTGTAAATAGCTGTTGGACTATGCACTCACAAGACCAGTGTACCTGTAAGAACCAACGAATTAGGTTAAAGTCAAAGTCGCCAGCCCACCTGCATGACCGTGTTCTGTGTGTGTGCATGCATCTGTACGCATACATGTTCCATATACCACATATGCCTATATTTTAACCTTTAATCACTTAAAAGTACAGGAGGTGATTCAACATCACATACAAAAGGCAAAAAGTTACATTATAACTAACAATTCATGCATGCACTTTCTCCTAAAAGAGAGGCTCTACAGGATCATACAGCTCCATTTCATGTCTTACCAACTAGCGACTATCGTAAATTAGCAAGCAATGCTCTCAATCGTTGTTTAAGGTATCTACACTACCTTCGCTGAGGAGTTTACTGAGATTCCAGTGAAGTTTAGATCCTTCTCTCACTTATGGGCTAGTCTTGTGTGCCTTGTGAGTGGAAGGCACGCAAGACTAACTATAAGCATGTAGTCTACCTTTGGATTATCAAAGCAAGGGAAGACTTTCTATACCCACACGCTTTTTTATATAGCAGACCAGCAAAGATTTAGAGAAAAGAGTTGAAAAGAATGACTGATGAAGACTTGTTCAAGCTTCTCAAAAGTATGGTGAGTTATTTCACGAGTAATGTGACTCTACTTTGACAAACCAAAGGTGAGTTAAAATACAGACATATTCCATAATGACGAGTGTAATGAAGGGTTTATTCCATAGTGCATGCACAGCCAAACTTCACTCACTCTAAAAACAGCTCATCTTCAATGGGTGGTAGTCGAAGATGCATAATTATCTCTGTAATGCACTGCATAGCTGGAATGAACCATAGGTGGATTTGGATAGAATATAGCGGCAGCAACATTCCAGAAATCAAGCTCCTTTATCTTACAGTGTGAGGGAGATGTAGGACAGAGTTTGTGGGATTTGCGATCATGTGTAATTTTACAGGAACAAGCAACTTGACTGACGCTCACATCCCTTGAACAGAAGGAGCAGCATGCAGTCTTCTAGGTATTAGTGTAAGGTTAGTATATACTTACACTTTGCCAAGAATCATTCAATTCTTGCAGTGGTTGTGCAGCTATGGTAGGTGAAAAATCGATAAGCTAACCATTTCTACTGCCACCTTCAAAGGTTACAAAACTGTCGAATAACACAATTATTATTCAATAATCTTTTCTATGGGAACATAATTCGTAGAGAACATAAAGTGCGGAATAGTATCAATAGTTGTTCAACCCACCTATTTACACTGGCAGTGTAGTGAAGGCTTTGCAGCTGGGCAGGGATGAGGCTCGCCTCAATCACTGCACTACATTATATGCAGTCTGACTGAATAAATGTGGCCTTGAATGATCCAGCCGTCAGGATTGCTATAGAGTCCACTAATCTGTAGTATATAGGTGCCTGTCTATGGTCATGCATGCGTAGCAGACATAAAAGATTATCTACTCCACAGACTGTGCTACTAGATACTCTGTCAAGTGTAAAGATAAGAAGGGGGTGTAAATAAGAAGGGGGTGTAATTAAATTATATAATGTAATGTAATATAATGTTTTGCAGGAAAAGGGGTCACAGAGGTGTGAAACTTATACCATTGTGATCCTTGTGGAACAAATAAGAAAACTTATGTGAAGCTCCTCTACTTTCAGTTTCTGTGAGGAGTTATGGCCAAAACAAAACTATATACATTTTATATGTCTCCTTATGGGGCCCCTACAAAGCACATGGTCAAAATGGCGTCTCTGGTAGCTACAGGCATGCCGTCTTCAAACTTAAAGCGCACGAAGCATCAGAGATCTGGATACGTTTACCGCATACTTTTACTAAGACAGAGACAGCAATCTCCCAAAGACCGGTCGCTTTTTCATAGCTTCTCCAGCAGCATTGTCATGCATGATTCCGGGTCAATTGTTATTTTCGCGACAGGCTGGCTCGCGACCCGTCTCGCCCCACCCAAGTCGCGATTCAAATACATCCATTTCTACTTCACCGCTATAGTTTACACTTGGCAGAGCGATTACCCTCGATAAATAAATGATATAAATGTTTTGCACTAAGTAGGGGTCATAGAGGAGTGAAACTTATACCATTGTGATCCTTGGGGAACAAATATGAAAATACATGTGAAGCTCCTCAACTTTCAGTTTCTGTGAGGAGTTACGGCCAAAACAAAACTATATACATTTTATGTCTCCTTATGGGGCCCCTACAAAGCACATGGTCAAAATGCTGTCTCTGGTAGTTACACGCATGCCGTCTTCAAACTTAGAGCGCACAAAGCGTCAGAGATCTGGACATGTTTACCACATGCTTTTACTAAGGTAGGCTTATTACAGCTCCCATGTTAGTAGAGTTTGCGTAGCCTCTGTATGAGTAGAGATGAGAGTGCTATTAATGGACGGCACGTTCGAGCGATACGCTTGTGAGTTTCAAACAGCCGATACCGTCTCTCCACTCACCCGCAGCAGCCATGGCTGATCCTTGAACATGTGTTGCAGACAGAGATAGCAATCTCCCAAAGACCGGTTGCATTGTCATGCATGGTTCCGGGTCAATTGTTATTTTCGAGACAGGCTGGCTCGCGACCCGTCTTGCCCCGCCCAAGTCGTGATTCAATTACACCCGTTTCTACTCAACCTGCTTCAATTACCATATGCAAAGCTCATCATTATTTTGTGTACATAAGTTTGATTTGCAATGCATCTACCCTTCAAGTATGCAAAGCAAGCAATTTTAATATAGCCATGAAACTGGGTAGTAAAAACATCAGTCTTCCAATTGGCAACATATACTGTATAGCCAGTAAATTTGGTGGGAATTATATTTGGTGCAGAAAGTACATTACGTCATCCATGTATGTGAATACCGTACGTGGCTCGACACTTACTGAGTTCGTTATCCAAGGGCTATATTGGGGCTATATTAACGGTTCAATAGTTGCACAAATATCTAGTCCCCTTGACTGTGCCATTCTTAGCTGCACCTTGGCCCAATCTGTGCTCTAACATGCTCTGTGTTCTGGATTGTGGCAGGAGTCATAGCCTTCTAGCTATAGTAAAACTGATTTACAGCTTAACCAGGACTGATCAAGTGTAAAATAGACTTGGTAAGTTTATTTTCACTCTGCCAGCTGTTTTAGAGCCATTTGTAACCCTTCCGTCTGCGCTATCGCCATTTTATTAGCCAAATGTCTGAGGAAGAAAGGTCGCGGCAATTCGGTTCCAATCACCAAATTACCAAATTCAAGTCTCCACCATATTTTTCGGCTATACAGTATTTCTCCACAAAGTTGTGCACGTTTTCTGAGGCAGTATGATCTATCCACGTACGGGGTAAGCCTGCCATCTGAGGCAGTCTTCCAATTAGGAACTACATAGTTTTCAGTACTCAGTGGCTCCAGTAGCTAGCTATAGCTCAGTGGTAAGAGCATCTGACTAGTATTCAAATGGTCCTGGCCGGGTCCTAAGTTGCCTTTTCTCCATCATTTGATTGATAAGTTTGCATATCTTGGGAAAGGACCAATTATAGCATTGTAGCCACACTCATTTCATTATGGATTGAAAATTGGGCAAGGAGCCTAGGTATGAGGTTACAGCTGCTTACCTCCCTTCTTGTCCATTTGTATATATGAGGGTCTTGGGGCTGCAGGAGGTGGTAGCCTTGTTCCTTCCTGGAGTGGCTTGAATCCAGGTGGTGGAGGTACTCCGACATACTTGGAGGGGTGTGGAGCTAAAGTGGATAATATTATGTCATATAAAATGGGTGTGGCAACCGTCACAGAAACCGAAGCAGGATAAACTGTCCTACTCTACTATATATGGATATATTATAACAGCTGCTTTACGAGAAGAAAGTATTGTATTACTGCTGTTGATGCTGCTGAAGTCACATTTTAATAGTACAAATTCTTTTGCACTTTGCGCAGAGGGCACACTACACAAAGCAAGGGCAGAAATTGCTTAAAGTACTTAAATCTGCATCTTAGTTCCGAGTGAGTTGAAACCTTGGATATCACAAGCAGTTAGGGTTAGATGAGTCTGGATGTTAGCATTGTTCACCTCAATCAATCAACACCAGAGATAAGGACCCATGTTTTGAGCGGGTTTTTGCTTAAGGTAGTAATTTTAGCAATTAGCTTGTGCTAACCAATTTTAGCCTACCCAGGCCAGTAGACATTGTTTACAGCCTTCTGGAAACCAATTTTGATGGGGAGTCCGAGAAAATTTATCTGTGCAATTCTTATTCACTCACCAGCTCTAGCAATAGCTAATCCCAATAAGAAGGAAATAGTTGGGAAAAATAGGCTTTTCGGAACACTATAGCTAATTCTTCAGGGGTTCTCTTGGTTGACTAGCAGAATTCATGCTTTTGAAGTTTCTTCAATTCCAACCCAAATTTCACATCAAAAAAATATCATCAAATTGCCGACATTTCGACTACAGTGCTGTATTCTTCTTCAGGGCGCATCAATACAGAGCTAGGAATACAGTCACTTAAATACCAAAACAGTGAAGCTAATTAAACAGATACTAGCAAGTTAAACAGAGTCCACTTCAAAACAGCAATGGAGCCGCTTCATTTCTGCTCGATCAGGCTCGCCCCTCGATGATTCCCAGCATCTTACCAGTATATTTATTGGGACAAGATAGAGTGGTTCTAACCTTGTAACATTCATAATGCTGTACTATTGTAGTCTTCAGTATTACAAATGTGTCAATTAATGTTTTAGTAACATCTTCACATTTCTTCCAGCCCCACTAAAAATATTTCACTGTTTTCAGCCCCATATATATGTTCCTTGGCGATGCTTAGGTAAAACAATCTTTTGCAATGTGTCGCCAGGGCCTGACTCTCAATTTGGATTTTCTCTCAGTTCTGCCATCTAGATACAAAAAAACTCATTTCAATACTTCAGACTTCATGCATCTGACACGTTTCATTCCTTGAACTCTACCCTCCAACCTTGGTATATAATACCTAGCCGGTCATGTATTGAGTATTTCCTTTTCAGGAATTCATTCCACAGCTACAGTTCAACATGCAGCACAGAAGAAGAATTGTATCCTTCATATACCTCCCCATCTCTGTTTTGTTGTTTTGAAAAGACCAACCATTGGGTGCTGAGTCAACTTTTGGATTGCCATGCCTCCGGGGTCCACGTCCCGTAACCTGGGATCAAAGTTTTGTATCTCAAGCTTTATACACTACAATTAACAAACGAGTCATGGTGAGAACTGACGTCTAATTGTTTGGCACATGCATCAGTTCTCTACATGTAGGTATGGAGATGTGAAACTTTGATGCTGACGGGAGGCAAAAATGTTTATATTATGCTCTATGTATGCTCATTGTACTTATTATGTGTCATCATATTAGTTATGCGGGGGAAAAAGGACAGGAACAAGTTACAAAAAAAAATTCCTAAATATTAAAAGATGTAGGGATAGAAGTGCAAAAAAGCATTCAAACAAGGTGTAGGGATAACATAAACACAAAGTTTAACATACATAGCCTGTCATGTGATCAGCAATGTTCTATTGTGACCTACATCATACTCTGTACATGTAGACTAACACATGCATACTTGAGTACTCCAGTAAAATAGGAATCTAAACCCAGTAATTGCTATTACCACTCAGCAACACTATTTGTACTCTTCAACTTTGTCTTCATTTCCTTATAGTTTAATTTGGATGAAGAGTAGGCATATTTCATTCATAGTGTTTTGCTACGTAATTGCAACACTCACTCAGTTGCACGATATTAATCTAATTAGCTATACTTATGATCATAAATCCAGCATAAATAGTTGCTTCCTTCCATGTAGTTGTCATTAGCTTGCACAAACCTACATAAAATGTAGTGACCCGGCCTTACATACACAGAATGTCAGGTTTATCCTGTGACTGTATGTTGTTGCAATTACTATAGTCATGATATCACTTTTCAATCATTACCACTGTCCATACATACTAACACAGTCACACATATAATATACCTTGCTGATGTTGGACTCCGCAGTACTTTGTTTTCAGAGTTTCTGATAAGTGTCCCTCCCCTACAATACATTCATCCAGTGCATTAACTAGGGCCTCCCACGTAGGTTGGGGGTTAGTTGAATTGAGCCACAACAGTAACATTTCACGCAGACAGTCAGTCCCAGTGTACTGAGATTTTATCATATTTAGGCTCCCAGGATGCACATCAAGGGCCAGTCCGATGTTGTACCACTTGTTACTGACTCCCCAAAGCTCTATTAGTACATTCTTCAGATCTGACACTGTATGCATAATGTAAGATAAACGTGCAGTAGCTACATGAGTAGAAACTATGCATAATTAGGCTAAGATCACAATATGTCATTAAATACTTATTGTATTTGATTTTTACTCACTTAGGGTGCAGAAATATAGAAAAGCTAGCTGGCCATGTGTCGCGATTATTGGCCTCGCTGCGCTTAGAAATTAAAGAGCAAGTAAGCATTCCATGTACACAACTATAGCGTTATCGTATACTCTCGTAGTATGGCCTTTGCATTATGAAGTAGTCTCTGTTCTCTTTGATATTCTTCATAATTTTGTTTTGGAAGGCATTTCTCAATATTCATTCGTGATTGTAGCATGTCCAATTGACTGATCAGTTGGTATCCGTCCGGTAGCATGATTGCAAGTGTACTCACTACAGTTGTAAGGAATGTGGATGTCTGCACAAGGTCACCCTCGCACTCTTTCACAGATCACTACTGCCCTACCAACCTTCAAGGGGGAAGTCTGCAATTCTCTCCAGGTGAGCTTGAAACTGGTTTGCCTGTGATTTTATCCATTCACTAAGAAGGAAGGTGTTGGGAACGGTAGCTAGCACTTCTGCTAACTGATTAAATGGTGCTTTCTTCTTGTTGCAATAGATCATTTGGATCATTTGAGCATTAAGTTTTGATTTTTCTTGTACCTGAATTCGTACGTTTTTGACTACATTATCTGAATGCATGTTTGATGCGGTGAAGGTTAGATTGTGAAGCCTGAGAATATATACTCTAATCTGATCTTTTGTCTTCTCTTGCATATAGTATCTCCTGTATCTTGCTGCACTGGCAAAGACAATAGTTATAGATCGTGATTAGTGCTATGCTAACCTCATTACCAGGCCTCCTCCAGGCTTTTGTCGCTTGCTATGCAAAAAGTAGGTGCACCGCTTTACCTCTCACTCGTTTCACTCGCTCGCATTACATAATGCACATGGAGTGGGGAGGCCTGGGAATAATGCTAGTGCTATTCTGCTGCATAGCTTGGAGAATCAGAACTGCTGCTTTCCAATAATCTGAACATCTCTTTGTTTCTTTGCCATTCACTGATGATATTCTCTATGGCAGTGTAGAGTGTCGCAGTACTTCCACTATTATGTGTGACATGCTTGCCTTTTATGCCATACAATGGTATTACGAATCAATGGATCTTTTATGCCATACAATGGTATTATGAAGAATACAATGGCTCTGTGGGGCTATTTCATATGCATGTACATAGATATAAAGGCTCTCCAAATAATAGTTAGATGACGAGTGCAAGGGCTCTACGTGATTTAGAACGCCGAGGGCCCCAAGCTGTAGTGTCCAAGCACAGCGAGGACACTACCATGGGGCCCGAGGCGTTCTAAATCACGTAGAGCCCGCGCACTCGTCGTCTAGGTTATTTAGAGAATAGCGACAGTATCTATGGACGCCTAATCTCAAAACGAAAGGAAGCATGGATCTCAAGGACATTTTCAGTGATTCGCTGCTCGAATGGTGCGACATCAATGGCGAAAAACACCGAGACAACACCGACGTCGATAGCTTTCTCCTTGCTGCCACGCAACTAGCTCCGCCCAAAGTCATGAACTACTGCACCCACTGGCGAGCTCCACCCATACTTGCAACGCTGGAGTTCGGCCTTACGCTGCACCCATGACAGACCAGGAGATAGCGGACGCTAGAGTGTCTGGAATACCAAAGAAAACGCAGGAAGACACTCAATACTTAAGGCTATACTGTACATACTGTAAACACTTGTTTCCTAGTAACTTAATTCCCTCAAGACCCGGACTCTATATGTAGAGATCCAGAGGACTCTAAGTGCATTAGAATCCAGTAACTGTCCAATCACATTGTACAGATGTACATCAAAATTCTCTAAGGCGTTTTGGGGATATGGCTGTATCAGAGCAGGGAAACTGCTAATTCCCATTCTCAATTCATCAAAAAAATTGCAATTCTTTCTTGCTGTGTCTTTTCCATGTGAGGCAAGATTATTAAATTAATAATACTCTGTGTCCCACATTGTACACTTGAGCAGTACCCCTAATTTTGCTTCTAGCTTCAAACTGTCAAAAAGGGCCATGTGCATGAAAGAATTTCAGTACAATGTCACAGCTACACCTTTCTGTATTTGCAAGTTGGTTCTGAGGCAATGAGGATCAGTTCACAGCTGGTTATATCTGCTACTGATACTTTTAAACGGCCAAGGATGTAGATTTCAGGTGGTTTAATTACTTTCTCCACATCAATTTGTGTGCCACTGAAAAAAAGATAATAGCCATGTCCAGCTAAGGCAGAGAGTGATTATGCCAGATTTTTAGATAATGTACCGCTGTAATTAACCTCAGCTGAGAATGTAATACGTCCATGTCAGCTTGTGAGTCATAGATAACTGTCATGTCAGCTAACTTCTCTTACATGTTATCTCTTGTCATCTGCTGTACACTTTTATCAGTGCAGTTTCGTATCAGCCTGACACGTCCTCACATTTTTTGAGCAACTTTTCTCTTCTAAGGAACTAGGTGGGATGAAACTGACACAGGTTTTGGAATATTTTCATGGAGTAGAATGTGTACTCTCCAAAATAGGTATTCCGATGTTTGTTTTCACAGATTGTACTCCTTCAATGATTTTCGCCTTTTGTATTTTTATATGGGGAAGGATACTCTTCCTCCCAGAAATTTTGTGTTAACTCTCTCAGTTGTTGGTTTTGCCTCTCTCCTATCTTTGCTGCAGATATGTCATGCTGTGCCAGATATTCTCTGAGTATCAGTCCTCCATTACGCCATAGTTTGCACCAATTTCAGACCAAGTGATATTCTGAGTAGGACTCCAGGATTTAGCCTCTTCCAGGAGACAATCCGTATCAAATAGGATCTTAATATGCTCCTCAGTATATCTATAAAACTTTTTCTTCACTGGAGGAGTATTTTCAGACTCTAAACTTTGCTGTCTTTTTGCCGTTTTTGTTTGTCTTTTAGCCCTACTGCCAATCTAAATGTTTTCCAACTTGTATGTGTGCCCATTACCATGTCCGTAGCTTTACTCTCAATAATTTGCTCCATTTATTTATTATTTTTTTAAGAATTCGCCATTTGACTTTCAACCGTTGTTGGCCAAGTAGGCCTCTTCTGCAACCTTGTTGAAGGGATTTGTTCCAGTAGCTCACCGAAGCTGGTTGCAAACTGGCTACACTGCCTAATTTATGTACAAGTTCAAGTATGCGTGAATTTCTACATGTATCTCGATATCAGACCTTATCAAGGCTGCAATCACTTACAGTATCGAGCCACAAAATGGTCTGGCAAATATTGTGAACTCTGTGCAGATTTCTGGAATGCAAGCAGGCCAGTGAAACTACAGAAGCCAGTTAGTACGCCTGTGTTTATACAGTAGCCAGCTGGTGAGAAATATTTTTGATCTCTAATCGAAAATGTTTGCATTCTGATGTAGATGCATATCTGATTCACGATAACCAGACCACTCTTTCATGGTGGGATACTGGAAGCAATTTCCACCTGGACTAGTGGGAGACAAGCCAGTTGTCGTTGTCTGAGTAATTGTTTTTGTAGGCATGGTTTGTTTTTAGTTTATGGTCAGGAGGAGTGGTCACCATCAAAGATTAGAAGAAAGGTTGGGCAAGAGTACACAAAGGCACATTTTTCCAGTTATGAAGCTTTCAAAACTTAATTTCAGCTCATTTCAAGGCTATGAATCTCTTTGAGGATGCTATTTCTAGTATTTATATAACTGTATGACATTATGTTGTGTGAGACTGACATTTGGAGATGTACTTACTATATGCTCAAAATGCTTTTGCGAGCTCAAAGGACTGTCAATTGCATGCTTCACAATTAGTTAGTGTATGTTCTTGCTGCTCTTTATCCGACAGCTTTTGCCAGACATGCACTCAGAAGGTTTGAAGGTTCTGTTGCTGAGATTCCTTTGGCATCCACTTTCATAGGAAAATATTGGATACATCAAACAGGAGGCCACAGCAAAAAAAGTCCAAGACGCACAGCCCCTTTTTTGCGGAACCCCCGAAACAACCGACCAACTACGTCACAAAGCGTCATAATTGCATACATTGCGTCATAAATAATCAATTAACCGTAGTATGACATCATGTAATGGTTAAATAATTATGACCCAACCCCCTTACTTCGCACTCTCGATCATGATCGAGAATCGAGCGAGCCACGGCCGAACGAGATACTGGAGAGCCGCCGCGGAGTAAGCGATGTAAGTGCGATGCAGTGATAGCGGACTAAGCGAGTACCATCTCAAGAAACATCTCCAAGGCCAGAAGCATAAATCCGGAGTGATTCAGTCGAAACCGATCTCGACTCGGCTGCCGGTCAGTAGTACTCCAGCTCTTGTATTGAGTCGCGACGGTTCTGAACTTGAAGTCAGCTATGTTGTACATAGACACAACAACCTGCCAAAACCAGTCGCTTTTTCGTAGCTTTTTGCAGCAGTATTGTTATGCATGCTTCTGGGTTAGTTGTTATTCTCGCGACAGGCTGGCTAGCTCGTGACCCATCTCGCCCCGCCCAGGTCGAGTGCCAATTATCCTCTACTGTAAAAACACAAGCTTCAAAACAGCTACAAATCACAATAACAAATCAGTATTTAATAAAGATGCCTCCAGTTGGCTCCAGCATAGTTTAGCCTGTCTGAAAACCCTAATTCTTGTCAGCAAAAAAAGCCTATCTTTTGAGGACCTTTTTTGCTGAACCTCCAAACCAACCAACCAACTTCATGGGTGCGCGTCATGCCTTTTTTCAAGTGTGGCCTCCCGCATCAAAGAATGTTTTTCTGCTATTTCAGATGCTTGCAAGCTAGTGGCGTTACTTATAGTTCGTTGTAGTCTTTCAGTGCTTCGTCTATAATTGGCAAATGATATTTTTATTTTGCAGTGCTTTTGGACTAATTATTGAACGGTAAGAACAGTGTACCACATTAGCTATCCACGTGGTGCACTATGCAAAGGTCGGGCAGTGTGTTCTATTGTCCCCAGACTGTACTTTGGCGGCGGGCGAGTAGAGGTCTGGGCACGAGACTAAGGCACCTACTCTTCACTGATTGCAAAAGCTACTGAGCGCATGGTCTCATTCCATTCCCATGTACTGCTAAAAAGAAAAGGTTATTATAACAATGGATTGGTTACTGGAATTGCATCATTATCAGTTTGTACTATATAGCTTTCGTAATTTTCTGCTGACTGTAATACCTTACATGGCTATCTGATGGCATAGTATGGATAGCTCATGGTCACATGCCAAAGTACTACAGCGACAATCTGTTGTGATCAGTCAACAGCATGACACAGATGTAGCCAGTAGAGTACACAGCTTTTATAGGAAACGTTGCATTTCAGCCATATGACTCTGATAATGTGGATTTAGTTCATATATGGACAGGCACATGTCAAAATGATGCAATTCCAGCTGTCAATGAGAATATATCCACTAGTTGCAACTCTAGTAGCCAAATGTTTGGTTAACAACCTTCACAGTGCACGTGCGCGATTAAGCTCAGCGCACAATCTCAATACGTTCCCATTTAAGCTCACCTAATTTCATTACCTGCGTTTTGTGATCAGTTAATTTTGAAAGGATGCAAGTTTAACGGAGCAGGATCCATGAGCTGGCCTTGGAACTGAAGCATAGCTAGACCCTTAGGCACAAAACACTGTATAGATGTAACTGTATAGTGTGTCACATGGTAGCATGGAGAATAAAGCATGGTTTATGCAGTGTGAATGTTCCAGAACTACAGCAATACTTTTGTTACGGTGAGTGCAAGCAGCGATCGGTCAAGGCAGTAGCTATGCAAACTAGACTGAGGCCAGAGAGCAACGCAAGCCGAATTGTAAATGGCGTACAGAAATAAACAGGTAAGGTCTGCCCGAGTCAGACTGCTGCATGGCCAGCTGTCCAGGTGTATAAAAGCAAGTGACAGAAAGTAAGAGAGACCACAGTGCAGAAGACGATATGCGGCAGACAATACGCTTCGGTAAGGTTGCATATGGTTGTGCAGTGAGTTTTCTGTTTGTGGTATTACTTCCTTACATCCACTTTGTACTGCCAGGAGCTGATGAGCGCCGAAGGCGCGAAGGAGCGTGCAACTACCGCATACACGCGAGTGCCATCCAAATCCAAATCATTAGCGAGTCAACTTCCAAATATGGAAACCAACCGTTCAATCAAGCGTCATGATGACGACACAGAAAACCCACGTGTTCCGTAATAGCTATGTGAGAAATTTTACACTCACTCAGAGTGCTCTTTGACCAAGCCGCAGCGGTATGGCCAAGTGAACGGCTGAGAGTGAGAGAGAATTGCAGCCAATTGCAAAGCGCGTGAGATTTGGAGATGCTGGGGCTGTCACGAAAAATCCGGTCCGGGGCAAAATTTGGTCCGGGGGGACCAATTATTGCTGCAAATTTCGGTCCCGTTTGCAAAAATCGGTCCGTGTGCATGTGCGCGTTTATTGGCACGTTCTTGGACGTGTATTTAAAAACTTTGTGGCAGAGTTTGCTGGTTCGCTTCGAGCTTTGAGTCTCTCTTTGTCCCCCTTTTCGAAGCCAGAATGGCTACCGAAGACGACCTTAATAGTCAGGATCTGATAGACAACATCTATACATTCGTGACAGAGAATCGATACCCTGAAGGTGCAGTCACTTGACGATTTCGTAGTCCATAGATAATATAGCTTCCCCAGCCTCAACCTACGTACATGTTCGCAGCCGAGCTATTGTTCTCTCACAGTCTCTTCCAGTCAGCCTACACTTACCGTCCAATCTCAGCGCTACGTATAAACTCGCTCTCCTCGCTGGCAACTCCAGTAGGTCATACTGTTACTATACTACCATAGCTATCTAATCACTTCACATGCTTGACCAGTGTTATACATAGGTGATGTGGAGTTGCAGCTGTAGTTGAGGAAGATACTGGAGATATGATATATAATGTATGGCTTGTGCTAAAAGATGATTCAATAAGCGACATGGTGAGACACTCTTCTTTTCCCGGAACAACATGATGTTTTGACAATGGTTCACTTTTGATGCCATCATATGCTTATTCCCCCATCTCGATCCAGTTCTTAAGTATTGACATCAATTGATAACCTTTTCGATATTAATTTGTGGCTAGGACTGGTTTTTGCAGCAAAAAGTGGTCCCTGGACCGTTTTTTTGCTGCAAAAAATGGTCTACTATAGAGTAGGACCATATTTTGCAATGTAGGACCGTTTTTTGCAGCAAAAAGTGGTCCAGGGGGACCGTTTTTTGCTGCAAATTTCGGTCCCCCGGACCGATTTTTACCAGGACCGATTTTTGCTTGACAGGACCCCTCATCGCTTTACTCCTGCTGTTGGGAAGCGGAGGCTCTGAAGACTCGATTGACGATAAACGTCGGCAAAGCGCTACCGCTTCCTTGTTCCGTAGTCGGCACCGCTTCTTCGGTGGAGGTTCAGTTCCTACTTCGATCTCTTCTTGGATGTCTTCGGAATCTAACAGCAGTTCTGCCATTTCTTTTCTACATCGCTGCTTGTAGTTCTGCCATCTCGAGTTTTTTCCCCACGTCGTCGCATGACTGTAAGTAGGTGACAGACCGCATGACGCAGCGAGCGCCTCACCAAAACGGAAATACGTAGGTAATTTGGATTTGGACGGTACCAGAGTTACACGCTCCTTCGCGCCTTCGGCGCTCATCAGCTCCTGGTACTGCACATCTACCACATGTAATGCACATATACTTGCTAAGGCTCACCCCACAATGTCTTACATTCTTTTAGTCCTAAAACTAGTGCATACATGGTATTCCATGCAAAGGGCTTAGCCTCGTTCCCAGGCCACGCGGTAAAATTCGCTAGAAGGCCTTTTCAGTTGTATAAAACAAAATCAGACAGTTTCTAGTTCTTCTGCTTACTATACCTGTATACTACCTCCGTACTACTACTCGCCATGTGACTGAGTTCGTTCGCGGAGGCCCTATTCCGTAAATTCTCGCGCATGCGCAAACAGTGTGTATCAGGCTCTACTCTCCACTCTACTAGAGCCTGGGAACGAGGCTAGCAGAGGGCTATGTGGGAATCGAGTTGCATTACGATGCTCAGCTGACCGCTCAGACAGTGAGGCTTTGAGAACGGCAGTCATCACTTTCCAACTGCCAAATCAACCTTACCCATTGTCGAAGAACCTTCCTCCAACTTTCCTTCCCTCTCCTCGCTACCATTGCTTTTGTGTTGCGGTGCACACGTACCATCCCTATTTGCCACCATTATCTGAAGGCGAGTCTGTCGAATTAGTGCATGCTCACCTTTCACCGGCACTGCAAGCAATGCCGTGCCCACAGGAAATAAGCTTGCAATAATTGTATTCCTGTAGCATTACTCATATACATACATACATACACCACATTACATCATTTCTAATTCAGCAGTAGGGTATACACAGTTACACTAATTAGTTACTTCCTGACGAACAGACGTATGTTCGTCAGGAAGTAAAGAAAAGTGCATCTCATTGGCCATTCATTGTACTTTCGTATAATAAGAGACGTCACCATGACCACGCCCATTTTCAATATATTTACGTACCTGTACAGTTAGGCGGATATGTCTTTTGTCACGGTACAAAATAGTACGCTGACGAAAGGGTTAAATGTATTCACGTGATAACGTAGCATCGCTAAACATTGTTGGGGCAAGAAATCACATGACTTCCGGGTCACACCTACTCTGACATATTCGCCAAACTGTATATAAGTGCATATCCTTTTGAATTTTGAGGTTACAACCCCTTTACTAAACCCCAGTATAATATAATGGTCGTCTCAAAATTGACATTTTCCATATAATATTATAGCCAATACAGAAGCCATATATGTACAGTGCAGATTTTGGGAAAATTATCAAATATAAAGCAATATCTTGGGATTGGTAAGGAGTTCAGACTTCATATTTGGGTCAAATATAGGTTAGTATGTCTGTGAGTGATACTGGAGGTTTCAGCCTTGTAGACCAATAATCATGGAAGAAAAATGCTAAACGCTTTATGCCATTTGAAACACCCGTTTGAGACCCTACTTCCAAAAGTACAGGAACTTAGGCTTAGGTGACTCCCCTCCAAGAAATGTCTATGGAGTACAAAATAATACCTCAGTTTGAGGTCTGAATCTCCATGATCTCAGAAGAAAAATGCTAAAAAGGTGTTCACTGATTGAGGTTACATTGAGTCCTGTAGCTTCATCATGCTTCAGTGTATGGCAAAAAAAACTTACTGTTTTACAACAGTAGTAAGTTGGTTACTAGGTTTATCAACAGTATGCTGTGAGATACAAACAAAAATATAAAACTCACCCTTTTTGACTCTCTTTGTCTGGAGCACTGTACCTGGACTGCACTGATGCTGTAGCAGTGCCATAATAGAAGAGCTAGACCTGCTTCAAGCTTCAAATTCTATCGCCACTACGAATCCACTGTTGTAACTGGAGGGGTGGAGCTGACTTCCTAAGAGGTGGGGCTGAGACTTTCGGCGAATGGGTGGAGCTTTGCTCAGCTACATTCATTGGTAAAGGGCTACCGTAAACTCTGATAAATAACCGCCCCCCTTAATGGTAACCGCCCCTCTAGTATAACCGATCAATTTGCTGTAACAACATTTCACTCGTGTGTAATACCTACTATGTAAACATAACCGCCCATAATTAATGACGTAACACTAATTAGTGTTTGCACGTGTGAAAGTCTAAACAGAGCGGCTAGAGGCGAGTATTAATAGCGACGACAATCAGACCTGTGTAGAGGAAAAGAACCAAGAAGTCAGCATTAGTCGAAATTTGTGTAGCGAGAAAGCCCTAGCTACCTATGGAGTTCGTTCAACTTGCCTGCCTAAAGGCTTCCTGCATCAAGGGACACCATATCTACCTGGCTGATCTCAACGTAGGGGATATTTATGAGTGTTTGCTAGAGCACAAATGATGACGTGGTCATCGGACATGTGCCGGATGGTTTAGAAAAGCCTGCTACAACCACTAATGTTGTCGGGTGAAGTCCACAGGGTACAAGCAAAAGTTACGGATTCTCCGCGTCCAGCACAAGGAACCGTCTTTGAAGAAGAGGCACGTAGAGCAAGACTATTAACTAGTTGTTGAGTATTATGTACTGCAAACTTGCCACGCTATTAACTGTTGTGTTTCAAAAATAACCGATCTGTGATTATAACTGCCCATTGAGGCTACTGATTCTAATTATAACCGCCCCCGGTTATTTATCAGAGTTTACGGTATGTCAATAGAAGCATCTACATCTCCAGCTGGTTCTCCGTTTTGTACAACAGGCTCTTTGTCTGGTTTAGCTGCAATTGGAGCTACCAACCAGTTAAATCTGTCTGCAAACTGTCAGGGCTACACAGCTCTTCATCTATACTGACATCTATAATAGCAGTAGACACTTGAACTAGGTCTCTCTCTTCCATTAATTCTGCTGCTACTATAGTATAATGTCGCTACGGCATCCTTCAGGCTTTTATAGCCTTCGTTCATACCCCCCATTATGCCGTATGTGCAGCTAGACCACGCCCCCTCGGAGGATATGCGTCCAATCATCCTCCTTGGATACGGTTTTATCCCTCGGCTATCGCCTTGGGTAAAACCGCATCCGCGGAGGATATAAAGACGCATATTATGTTCCTCAGTGACGTGACTATCCTACATACAAACGCGTACTGACTCTAGCCCATAGACTCTAGACGTAATAGATGCGTTACGTAATGCTTATTACACGCGTTACGTAATGTTTAGTCTGCACGCGATAATGCTTTCTTTGATGTGAGGGTATTCCACCCCAATGCACCTAGCAACAGCTCCAGAAGCCTGTCTGCCACGTACAAGAAGAACGAGGATGAAAAGAAAAGAACGTATGGCCGGCGTATACTCGAAATCGAGCATGGCGTCTTCACCCCACTTGTACTTTCAACATCAGGAGGCATGGGAAGAGAAGCACAAACCTTCTACAAATGCCTGGCTGACTTGCTTTCCCTCAAACGTGACGTGCCCTACAGTTCCCTCATGGGTTGGCTGAGATGCAAGCTGTCCTTCGCCATCCTTAGATCTGCAGTCATGTGTATCAGAGGGAGCAGATCCTCAAGGCACCATGCAGTCAGAGACTCCTTGGACACGGTCCTCGTGTGTGCAGAGGGCCGTGTGCCCCTGGAATCTTAACTTTCTACATGTACCAGCCAAATTTGTATCCAGAACACTGACTTTAAATAGTCACATCATGACATGAGACTGTATGATTTGTACATGTACTATTCTGTAAAAGATATTAATTATAATACGCGCTTACGCAAGCAGCTGTACTGTGGGTCTGCCCCAGGGATATTCCCTGGGACTTTCCCCATTCAAATACGCATCGTTATTTAGTATGCACCTTGTATCCCTGAGGGCCCAGGGTTCTCCTCCACATCTCCTGACATAATCAGTAACATCCCCAGTACCACTAGGCATAAAGCAAGCAGGACGGAGCCACCTCTAAGCCATTTGCACCTGACAATCGATAACAGCAGCCTGGAAGTCTGATAAATAATCAACCCAAGTAGCTGGAGGGTTTGAGAGGCATACAAGACTCCTGTCCTAAGGGTCACTAGCAGTACTGCCAGGGAGAACTTGATATTGAGTGACTGTGTGTCAGCTTGCACCTTTGGCTTTGGCTGTTTGCATCTTGGTGGGCAGAACACACGCGAAGCACAGAAAAACCCAGTTTGGGCTCTCCACTGCTCTGCATCAATGGGCATGACTCACACCTGCAGACCATGCAAATGGTTTGATCATCTAGAGGTAGCTATGATAAATTTAGTCATAGTCTAACCATAGATAATATATACTCCGCGGAGTATATATTATCTATGGTCTAACTCACTGTCTAAGCGTGTGCATGGCGTACCTTAGAGTGTGACCTCCTGATGAACGCCTTATAAATATCCAGCAAAGAAGTATATAGGATCCGTCACTTTTGTCACGTACTATCATAGTCTGGCGTAGCCCGTCCCTCGCAAAAAACGGAGGGTCTCGTACAGACGCCGCATTGGATTTCTATTTGTTTGGCACTGCGAGCCAATCATTTTATTAACGTCACGTGACGTCACATCCTGCATGACGACCGTGTCATTTTCCGTTTATGTCCGGTTTTGCCCACCATGCGTGGGAAGCTAGAATAGTACGTTATACAGCGATCTCAGAATCAACAGCTGCTTGGAACTTACGCGTTCGGCGCCTCAACTATTGCTGTGAATCAGTTTTCAGACGGTACAAATTGAGTGAATCTGCCGTCTATACCTAGTGAAAAAGCGGGAGGGAGTCATTCTCTAGCTGCTTGGAACTTACGCGTTCGGCGCCTCAACTATTGCTGTGAATCAGTTTTCAGACGGTACAAATTGAGTGAATCTGCCGTCTATACCTAGTGAAAAAACGGGAGGGAGTCATTCCCTCCTAGAATTGACTGACCCCCAGGGAGTCACTTTCTCCAGGGGGGGGTCTCTCACTCCTAGGAGCCAGTGACCTGGGAGGCACTCACTCCTAGGAGGGAATGACTGGGAGTCACTGACTCCTAGGAGTGAATGACCGTGAGTCTAGGACTGAGTGACTGGGGAGTCACTCCAGAGGGGAGTCACTCAATACTATGACACCGTCAGTACGAGAGCTACTTCCTGTCGCTATTTGTTGCCCACCAAAATGGCGCCCTAGCAACAGTTGTTAGATGCAAATGACGTAAGATGATGTCAATGAAAACTCTATTGGAGAGCGCAGCTACGTATTATTATTTTCTTTATGTTTGGCGACTTTGATAGTGTAGATAGTAGAGTGCTACTGTTTAGCGTTCCTGACCATCCTGCAGACTACTTTCTTTCATCAAAATTAATCATTTAGTATCTTTAGAGCAGACATCACAGCTCACATATAGGTTGGTGTTGTTGCAGCCAAATAATCAATAAATCCGTGATGTAGAAATGTCTAAAACCATGCAATTTCAACAAAAATACCACAGAGTCATGGGGGGACCCTTTTTGGGGGGGGTCTAAAATTTTCGCAACGGTACACATCACAATTGATATTGTAAATGTTTCTAGGAAACAAACAGAATAGTTTACATTGCTTTTTTGTACTCAAGTGACCAGCTTTTGGGAAATTCTGGATAAGGATTGAAAACACGGCACAGAACAACAGCCAGTCTCAAGCTATCCTCTTCGTCAGGAGCTCCTGTCTTCGTACATTATATATTGCTAAAGTTGCTACCGAACAGCACACTGAATTACTCTGAGACTTTGCTAAATAGTTAGATTGCATAGCCCGCTTTAAACAGGCTATCCTTTATTGCATCGCTAACGGAGTGAGTATTGAAATTACAAGACTTCCATTGTAAGTACATCAGTGCATGTGAATCAATATTGAATGCCATCGGTGCTGATAGACAACTAAACTATGTAGATCACTGCGTAGCGGGGTGTATGACCCGTTATCTACCGCGGGAAAAATTATCTCCCGCGGAAGCCGAGGAAGTACGAGGGCGAAGCCCGAGGTACTTCCGAGGCTTCCAAGGGAGATAATTTTTCCCAAGGTAGATAACGGGTCATACACCCCGCTACGCAGTGGTCTATCTATTTTATACTATGCCTAAGTCATTCTGACAAGAGTTGCCAAAGCATCAAGAACTGCAAGGCAAGCTACTGCTCGCCAGAAGGTTCGAAAGGTGCCGTTCAGCACGACGCGATAAACTAGGTAGCTAGCAAGCTTTCACAACGCAAAATAGTAGCTACAAGTGGCGAAACACTCCCAGCAATTGTAACAGACATGAACAACAGCTAATAGCCACGGTGCCCGCCCTAGCGCAATTTTGGCAAAAAAAAGAAAGTAGGCTGGCAGCATGGCCACACGTCAAACACACAGAAACGCAACAAAACTAGCTACAGACGGAGACCAATAGCTTACCGTGCTATCCCACATCGATTTACGGGCAAAAAACGCCATACGTCTTGCCTAGGCTACCCTAGCCACCAGCCCTACCACTAGTCTCGTGCCCAGCCGACTTTTCGCCCCTCCCCTCCGTCGGGAAAAGTACGTCTGGTAAACTCCTTATTCCATTTCGGTTCAAGTACGCCGGAATGTTGGCGTATTGTATTATTTTAATTTAACGTGTGACGTCACGTAAGATTGTATTGCTGTCAACGTGCCGTGTACAGCGTGACGCAAGCAATGAATACGTGACGCAAGCAATACCGCGAACCGAAACGCAATAGGGAGTTTACCAGACGTACTTTTCCCGACGGAGGGCGAAAAGTCGGCTGGGAACGAGACTACCCTACCACAGCTTTCTGAACATTTGAACGACTGGAACGGAATCGGGTACCCGCTTTACGTAAGCAATCGGGGTATATTTTTTCGCGCGGTAGGTATGAGCTAGGCCTTGACAAAATTTGCTTTTTTCCTGCCTATTTTGCTTTTCTTTTGTGCTCAATATTTGTACCCATTTTGCTTTTCAGTGTACCCATTTTGCTTTTTATCGTACCCATTTTGCTTCTTACTTTAGTCTAAAATTTCAGCATTACTATGTTATAAAGTTGCCAAAAATACATCAGACGAAGAAAACAATGAATTTGAAACACACAGAGTATCAAGTGGTAGAGGAAAAACAATGACAGTGCGCTCATAGTACGTACGGACGGTACGTTAACAGCCCATTTTGCTTGCAGAATTGCTTATTTCTTTTGGCTGCCTATTTTGTATGACCGCCATATGACCCGTTATGACGGTTTATATTATCTATGTTTCTGCTAATACCAAATGTCGCGCAGTTCCAATTGTTGCTGACCGTGCAGATTTCGTTCCAGGTCCACAGCTTCAAAACGGAACGGAGTATGAACTTCAAACTTTTACAGTTACATCATCTCTACGCGATGTAAGTAAGTGTTTGTAAAAACAGTACGTATACTCTAGCCTTACCTGACATTCGCGCGCAACAATAGGTACTGCACGACATATGGCCACTTACGCTACTTGAAAACTGCACACGGGCTATAAAAAATATACATAATTTTGTTTTGGCCATAACCTCCCACAGAAACTGAAAGTAGAGGAGCTTCACATATGTTTTCTTAATTTTCCCCCAAGAATCACAATGGTATTAGTTTCACACCTCTGTGATCCCTACTTCATGCAAAACATTATTTAATTACACCCCCTTCTTATCTTTACACTTGGCAGCGTATTGATCGCGAGCTCGAGGGTAATCACAGTTGCCGAGTGTAAAGTATAGCGGTCGAGTAGAAATGGATGTATTAAATTTTGAATCGTGACATGGGTGGGGTGATTTAAGACCACGAATTATTTGTGTATTTTATGTAAAGGGTTACATAGGAGTTACATTGAGTTACAGACATAGGATTTGTTATATTACCGTTTATGAGCGTTATTGTGGTTGGTGACATGCCAGGCTACCCGGGGTTATGAGTGGCTACATTGGGGTAATTACATAGGGTTATGATGGGTTGCATAGGGTTACAGAAGGTTACGTAGGGTTACAAGGGGTTACAAGGGGTTGCAGAAAGTTACATAGGGTTACAGAAAGTTATGTAGGGTTACAAGGGGTTACGGGTTACAGAAGGTTGCGAAGGGTTACAAGGGGTTACATAGGGCTACAGAAGGTTACATAGAAGTTGCTTCAAAAAATGACCACATATTGAACTGCACCATGTAGCTATAATTTAGTTACCCTATGTAACCTTCTGTAACCCTATATTTGTAACCCTATATGTAAC
Organism: Phakellia ventilabrum; assembly: GCA_963921505.1. Lineage (NCBI taxonomy): Eukaryota > Metazoa > Porifera > Demospongiae > Axinellida > Axinellidae > Phakellia > Phakellia ventilabrum. Next base: position 3,081,655 of record OY997381.1, read on the forward strand.
CTTCTGTAACCCCTTGTAACTCTATGTAACCTTCTGTAACCCCTCGTAGCTCTATGCAACCCCTTGTAACCCTACGTAACCTATGCTTACAATATGCAAGCTATTAAACAGTTTGAACCTAGCTAGCTACATAGCTACATGCAGAATTATTTGTTACTGCTCTTGCATTCAATGCATAGATAAACTTTGAATTTTAGCTTCAGAGTACTTCACATTTGCACAAAGGCAATGATCCCACCTCCCACATTTGTTGCACTCAACCATAGTGCACGCAGTTGGATGATCGCACCTCTTTGTGGTGCATAAGGACCCTGGATAGCTGCAGCTGCCTGCTTGTGAAGATGCAGCTGGTTTGAGTATTCGCATTGATGCAGCAGCTGGCTTGAGCTGGCAAGAGATTCTCAATCTTATTTCCGACTGAGGACAAAGGAGTCCTATAGCTGGCTACTGAAGAATCTGTAAAAGCACACAAAGTGATGTCTTAAATTTGGCTACCTACCACTGTGCTTTAAATTTTACAAGGCTTGAATTTGTCTACAAGTTAATGAGTATTTTTGTCTCGTTTCTATATACAGATTCTCCAGTAGCCAGCGACTGACAAATAGCTATTCATCTGGTACCCTTCTTCATGGGACAGGCAAGGAGGGGACAATAACACAGAAGAGAAAGGAGGGGAGGAGAGAATAGAGAAAGGAAAGGATGTGGGGGTGATAGATGATTGAATGACTGCATGACTTGTAGGTAAAAAACAAACATTAGCCGCATGGGTCAGTTGACATCAGTTGGGTATTTCATCTTATCCCTTAGCACTCTCTGTTGTTCTGCCATGGCCTCAGCAACGTTTCTTCCCCCTCTCCAGGTGTTCTCACCCCCAAAAGTCTGTTGTGCCTATCTGAAATAACAAAAAATCTTATCGATTACTAATTGTATTACCCGCGCTTACACACAGATCCAGCTGACTGAGACGGCCATGGAGGATGATCAGGCCATTTCCAGTTCAACACTGATGTTTTGGAATAGAGCCAGCAGTTTGCAGAGTTGCTAGCACTACACACAAGCCTAGAATATTCACTGTTATTAATTTGTTTACTGAGCAGCCATTATTCATGGTACAGTGTATCGCGACTTACATGGGAAGCCCCGATGAGTTGGTTCTAAAATGAAAGATTTTGTTCAGTATGACGTCGCTATCTAGTGTGGGGATCTCCCTGGAATGCAGTTAAGCCGTTAGCAGTTTTTAGGACGTGTATACGCGTCTTCGGTCGTACGCAGAATGTTAATTTAGGACGCGTATACGCGTCTTTGGTCGGTAAATAGTTAAAGCTTATAATTATGTGTCCCGTCTTGTTGAGCCGTGTGTACAATATCCCCCCACCCCCTCCCTCCCCCCTTCCCCCGTATGCTGTTGTATGGGCGGTAGTGTGTGCGGGCTCATGACAAGCCAACACAATTCGGATATGTTGTATAAAATTAATCAATTAGCCATGTTCGGTATAATTTGGTTACCTTTTTGAAGCTCATGTTCCCCATCCCCAACGCTGTTGTATGGGTGGCAATAGGCAACGGTTATTATTATTTAATTAGCCCTGTTCATCACAATTACCGTTTTGAACTAGCTTACTCCCCCACTACAATTGCAAGGTAAAAATTCATTTGCAGGCCAACCCATAACATGCTTTCACTACGGTTACCATACAGTGATCACACCTTGAGGTGACTGTCACACCTGGTTCGGTAGTGACGTTCCTAGTCAGTATATATTTACATTGCTGGTTCATTGAGGCAATGGCATATCAATAATTACCTAATAGAAAATATTTCTGGTCTTTTGGACCATTGTTGCGGAGCATCGCTGAACAGGTGATTTCGGCTCACATGGTTCACCCACTGGCAGATTCGCCCTAACATATGCCTCTGTGTTGTAAGTGGCTGTACATAGCAAGTATTTTCTGCAGATGCCTACATGACAACTGCATCCAAATTAATTATTGGCCAGGGCACCCCAAATATGGTACTGCTAAATTCCCTTAAGAATACTCATAACTCAGTGATGCCAGTGTAAAAATCTTGAAAATAGCAACATGAGAAATGGTTCAATGCCAAAAGGATCAGAATAGTGAAAATGAAGAAATGAATATGTTGGAACAGAATGTTATAACGGAATCTCACAGGAATTTCTGCAGGGTGGATCTAAAGGGTGTGGCTACTGCTGCTAGTTCATGCTTAGTTCTGTGCAGCCGATAAAAGACAGGGCAGTCTAATGAAATACACTTGGAGGAGTAATCTGGATCCAGGCTACCAACACAGTTCTGACACAACTATGATTGTGTGGTGTGTGTATGCAGAAGTATATAATGGTGTGTGCATGTGTGTGTGAGTGTGTGTGTATGTGTACAAGTGCATAAGTGTGTGAGTGGTGGATGATATATCATCATAATAATACTGAAACTCCATCGTAAACAGAATTTTGATACTAGGCATTATCTAGCTACAGAGCACTCTGTACAGTACGTATTTGGCGTGCTGACCTTCATTAACGATGTAGCGAGTATTACATATATCTTATTACACGCATTACCGTGCAATATGGGAGAATATTGCACGAGTGCAGGGATGTATTTTCACGAGTCCGAAGGACGAGTAAAAATACTCCCTGCACGAGTGCAATATGCCGTATTGCATGGGAATGCGTGTAATAAGAGATTTATTCTATATAGCTGTATTACATTGACCATAGCTGGATAATACATGCACATAACATTGCACGATAATATTATTACTTTTACAAACAGCGATGATAGTTCACAATGATCTACATGGCATGTATAATTCAGAAAATAATGTATAAAATGAAACGTGGGTGGTTTTTACAGGAGGCGTTACTGTAGGTAATAACTCGGAAATAAAGTCATTCTGCCAAACCACGAGGAAGATATGGGGTGGAGTTCGCGGAATTTTCGATCACGCGGCAAGTTCTTGAAAATGGCGAGGCTACCGAGGTGTGTATCTCTGGAACGGAGAGCGCTATAGACTTCTAGCTTGGGATTCCTTTAGTTCACAGATAGTACTTGCACTGTACCAAGAATCATTCGTGTCTCGCTAATGGTTGTCGTGATATGACATATGACAGCGTGAAAATTGGCAAAAATGCGGCCACTGTGCAGCCAATCAAGTTACGAAATTCAAATTTACGGTTCAACTGCGCATGCGTATTTGCCCGTGCAATACGGGATAATATTGCACGGTAGCTCTATGTAACATTAATGTTATGCACAGGTGGAGTATAGAATAAATGAGTATACTGACTTTAACTGTTTCAGCAATAATTCTCAACTAAAAGGTGTTCCAAGAACACGTACACTGCGCTCCAGAACGTATACCAGCAATGGTAGGTAATGGCAGGCACGGACTTCCACCTACGTACATTTAAATTAAGATGTCATGGCTCTGCAAAGAGGCATTAGCTATACAAGCAAGTGTGGCCTTCGGCCGCACTTGCTTCGTGGCGTGCACTGAGGCCTGCCATAAATGGCAGGCCTCAGTGCAGTATACCGTCAACTATTTTATCACTGCATAAATGTGCATATAGAGCTGTAGTGTTGCGTATTAAATTTAAGTTCAATCCATTTAAAAAAATCATGAATAAGTGCATATAATATAGTATAGGGAATAAAGGTTCAGAATACTATAGAATAATGGGACAGAATGGAATGTCAAGATTCAAGTAGCAGCAGTGACATGAGTTCTCCTGTCAGAAGAGGGGCTGCTGGCTTTGCCCCTCATCACCATCTTGGAGGCTGGGCTCCTTCTCCCCTTGCTGACTTTGCGTGCTGAATGATCTGGATTCAGAGTCAGCAGATCGCAGTGCCAACCTGGACAGCAGAAGAGTGGATACTATACTCTGCTCTCGGTCTGTGTTCCTGGAGCGCTCTAGTCTCGCGTGGCCAGACCCTCACCTGCGGAAGAGGGTCTGGTACAACTCGCATGAAGACTTGGTGTTACACGGTCCAGGAATTTCTTGGACCGATAAGTGGGTTCTAATACCGCAATGTAAACATTAGCGGCATGAATATTATTACCGTTGTACGCGTCAGCATTTGCTACAGCTGGAGCGTTACAACGTAATCTAATTATTGCGCTTCTACGACTTTGTTATCATATTAACGCCTACAGATTTATCCACCCATTTGCTGACCGTGCAACACCAAGTCTTCATGCGAGTTGTACCAGACCCTCTTCCGCAGGTGAGGGTCTGGCCACGCGAGACTAGGAGCGCTCAGTGTCTACCTGCAGAGCCATGGAGCAGATAATAATTTATTGGCACAATCCTGTGGTGAATATTATTTTGTACCTGGTCTTGCCTGCTTGCTGCTCTGGCAGCTCTCATTTGGTCTCGATTCTGCGCCCGCACAGCACTGAGTGGTCTCCGTGGACGTCCGACTGGCCCTGACGGCTCTCACTTGGTCTTGATGCCGCCTCCATCGCTCGGCGGAGGTGGTAGCGGTGGTGGGAGGCGGGGAGGGCCGGTTGGTAGCTTCGCTCGGACGTCTTTGAGCCATTCTTCGCTGCAGCGTCATGCTCCTCGTCATGCGCCTGTCCCCAAAAGCATGCAGTTGGTCCATTCTATACTCTCTTAGAAAACAGACTATCAGCGCCTGTCATCGACAATTATACACACTACTGATCACTGCCAGTCATCGCTGGAAAGTTCTAGAACACTATTTCCTGTCACGGCTGGATTCGTCCTGAGGGCACGTACGTGCGTTCACCCCGACAAGATTCTACGTTCGCGGGTCACAGGTCAAAGTACATCCGGGAGCGCTTCCGTTTTCGGTTTCGTCACCGACAGACAAAGTCTTCGGTTTCGTCACACACGGACAAAACCAAGCGTAAGTATAGATAGCGGTGCATCTTGCTATCAGGTTCTGAAGCACAGTTTATTGCCCTAGAAAGTAGCTATAGACGTAATTTTTACTGCCATTTTTGGTTTACTTCTAGCTGCCTCAGGTCTCCAAATAAGTTTATAGCCATCCCGACTCTTCACATACTGTGGTTGCAGTGTCTGTAGCCATCTTATTTGGTGATAAGTTCTGCTTCAAATCTTGATGGCGAGCTGCATCACCGTTAGAACTACAAGACTAGCATAAGCAGCCAATTGTTGGGCAGATGTATACCAATCAAGGGTACACAACTTTGGAAGTGAGTAGTGTACAAGCTCCAAATGTTTATTGCAAATATTATCAATGGCTCCATCATCTTATAGGTGAAGGTACACAGAAATACTTTCTCAGAACTGCTGACGTTGAGGCTGTCACATAGCAATTGTGGTGCATGAGTACCTGCTTACTAATTGGTGTTAGTGTAAATACCGATTGTCATGCAGTAAACCTTATGTGCATGATACTAGCACTACTCCTCTGCAAAAAAAAACAAGCCAAGTATACACCTATTTTTGAGTCAATTTTCTCGTATATACCTGTGTGATGCTGCTGTGCTCCTTTTCGGCAGCCTGTATCCTCACGTTCAGGGACACAGCTACCTTCTGAGGGTCCGCCCTGCAGTTGGTACAGATACTATCCACAGTCAGAGCCTCGCAGATTGGGCAGTGCATCGTGGCAAAGTATTGCCCTATGGTACCCTATGGTATGGTAGAAAAGGAGTGTTGTCAGTAGCTATATGTGGTAGATCTAAAGCGAATGAGGAATATAGTACATGACATGCTACAAAAATACCACATAGTTTCTGAGTAAATGGAGATCAAACATTGGTAATTTCTCATTATAGAACGTACCAGACTCTCCCATTCCTTTTACACTAGAAAGAACTCTTACGTAAGCTGTTAACCGTGAGTATATGCTTTTCAGTTTATGGACATAGTTGCTGAATTTTAAAGAGAAGGCATCATCACACTCCTGACCTTCAGTCTCTTGCTGTTTGCCTCCTGGGGCACCTGCACTGGAGCTCTAAATACTCTTGGGAGGTCAGTGTACCTGAAGAATTGAACCATCTGTATAAAATTACAAACTGTGTATGTTGCAGTGTACATGATATCCACCAGATAATTCATTCATAGAGTCGCAACACGATTAAGTACAATAGAACAATGAAGCAGCTGCCTTCTAAATTGCAGGACTCACCACTGCCTAACATCTACTCCCACCAGTGAAAAGGCTCGGTCCAGGGCAGGTAGAATCTGCTTGGTGATGTAATAGGTGCCATTGAGTCTGAGGGTGGGGTCCCTTGCTACTTCTCCCGGGTCCCTCACCAGCTGGATAAGGGGCTGTCCTGGGCCACCATACACTACCACATAGGGAACTCTTTCGCCTGGCCTTGGCTCTGAGCGGCGGTCTAGTGTCAGGTTACGTCTGGGAGGGAGGAAGTGATAGAGAAGGAAGACAGGAGGTAATGAAATAGCAATGGATGTAGCAGCCACCCAGAATACAGTACAGTACACAGCATGTTTTTTTTTAACTAGATGAAGGCAGTATAGTAGGAGTACAGATTGTGTTTAGGCCCTTCGAAACTAGAAGCTAGCTTAATCACAAATTTTTAAGGACACTGCAGCAGAAGCTGCTTATATGTGTGTAATGCTGAACAATGGATACTGGAGTTATGAATAGCAGATTTGGGTCCAGAGTATGGACAGCCCATGATCACAAAAAGATAAAATGGTAATTACAATACATTGAGAGTGACTACACAGTGACTGGCAAGTGTACATCAGGTGAGGGTAGCATTAATAAGCATATCTGTTTGTGTTTAAAACCTGAAGACCAAGTAATGCAATTGGTCCGCACACATTGTTTGATAGTGTGAAGCTAAACCTGAAGGTAACCCTTGCAACTAGAATACATTACAGAAATACAGCAATTTTTGCTTCCCCAGTCATTGATAATTTAAAACTATAAAGCTGCCCAGAGTATATCATATTTAGAATATCTAGTGTAGTCAAATGAATGAGAAGCTTCTGTGCAGAATGCATACATAAACTGCATGCCCTGTTAGTATTCAAAACCAGTCTGAGATTGATGATACATGTCACAAACAGAACATTGTAAAAAATGAAAAGACATATTGGGATGGAATCCCCAAAAAGCAACCAAACAAGATAGGAATGAACGACACCACAGTACCTTTACGGACTCCCATCCCTATTGTATCTTTAGATATTTTTCCTATTGGAATTATGAGCTATGCTTTGGTCTGTTTCGATAAGTATTGCAGAGAGTGAGCAGGGTTTCATTTTGGGGACGGAGCGGGCATCACCCCCCTTGGAAATTTCAGCCCTTTAAAATTGAATGCTGCTCACTATACATGCCCCCCCCCCCCCCCACTGGGTATTTCCACTGGGGTCAGTCAGAAATGCACTGTGACAACCATGCATTTACTTCATCATCTGCATGAACAAATGAGTGGCTAGAATAACAAGTTTATGAAATCATGTACAAGGAAATACTAAATACAAGGAAACATGAGCTATGCTTTGGTGAGTTTTGATACATATTGCAGAGAGTGACCAGGGTTTCATTTGGGGAGGGAGGGGGCATCACCCCCCTTGGAAATTTCAGCCCTTTCAATGCTGCTTACTATACACCCCCCCTCCCCCCAAAATATCTTCCGATCTACTTTTGTCCCACCCAGTGACAGTGGCAGTAAAAGGTTGCATACAGACACCTGACTGCGATATGAACTACCTACATTGTGATAGCGATATAAGGTATCACAGTCAGCAGAATATCTCACAAAGCTGTGTACTGTATGTATATGTGTGTGCACAGTACAGTGCATATTGTTATGGTAGTGATCATCCATGAATTAGTAGTGGATGATGCAACAACTTTAATCTCACCAAGTCTTGCCAATTGAAGACAGAAGTCTGTGCAAAAGTTATCTTTTGAGGATACCTATAGCTACAAAGATCACAAAATGAAAGTGGTTATGCTGACAGTGTTTCCTTAAGCGGGACCATGTAGCTACTGAGTTTTAGGGATACATACTCCAGAGAGTGACCACGGTTTTATTTGGGGACGGAGGGGCCCCTTTGAAAATTTCAGCCCTTTAAAATGGAATGCTGCTCACTATACATGCCCCCCCCCCGGGTATTTTCCTAAACCAATCACTGGGGTCAGTCAGAAATGCACTGTGACAACCCCGCATTTACTTTATCATCTGCATGATCAAATGAGTGGCTAGAATAACAATTTTTGTGATATCATGTACAAGGAAATACTAAATACTATCTACAAGGAAACATGAGCTATGCTTTGGTCAAGTATTGCAGAGAGTGACCAGGGTTTCATTTGGGGAGGGAGGGGGCATCACCCCCTCTTGGAAATTTTAGCCCTTTAAAATTGAATGCTGCTCACTATGCACGCCCCTCCCTCGTCCCCAGGCCACACCCCCCCATGAAAGAGTGGCCTGGTATCCACTGTTTGTGCATGCGTGTAATTTACCACAAATCTTGGTAAATCGTGAACTATCGTGTTATATCCATATATAATGACGTCACGTTCGGTTACGAATCTGTTAAAGTTTTCGTGGCATAAAAGTGTAAAACGAAGATAGCAGGTTTTATGGCCTGCAGTGATGGTTATTCGCCAGGTGCATGCCTAGAAAGAGATCGGTAGTTCGAAATTTGGATCCCGTTTGCCACTGAAAAGCATAGAAGTCCACATCTGCGATTGAAAATTGAGCAGCTCACAGTTACCGCCAGGCTAGGCAAGATAGCTATATAATCGTAGCGGATAGAAAATTATAGTTTGTTTTAGTATGCCTGACTGGTTAGAAAACCATTTCAGGAGCAGAAAGTTTGGTTTTTAGTTTTTCCGCTTACTATATTCATACACTGTCTCCATACTACTCCTGGCCATGTGACTAAGATGGTTCACAGATACGTTTACTGACCCCGTTCCGTATATTCTCGCAATTATCTTGCGCAAGTGGATACCAGGCCACTCTTTTGTGGGTGGGTGTGGCCTGGGGACGAGGCTAGCACCCCCCCCCCCCCCCCCGGGAATTTTTTTAATGAAACACTGGGGTCAGTCAGAAATGCATCGGTGACAACCATGCATTCACTTTATCATCTGCATGCAACAAATGTGTGGCTAGAATAACAATTATTTTTGTGATAACATGTACAAGGAAACACTAAATATTATCTACAAGGAAATACGAGCTATGCTTTGATAAGTACTGCAGAGAGTGACCAGGGTTTCATTTGGGGGGAGGGGGTATCAACCCCCTAGGAAATTCCAGCTCTTTAAAATTGAATGCTGCTCACTATACACCCCCCCCCCCCCCCAAATATCTTCCGATCTACTTTTGTCCTACCCCCCTTGGGTATTTTCCTAAATGAAACACTGGGGTCAGTCAGAAATGCATCTGCGACAACCATACATTTACTTTATGATCATCTGCATGGACAAATGTGTGGCAAGAATAACAAGTTTGTGATAACATGTACAAGGAAACACTAAATATTATCTACAAGGAAATATGAGCTATGCCCAATAAAATCGAATGGCTCACTATACACCCCCCCCCCCCCAAATATCTTCCCATCTACTTTTGTCCCACCCCCCTTGGGTATTTTCCTAAATGAAACACTGGGGTCAGTCAGAAATGAATTCGTGACAACCATGGATTTACTTTATCATCTGCATGAACAAATGAGTGCCTAGAATAACACTTTTTGTGATATGTACAAGGAAATACTAAATACTATCTACAAGGAAATATGAGCTATGCTTTGGTCTGTTTTGATAAATGAGGAAACAGTAATTGCTGTACTGCTGTATAAAACCACCCACAATGCACTATCACTGCCAGTAGTGTGCATCCAAGAAGAAGTATAGCAGATGCTGTAATTTCAGAAATTCGGCTTTCTTGTTGCACAACACAGCTTTCTACTCACAGGGTATAGAGGTAAGAAAGAGAGTCGAAAAATTCTTTTGATAGTCATATGTAATATATGTATTTATGTAATTATATATTATAGCTTCCCATCGACTTAACTAATTGATCATGATCCTAAGAACTGGATTGTAACTTATTTAAGTATTATACATGTACCCAATTTGGTTAATAGAGTTGCTGCTGATTATAAATAGTGGGTCATTGTTGTATGATGCTGCAATACTTTCATGTGACACTAAGCTATTAGTGTTAACAGTCATAATTAATGTCAAAATACCTAGGCATACTTTTTTTTTTGCAATTTTTTTTTTTTTTGTGAAATCATGTCCAATGCACATGGCCAAACGTCTCATGGAATTTAAAATTTGTGGTTCAGGGTCACACAGTTTATAGTGTACATATGTAATGCCGTAATTCATGAGTATTAAATTTCGCGGTCGGGGAATCAATCGCAAATAGAACACAAATTTGTCTGTTGCAAAAAACTTCACATACGGTATATTGTTCCCCGTCAACTGAAAGCTGTGCACTAGGCTGGCTATAACAGCGTAGTACAGTGGCAGTAAAAAGTTGCATACAGACAGTATCACCTGACAGCAGCTGTTTGACATATGAACTATCTACATTGTGATAGCCATATAAGGTATTACAGTCAGCAGAAGACCTTACAAAGTTGCGTACTGTATGTACGTATGTATGTAGTGCAAGGGTTCCATGCAATCATCAGCTACACATCACAAGAAACAGAAATAGTTTTGAGGAAACACTGTCAGCATAACCACATTCATTTTGTGATCTTGCAGCTAAGCATCATCAAAAGATAAATTTTGCACAGGCTTCTGTCTTCAATTGCCAAGACTTAGTGATATTAAAGTTGTTGCATCATCCACTACAGATTTTGAATTCATGGATCACTACCATAAAACTACGCACTGTACTGTGCACACACATAATATACACAGTATACATTAATGTAATAATCTTTCCAGTCAACAATTGAAGTTCACACGCCGTTCGGTTTTGAAGCAGTCGACCTGGGTACAAAAAATGTGCAAGAACTGGCCATTTATGCTATAGGTTACTAGTGGTACCTTGCAACAGCCATTGCAGGGTACTAGACGGGTCACCTCATATCTTGTTGCAGGAATCTTAAAGTTTCCCTTGTTCTTGTATGGCTACATCAATCACTTTGTAACTGCATATGTGTGGCATCAGATCAGTTAATAACCAGATGTCAGTAGCCAAATAGTTCCAGTTAGGGAAGCCAGTCACAGGAAACATAATCTGATAGTTGCTAACATGTAGTTTCCCCCAAAGACTGACCGTTTCTTGTTATTCCTGTATTACTATATGCATATGAGCTGAACCTTGAATTGCAACTAAAACAATCAGTGGGTTTTTCAGTGCTATTGCACACATGATACTTGCAGATGCACATACGTACATACGAAACATAAAGCAATCGTAGGACGAGCTGGGTGCATACACTCGGCTCATAACATCAAAAAATAACTAGATCATATCACAGACTTCAAACTGTTTCTCTTTTGCTATTAGGAATCTGCAAAATGATGGATAAGAGCAGTACATATTTACTTCTGGCACTAGCTCTGATGCTCTTCAGTGGGGGAAATTCCCAATGTCGTGAAAATGATATTGCAAATTTTGAACTATCTCAACACTGCAGTATCATCCATGATGCTCTTGAAGCAGCTCTCGTCCGCACAGATAATCTGTATCGGCTAAGGACAGCATTCTATCCGTCTTCCCACGTTGCCCCTGCACTGCTAATGGTACAGTACAATATTGTGCGTGCCAATAATGTCACAATGACAGTTCTACTGGGTTGGACAGAGTCTGGAGTCTTTGCTGCTATCAACCCTCACACATTATATAGCCTGCAGCTGCGAGCTCTGTATCACCCACTCAAGGAGCTGGTTCTCGAACCTAGAACGATTACCTTGTCAATTGATGTGGAGAATAGTGCAGAACTGACTGATGTACTAGACAGTGAAATAGAAGACGTGCTTAATATATTGAATTCACGGGTGAGTCTATCAATTGTGCTGGTAAAATAGTTTTTAGCTCCATATACACATAGTTACATTAGTTTCTATGAGGTTAGTGGAGCAGGTACGTAGCTTGCAGACTTGTGGTCAGAATTACAATCATTTATGTAATTACAAGTGCTGTACCAGAGGATGTAATAAATAATGACTCGTGTAGAACTCTAAAATAGCTGGCAGAGTGAAAGCAAACTTACCAGATTGCTCCAAAGAACCCCTCTTCTATTTTTACAGTCCTAGGTAAACTGTAAATCAGTTGCAATTTACGTAGCTAGATGGCTACGCCTTAGCAAAGCCTGATCGAGCATGGATTGGCAAGGAACAGTTAAGAATGGCACTGTCAAGGCAAGTAGACATTAAATTCTGTGCAAATGCTGAACCATTAATTTAGCCTCAAACATTGAATGTGCTTGAATAACAAACTCAGTATTAAATGCAAAATCGTTGAGCCACAAATTCTTGAACATACGTGGATGACGTAATGCACTCTCTGGCTAGCATTTCACCAAATTTTATTCTGCCAATATTTATGCACAACCGTTTTGGGATATTCCGCCAAATATAATTCCCGTCAAATTTTCCAGCTATGCAGTACATACGTACGCTTTATCTCCGAGATCTGGCCTCCCATTAAACCTTTACACTTGGCAGTACAAAGAAAGGAGGTGAATTGCGAGGAATGCTGGAAGGGTGGGAAGACTTAACACACTATCTCAGTGGATTCAAATGCCATTGGTACGTATTTCATTTCTGCAGCTGAAGGTATATGCTACTATGTATGAAGAACTGGAAAGATGGGATGGTACTAACATTGGGTACACCTGGGCCGTACGGTACACATCCACTGCTTTGCTACCAATTACTGTGATCTTATCAACCCCAATAGCTGCAGTGGTATTTGTTGTACTGTTTTCTGCCTTGCGGGGGATAGTAGACGAGTCTCCATCACTTGAATTTTTGTATGGCTTGGAAATCCCAGCACTTATCATCACCTTTGTTGAGTTCGTGACCTCAATCATCTTATGGGTTGATTGCTCAACCTTTTCATGTGTTGTAAAGGCATCCACTCCCATAGCAATATTTATTTTTGGAGTTTGTTTTGAAGTGCATTTACTAATTCATGGGTTGGTAAATGTGAAAAGATTGAGTAATTGCAAATGGTATGTCAAGCTCTCCTACTTGTGTGAATTATTCTTTTTAAATTTTGTATTCTTCAAAGCTCTCTTAGCACTGGTATCAATAAGCTTCATTCCTCTTATTCTATTGATTATAGTGTATCCAGCTGAAATCCTGTGCACGATTCTCATCTATTTTGCAGTTATTATACTCTTCACACTACTTCTGTCACCACTCACATACATCATAGCGTATAAAGCCAAAGACGTTACAGACAAAATCAAAAAGATCGAGAAGAAAGGGTACTGGAAATTAATCTGGAATAGGTGCAGAAAGAAAGATCCCGAAGACAATCTACCAGACTCAGCTACTGATGGAGGTACAGATACAGAAAGACCGGAAGCTACGCAAACAGGTGGTCCACGAGGTACCACAACAGACGAAGAAGATACAGATACACAAACGTGGTACGAATGGGTATGGAACAAATGCATAGAAAACAAAGAACATATTCTAGTGCTAGTCGGTGTGTTTAATGTTGCTCTCGTAGGCTTGCTTTTGAGTCTACTATACATGCAGGCCCTGCTGTCTGGGGCAACAAGCAGTACAGTTGTTAATTATATACTGATCATCATTACAGCTCTAGTACCTGGTGCATTGGTTGTTGGAACAAAGCGGGCATTAAAACGAACGAAAAAGAAGTACAAACTAGTGAAAGAAACACCGACACAAACAGATGATACGGGTTACGGCAGTAATGATAGCGATAGTGGAATGCCAGCAAAAAGGAATGCACAAACTGATGATACAAGTGACGACGGCAATAGTAGTGAGATTGGGCCACACCAACAACCACCAGAAACGGAGAGACAAACGGAAGACAGAGATCAGACAACAGCAGCAGAAATTCACATTCGCAACGAGGAAAGCGGCAGTGGAGAGCATACCAGCGGCCAGTGACACAGAAATATTTTTTATTACAGACACACTTTCTACAACTACTTACGCCTTCTTGGATTTTGTTTGTACTTTAAAACCCAAACAATTTAACTTTAGTTATTATGTGTATTTCGTAATGTTTAGGTTCTTTAGGTTTGGTTGCACAGGTGGTAATTTGTGCGGACATAATTTAGAGTTTATTTGCATGGATTCAATTTGTGTGCTGCATCTCCATTCACTCACTGTACAGTTTGGGTTTTGTTTGCAAGAGGAGAAATTGCTACACAGAGTAAAAAGCGGTTGTATTGTGCAATACGAGTGTATGCAACATAATGATGCTGTGCACTACATGCATGCTTACGCAGATACTGTCGGTGAGCCAGTTGTAGCTATACAGTAAAAACACTGATGTCACCTACATAAAATGCTACAGATGCCTTCTTGAAGGTGATAACATGCATGTGTTATGAATCAATAGATGACTGTATGAATAAGGTAAAAAGCCTTGCATCACCCAGTTTTGTTTGTGAGAGCAAGTGTTCCAGTATTTATATCTCAATTTTGGCACAGGCTACACATATCTGAGTGCCTCTCAATTAAAGTAATCTGTACTACCTTTTATCAAAAACAACAACAATACCTATGCTCGGTACAAAAGCACACTCACTTAGCCAACTCCAAGGCAGGTACACATGCCCCAGGCCGGTAGTTACTCCTCCCCCGGTACTCCTTGGCAAAGGTATAGTCCTGGATGTTAACGTGACCGTCCAGGAGTTTGCTACACTGCCGCTGTACATAGGTCTTCACCAGAGAGAGGTCTCGTGTGGTAAATAGGATGCGTAGGGACTTCTCGAGAACCTGCATGGATTGTGGGTAGGGTGTATCTCATATTAGCCTCGTTCCCAGTGGAGGGGAGAGTAGAGCTTGGTACACACTGTTTGGACATGCGCGAGAATTTATGAAACAGGGCCAGTAAAAGTGTCCGCCAACGAACTCAGTCACATGGCAAGGAGTAGTACGGAGGCAGTATACACGTACATAGTAAGCGTAATAACTAGAATCTCTCAGATTTGTGATTTGCTACCGCTGAAAAGGCCTTCTAACCAGTCAAGAATAGCACAAATACCTGGAATTTTATGTCCGCTAGGGTTATGGCAGCTGTCTATTTTCACTGACAGTCTAGAAATTCGGACGCGCCTCTCTCCTTGTAGCTGCTCGATTTGTAATCCCAGATCTGGCCTTCAGCGACTTTCAGAGGTAAACGGGATCGAACAATCAAAACTAATGATCACTTTCTAGGCATCTACATGGCAAAAAACCATCAGCACCGGCTTAGCTTCGTTCCCAGACTTTTCTGATAGTACCACCATCTTCAATTGTACGCGTGCAACGAACGATAATATGATGATGAACGGAGCGATATTGTGGCGTTGTATTCGCTAGTTTCCAAAGCCCCAGAAATCCTGGAGTAACTGAGCATGCGCAAACAGTGTGTACCAGGCTCTTTACTCCGCCCACGCAAGAGCCTGGGAACGAGGCTAATCTCACATAAGAACACAAGATTGAAAGACTACTTCATATCTGAAAACTGGGTATGTAGCTCTTAGACTAACAGCCTACAGAGGGGAGGGTTTTTAGTACGCAGTAATGCTTGTATGTACGTATATTATGAGAGTGTAAGTGTCAATACCTTGGCAACAGCAGGGCAGGTGTCCCTCCTGACTGTCTCAATGCCCTTGGCATCAAACTGTGGCTCCACCTGGTCCTCTGACTCATACATAAATCCCACATATCGGTTCTTGGTCTGGAGAATGCAGGGAAGATACACCTGGAAATAGAAAATCAAGAATCTTTTCCATTTCCGTATTCTAATTTTTCATATCTGAAAGACCTGCTAGGAATGTAACTGGACTCATATGTTACTAGGTAGGCATAATTATGGTAGGCAGCTTATTATTTTCTGCATTGTAAAGTGCTTGCAACAGTAACTGCTACCACACAGCTTTAAATATCCCTAGCACAAGTCTACCTCTTACACTCATTTCTAGGATTACCCACCCCACAATTGAGAAACCTAAAGTTGAGTTCAAGAGCTGAAATTACAGTTAACCTTTTCGAACTTTAATTTCACAGGTTTGGGGTTATCTGCTGTCACTCTCCGACAGATCTCCCTCCCAATCCTGAAGGCCTCCTCTTTCGGAGCTCCCTTTAGGAGGACAAACAGACTGGAAAGAGTGATGAAGAAGGGTTAGTGTCAATAAATCCAAGTGGTCTGAGAAAGTATCCAATTCTAGCTAAATTTAAAAACAAACAGGGAACACGTTCAGCTTATTTTAATATGCTACAGTACTTCAATGGTATTGGTCACCAGACATAAGATTCAACATTATGGAGACAGGGTTCCCTGAAAACCACTAGGTTTTTATGCATAATGTAATGGAGGTCTATCTGTATACTATTCATATGTGGCTAAGGACCACAGCTAGTGTTAGAGCTTTGTGATCGAACTATAAGCAGAAACGGTTGCTGTCAGCACTATTCACCTGTCTGTGGCTCCATAGACAACCCTGGCCCGCCACTCTGGGGTAGAATTGACCAATTGGATTGCCCGTTCCAGAGTTTCCCGGGCTTTTCTCACAATACTATCCCCAATCTCAATGCAGGGCATTCTACCAGAGAAGCTGGCTGCAGTGTACCCATATGTGACATTGGCAATGAGCTTGAGACCCAATTGCCGGGCATCCAGCATCCTTCCTAGAGCCTGTAAGGTGTGTGAAAAACAAGGTGACGTCTTGTGGGGTATGGAGATTGAATAGCAATGTCTTTAGTCCTCAGCTTCTTTCATACGCACTCCAATGCATTAGTAACTCCCATTGACACAATGCATTGATACATCAATACAACTGCTGAATTAAAAAACACCAGACAGCCGTGCTACTTTATTGCAGGGTAGGCTCAGAATGCTAGTTAATTCCCATATCAAAGAGCATTAATATTAATGTATCAAAGAAAACACTAGCAGGACAGTATGTTGTGCTAGCAGCTGGGATATTATCCAAGATACAACAGCACTGCATACGTATGAGATCACGCTTTTGAACAGGTACATGTACATGGCACAGTCATCTGACCAGAACATCTTGGAGTCATCAACCTAAAATTATAACTGCTTCCTGTATATCACGTGCAAGTATATGTGCACCAATCCCTTGACCGGTACATGTACGTACCTTATTTCCCTTGTGTTGCTTCATAGAGTTCTTGACCATTATTCGAGTACCGAGAATCTCCTCCAGCATCCTGAAAATAACAAGCACGTACATACACATGGTATACTCATTCGTAAGCCAATAAAAATAATCAGTGGTACAACTTGAGGCTTTAATTAACTAAAGGTGGTACCCTAGTTAGTGATCAAGAAATATTTTTTTTATGGTTTAACCGATTGGAAGAAACTTCTAAGCTTACACAAAAGCAGATATCGCCAAACTTAAGGGCTTTTAGTTAATACTAGTGTGTAGTAGCGTAGAGTTGTTGTGTTATGTAATGGTTACGTAGGATTATGTCATTAGCGCATTGCCCCCTGCGCCGTTTGTTATGACACTGTCTTTTGTGTTCTGTCCGCATGTTTGTTCCCATTGTGTTGGTTGTCTGTATATAGTTAGGTTGTATGTTGTCTTGCAGTCATAGAAGTTTAGTCACTCTTATGAGTACCTTCCGTTCGAGTTGCGTGCGTTAGCAAGACACTACACTGGCGACGAGGATCTAACGTCATGGCCATGCTCCACGGCAGCAGCGGCGAGTTTGACAGCAGTCGGGAGGACTGGACGTCGTATTCGGAACGGTTGATGCAGTATTTCGCGGCGAACGATGTCGAGGCGGCCGGAAAACGGCGCGCCATTCTGCTCAGTGTGTGCGGTGCATCCACGTACCGCTTGATCCGCAACCTCGTGGCGCCGCAGAAGCCCACGGACAAGTCCTTCGAGGAGCTTGTGGCCCTGGTGAAGCAACACCACAACCCCAAGCCGTCTGTTATTGTACAGCGTTACCTCTTCAACACTCGAGTTCGCCGTTCGGGAGAGACCGTAGCAGCATTCGTCGCAGAGTTGAGGCACCTCACTGAACATTGCGACTTTGGGGCCTCACTGGACGATATGCTGAGGGACAGGCTGGTGTGCGGGATCGAAGACAACCGCATCCAGCGCCGGCTCCTTGCGGAACCCTCCTTGACACTGCAGAAGGCATTTGATCTAGCCTTGGCCCTCGAATCGGCCGACCGGAATGCTCAAGACTTGCAGAAGTCACAGGCCACGCCTATTCACGCCCTCTCAGGCAAGCAGGCGGAGACTGGATATCCGAAGCAAGATAGTGGGTGCTACCGTTGTGGAGGGAAGCACCAAGCTGCAGAGTGTCGTTTCAAGGAGGCGGAATGCCACCTGTGTAAGAAAAAGGGCCATCTTGCCCGTGTGTGCCGGAGCAAAGACAAGAAGCCTGGACGGACCAGGCCATCATCTAAGGGCACGTCACGGCAGACCCATTTGCTCACTGTCGAGAATGCCACTGAAGCGTCAGCATATGCACTATTCAACCTGACGAGTGGCAGAGCCAAGCCGTTGGTCACCACCCTCCAAGTCAATGGAGCTGATCTGAGCATGGAAATCGACACGGGTGCTTCCGTGTCCATCATCAGTGAAGGTACCTATACCCAGCTCTGGTCTACGGTGCATGCCCCAGCCATGCAGGACTCTATGGTGAGGCTGCGAACGTACACTGGAGAGGAACTCCAGGTGTTGGGTGCCATCAGCGTGGATGTGCTTTACAAGGGGCAGGAGATTCACCTTCAGCTGGTGGTGGTGGCTGGAAACGGTCCGAGTCTGCTGGGCAGGGACTGGTTGCGGGAGATCCAGTTGGACTGGAAGGAACTGCACCTCATTCGGTCCTCCTCCCCCGCCCTGCAGGGCGTACTGGATAGCCATGCCGACGTGTTCAGAGACGAGCTGGGCACTGTGCGAGGGATGACAGCAAAGATTCATGTTGATGCTCAGGCACGCCCCAGTTTTTACAGACCGAGATCGGTCACCTATGCAATGCGAGGCAAGGTAGAGAAAGAGCTCGAACGTCTTGAACAGCAGGGCATCATTGAGCCAGTACAGTTCTCGGATTGGGCGGCCCCAATTGTCCCCGTGCTCAAGAAAGATGGCTCAGTGCGGATCTGTGGAGATTATAAACTCACAGTGAATCGGGCAGCCAAGCTGGATACTTATCCCCTGCCACGAATCGACGACCTGTTCGCATCTCTGTCAGGGGGCAAGCGGTTCACAAAGCTCGATCTGGCTCATGCCTATCAGCAGGTTCCCCTTGATGATGAGTCCAAAGAATTGGTCACAATCAATACGCAGAAGGGGCTTTTTCGTTACAATCGACTTCCGTTTGGTGTGGCCTCTGCACCCTCGATTTTCCAGCGGACTATGGAAAACCTCCTCCACGGTATCCCACATGTCTCAGTGTACATCGACGATATCCTGATCACTGGAGAATCAGACACAGAGCACCTCAACAACCTCGCCGAAGTCTTGAAGAGGCTGGAAGCAGCAGGTATGCGCCTGAAACGTAATAAGTGTTCCTTCTTGCTTCCCCAGGTTGAATATCTTGGACACCAGATTTCGGAGAAGGGCCTGCAACCCACCAAGGAGAAGGTGCGAGCAATCGTGGACGCCCCAGCACCGCGGAATGTTTCACAGTTGAAGTCGTTCCTAGGGATGCTGAACTACTACAGCAAATTCCTACCCAACCTGTCGACCCGCCTGGCACCCCTGTACAGGCTGCTGCAAAAACAGATGAAGTGGTCGTGGGGATCAGAGCAAAAGCAGTCATTCCAGGATGCCAAGGTACTGCTGACCTCATCATGTGTACTTGCACACTTTGACCCCCAGAAGGAGCTGACCCTCTCATGTGATGCATCACCGTATGGAGTGGGGGCAGTCCTGTCGCACAAGTTGGAGGACGGCTCTGAACATCCAGTGGCTTTCGCATCCAGAACCCTCACACCTGCAGAAAGAAAGTACGCCCAATTGGACAAGGAGGGCCTGGCTATCATTTTCGGGGTGAAGCGTTTCCACCCGTACCTCCTGGGTCGAAGGTTCAAGATCTATTCCGACCACAAGCCACTGCAGCATCTATTCAGCGAGTCACGAGCGATCCCACCCATGGCCTCTGCTCGCATCCAACGGTGGGCCCTCACCCTTAGCGCCTACGATTACAGCATTGCCTACAAGCCGGGGAAGGAGCATGCCAATGCTGACTTGTTGAGCCGGTTGCCTCTGCCTGAGTCCCCTGGAGAGACACCCCTGCCGGAAGAGACCATCTTGTTGATGGAGAGCCTGAGTATGTCACCAGTGAGTGCTCGACAGATCAAGTCATGGACGGACCGTGATCCTGTGCTCTCCCGAGTACGGAGATTTGTGTTGCAGGGATGGCGATCAACCAACGACCCCGTGCTACGCCCCTACCAGAGACGGAAGAACGAGCTGAGTGTACAAGATGGTTGTGTCTTGTGGGGCAATCGTGTTGTTGTACCTCCCCCAGGTCGAGTGAAGGTGATGGAGGAGCTGCATGAGGGCCATCCGGGTGCCTCACGCATGAAGAGCTTAGCTCGAGGCTACGTCTGGTGGCCGAACATGGATGCAGAGCTGGAAGGAAAGGTGAAAGACTGTATTTTGTGCCAGACCAACCAGAAGTCCCCACCCCCAGCACCCTTGCATCCCTGGGAGTGGCCAGAGCGCCCCTGGTCACGCCTCCACGCTGACTATGCCGGACCATTCATGGGAAAGATGTTCCTGGTGGTAGCTGACGCCCACTCCAAGTGGCTAGAAGTGAAGGTGGTGAACTCTGCTACATCCCAGAGTACCATCCAGCAGTTGAGATCCATGTTTGCCACCCACGGCCTTCCAGAGATGCTGGTCACAGATAATGGGTCTGTGTTTACTAGTGCTGAGTTCCAAGAATTCATGCAACGGAATGGAGTCAGGCACATCAAGACAGCCCCCTACCACCCGGCCTCTAACGGACTTGCAGAGAGGGCGGTGCAGACTGTCAAGGAAGCATTGAAGAAGTCCAACTCAGGAACTGTCGAAGCGAAGGTGGATCGATTCTTGTTCCATTACCGGATCACCCCTCATTCTACGACTGGAAGACCCCCTGCAGAGTTACTGATGGGCAGACGCCCCCGGTCCCATTTGGATCAAATCCACCCTGATCTGGCCACCCATGTCCATGATAACCAGAGAGCACAGAAGGCTGAGCATGACCAACATGCCAGATCCCGATCCTTTGCTGTGGGGGATGCCGTGTTCATACGAAATTTCACCCGTGGTCCCACTTGGGTCAGTGGAACTATCGTGAAGGCTCAGGGACCATGTTCGTATCGAGTGAAGTTGGCTGACAGTCGAGTGGTACGTCGGCATGTGGATCACATTCGTCTTCGGTCCATTGTCAACCCACCAGAGCCAGCTACAGAGGAGACTCTCGATGACTTATTTCCTACTCCGTCTTCCGATATCGATCCATCCGCCGAATCGACTCCTGCCGTCTCGCCTCCAGCGCCCCGTCGCTCTGGTCGTGTCCGTCGACCACCAGACCGGTTATGTGAGACTCTTAGTTAAACTGACTGTTTTGATTTAAGGGGGGAGAGATGTAGTAGCGTAGAGTTGTTGTGTTATGTAATGGTTACGTAGGATTATGTCATTAGCGCATTGCCCCCTGCGCCGCTTGTTATGACACTGTCTTTTGTGTTCTGTCCGCATGTTTGTTCCCATTGTGTTGGTTGTCTGTATATAGTTAGGTTGTATGTTGTCTTGCAGTCATAGAAGTTTAGTCACTCTTATGAGTACCTTCCGTTCGAGTTGCGTGCGTTAGCAAGACACTACATTGTGCAGATAGCCTCGCGCAGAGACATGACGTAAGTTAGTTAGCACCAAACCACACCCACTAGGGAGTTGCATCGCCCACGCAATTGCCGGAGAAGCTACTCGACATGAATGGGCCTTCAGGAGACGAATGTCTCCGTATACACCACAGTTCCAAGGACCAGCTATGGCTGCTACACGAGAGCATAGTTGCTTGAAACTCATGTTCGTATCGCTGGTGATCGATCCACGTACTGTCTCTCTCCAGTGGGCAGATGTCTGCTGAAATAGAGGCTACACAAACTGTAATCACGTTGGAGCTGTAGTGGGTAAAAAGAAGTGATTGATTTGTCCAGATCTCTGATCCTTCGGGCGTCAGAAGTACAAAGGCGGCATCCATGTAACTCGTTCAGGACGCCAGCTTGAACACGTGCTTGCCCCCTGGGGTGCCCCCGGAGCCAGATGCGTTTCGTTACAGCTGTAGTAACAATACGTATACGGAACGTACAGACGTAGGAATAACACGTATAAGGAACGTAACCGGAGATTTAATTGCATTCCTAAGCGTGACGGAAGTTGCGCACATATATATGCTAGCTGAGATTTTAGCCCACACTGCACGATTAGTTGTCTCGCGCTAAGGCGCTCGGCAATTATGTCATCACTATAGCCTCAGGCTCAGGGAATATTTTAACACCATTGCAGCGATTATGGCCAAGTATAACTAAAAATGGGTTAAAATTAAAGAAAAACACTATCTAGAGAACCACAAGCCAACATTTTCAGTAAAGTAAGCCAGAGAGTCTATTTATGACTCTATTGCATTAGTACTACTGAATGAAGGCAGCCGTAGTTCAAATTAATGGCAAAGAGCATACTACTAAACAGGCTTTCTACTCTAGTGAGTGGCAGCCTATCCTCTAGTGAGTAATGGGGCCCCTCCCACCTGAGGTGAGGCTTTTCTCACCCTGACATGAAGCCCCTCCCACCTTGACATAAGGACCTCCCACTTGATGTGAGGCCCCTCCCACCCAACATGAAGCCCCTCCCACCTTGGCATGAGTCCCTTCCTGACATTAGGCTTCACAAAGACAACTCCATTTGGAGAGATGCTGACATCGTCTTTAATCCTCTGCAGAGAATATGTGGTAAGGCAAGTGCTATATATTTGGTGAGCTCAACTACATGTACGTCAGTATAAACTAACATATATTATACATGAATGGTTAACATATTGTTTTTATAGCCCAATCAATTGCATATGACATTGTAAGCTCATTCTGCTGAGTATGACTTAGTGGGATTTCATTCCTTGAATTATTACTATAAGGAGACCATTTTACCCTTTCTTAGCAAAACACCCAAAGGACCCACATTAATCTCTGTTATTCAGGGCACTCACACTGAGCACATGTGGTGGTACACTGAGAGAGTTGGTCCCAAAGGTGAAGTCTCCATGCCTGGATTGGAGGAGAAGGAACATACATCGAGACCCTGTTTAATATATCAGGTCTGAAAATAAGACTGTGTTCACAATATAGTCCGGGGATAGGACTTAGTCTATATGGTCATAGCACCAGTGATTATGACCACGGCATCGGATCTTGGAAATGTAACTATGTTCAGTATGGGATTGAGACTGTATACTCACAGTGCCAGGTTCCTCAGCCTCCCCAGACAGGTGGTGAAGCAGTAGTTGTGTCCAATGATGATGGAGGGATAGAGGGACTGGAAGTCCAGCAACACCACTGGATCCACGTAGAACTTAGATTCCGGTTCCAGAATCAGAGGAATGCACTCAGGAGCAGCCATTCTGGAATGGGACCATGACACAGTCAGTCAAGATTGCCGAGCCAGTGGTACAGTGCTGTGTGCAGTCAGCCCTCTAGGCTACACAAGTATAAAGTGAAAGGCTACTTCTCTTGCTTGGCAATAGTCAATCCCATAGCCAGTGCCTTGAGTCCTCTCCACCTTTAATTAGCAAATTCTGATTTAGCGTTGTTTCAAAATAAATCATAAATCTTACCATGTGGCCAGGAAATGAAGTTAACTGACTGCATATTTAGACTAAGTGATACATGGAAAGGAGAGGGGGTGTATATAAGATTGCTGTGCGTTGAGGGTCAAGGATAGCTATAATGAGGTGCCATTACTGATCACCAAATTGTCGATTCACCAACAGTTTCTACTAGTACACGATAGTTGCTTAGCCATTCCATTCAGACTCATGTAAGTAGTGTATATGGTTTTATACATGATTTTTTAGTAGGGGTGGGAAAAATGATGTACATGCATGAACCACGCCCCCTAGGGATGTAGGGATATGCTCTCTCAGAAATTTACATGCTCTAAGGTTGCTCCTGGGGCCACAAAAAGGCTGAAAATTAGCTACTAATAAACTACTAAGTATCCAAAAAAATATCAACTTCGGGGGGGGAGGGGGGGGGGGGGGGGGGGATGGAGGGGGGAGGGGAAGAAATCCCAGACCACCCCGTACGAAACTCTGCTGAAAATGTGGTTACCGCACATCCCTATAATTAGGCAATCCCAATCCACTCTGCATGTACGTACAGTCACACATGTATGTAGTTCAGTATATAACATTTCTGGTACATTAGGTACTGCCCCCATACCTTGCCCTTTGCTGCACACTGGGGGATACTGCGATGAAGTTGGCGGGTTTGGCCAGACGCAAAAGCATGGATTCCACTCGATACTGGAGGAGAAAAGAAAGCAACTATAGCCTCACCTCTAGGCCCATGTGTGTGTCTCACTTTAGCTGAGAGTATATTGTCTCATGCATGTGATGTGTAGGGTAGAAAGTTGAATTTTTACACGGTCAAGGATAATTGCAGTTCTCAGGCAACGAAGGACATACACTTCTTATAACTACTTGCTTGTACCACAGACTGAATGTCTCAAGCAAAAGGTAGAAAGTACAGCTGTCTTTAGACCAGTTTCTACCCATACATAATGAAGTACATAGTTAAATCATTGGGACAAAGAACAAAGCTCTCTAGTAGCAAAGAGACATAGGCATAAGAGCGTGGAAACGAGGTGACTCAAGTGTACTTACATATGTGTATGTTGGTGTACATACAATGCCACATTTGTGTGTGTACCGTATTTCCTCGATCAGACGCTGCCCTCAATTAGTTACCACCCTCAAATTGTAGCCGCACCTCCAGAAGTATTGAACAAAATAGTCACCACCCCCGAATCGTGGCCACGGCTAGTACTCGAACACAATTAGAACAAGGCTCAGCTCAGCAAAATACTGTTACAGTAGCTGCAGATGAGAATAGAGTAAAATACTTAGTTGTCTAAGCTCAGCTTTATCTTTTATGACGTCTGTGAGTGATCGGAGCCCGATTGAGTCTACCTGCAAATCTACACTTTTGACATCTTTCTGGAAAAATGCTAGAAATGTACCTTGTGGTGGTTTTGTGATCACTTTGAGGCATGACGGGCGATCAAAGAAAGCCAAGAAATGGATTTATTGCGTCTTTTGTGTAGTTTAACTTGGTCCGGTTTAATAAATGCTGCCCTCAAATAGTCGCCGGCCTTGCCAATGAATAGTGCCGCAAAAAACCGTGTGATGAAGTAAGTAGTAGCTGCGGCGTCTGATTGAGGAAATATGGTACGTGTGTATGTATGTGTCTTTGCATGTACATTTTTAGCACGTGTTTTTTCGTGTAAAGAAATGAGTACACAAAACTATGTACGAAGATGTGGGAAGTGGTGTGTGTGTATAAGAGGGAGCAAATAGTGTACCTGAATGCAGTGTGTGGCATGTGGTAAATATGCAAGATAGGGAAGGACTAGGAAGTATATAATATGATTATGAAGGAGGGAAGACAGTATCATGTGGTATGCATGTGAAACGTGCATTTTACCTAATTAGAGCACATGTTTAGAACCGCTGCCCCTATTAACCCAATTTTTGGAATATTTGTGGCAGTTGATACACTTAATTAAACCATACATATACCCCTTTTCATTACAAAATTGCAGAGTACAAGTTTAGCAAAGGGTAACGAGCACCAACTTGGGATCCTCTGGACAGGACACTCTCAAACTCGATGCCGTACAGTCGGGCAAATTCACTTGTCCGACAAATCACATTGAACTTCTCAAGTAACTGATAATTGCCATGGCAGTGGTGAATATAGTGTCCCACAACTCTGTACCTACATAAAGATGTACAATACCTGGTTATTAATAGCCAGATTGTGAAAATGCACAACACACACTCTACCACATATGCATACATACAGTGGTGAGTTTTACCCCGTTGCATGGGCAAATCCCTGTATATTTTCTCGTAAGTAGAGTAGCTTAGTACATATACATGTAGCTGTAGCTGGGTAGTGTAAAGGACTAGACCAAATAAGGCTTTAGTGGAGTAGATGGTCTTATGGCTGCAGGTTAGTTTGGCCCATGTGTACAGACAGACTACAAGGGGGCACTTACTAGGGGTATAGTAAATAAAATCAATATGACAATGTTGTACATGTTATATTAGCAATCTGCATACATGAATTTGTATCACGGCATCGTACCTTGAAGTTTAATTACTTGAGTGATGTTTATCATGTACGGCTCTAGTTCTTACCGGTAGAGTTTGCTGTTGTGCTGGTACCAGCGTGTGAGAGTCTGATGGGAGAAGAGAGGCACTCGCTGGTGGAGGACATGGTAGTACACATTCTCATAACTGTAGGTGTTCAGGGCAATCTACAGGGAAAGATGGACGAGAGGAGGCATACACACACCCAGGTTTATGACTTCAATATATAGCAAGAAAGTACCAAAAATGCGGGCTGCCTTTTATTGTAGCGAGTCAACTGATACCTGGATTGTAGCCACGGCAGGTAGGATGCCATTGTTAAACATCTTATCTGAGTGATGGACAGATCCACATTTGTCTATACACATTTGTCTATAAAACCAGGATGGGGGCCTTTATCATTAAATAATTATTCCATGAGCACATAAAAAGAACTTTCCTCACCGGGAAAGTTTATTTTATGCACTCTTGAATATTCCCATGCACTCTTTCACCCATGATTGATGCTGCGAAGTGTAAAGTACAGCAGGTGAGTGTAGATGTGGATGTCAGACACAGTAATAAATCACAACCTGACACTACAGTTGCCATGCATGGAACCATAGTGCCAAACTCTTGGCAGTGTATCAAATACGCAATGATTGTATGCCCATTATATTCCAGTGATGTCATTATGACATCATCAGTACACACGGACTTCACCTCATGCCTCATAATCTTCCACACATTGATGACAGTTCTGCCCAGGATGTGGAGGTCAGAAGGTCTCCGTGCACCTGACCCCACCCCCTTGGCACTTTTCACACCAGGGAGGTCTGGAATGGGAATAGAAATAGTCCATTATATGCATCACGAACAGGATAAAAGTATCATTTGCACTACTGCATTACATGCCACCTAACCATGAGCCCAGTGAGCCAAGGTAGTGGTATCAAGCTAGCATAGTTTTGTGTTCTCTAGGCAACGGAGTGGTAGGTAGTGATAAGACGTGGCAACTATTGGGGGTGTACTACTCAATTACTGAATCACCACTTTTGCAGTAAGCTCAGTTGAATTGTGCATGATGAGACAGGTTGACCCGTTCTACAGCTGCATTTGGCTTGGGCTGACCTGTTGCTGAGCATAACCTCGGGTGGTTTATGAGAAATTTAAAATGCCCAGCTGGTTTTCAATCTTGTATCATTGCAATTATGATGTGACTTCCATTGCCTAAGTTGTCACAGCTTCCTCAAGGCATGCGTCGACATTTTCCTCTACTTGTAACATTACATGCCCTGAAGAAAGCTGTGAGAACACACTTACATGTAGATCATACAGGCCATACAGCTAGTTTACATATCTATTTTATGAATATACATCAGTTGGTATAAAATCTAAAACAATTATGTGTAACCACACCTCACAAAGATAGTAGATATGGAAATGAAACAAAGAGTAAGAAACATTACTCATCAACTTGATTTGCTTCCCTGCAAGGGGGCTATGGCAGGAGTTGGAATGAGGCTAGGAATAAGACTGGGACTCACTCGGCATCCTAGAGAGCTCATTGACTAAGTTGATGTTGAGGGTGGCCGCTCGATCAATCAGGTATCCCCATGATGTCATAATGACCTCATAACCAATGAGGAAGTCTGGATCAGTTCTGCGGGAGATATTATAGATACACACAGTACAATGAATAATTAGGTCCAGCTAGCAAGCGGGTTTGGTAGCAATGTATATAAAGCTTTCCTACTGCTCCTCTGCTCAAAGGTTCCGAGTTCAATCCCAGCTGGGCTCCGATTTTTTTTTTAGAGTTACTTTAATGTTTTTTTTTGCACCATCTTGATGATTTGCATACCTATATGAAAGTATTGAGCTGAAATTGAAACTCAGACCTGTTCATAAGCCCTATCCGAATGGTATGTCCCCCTTATGTTTATCTCTCTGTGCATCCACCCTTAATGCGTGCGCTAAGAGTACGTCATTGTGTTACGTACATTTACTATGCCACTATAGCTGCAAGCACAATGGGAGCTACTGCAGGCAAGCTAGCATACTTTTTGTGTTGCATACCCAGTAGATGGCAAACAATGGTGGATCATGTATGCTTAAAGATTGTGGTTTGTGGCTTGGAAATTTTAAAACTTTTGCTGCTTAATAAAGCAACATGTGGGAACGCTGCTCGAGAGGGCAATGGCAGGACAACTTTTTGTTTATTCCTGCTGAAGACGAGCATGTGCATAATGCCAGTATGAGGTGTGTAGAAAATTGCCTGTAGTCTCTGACTAGTCTAGTGCTGTGCAACACATTGACAATATTTCTTGATACAAAATCTTCTTGGTATGATTACACTAACATGGTATAGTCTCACATTCTAGCTCACCAGGAGTCAATGAGCGACAAAGTCACTAAGGAGTGTGCAACTTCAACTTAACTGCGAGTGCCATCCAAAGTTATATTCAAATTTCCTTATTTGGAAACCAAAAACGTTATCTATATGTAACCTGACGACAAAGAAATACACATGGCCGTAATTGCGAGACACGGGAACTACCTACCGTTCTTCTGATAGAGTCAACATGGCGAAGCTATAAGCATGCACAAAAAGTACACTTTCTGGTCACAAACCCAACCCAGCCAAGGTCCCACCACCATCTCTTCCCTGTACTCCAATCAATAACATAGAAAACAGTTGTCTTCTTACTTTCTGACGAGCTGCACCACATGTTCAATGAGGTCGACCTCCGATGTAGCATAGGACACCTCAATAGAGGGGGAGAGACCACAGTGGGTAAGACAGAGGTTCAACTCCGCAGAGCTCTCACCATCCCTCCTCACACCCTCACTGGAACCAGCCCCACTCCCCACAGCAGCGCAATCGGCAGTCCTTGGGGCACTGTTTGAAGACAGCTGTGACCCGGCAACAACAGCAGCCTCCTTGTCTCCTATCAATGGACTAATGACTCTCCCTTGCTTCCCCAGAGAAACACCACGGTGAGGTGGAGTCTTGCCGGGAGATTTTGCTGTCTTTTTGGGTGATTTTGTCTTAGCAGGGGAGGCAGTACTCTGCTTCTCCTTCAGAGGAGAGGTGTGGCTCCCTTTCAGGGGAGAGGACTGTGGGGTGTGGCTCCCTTTCACTGGCGACTTCTAGATAAAAATTTAATGAAAAACTCCTTATCATAGCACCTAACAATGTTCGTCTACAGTAAATGTAACTCCAGGAAATTTTAGTATTTATCCTACTTAATGTACGTGGCCACATTGAATACCTATGGTAATTGCGAGCCATATTATCATTATGATAGTTGTCATGGTTAGTTTAGGAGGGAATACGTTTTACACCAACAGACCCTGGGCATGCTCAGAATTTTGTGTGGGAATGCATCTGCATGTGTGAAGCACACATCATGAGCTCACTCGTTACCAGGTTGTTTCGGTATCTTTGCAGTTATACAACAACACACTACTGATTTTCAACGATTCGGAATAGGGAAAATCCCATGTCAGCCACACTTTCCCACATGAAACCCAGCATATACGTTGTGCAACAGAAGTAACTGTAACCACAGAATATATCATGTTACTGAGGGGAACAGATGTTTGTTTAAGCTAAAGTTACAAGTGTATACATGTACGCTACACAATCATATTATGTAATATATGTACGTAGGTCCCAATTCATTGACCTCTGTACAGTAGCTATACCTTCTTCTTCCCCGGTGACTCTCCGGCCTCCTTCACAGGGTGGTTGTCCACATCGATGGCTATGACCCCCAGTCTGCAGTTCTCACTACCATCAGCGGCCGTCCAGTCATTGTGGATGTAGTAGAACACTGCTAGGATGGGATCGAACTCTGGGTCGGGACGGAGGGTACCTCGGGTACGGGCGTGGAGTTCGAGGCTCATGCAAGTCAGGTGCTGCACCTGCGAATGTGTATGTGTGTGTGTGTGTGTGTGTGTGTGTGTGTATAAGCATGTGTGTGTGTGTATGTGTGTGTGTGTGTATAAGTATGTATGTGTGTGCATGTGTGTACAAGTATATGTGTGTATGTGTATAAGTATGTGTGTGCGTGTGTGTATAAGTGTGTGTGTGTGTGTGTGTGTGTGTGTGCATGCAGTGTGTGCTTAAATGTAAGCTGATCATGTTTATTCTAAATAGCAACGAAATGCTTACTATTCAAGGCACGCAGCCAGCCCATATACTTTATGAATTTTAGTTTGCTTATGTATGATTTTGCTTATATACTATATGTACTCAGAGCAACAGAGTAGGGTGTGGGTTACCTCATGATTGCCACATGCTCCCGGCAAGGCAGACTGGCTGAGCTTGAAGCCATAGGTATTGTTGGGGGTGGGGCCTTCCAGTTGTGAGGTTTCCTTCTTCAGTTGAGTGATAGGGGTGAAGGGGAGCTGGTGTGCATTGTGCACGTGTGAAATGTGTTGGTGCGTGTGTGTGTGTGTGTGTGTGTGTGTGTGTGTGTGAGAAAGAGAGAGAGGGGGTATGTGGGATGTGTGTGTGTGTGTGTGCGTGTGTGTGTGTGTGTGTGTGTGCCAACTTCGTGTGAATACCACAAGTAAACTATACTACTATTAAGAAAAGATGGAAAGCTAATATGCACATGTATTTTAGAAGTCAGGTAAAATGAAATTGTTTACCATGGGAGAAAAGGGCTCACTCTCACGATAGGAATTCATATGATATTGTACATTCTCACCCGTATTCTTTCACTGGAGGGACAGTCCACTCTCAAATCCTTCATCCTCACGGGTGTAGCCTCCCTCTCCACCCTCTCAGTACTGGCACCCCCTCCCACCCTCTCACCTTCCCCAACCATGGGTGTGCTGTGCCGGGGGTGGGCAGTTGCGGGGACATGCCCCTGGGGAGTCTTTTCACAAGTAACAAGTAAGTTTCTCTTCTTGTTATCACCCTGCGAGGAAGGCTCGGTAGTCTTCTCTCCTATCATGTCATTGCTTGAGCTCTCGGCTAAGCCTTCACTGACTGGGTTTTCGAGCAGCGAAATCGGCACCTGGTAACTGGTGACAGAGTACACACTCATGTTGTCTGCGCTGGAGTCTGACTGGATGCTGCCGGGGCTCTTCAGCATTTCCTCAAAAGTAATCTCCTTAGCCACTTGCGAAGAGCTTGGGGTTGACGATGGACTGGCCTTGGGAATTTCAATTTCAGTCTCTCCTTTGCTGAGCGATAGTGGTGAATTTGCACGAGGTATGGGCTCTAAATTAGCCTTTTTCACAGCTGTATCTCTGCTTTCACTACCTACAGCCTGGGTCAGAGTCTGACTACTGCTAACAATCAAGGTAGTTGCTGTTTCATCACTGCCTTCAGCTGGCAAACAAGTTGAGGATACACCAGCTTGAGTTTTACAGCACTGTCCTTCCGTTGTCTTACCAATGTCTCCGACTATTAATCTATTGGTAGACAGTGACCGCAAACAACATTCATACCATTCTGCAACTGCTCCAGGATGAGGTGGAAGAAGAACGGGAGTTATGACAGTCGCTTCATTTCTAAAAAATGCAGCTCTCAGCTCCACATCTTTCTGGTGGTCTGCTGAAGTATAGTGCCCTCCAGGGAAGGGCTTCAGGTCTCTAGCCACCCCGTGGGGATGGCATGGGGGTGGGAGGACGGGCTGAGTCCCAGACTCCAGACTGAAGATTGCTCTCCACTGCTCTAGACCCATCTGGGAGAAGCGAGTGCTACTACCTGTTTCATTCCAGTAGCGAGGCTCAAATTCTGGCAGTTCATAGGCCTAGAGGGAAACAAATAACAGTGAATTAAGGTAATAACAATACACAATACCGTACTCATGTTGCTGCCGTAGTGCTTATGCCGTTGACCACACCCCCACAGACGCAGGTGGAGCATGTAAGACCTCTAGTCAGAGGATGAGAGCAAGAGCAACCAGAGATTGCACCATCCTAATCACCATAGGTATAATATAATTTCTACTCTTTTAAGTGAATTAAGGTACAGATAATTATATTATGTGAATTTACACGTCTCATGTATCATGTATTATATGCAACTACGTATTGTCTACTTAAACTCTTGTATTAATTTTTTTCAACCCGTCTTCTCTCCAGGTTTATAATTTGAGGTATATTACGTATATGTGTACACATGAGGTCATAATATAATCGAGGGTTATTTAAGCACTCATAAACAGCTAGTTTACGTTCCCTGAAAGCTTACCATTTGTGACGGCACCCTCACAGCTCTGCCACCAACATCCCTAAAGAATAAATACATTATAAATTTACACAGAGGGAGGGGAGGAATCATTTACCCTGAGTATACACCCCTTTTTAAAATTTTGTTGTAAGAGCCACTATAATAGAGGTCAGAGCAGGGTTTCATACAGAGAGTGGGGGGGGGGGGGGGGGGGGAAGGAGGGAATTCCCTCATAACCTAAAGTCCCCACCCCTAAATTTCAGACAAGACTATCATTAGTCTTGTATTAAAACAACTGCAAATATTGTTAATACAGCAAATATTGTTTTTAGGAGCACAAATTTGACTCAAAAAATGGCAATCTTGGAGAACGTAAAGATCAAAACCATTCTGGGGAGGCATGCCCCCCCCAGTGATTCATACTTCAAAGAAGCACAGGTCACTGCTCCCCCCCCAACTTAAAATCCTGTATGGAAGCTTGCAGAGGAAGGGTACACGAGCCTAGGTGGGCGGGGGCTTTATGCAGAACCATTAGCCAGCACCCTCCAACTACCAAACCATTCTAGCTTTGGCATGTCCATTAGCTGTTTGTTAACATTACACTACGTCCTAAGCCACTTCAGTAGCTATGCCAACTCTAAGTTCATAGTACAGCCAGGAAGAGGCAACCCCTTCCTATATTAGCCATAATGTAGTCATATACTGATTGCTGATAATGATGTAACTTTACCAAAAGTAGACATAATAATGGATACAGACTGATGGTACAATGGACCCTTGGTAGTAAGCCACAGCTACTAGCAAAGGGCATTATGTCTGTGAACTACCTGTCTACATGTATACACGTATCATTCTGGGAATTCCTGTTGCCAATTAATAAACACGTACGCCAGGAAATCACTCACTTTGCAGGCTGCACATCAGCTGGTCTGCCATAGAACGGTCTCCTGTGCACCACTTGAGGCAGGCCATGGCTCACTGCTGTCTTCATCACTTCCTCGGAAGTGGGCGGCCGGCAGAGAGGCAGCAAAACAGCCCTACGCATAGCAGGTGGGGATTAATAGGAATATGAGGCTGGGAGGGGGCAAACTGAGATTCTACCCTTGCCCTGAAATTTAATATTTCTTTCTTAGTTTTAATCAGAGGGTAATATTACAGCCAAGTGTAAAGTAGAGTGGGCGAGTAGAGATGCAAGATGTAATGAATCATGACCTGGGCATGAACTCAGGTATGTACATGTACCGTTTTTGGGAGACTTGAACCCAAATGGCAGAAGGTTATTACGCCGTGAGGCAAATATAACAGCTACATGTCAGAAGAAACTTCAGGAAAGGGGATAGATAGGGAAGAACACCATTGAGAATAGTTTACCTAAGGCTGCTAGGTACTTACCTAAGTTTCTAGATGAAAAGATAACTGAATCAACAGCGAGAATCAAATCAATGTGTATGTGTCCAACAAATACTTTGAGGAATAGGCACTGTTTTAGAATGGCTGCACTACTGTGCAGCTCATAGCATTACAAGTAGAAAAGAGTGCAACTTGGGCATAAGGATTGCAGATGCCTTAGCAATAATGTTGGTAGCCAAAGCTTGTTGCTGCTTAAAGTTTAACAGCACGAGTGATAGCCTGATCTCTCCTCTGGTACTTACTAGGCATTTCTCAATGACTGATCAAAACCACGCCCCTATTAATGAATGTCACCTTGTCTGCTCTATCTTCTCCCTCACAAACGTCTCATCACCACTGGTGGTGGTTGTCTTCAAAAGGTCACCATTTCCAAAATCTGTGGAGAGAGAGGTTAGTCCAGCTACGTAAGCAGTCTACATTGCACAACTTATTAGACAACACAAAACTGTCCTATTACCTGCTGCATTAGACATGTCTCCCAATACAGAGTCAGAATCAAGTTAAGGGAAATCCCACTGCCAGGTCAGTCTGGGAATGGGACTAGGAGGCAACAAACAAGAGCTAGGGCATAGATACAGCCAGGTAAGGAGGAGGAGTCTAATGCATGGCTCTCAGCCTCCCACCCGCCAGAAGAGTTTGAAGCTACTTTTAGTGACTTGTATTACAAAACTGGGGCTACTATTTCTGTGTTGCTGCGCACATAGCCTCCCTACTCACTGCCGCCTCTGTACAGATGACTCCATCGTGGTGCAGTACTCTTTATTTGTTTGGTACTACACGTACAGCAATGCCACATCTACAGTAAATCTGTTTGCAATAATTGCATTCCTGTAGCGTTACTTACATACATACATACATACATACATACATACATATATACATACATACATACACGCGAGTCTCAATGTAACACGATTAGTTGCCTCGCTTCCTGCTCGGTAATAAATACCCACCAGATTCAAATCCAATTATTAGCACATACATTGTGATTGACATACATTGTAAAATAACAATCTCACCTCGCTTTTCAGATAAGGAGGATCCAGACAGTAAATCAGTCTTCTTCATCCGAACCTCTTCCTTTCGCTGGATAGTAACCACAGCATGTTGAAAACCATTCTCCGACCCCACGGACCCCTCCCTCTGCCCCTCCCCCTCACTGGTACTGAGGGTCTCCTCAGAGTCACTCTCCGTAGTTACTGCAGAGTCTGCGTAGAAAAATGATCCAGACACAAGTAATCGATTCGTGTGAATCAGATTTGTGTACACGAGTTTCACCTTAGCCCTGTCCCCAGGCCCATGTACACACTTTTACTTTGGGTGTGGTGATCGCATGATGCATAAGGTAGAAGCATGGTAAAACGCTTTGCATGGGCAAGGACTGTTATGGTTCACAGGCAATGAGGAAAATCGGTAAATCTACACTTCTTATGTATGTAACTATTCTTCAGAGCCCCTTTGTGCCACAGATTGTACTGAAACAATATCTCCAGCTAAAGATAGAGAAGATCAGCTGTCTTCTGTCTACTAACCTATAACTAACTTAAAGTAGTTAAATCACAAATCATAAAATGTGTATCGGTGACTCACCTAGAGTTGGTCCAGATAGCAAATCCCTTGTTTTCGTCATGACTGCTTCAGCCCATCCAGAAGCAGCCTTGGGGCTCCTGCTGTGCCCCCCTGTAAACCCCTCCCCCAGTCCCTCCCCCTCACTGGCACTGAGGGTCTCCTCAGACGAACTTCCAGCAGTAGGTGCCACTGCGTCTGTGTAGAAAAACAACCAAAGGGATAATCCTATGTATTTCAACAACAATTAGACCATAGGTAATAGACATGCTCTCACTGATCAGGCAGCTATTTAACATAGAGAAATCTATGTGCAATGTCTATAGTCTCAGTAGTGATGGCAGTTCTGAATTTTACAAATAGATATACCAAATATGATAAAGCAGAAATTGCAATTCAGTTATGGGAATTTAAAGCAGCTCTAAAGTGACTCCTGGTTAGAAGTTAGTGACTCACGTGGAGCTGGTCCAGCCAGTAAATTTCTCCTCTTCATCCTGACCGTTTCAGTCTGTTGGAAGGTCAATGCTGCTCGTTGAGAAGTAGCCACTGTGCTCTTACTGTATACCCCTGTAGGCCCCTCTCCCTGCCCCTCACCCTCACTGGCACTAAGGGTATCTTCAGACTCAGAAAGTGGTTTCATCATCCTGGGTTCTGCAAAAGGATACAAGAAAGCACAAAACCATGAACTGTTGCCTATCACTAAACACTTGCAGTAATTTCAGCGAAGGTAATGTAAAAAATCTGCTTTCTGCAGACACGTGGATTGTAAAGCCCCACCCACTATTACCCTCCACCTCAAATTCTTATTTATTATACACATATGTATATTTGTGGGGGGGGGGGGGGGGAGCAACACAATCTCATATGAAACACAAATTTATCATATTACGTACTTTTACAAATGCCTGGCAAGTCCTGAAGCATGACTCCTCCTTCTATTGAGTGTGGATCTCCTCTCTGGCTTTGTCTTACATGACTGAGTGTCACAGCCTCGTGAAGTTTGGACACACTGTCCAGGCTCCTGTTACAGGGACCTCCTTCCTCCCCATCGCTATTACCAGGGGAATCTTCAGAGCTGCTCACGACTAAAGCGAGATGAAAATCACTCTCCTCTAGTTCTGTCTCTGGTTCTGACTGACTAGAAGTAGCTGGAAAATGTTCTTCATCTGATAAAATGTCTGAAATTTTGGAATATGCTCTTGCTTTCAAGGGACAATGCTGCTCATCTCCCAGGCGGCTTACGA
Organism: Phakellia ventilabrum; assembly: GCA_963921505.1. Lineage (NCBI taxonomy): Eukaryota > Metazoa > Porifera > Demospongiae > Axinellida > Axinellidae > Phakellia > Phakellia ventilabrum. The sequence goes on from OY997381.1 coordinate 3,118,554, forward strand.
AAAGTTGGGTATATCTGCCAAAGTCCTCTGGTTCACTTCCCACACTAGACTTTGCAACTACAGTGGTGCTGATATTCCCATGGGTTATTAGTGGCAGTGGAGATTGGGAAGGCTGAGGAGATTGATGGTCTGATGTTATACTTATGTCTAAATTACTGCTGGCTATTTGGCTTGGCAAACCAGTAGTAATAGTGCTGCATGTATTTGGGAATGGGGTAGCAGTTTTCACGGACTCTGCAATAGCCATCTGTAACAACTCCTCCTCTGTATAATTTTTGAGGCTGTACGGTGTCCAGTTTGGGCTGCTGCTAATTGATTCACATTCGGAACTCGTTGACATGGACCTTGTTTTCATTCCCCTGAGAATCAGGGGCTTGGACTGGGAGTTGGATGGTGACGGGCTGGACTGAGGCTTGGACTTCGACTTTTTCCCCCTGGCCTTAACACATGAAACCGTCTGCATTATAGTTTTTGGTTTCTTTTTACTGGTCTGTTCTGTGGCTGTTTCATCCTCAGACAAGCTAGATGTGCTCCTCTTGTTAATTTTATGAAAGTATTCACCATTTTTCTCTTCTTTATGTTGTATCTTCACTAATCTAAGATGAAGCTTATTAGAGTGATCAAGAGCTTTTTGCTTGAGATGTCTGGCTTGTGATTGCAGAGGACGCTGCATAGACTGAGACGATCCACCACTTTCCTTAGATTGCTCGATTGTTCTAGATTTATTTTCTTCTGGTGACATATCCTTGGAACGCTTCTTTAACGAAAGGCTTGGTCTTGTTTTCTTCGGTGAATTACCTGCAACTTTTGATCCTGAAGCTGATTGTAGCGTATTTGTTTCAGCAGTGCTGGCAGAAGTTAGAGAGTGATGATCTAGGGTGTGCGTAGTTACCATAGATTGAAAACTATCCTCTTTTGGTAGTAGTTGCTTATTTTGAGATTGATGTTTCCGCTTGACACCCAGTGTTTTCTTGGTGATCTTCCTCCTTCGACCTACATAATAATCATAGATCAGATAACTAAAGACTACAAATCACAACGTTGTCTAATAGCCTGTCATGCTTTTTTATAGCCTCATTCCCCTCCTTCCAGTATCTGCACGCAACAAAAGCTGGGACGGAGGCCCGAGAATGAGGCAAACTTTCTTATGTAACATGGATTTAGCTGTGTGTGCATAGAGAATACTGAGAGCCGACTGCACTTCTCTGCTTTAGCTAGAGACCTTCCTTTTGTGATTAGACTCCATCAAAATAAATATTAATATGTGGGCCACTAACAGTACCTGAAAGGTCACTGCAGCACACAGCCGTCCACCTATCTCTATCACACAGATTTATTTCCTTTGGTGATCAAATGTCCGTGTTCTTGGAAAACATCTCTAATAAAAGGCTTAGTTTTGCTTCATCAATAACAGTAGCTGAAAGATCACTACCTCGATTTACTGCCTGAGAACACAACTGTCCACCTATCTCTGTCATGCATGAGTGGCTCTTTATAGTTTGAAAGAACCTGAGGCTAATAGACAAATTGCTATACATCGAGGGTAATCACACTGCCAAGTGTAAAGTATAGTGGGCGAGTAGAAGTGGATGTAATTGAATCAAGGGCGAGATGGGCCGTGAGCCAGCCTGTCGCTAAAATAGTAACTAACCCGGAACCATGCATAACAATGCTGCTGAAAAAAGCGACTGGTCTCTGGCAAACTGCTGTCTCTATCTGCAGTATATTTCACGTATCAGCCATGGCTGCTACGTGAGAGTGGAGAGACGAGCTGTGGTACTCGAAACTTACATGTGCATCGTTTCATCGTGCCGTTGGTTAATAGCACTCATATCTATACTTATACAGAGACTACACAAACTCTACTAAACTGGGAGCTGTAGTAAGCCTTCCTTAGTAAAAGTATGTGGTAAACTTGTCCAGATCTCTGACGCTTTGTGCGCTTTAAGTTCGAAGATGGCATGCATATAACTACCAGAGATGCTATTTTGACCAAGGGATTTGTAGGGGTGCCAAAAAGACCTATTTAAATTTTGTATAGAATTGTTTTGTTCCTTAAAACAAAACTGAAAGTAGAGAACCTAGACATAAGTTTTCTTATTTCTCACCCAAGGATCACAAGGAATAAAATTTGATCCCCTCTGACCCCTCCTTCATACCAAAACAACATTACATTACATTACATTACCGTAATCTAACAAAAGTACGCCCACAGGCAATGAAGTTAAGTGGCTCTTCAAAGAGGGGGATGGGCATATATTTAAGTGTTTTGATTTTTCACTCAAAGTAGGCCCACCCACTGCAGATGCAGACACTGTAGTGCTGTAGTTGTAGGCATGCACAAAGTAGAATTACTCACCAGCATATGAGTGGTCAGCAGCAGCTGCCTCAAAAGTTGTAGTGTGCTACTACATAAGTCACTATGTGCAGGCAGTAACACAGCAGATAGCAACGCTTGCAGTCTCAAGTCATGCAGCAGTACACAACTGATTATGCAATGCAATGGCAGATAACACCAATACAAATGGTGCTTGTGAAGCCAGCCTTCATTTGTTAGTCCCACCTCTTTCACAGTAGTTTTTCTGAGCCTACTCCAGCGCTTTCCTGTTGGCTGATACAACATAAACAGGTGGGCGTACTTTCGGGAAAATTATAATGACCCTACGCAATAACTTGTTGCAATAGAGGGGGGTGGGCTTATATTCAAAGGTGGGCTTTTTTTCAAAAGATTACGGTACATTACATTACGTTACATTACATTACAGTACATTACACATTACATTATACCCCCTTCTTATTTTTACACTTGGCAGTGTATACAGACACTAGCTACCTGGTACAGACACATCGATATGACACCATAGTCTCCTTACAGGCAATACTTCCTAACCTCCTCTAGGCACATCTCCACTCCCATCCAGCTGTGGAATGGTGCCATAGAATGACTCTTCCACTTTTCTATCATCTCGTACATCCAACAAGGCATCAACTTCATGCATACTACCTTCAGCAGTAGGCCTTTAAAAAAATAAAAATAAAATGGTTAGCAAGTTGATTATGTTGGGGCCCAGGTAACAACTATAATTCCACGTTTTCAGTTGGGGCTGGTTTCTGATGCATAAATTAGCAAATTAAAGTGCACATTTAGTTGACCAAGTAAATTTGCAAACTGAATTTGTAAATCTGACCAGCCCCCATGGCCAAGACAGAATCTATACTTTAACGATAAAGCAAATCTGCAACACAACTGTGCAGCCATAACATTGGCTGACAAAATTATGCAATTCATTAATACACCCTTTCCTGATGAGACCATAATGATTTCGAAAATCTGTTCATAAATTGTCATATCACCACTTTGGCCACTGATTGCTATACGTAGCTAATGGTTACATTTATGCAGTGTTTTTACACATATTATTTAGTACTTTGTAAGCATACGTATATGTATGCACCCCCTCCAAAAAAATAACACACATTTTCTATATACACACAGACTACAGTACTGGAATTCCATTAGGAAACACATTCATAATACCTCTCCAACGGCTGCTGTTTGGAGGAGCTGTCATCATCCCAACCATGCTGAGACAGCCACTCGTCCTCGTCCTCACTCTCTTCACTGCTGCTCTTTTCTTGTAGCAAGTCTCCTTCCAGTTCTGGATCACCTGAGCACAGTCTCATTAGGCTCCTTCTTTGCAACTCAGACAACTGGACGGGTGGAATCTGTGCGGAATCAAACTGTGAGGTGCTGAAGTTCGGTAACTGCATCTCCAGAGCTGGTGGCGATTCGAGAATGCTCAGCAGTTGATCATTAGAGGATTCAAATTGAGAGATGTTTACGTTAGATATGTCATACTCCAACTGTATATCATCACCCAATGGCTTCTGTCCAGCTGCTTGTGAATTTGAATGACTTCTCAGAATTTGGGAGTTGACTCCCAGCTCTTGAGCAAGTGACGCTAGGGTTGCATCTTCTCGTGGTCCAGCTGGTGATGATGACTCTGGCATTAGCTGGGCACAAGGAATGTCAAACTGGGATCCAATTAGGTCTAAGTCCTCCTTTGGACTCTCTGGCTCTTCTTCAGTGGCTCGTGGTGACTTCAGAGCATCAGCCAAAGAGTGTCGGCTGTCATCTGAATCCAATGAGAGCGCAAAACTGGCATCACTCAATCCTGAGTGAAAGCTTCTTTGTGTCGGCTCACTACCGGAGTGACCTACAGGAGTGCTACCTCTTGAATGCAGTTTTGGGTCCAGTTCCGATTTTTCATGCAGAGAGACACGAGAGATATCCATGTTGTCTTCACAATTGTCATTCACTAATGAAACATCCTCTATTGGAGCCTCTGGACTGCTATCAAACAGTTCATCATCCGATGTCAAGGTACTTATAGCAGAGAGAATATTTAGAGGCTCCGTGCTACAGGTAGACTCTGTTTTACGCCTCTTTCTCTTTGCACCGCCATTGTTGTCAGCTAAACCTACAGTCTGAGTTACAGCTGCTTCAGCAGCTGATGAAGGGCTACCTGCAAGGCTGCTGAGGAGGGACCCCGAAGCAACAGACTGAGACTTCAAAAGCTTGGAGCTGAGGGATTGGCTGATGCTCTGAGAGCTGTACAGTGATTGGGAAGCTTGATCTTGAGGGGTGTGAGCCAAGTCAAGCAGTAGCTCCAACAGTTCAGCATCTGTGGATGTTCCTGGAAGTAAAGAAATATCACACTATAATACTTATGGATTTCCCCCTCCATGTTAACATAGCTATGCTAAGTATTGCAACTGCATTTGTTCTAAACTAACGGGCACCTAAAAATCCGCTGAGCATACATGTAGCATCAGCCTGGTTGTCTGGAAGATAAATATATCTGTGGTACGGTGAATGTACGAATTGGCATACAGAGATATTGTACACGCTAGTGTGGGGCGAGCCTGAGAGGCTTGCCCCAACTAGTAACTGTCAGATGCATGATATTGTGGGGCGAGTCTTCACAAGAATTGTAACTCTGCAGAGAACTACTGTTTATTTGCAATCATGTCAGTTGTAAATCTTAGAGAGAAAGAATCCAATATAATCGCTCATTCGCACCGCTCGTGGCGTCTACTCATATCTTTACTTATATAAAGGCTACACCTACTCTCCTAACCTGGGAGCTATAGTAAAATTAACCTTCTTTGGTAAAATTATGTGATGAACCCGTCCACATCTCACACTCTTCGTGTGCCGCAAGATTGATGACGGCTGCAAGAACGTTCGTTCTTCAAGATTCAGCTGCAGGCCATGGCCTACTTCGGCACCGCTCCACCTAACGACACTCTCGACTACAAGCTGTTCTGGAAGGGCGCATACCGCACCGCTTCAAGTACACTCGTGTCCCGAGAGTTGTGCCGGGTTGCTATGATTTGACTACATTTTGTGAGCGGCCGAGGCGCGATATAGCAGCGCAGCTAGCCCGACGCGCAAGCAGCTCCAGCTCCCGAGTCGAGTCCCACCTCCTGTTGCAACTAACAACACAACAGCAGCTGCTGGAGAGTCACATTGTTTCAGCGCTCAGTCTGTGGTACCAACGGGCTCTGAAGAAAGAAGTATACTGTATGCTACTGTGCTCACTCACACACATTTCACAATCTACCATGAACAGTAATTCCTAGAACAGCAATTCTTGCATTGCATGCTGTTGCAAATATAATTTTATAGACCTTATATTAATGTGGCTTTGAACTCAGGCCAGTACTGGGCAGCAAAGTATAATGTAATAGCTGCAGTGTATATACACATATGGGACAATTTGCAGGCCTTCCAGCACAATTGTGCTGTAGGTTTCTGGCAATTGTTTTGCATGAGATCCCCCTCCCCCAACAAGAAACACTGTGATATACTAACAAGCTGATTGTGTGACCATACTCGTCTCAGTCAAACAAGCAGTAGCAGGTAATGGCTACTCTCTCCACCACCAGACTGAAGTTAACCGCCGATTCGCATACTCTGATATTATTCACTCTGACACAGACTTAAAATAGGGGTAAAACATACAACAGGGTTGCGTAACCCGCTTCCCCTGGATGCGGAAATTAGGCGCAAATAGTGAGCATGTAAACAGCTGATGGATTACAAGTGGATAAGCAGCTGCTGTTTGCATAGTAAAAAGTACTTGCTAAAATAGCTGCTTAGACACAAGTGTCTGACATCATTTTCCTTAGCAATAGAATGTGCTTGACATCAGTTGCTGGGCGACAACACAAAATTTATATCCTTTGTGGTACAAGCAGTATCTGGTTTAAATTACAAGGCCTTACCACATGATATGCCTGAAGGCTGAGTAATTTAAACCAGGTATTTCCCTTGCACTGGGGTGGGGGGTATAAAAGGGCATTATCATATATTTAGGGCACCAACCCAAGGATGTGAGCCAGCTGTTAAACTAGAAGAGGAAATGCTAATTAAGTTGAGAGTCCAATTTAGGTATGACCACTGCCATGTGAGTGCACAAAAAGGAAGTAAGATGCAAACATTACTACTAAAGTCTACACATGTATCCATATGGCTGCACAACCCACACATGCAAATAAAATGCTGCACATTTCCCAAATACTCAATCGTACTAGGCAGCTATAGTAACCTAGATAGAGCAGTACAATGGGAACGAAGTTACTATCTGTAATGTTGCTATCCCTAGCATGTCTTGGCATTGCACAAAAAGAATGGACAGTGAAAGATGATCCAAGATGTCCAACCTGGATGAAACCCACAGCTGGCCTCAACGGTACAATGAAATGTGTGTGTGGAGATTCAATAGGTGCAGTAGTGTCATGCGATCAGAATTTAGGTTCATCCAGGCTAATATTGGGATACTGTATGACTAACAATGGGCGAGAGAATGACTCAGCAGTAGCTGGAAGATGCCCACTTAATTATCGCAAACCTGACTTTGATCAACTGTATGTAACTCTACCGCAGAACAGATCTGAGTTGGATGCATTCACGTGTGGAGGGTTGAATCGAACAGGGCTGCTATGCAGCCAGTGTGAGCCTGGTTTGGGACCAGCTGTGTTCTCCTACAAACATCAGTGTCTGGAGTGCTTGAACAGTGGATATGGCTGGCTACTGTACATATTTCTTGCAACCTTTCCAACAACAGCACTTTTCTTTTTAATAGTGTTCTTCCAAGTTCGTATCCTCACTTCTGCACCAATGAACGCTTTCATATTTGTATGCCAAGTCGGTGTGAATCAAGTGAATATGTCCCCTCACTTCACAATGTCACCTGCCCTGTACTACCTTGAGCTAACATTTCTCACTCTTGGCGGCATCTGGAATTTAGACTTCTTTCGATATATTATTCCACCTTTTTGTGTAAGCAACACGTTAACTGGTCTTCAGGCAGCATCACTTGAGTATATTGTAGCTTTCTATCCACTAGTCCTAATTATCATCACATACTGTTGTGTTGAACTTCATGACAAAGGCTACAGAGTGTTTGTTTGTCTTTTAAGGCCTCTGCGCATTTGTGCATCTTGTCTTAGAGGGAGATGGAACCCCAAAACATCCCTTATTCATGCTTTTGCAGCATTTCTTCTCCTGTCCTATTCAAAGATTTTAGTGGTATCCTATGGCTTGCTGAGCCCTAATAGTCTGTATACCATCAGTGGAAGAGTGAATGGTACAGTAGCTGTGTACTATGATTCAAGAATTGAATACTTTAGCACTCAACACCTTCCCTTTGCAATTCTTGCAATCGCTGTTCTTCTGTTTTGTGTAGCCTTACCACTGCTGGTTCTCCTGTTGTATCCAACCAGAGCCTTTCAGAAATGCCTTGGGTACTGCAATGTTAGATGGCATGCACTCCATGCATTTGTCGATGTTTTCCAAGGTTGCTACAAGAATGGAACTGCTGGAACTACAGATTACCGATACTTTGCTGGACTATACCTTCTTTGGCGCATCATTTTCAATTTTTCACAAACACAAGATGCTAACTATTCTTGGCTCATCAGGATTTTAGTCCCCACTACTGCAGCCTTATTCTTCTCTCTCATGCGTCCTTATAAAGACAATCCGTTCAACATCCTTGATTCCCTAGCATTTGCACTCTTGGGACTGAGTGAGTTCTGGGCTATGTATGACACTTACGTAAGTCGAGTTGCCTTTACAGTAGTTTACATATCACCAGCCATGGCCTTCACATATATCAGCCTGTACTCAATCTACAGAGTACTGCTATGGACAGGTGTACTTAGACGATGCTCTTGCAAATGGATTCGTAAACTACTATCCCCAGCTAAGGACAATGCTTCAGTACAAAGATCCCACGACACTAACAGTGATGATAATGAGCTTCCGGACAGGATTAATCACCCCGAGCTGTATCAACCACTTTTACCAGGAACTAGTGTCGGCAGGCAGGGCAGTGGCGAAGATCTGGACACTTATCCGCATTATGGAAATACTACAACAGACTATGGAAGTGTATAGATATACATGTACACACCCACCTTCTTGAACTAGGCAATAAATACAGAGATACATGCACATAAATACGATTCTTTGCAAACTATACTATACATGAGATGTACATATTCAATAAAATGTTTGTAATTAATGCTTTTACTATGAGAATGTTAGTTCGATCAAATTTCAGTATTATGGCAAAACAAGGCTGCATGGCTACTGGCAAGTAGAAGCAATGACAAACAATTTTTTTTTAAATTGCACATTCCGGCATCCTATAATAACTAACAGAAAGTACACTATTAAGGAATACGGCAGAGTAGGAGTGGATTTCAATATTTCATGCATTCCTATATGTGTACATAAATGGAGCGAGCCTGAGCGAGCCCCAAACCTAGTGATTTTGCTGGGCCCCCATGTCCGTATAATATACGTATGTATATATTATGGTATGTACGTCTTACCGAATCTGGGTACAAAATTCTATTTTTGCGTATTACGTATTACGTATTCAAGGCATGTGGCAAAAATGGTACTTCCAAGTGGCAGAGTGTGTCTCTCCACTCTCCTGTAGCATGCAGACATGGCCGCAATCATTTTAGGCTCGCAATCAATTCACTGTTCTGTTACTTTTCTTACATTCGTTCACTTGATATGTAATCATGTAATGCACAGTCACTCACTTAGGCTTGCCCCACAATGTCCTACATTACACTACGTAGTACAGCTACTTCAGTGTATGCTATAAAGATGCAGGTTGGTGCCTTCTTAATAGTGTCGTTTTAGTTAAACAAAAGTATTAGTTAAAACAAATTTAGTAGAGGCCAAAACAGATTTAATTACCATACTAAAACTGAAAGTTTCCCCTGAGGAATAAACTATAACCAAACTAATTTTTTTTGTCCCCAAAATGTGTCACTGTTCTGTTACTTTTCTTACATTCATGCACTTGATATGTTCATTTGCTAATCATGTAATGCACAGTCACTCGCTTAGGCTTGCCGCACAATGTCCTACATTATACTACGTAGTACAGCTACTTCAGTGTATGCTATAAAGATGCAGGTTGGTGCCTTCTTAAGCATCTAGCCCTGTTCAGCACCTGACCATATATGGATAAACTAGGGGGACTTTACAAGATCTAGTAGGGTATCCTACACAATTTCCTATGTACTTTCAATTTCCTTGTTTATGCTGGAAGCCATGAACCTCTTTCTTAATGTGACTGTATTTGAGCAATATCCACGCTTCTCACAGTCACATGCAGGAAAATACCCAATCCAGCTCAAACAGAGAGAAACGACTTGCTGCATAAAGTACCAATAATGCAGTTTCGGTCTATACAATCACCAAATAAAGGAATTTAAGTCAGCTCCTGTATCTTGACTATCATGGAGTACGGTAGTATTCCATATGCAGGGATTACAACATGCGAAAAAAAGCTGGGAGTGGAGACTGGGAACGAGGCTATGCAGGGATGGTATGGGAACACAATGGCTGCCACATTAACTGTGTATAAAATGATGAGTTCAAAAGTCTGCTCCAGATGTAGGCATAAGTCTGTATGAACCATACCTGCCATTCTCGAGTGTTTTCAACAGTAATAAGCCTGTTAGTGTTGTTGGAGAGCATTGCTGAAGTATACCAAATCGGCAAGTCGCTAAAAGGCCATTTGTTCCAATTCTTTTTCAGACAAGGCTAGCATAGTAATGCCTAAAGCTATTCCACTCATTCCAATGCGAATAAACTACAATACCTATGGAGTAGTGTACTCACACAATAGCACCTTCAAAGAATCAAAGTTGTTCGGCAGTGATTTACTAGCGCTCTCATGTGAACACTTGCCATTCCACACCATTCTCATTTATATATATAACCGAAAGCTCAACTGAGCATCTGATGGTCTTAGCTACATTGTTTGTGACGGCTGAGATGTGAACCAGGACTTGGAGTGTGCTTTATCATAGCAGGGAGTTAATTGCTGTAAGGCATGTTATGAATGTGATGAATACAGAGATGCTAAACCTCAATAATGTGTATTAAATACAGTCAGAACCCGCTTTGCCTTGCAGTTGTTTGTGCTCTCCTTTGAGTGTCGAAACAAATAAACAAGGCACATGCTCAAAATGGCATCTTTGGGAGTTACATGGATGACGCCTTCAAACTTGTGGTGCACAAAGAGTCAGAGATCTGGACAAGTCTATCATACAGTTTTAGCTACCAAGGGAGGCCTACTACCGCTCGTAGGTTAGTAGAAAATTTGTGTAGCCTCTGTTTAAGTAGAAACATGTGTATAATCTCTTTCAGATGCTGGGAATACAGGCAGGAATAGAACAAATTAGGAGTCTGAAGAGCTAAAAGCAATGATGTCAGTGCATACATACTCCTAATTGCATGGTCTAATAAAGTGAAAGGATTGCAGCTATTACTGAGCACTATGCTGGTTGCTAGGGCTACTAGCAAACAAGTAAGTTCACTATAAAAGAACATACAGGCTAGCCTCGTTCCCAGGCTCCACTGCCCAACGTTAGCAAAACCACGCACCCTACGTGACGTACATGACGTCGTGTGACGTACCAAGGAGCCCAGGCTCCCTACCCGTGTTTTTCCAAAGTGCAAAAAACGCTGGGCAGTGGAGCCTGGGAACGAGGCTACATACAGGCATGGAATCCCAATAAAGCAACCAAACAAGGTAGCTAATTAGGAAGGACACCACAATACTTTTATGGGTTGGCATCCCTATATCTTTTAACAATGCACTGCTATACGCATTGCATTTGCAACACAATCAAGTGGGCAGACAGTTAGCTACTACAGCTTACATCGCGTAAATACAAAACTATATAGTAGTGCCCTCTTAGAGTTTCTGTAAATTGATCAAAACCTTACTGCTCCGCGTTCCCAGTGTGCTACTAGTATGCTCCTGGGGGCTGAAAAAGCCACAGTGGCGGTGTTGAAATCCATTTGATATCAGTAAGCAGGTGCATGAAGGCCATTCCTAGACTCACGTCCATAAGTACTTCACATATGTAATGGGGGTGGGACTTAGGAGGGGGTAGTGGGAAAAGTACATATGGTGACGATAGCCAGGCTTGAGGAATGCAATTTCTCCAAAAGTCACATGGCTATCATGCCAGAAGTAGTAAGTGACCGTGGCAGGCGGAAGTGCCTCCATTCCCAGCGGCGATCAGTGCTTTTCTACATGCCTGTATATAGATTCCTGTTTGGAAGCCATGCAAAAATTGGTACATGTATGCCTACTGACTTGGTATGTACTGGCTCTTAAAGAAGCTACGTAGTGGACTAACCGCTAGGATTCGAATAACGGTGGGGCTCAGTGTTTCTCGACCCACCCCACTGACAAGCTACTAATATCTCAGCGCTTCAAACAGCTATTGGCAGTGCGTTGCTTTGACAGCAGGTGGTCTCAAAACTTCTACGGCGATAATACTCTATGAAATTGCTTAGGTGACGCCCTTATAATTTGTAGCTATGCGCCTCTGCATTGTGGACGGCTGGGCTGCTTGACTTATGCCGCATCGCTCGATCGTACCGTCAGTGTCTCCAGCCATATGCTCCAGCAATCATATCTCTACTTTAATACACAGAGGGTACACATTAAACATGGTAGCTAGACGGTAGATTTGTCGAGATTTCTGACTATTCATACGCCACTCTGCACTCACCCGTACGCCGGCTATAGCTATACTGCAAGACAGAAATCAGCGTCTGACGTCATTTACCTTAGCAACATAGTCTTTGACGTCAGTTGCTAGGCGACGGTGACGCTTTTACCCTCGGATGTATCCGGTGACCGGTGACGTGTCCCGGCCGACCTTTGCTAGAGCTAGAGTCGTTCGCGTAGCCCCTCCCCCAATTAATTATTAATCAACATGCACACGTAGACATGGGCCAGCTGTTTTTGTGCTGTCAGATGGTAGGCAAGTCACTAGCACACAGACGCACAAATGTATCGACACGTGCAAGCTCGACAATTTGTCTTCCGTAGAGCAACTACCTGTTGCATGCAGGTCTACCTATCCAGTCTCGCGAGGCTTGCGATCCCAAGTTTACGTAATATTATTTTCGGTCGCGGCGCGCGCATACTAGGTATTTAAAGGCAGCGACAAAAACTACCAGCTGACCACACTAAACGGGAATTAGTATTCATTCAATCACTACTCAGTCTTGTGGCTGAAAAGTATGGCAAGCGAGCTGAAGCAGCTGACAATTGAAGAAGTGAACAGTATGGACTTCCAGGAGTTTGTTGAATATTTTGCTCCTGTCATTGGCACCCCAGTTGCTGCTGCATGTGTGTGGGTGCACAGGCCATTCCAGGATGTAAACTTCCTGCACAGAGTGTTTTGTGCGTTCATTCATGCCCAAACTCCAGCTATGAAAGAAGGTATCCTGCGATGCTACCCTGACCTAGCTGGGAAGTTGGCTCAGCAGAATACGTTACCGCCTGAATCAACTAAGGAGCAGAAAAGTGCTGGACTCCTAGACTTGAGTGAACAAGAGCAAAAGGAACTATCAGTACTGAATAAGAGCTACAAATGCTGGTTTTCCCACCCCTTTGTTATTTGTGCCCGTGAAAATAAAAAGGAAACTATCTTTAGAGAAATTAAAGCTCGCTTGAACAATACCAGCCAAGTAGAAGTGGAAGTGTGCATAGGTGAAGTTTGTAAGATAGCTTGGCACCGACTATTGGACATTGTAGCTGATAACATGAAATCCAAATTGTAATACTATACATTACAGAAACCCTACTTTTTTGGCAGTGATTACGCATTATATATATATGTATGTATAGTGTCACAGTCCACACGAGCCGATACGCACAAGACACACTTTGTGTGCGTATATATATATATATATCGAAGGTTATCCCACTCCCAAGTGTACAGTTTCTGATCATGAGTGAACAGAAAACCAGTCAGCAGAGAGAGGAATGAATAGAAAAATGGGTACTAATAGTTTTCTTTTCTCTGCATGCGCCCTGGCTCTCTCCGTGCAAGCCCTGCACTGTAAAAATAGAGTGGTCGTTTTAACCCATATAAGGTTAACTCAGTTGCATGGCACCACAGAATGTACAGTTAAGTGCATATCAGTAAGATCACTTTACTCAGGGAAACCCAGCTAAATCGTGTTTCTGTGGTGGGGATAGCAACAGGCTGCATGGGAAAGGTATGCGTTGTTAATTGGTCTTTCTATCCTTTTGAAATTGGAGAAATATTCGTGTAAAGTGATCCACTTGTTTACACATTGTTTTGTAGCTAGACAGCAACTTTGTACCAACCTGTTACTATCCCCACCAAAGGAAAATAATATCTGGTTTCCCGATCTTATTGAACTGCACTTAACTGTACATTCTCTGATGCTAGTATTGCAACTGAGGCAACCCTATATGGGTTAAAATGACCACTCTGTTTTTGCAGTGTGCATGACTGTGCAGCTGCAGGTCGTATCTATATGCAGCAGGTGTTGGGGGCTACAAGACTTTTTCTAGATTATAAACTGTCCTAGAGAGGGACTCTGGATGGATCCCAGTTTGGTGTAGGCACAAGCTTGAGGTTCTCAAACTCTATCTGCTATCCATAATGGATGAAAGCTGACTTGCCACAAAGACAGGTACAGGTACAAACCCGACTGTCCAGTACTCCCAGTTGCACACCATTTCAGAACTTCTCACTCATTTGTGCGCTGTAAAAGTGTGCAAACATGCTCATAAAATGTGTATTTCCACAATACATCTCAACAGTTTTATGCCTAACTTTGAAAACACAAAAACTTTACAGGAAGTATATATATTATATTATAATAATATATACAAGCAAGTGCGGTCTTCGGCCGCACTTGCTTCGCGGCGTGCACTGAGGCCTGCCATAAATGGCAGGCCTCAGTGCAGTATACCGTCAACTATTTTATCACTGCATAAATGTGCATATAGAGCTACATCTAGATTATCTGTAGTGTTGCGTATTAAATTTAAGGGAATAAAGGTTCAGAATAATATAGAATAATGGGACAGAATAGAATGTCAAGATTCAAGTAGCAGCAGTGACATGAGTTCTCCTGTCAGAAGAGGGGCTGCTAGCTATGCCCCTCATCACCATCTTGGAGGCTGGGCTCCTTCTCCCCTTGCTGACTTTGCGTGCTGAATGATCTGGATTCAGAGTCAGCGGATCACAGTGCCAACCTAGAGAGCAGAAGAGTGGATACTATACTCTGCTCTCGGTCTGTGTTCCTGCAGCGCTCAGTGTCTACCTGCAGAGCCATGGAGCAGATAATTTATTGGCACAATCCTGGGGTGAATATTATTTTGTACCTGGTCTTGCCTGCTTGCTGCTCTGGCAGCTCTCACTCGATTCTGCGCCCGCACAGCACTGAGCGGTCTCCGTGGACGTCCGACTGGCCCTGACGGCTCTCACTTGGTCTTGATGCCGCCTCCATCGCTCGGCGGAGGTGGTAGCGGGGGGACGGGACGTCTTTGAGCCATTCTTCGCTGCAGCGTCATGCTCCTCGTCATGCGCCTGTCCCACACACTACTGATCACTGCCAGTCATCGCTGGAAAGTTCTCGAACACTATTTACCTGTCATGGCTGGATTCCACGTGCGTTCACCCCGACGAAAGTTCGCGGGTCACAGGTCAAAGTACATCCGGGAGCGCTTCCGTTTTCGGTTTCGTCACCAACGGTCAAAGTTTTCAGTTTCGTCACCAACGGTCAAAGTTTTCGGTTTCGTCACCAACGGACAAAACCAATTGTAAGTATAGATAGATAGATAGATAGATAGATAGATATACAAGTAACAAAAAAACATTTAAAAAAATGAAAGAACATATAGGGATGGAATCCCCAAAAAGCAACCAAACAAGGTAGGAATGGTACCACAATACCCTTACGGATTGTCATCCCTATATCTTTTGCCATTTTTGCAACTAGTTCCGAGCAAAGTGAAGCTATACTCCAGTTCAATTGACCTTTTTTCGTCGTAACCTGTTCCAGCCAGTTCTCCTGGTATAGCCTATCAAACACACAGCAAACACTTACCTTCGCTATAAACTGTGACTCCTAACGGGGAGACTTGGAAGCGATCACTATCACAGTAAGCTTGCTTCGGCCTCTGGTCTTCTAAGCACATAATAGCAAGTAGCCATTTTGTTTTGTGGGTGTGTGTTTGACCTTTTTCATTTGTGGGTGGGTACTATGGGCGTGCCACCTGCATGCCATGTGCCACACTCAGCAATTCTCGTGAAGCGAGGACATCCCTGCACATTGTGTATCACTAGTATACGTAAGTGCTAGTTACATGGGACGACAGGATGTTAGATTGTGGTGTAGATGATTAGGTTTTTTTGAACGTACTTTGGTATAATAGAGTAATGTTTTTGGAAATGTGTTCCGTACTAACTGTTGGTGAGGTGAAAGGGTGTTGTTGCAGGTGGAAGAGTGTAGTTGTCATTGTAGGTGTGGATTGTGGTGTAGAATGTGGGGTAAGTGGTACATGTATGTAGTCTAGCCTACGAGTGTGTATTGCTGCATGTGGAGGATAAGTTGTAGTGTGAGGGGGTGATGTGTGTTGCATTGTGAAGTGCTGCAATTGCCATGCACATTCTATTGGCTGTGGATATGGCTGGTGTGGCATGGCAGGGATTGGTCTGTGTGTGTGTGTTGAGGTTGGAAAAATGGCAAAAGATATAGGGATGACAATCCGTAAGGGTATTGTGGTACCATTCCTACCTTGTTTGGTTGCTTTTTGGGGATTCCATCCCTATATGTTCTTTCATTTTTTAAAATGTTTTTTTGTTACTTGTTTCTGTTGTTTTTTTGTGGGGAGGAGAAAGGTATGAATGGTGTTTAGATGGTCTGGTTGTGTGGGGTAGATGAGCGTTATTAGCTGTATCCACATATGCTCCCATTTATGATAAACTAACAGCACCTATGACACAGAATGCACTTTGCACTGCAAAGCTTTCAGTGGGGTTTAAAGATACAGCAGAGTAACAAAATACAGCTAATGTGAATTGTAGCTAAGCGCCTACCGACTTGAGAATGCCACTGTACACCCACACATTCTTGTATGTAACATTGCAATGGCAGACGGCTGTCTACAGCAGTTTGCCGACTCCATTTAATGCACATCATGGAGGTTAGTATGGTCTGTAATGGTCTAGCAGTTGTATCAGTGTTCTTACTATTATAGCGTGACTACAGCAACTCACTTTGGGTCCGTCATAAAGCGTACTCCAAGTATTATAAGCGTCTAAGCAGACCAGCCTCACGAAAGTCGAGCTTGCTGTTCAGACACAATTAGAGCAAAGACCTCGTGACGTAAATATTACATCCGGGATATCCAAGCGCGTACCCTTCCGGCTACGTTCAGAAAATGGCGTGGAACGGCAAGCGGCCACTGGAGAGCACTACTAAATCACTGCTGAACAGCTTTGAGTTCTTTGAAAGCGCTCTGGTTTGAGTGCACTACTCCGCCGAAAATGTCGCTTATTCGCGTATGAATCATTGTTAGTCATTGTTGCTCTAGCCCGTCTGAATCAGAATCAGAATCAGAATCAGAAACAATATGAACAAATGCTGGTTTAGCGACTTGCCGATTAGTCTGGCGAAGCCAGACCCGAAGCGCGAAGCGCGAGGGTCTGGTGACAAGCCTATACCAACTTTTGTTCCGCAGTACGTAATACTATACGTAAGATTACATAACGCTTAATGAATATTATTAAGTACAGCAAACACATCACGACCCTTTACAAATGTCAGTACGACTTTCAGCTGTTCAGGTTTGAAGTCCAGGTAGCTCAATTCCCTTGCTGCACTTCTGGCTGTCTCTCGTTCTGAGCGGGTGTCAAAGCTACCGTACCGTATAGCGGGTTCACGTGGTATCGGTATTTTAATTAGCCGTTCTGCAATCTGATTGGACTGCAAAATTTCTGCAGGGAGTACAAAACGTTATATAGGCTTGTCACCAGACCCTCGCGCTTCGCGCTTCGGGTCTGGCTTCGCCAGACTACTTGCCGATGTGGTACTTCATCGATACTCTCTACCTACTTTAACAGTCTTGTTAGTTGTGAAAGTACTCGATAATGACAGGTATGGCTCAATATAATAGGCTTTTCGAGTGCTACTAACTGCGTTCTTGGGGCTAGAAAGCTTGCCTAAGCTGCCAGTGTAAAAACAGTACCACAAAAAGGAAGCGCTTAGATTCTCTCGATCGGTAGGTGGAGCTTCAGATCGATTGCTGACGTTGCCGACGTCAGAAGGGATTAGTAGGGGCTTCCTCGGAAGCTCCTTACGCGTGCAAGTGTCTGGTAAGCTATGAATATTTATAAGAGCATATATATACGGTCGCCGCGGAGAGCGTAAATTAATTTCGACCATATATATATGGTCGCCGCGCTCTAAGGGTTAATTAAGGCTTTATACTATGGGTTTACCAGACTTATGAGCACATGATTTTGTACACATGATATGGGGCGGCCATTTTTTCCCCGTGCCATCCCTATATATGGAGTACTACCGTACTCCATGATACTTGATGTTAAGGATGTAGGAGTCAGACCTCTCAGACTCTGAATTTTCTGTGGCTATATTATACAGGCAATTTGTATGTTTATTTCAAGTCTGGTATAAAGGCACAGAAACTCACAGGCCTGATTCTGAAGTAAAACAGTAAATTTGTGCCGTCTGGTGGTACATGTACGTGCATTTCTTTCAATATCTGGTAAAGGCACAGAAACTTCATAGGGTCTGATTCTGAAGAAATAAATTTGATCATAAAATTACGCAATCTGATCCAAAAAAATTACACAGATAATTTGTAGACATCTTTCAAGTCTGATAAAAGCATAGAAGCTTCGAACCATAGAGGTCAGATTCTCAATACAATTTAGTAAACATGCAATCTTTTGTAGCAATATTTTTTGTTAAGTCTGATAAAGGCACAAAAACTTCACAGAGGTCTGATTCCTACATGCTCAAACATCTGGAACTAGCGCGTATGGGAGGGGAGCCTGGGGACGAGGCTAGAGTAACCACCACACAGTCAAAACAACGTTTACAGGGTGCACATTATGTAATATCTGAACAACTACAAGGACTTTATGTCACTTGCAGCCATCTATTGATGCTGATGACCACAGGGAGCTGGACCATTGATGTAGAAACCACAATAACACCTGAATATCTGCAAAAGTTAAGTCACCTACAACCACCAAAGTTCATAAAGTGTAATTGTGGTGACTACCTCACAGATGTTAAGTGTGTGCTGTAGAGCATTATGGTTGCAGAGGATACCACAACTATGAGCCAGCTACCTCTGGGTCAATTACTCTCCAATACCTACATACTCATAACCACTGCCTCATCTGCAAGCAGGGTAACCACTATTTGATAATTCATGCTCGGCAAGGATTGGTCTGTCATTCTGTGATTCTGCCTGTCTGTTCGTCTGTCTGTAATTCCGCATACAAGATTTCATACAAATGACAAATGCTAATGCCATAAAACTCAACGCAAAGGCTGAGCCTCAGGATTACAGACTCTATGCTCTGATGGAATACATGTCCTCTTGTTATCTGTGGTGTTAGGTCAATGATAAGCGTGCATATAGCCGGATTGACAGTACCCAAGATTTCTCACAAATGATAAATGTTGATGACACCAAAGTTGATGTGAAGGGCGAGGATCACCGTCTCTATCCTCTCATCTGTTATTACTCTCATCTATGGGGTTAGGTCAACAGGCCTGGTGCACACACTATTTAGTATGTACGTCCCTCACCCCCTCACCCTCACAATGACAGCGTGTACATGGGTGGATTGACAGTACCCAAGATTTTTCACAAATGAGAAATCCCAGTGACATCAACCTTGATGTGAATGATGAGGATCATAATCTCTATGCTCTGGTGGATTGTCTATCTAGTCGCAGCATGTGCATACAGTTCAAATTTGGTAAGCTGCCAACTGACTATATACTGTACACTAAATGGGGATCGCTCTCGCTTGCCCAAACAACACTTGGTGAGACCGCTTTGAATGGCCTTGTCGCACTTCCGCTACAGTCTGCAACCAGGTGACCATGAACAGCTAGACATACATACCAAGTCCAGTAAACGTTAGCTGAGATTTTTGCACCAGAATGTAATTTACGTAATATAGCCACATTGAATACACTAAGATGAGATTGAATGACTACATATTGATAAAACAGCAGCAATTATATTTACCAAAAAAGTAAATGCAACAACTAATTGTAAAGTGACATCCATTTATTTCCTTCCAGATTTTATTGGGCTAATCACTCTCGCAAGGCGGACAGGTATTTACACACATAATTTGCACAGTATTCACAAATTTGTCTCAGACTGCGAAAATTAAGCTTGTAAAATGTTTTCCCCAAAATATACAGTAATGCACACATGGTATATTGCATAATACTTTGCACTTGCTAAGCATACATTCAAGACAGCTCTCTATCACTACTTCAAAGCAACTAACACAAAGCTACCAGATCCTCGGAGTCCGCTCTCAAAACCAGTACCATCAACCTCCATCGTGTCTGCTAACAGGAAGGAGGGACACGTGCTTCGGCTCCAGCAAAGACAAAAAGAGATCCGTGCACAAAGTTCATACCAAAACACAAAATTAATCTGCAAATACAGTGAGATGGAAAGTGAGTAGAAGAGCATAACGTAGCTGCAGCTACCCTCTACTATGCTCTCAACGAACGGGCGCAGCTATCGAATCCTTGGTCAACGGAATTTATTTCCACAAAAGGTTTCAGCATAACCAATCCGCGAAAAATTTCTCCCTCAAAAATTTGGCACTATACAGTAATAGAAAAATTATTATAGGTCTCCTACCCAGGTGCTCCAACATGTGGCTAGGTATGAGGTTAGGATACTACTAACTTATTGCCTCTGGAGATAGCCTTTGACTGAGTTCCATGCTCCGATGCACCAGCTCCTCGTTAACTACTGCATCTTTCTCCTCCCCTGTTGGTTGCCTCGCAATGACATCACTATTCTCTCTGCTGATTGGCCGATGTTGTTCGATGTCACAGGATTGGGAATAGGGCATCGAGGAAGGGGTTGGTGACTTCTCAGGCTCCGAGTCAGAGCTAAAGAACATGAGAATCTTACCCTTACTTCTGCTCCCAACTCCATAGTATTTATTCATAAAACATGCAGTACAGTTGAAAGAATGTGAATGGAGATGTGGATAAGACTCAGTCTAATAGGCAACAGAATGAAGTGACTCACTACAACAGACAGGCTCTCCCTGGAGTCAAGCTAGGGTACATGCCTAGCGAATCTCTCACAAGCTATTAATTCTCACTCAGTTTTGGCCTTCAACTACAATTTAACAACTTCAAACCTCGTGCGCACATGTTTACATTTGCGAAGTCACTTAAGTTCAGGCTTACTGTTTATTTTAAAAGGTGCAACAGTATCTCACTACACATATGTACATGGGTATTAAGTACGTGCATGCGGCATTTCATACAGAGGCCCAGAAGTTTAATAAAAGTCCTTAATTTTAAACCATCCCCTGGCAGTATACCCCAAAGGCTCCACACACGCTACCATATCTTATACAGGGTTTCAAACAGGATTTTAAGCTGGGTAGGGGGGGAGGGTGGGAAGCCGTAACCTGTACTTCTTTGAAACACAAATTGCTAGAGGGGTCTGGGAGCATATTTCCAGGAAAATTTTGATTTTTACATTCTCTAAGATTGATTCTAAAGCCATCTCTGAGTCAAATTTATGCTCCTACAACAAGATTTGCTTTATTAAAAATAAAAATATTCACAGTTGTTTTAACACAACTACTCTTGTCCGAAATTTAGGGGAGGGAAGACTTTCCTTGCCCCCCCCGTATGCAACCCTGTTATACCTTTACAATCCCCACCAAAAATCCAATCTGGTATCCTGGGACCCTAACAGCATGAAAAACCATACCTCAAACCAAGTCTCTCTTTCACAATCTCATCAAACTCAACTCTCAGCCGTCTTTCAGTCGGTAGAATGGACGGAGAGTGGTGGTCTGTGCAAGTAAAGAATGGAATCAAATACTTAGGATGATTCAGCTACGGCCCACCCCTTTTATAGGCATTTACTACAGAGAAATCCATTGAAACCCTATGCACAATTCAATACAGAAAACTTGATCAACACACGCTAATTTGGAAACTGCTAGACCATGCAGTCCTCAAGAAAAACACAGTCGGCTCCCTTGCAAAAAGCAAGAACATGTAGCGTAAGTCATCGAATGTCGACCACCATCTATTGTCGGCGAAAATTATGGCAGAAAAATACGCAGTAACGATAGATTACGGAACCCGCGACGTTCCCGGAAAAATTGCTATAGCTGGCTCAGTGTTGAAGATGCATTGTAGCGACGTTGTAAGTTCTATTTAAATGAAATTTTAATCTTGGAGTCTGTGCATGCTGTAAATTCGAAAGTTATATACTTGGTGGGTGTGTTTCAAATGTTGTGACATCAACAAACGGAAATGCGAAATGGCCGACATTGTGTGAACTACCACGATCGAGCGGTCGACAACAGGTAGAGCTGGCCGACAATACATGGAGAGAGCCGATCACTGCTGCGCTTTGGTAAGACCCTGCCATTACAGCTACTCATTTGAAAAATGATCGTTTGGTAGCTGGATCAGTGTTCTTGGAACTGGACTTTGTCCGTAGTTTATAGCTAGTACGGTATCGGAGTAGATACGTGTACAAAATTAGGTGGTCGACAATTGATGACTTACGCTACACGTAATGTATTATATGTAGTTGAGTGACAATATATGTACATTGTACATTAACACACGCATCTACGTACACACATATACACACACACACACACACACACACACACACATACACACTGTTCGGATTCCTGTAGCTAATAATAAGTTTTGCTCTGCCACATGTACAGGTACTAGTTTGCAAAGCTCTGCTAAAAATGAATTTTTACCGCAACAGGTAGTAACCACAAAAGATAAACAATGACATAAGCGCCAACAAAGCACATGCTCTCTAGTTTCAAGCAAGGAAGAGAAACAAAAGGTGAGTATTAAATCCAACTACATCTCCAATGTGGCATAAAAATGAAGTAAATCAGCATGTAGTCAATGGTATACACACTCTTATTTATCTGTGTAGCCATTAAGCAGAAACTAAATGACAAGAACCAGACCATCTGATGCCGGAACAAAATGGACCTCATATCCTTACTTTAGCCTATGTCTGCATGCATAACCACTAAAGGTACAGGTAGTTAACAATGAAAGGTACTATGTAAGAAGTAAACAAGCGTGTTAATACCGTGTGTAAACTGGAGATATCAAAGGTATCACACGTGCTGGACTCTACCCTATGAGAGTAGCCCCGCCATTTCTGCAGACAGTCACAGGTCAAGAAGTTAAAGGGGCCGAAACCTGTGGCTGCTCGATGACCAGTCTGTAGTACTCTCCTGATGACCAGCTCTAAAGTACTAAATAATTATGTGTACCAATATGAAACTAAAAGTTTGTGGTTTTGACTCCTATGGTAATTCACATGTTCCCTGCCACAACCCTAAGCCATTTATTTTTCTTCCCCCCCCCCCCCCAACAATCTCTCAAAATACACACACACACGCACCGGGTGAGGCAGGAGGCGTGAGGGGGACTTCGTTGCCAAGGAGCCTCCTCCTCTGTCTCTCCTCCTCCCAGATAGCAACCAGACCAGGGTAGCTTCCTGAGGCTGGGCAAAGTATACCTTTCACCACGAGTCCAACAATCATTCATGCCTCGGTAATGGTTATTGAGATATGATAATTTGTATGTTGGCAAAATTTGAAAATTTTGTGAAAATGTGGGAAGTACCAGTCTCATTCCCAGGCTCATTCCCTGAAAATTTTGTGCAAATGTGGGAAGTACCAGTCTCGTTCCCAGGCTCATTCCCTGAAAATTTTGTGAAAATGTGGGAAGTACCAGTCTCGTTCCCAGGCTCATTCCCTGGGCCAAGGCACAAGGGAATTAAAAAATAGATACTCTAACTCATTCCAGCTTGGTAGGGAGGGAAAAAGTCTAGCGAGCTGGCTACAACAAAACACCTGAATATGAAGTATGCATAGCAATAAGAAGGTTAGAAAAATGCAATATTAATAGCTACTTAACTACATCAGTTCCACCGTACAGAGCCTGTAGTCGAAATTCTCTAGTGTGATGACGTTCAAGACCTAGGGTGACATGAAGGATTCTAATTATAAACTAGCTACTCCAGTAATTACATGGCAAATCGCCATCTAACCAGTTAAGGACGGGGTTGGTATGTAACTATTGGTAATGTAGTCATGTGAGGATCACAATTGGCCCATGTGAGAATATTCGGTCAAACTGATACTAGAAGGACAAGTTAGGACTAGTTTGATAGACAGGGCCACACCCCCTACCCATTGAGAGCTCCTGTCTATTGAGGATGTTGACTGCAAGAGCGTCCACTTCCAGATCACACACACTGGCACGGGGGACACAGTGCACCATGGTACTGCAGGGAGATAAACAGTAGAGTACAGAGAGTGGTTAGCCTCATTCCCAGGCTCTTGCGTGGGCAGAGTAAAGACTCTCCCCTCCACTGGAGCCTGGGAACGAGGCTAAGAAAGTGGTGTACATAGCTCAAATAGAAAACTGTGAATGCGCTCACATAGCAGCCATTGAGTGAACAGCTGTCCATTCACTTACGTAATTTAAGCCCTTGCTTGTGAGTAGATCACACAGTAGTACGAGTATAAATACAATTATATTCATGTGTTCTGATCATGATTATTTTCTTGAGAGATTCACCCCGCAACTTGTGATTGAGTACTAATCTTGTAGGAGCACATAAAAAAATGGAAGAGTAGTTAGGGGAGAAGAAATAGCCCACGGTTTTAAAAAAGAAGTTTTTCCGAGAGTGTGGGACAGGAGCCTGGGAACGAGGCTAGGCAACAGAGGCAACTGTCTTGAGCTTGCAAATAGAATGAATGCACTTCTGCAATGTACCTCAGGTCACACCCTCAGCCCTTACCATGGTCTGACAAGAGTTTGGTGGCACTATAGAGGAATCTTTGTTCCACTGGTTATTTGGTTAGCATTCATAGCAGGACGTATAAGTTACAACTTAATATTTTAGACGATAAATCGGTATTACTTGAGTGTAAGAAGTATCGCTTTGCTGTACTGGAGTGCTTTGCTAAGCAGCTTTTGAGATAGTGCTTGGTTTCAATCTGTGGTGACTGCATGATGGACAGGGTTTCATACAGGATTTTTCAGTGGGAGTGGGAAAAATGATGTGTGAGGAGCCACGTCATGTGTTTGAAAGACATACGCAAGAGTAAGTAGCCATGTCTAACTTTTATTACATTCATTCTCCTTGTGAGCTTTATGCATACGTACCTTCCCTTGAGTGTTGTGCAGAAGTACATCGAGCTTTGAATGCAGGCAACTCAGGTACCATTCACAGCTACATTCACCAGGGTCCAAGTAAGTAATGATATATAGCTAATTATATACTGTTACTTCAACTTCAATTCATACTTACAGGTGGACCTAATTCATATGTGCCATCTTCCTGATGGTGATTTCAAGTGGTTAGCTCATCTAGTTGACCGTTGGTCAAAATTCCAGTGGGCTTTTCCCTTTCCGTGAAAGTCAGCTGCCAAGATGGCAATGGGTTTGGAAATGCACGTTTTTCCCTACTTTGGACTGCCATCAATACTGCAGAGGTATATTGCAAATTGTGCCCTCAGCATACACATGCATGTTGATCCCATTATTGCACATATATACTTTTCTTCAGTGACAACGAACAGGAATTTGTCAACAGAATGCTGGAGAAAGTAGTTTCCCAATGGCACAGACGTGAGACTAGATGACAGAGGAAAAGAAATTGCTGAGAGTGGAGAGATTACAGCAGAGAAGACTATGCAGTTCCATTCATAAGAAGACAAGCCAATATTCATGCAGTACGAGAAAAGTGTTAAGTGAATGGAAGAAGAATAATATAGCCAGAAGCATGTGAAGGCGGTCGTGTTAAGGGTTGGTGACAATGCAAGTGTGAAAGTTCCACGCATAGACAGAAATTCCACTGATCTTCCTCGATTATCATCTAAGGTGATACAAGTCTGTGGGAAAGCTTGACTGCAACATGCTTTGGTGCTAGTGACTTGGAACCCTTCACAGATGCTTTTGACATACCTGACAATAACTAGAGGGAAGACAACAGAATCAGTGTTCAAGAAGCAGGCAAACTCCAAGCCTGTTGGTGTAAGTTCCCCAACAACATGTACATGTGCAAAAGCAGTGTGCCAGAGCATGAATTAGCCAGTACCATCAAGGACAGCCATGCCATAACTGTAAGCCTGCAGAGTGAAGAGTCTGCACAGAAGAGGAATCTTGAAAGCCCACCAAAGACGTCAAGACCACGTATCAAATCTCACCACTGTTAAGATAGCCGAGAAGAGAAAGCTTGAAAGTATTTGCATCCAAAGCCCACCAAAGAGGTTGTGCACTGATGATGAAACTACTACCTTGGTTAAGATAGGAGGGATCACATTGACAAACGCAGACAGAGAGGAAATTTAGGGTGGGAATTGGCTCATCACTAATCATATTACGGCTGCACAGCTCCTTCTGAAGGAACAGTTTCCAGCTGTTCAAGGATTGCAAAGCCCACTCCTATCTGAGACGCTGACATTTGATGCTTGCCCAGACAAAATTGCTTAAATCTTGCATTCTCAGGATTTCATGCATTACAATTTGGTTTCAACAATCGGGTGCAAGAAAGATGAAGTCAACATGTACGATTCAGTGCATTAAAAATTTGCTCTTGACACCACTGCCATAATTGCGAGCCTTCTTTGCATATATAGCATGATGGATGTCCAGTCACAAGTGGTTCAGACGTCTGAGGGGTGTTTTTGACTGTCTTCCTCACAGCACTGTGCTATGGAATGAATCCGACCTCCATTTACTCTGACATGAAAAAACGATGATCACAACCAGCTGCATGCATGGAGGCCAAGAAAATCACTCCATTTCCGGAGATGTTAAGTCAACGCCTATCAAGACATGAGACAAAGGATGTCATTATCATAGATGCATTCTGTACTAGTTGGCAGAACCTATGGCGCAATGTGATATATGCAAGGAATGGTCCCACCAGAGGTGTGAAAAAATCCCACAGGAGATTTTTGAAGATATAGTGGATTCGTGTTGCAAGACACGTAGCAAATAACTACTACTATAACTATAACAATGCTCATTAGTAAACTCTTCTGGCGGCCACATTACTTGATATACATATTATCAATGGAATTATACATCTTTTCATTTGCAAGTCATGATCAATCAATATGCCACGTTATAGTTAGATGATAGCATTGAGTGGTTTACAGGAAATACACGAGAGGCTTCATCTGATAGACCACGAGCGCGAAGCGCGAGTGGTCTATCAGATGAAGCCTCGAGTGTGTTTCCTGTAAACCACGAAAATGCCATCATCTAAGTGGCTTGTACTATAACATCCCTCCCACTTCACGCTCCATGAGCACACTAATTTGGTTTGTGGTGTGCAAACAGCTCAATTAAGCTTTCTATGCTCTATGGCTAGGCCTGAGCACAGCACATAATATATGGTAGGTGAGAAATGGCTTCACTACGTGCATTGTGTACACGGCACTTTCCAAATAAGGTAAAAAGCACTTAAGACGCTGCTGCTAATTATTAGAATGACGTAATCTACGTAAAACATGCCGATTATTCTCGCATTATTCTTATTCTTTAAGTAACCGATTATTCTCAAAATTATTCCCGCATAATTAGCGCAGGCCTATCTATGGCAGATAGAACATATGTTCTATCTGCCCTAATTGGCAGATAGAGCATAGGCAGCTGTCTTTGAGGTATAGACCTGCTACGGCACCTTTGAACCGCCCACGCAGTATAGTACAATAGCCTTTTGAATTATCAGCACTTTTGTATGCAGTCAAAATTACAATCCACAGTGCAGTTACTGGCCTCGAAACTGACCTTCTAATATAGTACATGTAGCTATATTGATCAACTTATTTCTATATGCAATACAGTATTTTGTATTGCTGCCCATACATGTAAAATTATGTTATCATGTTTGTCATGTCAGTTGTTTAGTCTTTTTCATCTTCAATTTCTTCTGTCATTACTGGTGTGACTGAGTTTGCATGTAATGGTAGGGAAGCTACTGGCTTGTGGGTAGAGTCTTCTTTAACAGTGGACTGTTTAGCTGTAAGTTCCATCTCTGTTAAATCAGAGTTTGTTAAATCATCGCTTCGTTTAGTTTCAACTTCTGAGGTGTCTGTATCTTTTTCACCACGAAAACAACAACAGAGATAAGAGAAGATGCTTTTACCACTTGAACCACTAGTACGTGGCCCTTTGGCTATCCTTATACCGGTATTAGTTACGTTGTGACGGTTACGATGTGTGAATCCACTTCCAAAGCTCGAGTTTCCAATACCACCTCCAATATGAGGTGAACAATGCGTTGGTCCAAAATGGTGTCCTCCTCCATAATGAGGTCTACAGTGAGCTCCTCCAAAGTGGGTTGTTGCTCCAAAGTGATGGCCCCCTCCGAAGTGGTGCCCCCCTCCAAAATGAGATCTACAGTGTGATGCACCGAAATGGCCACCTCCAAAATTTGATCGACATCCATATCCATGAGACATTTCTGTATTGTCTTGAATGGTTGTGTTGTACACAGTGAAACACGTAACAGAAACTTGTGTCAGTTAGTGCGTTAGCAGCTGCTTATGTAGTGTGCAGGTGTAGTTCCTGTGGTGTCAAAGTCTAATGGACTTCATGTGTGGACTGGAAATCACTACTGAAAGGATATCCTGTACTGCAGTACTTCCTGGCATATCCAGACAGTGAAATCACTAGAGAAGGATGTCCTGTAGCTAAGTACTTCCTGCTAGGGAACACCTTTGGCAATTAATGTCTACGATTTGTAGACTTGTCTCCCTCCACCACCACAACGTAGCCTAGCATAACCCAGCTCATTTTCCATGGCCTTGTTCCCAGGCTCAACTCCCCAGCTTTTCTCGCGTCATTTAGAAAACGGGGAGGGAGCCTGGTCCAGCTTATCTTATACTACGTGACATAGGGTGCGTGGTTTGATGCATGAGGAAGCCAGGCTACGTTGCGTACATACAGTTTCACAGCGTTTATCAGCATCGACAGTGCAACCAAAGATAATTTTTTGCAGAAAATGATAGCTACTGATTATTGCAAGATGCAAATTTGTAAACAGGGTGTCATACAGAGGGGGGGGGGGCGCACTGGGATCCCCTCCCCCAGAATTTTGAAGGTGATATTTTTTTTGATACTCAGTAGTTCATTAGTAGCAAATTTCCAGCCATTTTGGAGCCCCAGTGGCCACCAGAAGCAACCTCATAGCATGTAAATTTCCTGGGGGAGCATCAGAGGGCATGGCTCTATGCACATGTTATAAATGCTTTCTGTAAATAAGGATTCTAAACAATAGACGTGCATTACAGATGAGCTCTGATGAAGCTGAAATAGTGAGTTTAGGGGTTAGGGGAAAGCCTGATGAGTCTTTGATGAGCCTTCTTGTCTGAACTTCTTGCAACAATTGGTAAAGTGACGACCTACATGTATCTTTCGTTTCAGATCGGTAATTGGCGACAAGAGTTCTCTCTTCTCCACTAACCAACAAAACGACTTATGGTGCCGCTTTCTCCACTTTTCGTTTTGTTAACACAAAACAAAGTGAAATTATGGTACGGAAGTGTGTTTTGTGCGCTCATGCACAAAACAAATTTAGATACACGATCACACACAAAACAAAAATCGAATTATACGGATATACACGGCCCCAACACGACATGTAAATTTCCTTGCATCAAAGTGATTTCAGAGGGTTTAAAATTCAAGGGGGGGGGGGGCATTCCCCCAGACCCCCCTAGCATGTGGTGTGTCGCCCATCCCCCAAAGTCATCAACATTCCCCCCCCCCCCAATAATGAACCTACATAGGGGAGGAATTTTCAAATACGTCTCAATTCTATTGCATGGAAGCTATACCTGCCATTCTTTTTCGAGATAGGGTTAGCACTGATCTGAATGGAGCTATGTCATGTTAAACTCCGCTGATAGAGGTTCTGCTTGTGTAAAAGACTTGTGATGTATCATTCGTCATTATTCAATAACACAACCCCCTCGAGTAGCCACTGGAGGAGCTATCTTCAAAGAGTAAGTCTGTTATAGTCCCCTACCTGACTTGCAAAGGCATACAGAAAATAATAAATGCGGCTTTAAACGGTACAGCAGTGGGTATGG
Organism: Phakellia ventilabrum; assembly: GCA_963921505.1. Classification (NCBI taxonomy): domain Eukaryota; kingdom Metazoa; phylum Porifera; class Demospongiae; order Axinellida; family Axinellidae; genus Phakellia; species Phakellia ventilabrum. The sequence goes on from OY997381.1 coordinate 3,148,377, forward strand.
TCACATGAGTGTGCAGCGTAACATTCCCTGCATACAACTAACTGCACAACATAACAGGTTTAGTACCATGTGATCATTTCAAACTGCAAAGACAGCTGCTGCCCACCTACTCTGATGCAATGCTCTTGTGAGGTGTAAGTACACAAAAACAGAAGCCATAATGCAATGCTGTCCTGGTACAATATAGACTACACACTGTACAGAAAACTGGCATAGCCACGGTAATAGCAATCATGCCTAAAACCAGGGCTATGCCTAAATCAAAGGTTATGCATTTACGATGTAATTAAATGGTTTAGTTGCTTGTGTCAATGAGATATATTTGTAATAATGACCATGTACCAGTACTGACAAGGTTTTGATGCTGCTGATGGCGTAATGTAATAGTGTCTAGCCTCGTCCCCAGGCTCTCGTGCGCATTTTACACTGGAGAGCCTGGTACTGTTTCTCACATGATTCAACTTACATATATAAATGCGTGTGGGTAGGGAGATCGCGTGATCACTACCTCTTGCTGGTGACATTGTTTCAGCGCTCAGCCTGTGGTACAAATGGGCTCCGAAGAGTAGCTACAAAAAGTACAGGTGAACTGCCTTCCTTGGTTGTCTGAGAACTGCAGCCGTCCTCACCCATACAAAAATTCATCCTTCTACCTGCATTCTACCCTATGCGTCACGCACGCGAGAAAAAATATCAGGCCCATTCCTAGCTAAAGTGAAACGCACACGTGGACCTGGGAACGAGGCTAGATAGTTTCATTGCAGTGACTAAATGTAAGCTACCCTGGATTGTTTAAGCAGTCTCACCTTGGGAGTGTGTTCACGTCCCAGTGCATCTGGCTGGGGCTCACGAATGGGCAGGAGGGAGATAGAGAAGGAGAGGTCAGGGAGGGGGAGGGGGAGTGGCTGTGGGTGGAGCTTTGGGTTGGGTTTTGCTCTGGAAAGGAAAAGACATAACTTGAACATACACTCCCCTCAATGTCAGACTGTTCCGGCTGTTGGAGCCTTATTCTACATGTGCTTGTTCGACCATTAGTCTTCTGTAAAGACATAGTACAGCCCATTGTGGGTGGATTGTCATGCTTAGGAGACGAGGACAATTAGGGTTTCATACAGGGAAGGGGGGAAGGGGGGAAATCCCCCTAAGTTCCCCCCCCCCCCCCTAAATTTCTGAGAAGACTATCATTAGTTTTGTGTTAAAACAACGACAAATATTATTAATACAGCAAAATTGTTTTCTACCACAAATTTGACTCAAAATGGCTTTAGAATCAATGTCTGAAATCGTATCATAGTACAAAAATTGGCTGACACACGTACAGTCCGACATACCTCCTGTTCCAAGACGAAACCGAACAGCCGAGAGGTGGATGAATCCCATTCCAAACAGGTTATAGTCAATCATAACCTGGAAACAACAGATAAAGGTATTACTAGAACACCAAACACCACAAAATACAAAATGTTTGTGGGTTATTGTCACCGTCCACTAAATTATTCATATGACAAAGGACTTCAATCAATACTAATTAATTTTAGGTATCTAATTAAACTGGACACTCCCATTAATTGGAGCCCAATTCAGTGGACACATCATTCAGCACAGGTCCACAGACTACTGAATTTCAAGGCCTCTTTCTGTGGCTAGGAATGAGCAGTGGCTGCAAGGAGATGGACTGCAGTGTGTCTACAAACTACACTAAAAGGGAGGTATATTTGTGACGCTGAAAAGGTGAATCCAAAGTCAATTATCAGAGCCGAATTGTGGCAGGTAGGAACTGATGGTGCAGTACCTACTTGAGCCCACTCTACCGTCACTCACCTGCAGGACATAGGGGATGTGAGACTCGTGTGGCTGCATCGTCGTGTTCATGACCGCCCCAGCCAGAAGGAGATCAGAGAGCCTGCAGGTGGTTAGGGGGGGAATCCTAATACCCATGGCCAGGCCACTCAACCCCACTTCCCCCCCCCCCCCACACACACACACACTCCCAAATACACACACACAATTGTCAAGGGAAGTCTCCATATGCAAATATTATTGCAGCAACGATTTTTGCTACAGCTGCAAAAAAAAAATCTGTAGGGAAAGGCCAGGCTACGAGGCTGAGTTGACACGACTGAGTCCAATTTTCTAATGTACATGCAGGTTGTAGTTGGCATTCAGTAAGCAATATTCCAGTGGTAGGAGCAAGGCCACAAAATGTAGACAAAATGTAAGTTAGTGGGAAGCCTGGACAATTACCCATTCAGTGACACAGCTGCTTTCTGTTCTAGCACTGGCGCTACTCTCTGAGTCAGACTGGGGAGCAAAGTAATTGTTGGCCTGCATAGTGCGATGCACCAGCCACACTTGACACTTCAGTACGCCGGGATAATCAATAAGCGAAAGTGTATCCAACCTGTCGGCATACGAGGGTACATGTAGCTTACAATCGGATGGATCTCATGTATGCTAGTATATCCACTGTCTTGAGAGCTGCCGTGCAGATCACTTTTGCCAGCTCAGGGGTTCATTTAGGAAAATCCCCAAGGGGGGGCAAAACACGTCAGAAGACATTTTGCAGGGGCGTGCGTATAGTGAGCAGTATTTAATTTGAAGGGCTGAAATCCCCAAGGGGGGGGGGGGTGAATGCCCTCCCCCGCCTGCCCTAAATGAAGCCCTGCAGCTAGGTGTGCCAGGTCTGACTCTCGCTGTGGTATGCATGTGTATAACGGGGTTTCATACAAGATTTATTGGCAGGTGTGGGGAAAATGATGCGTGCGGAGCAATGTCTGCATGGCTAAGCCGACAGTCGAGTTAGCAAGATGTCACGCACAACGGAATAGGAGCAGTAATAGCAAGCAAAGAAGGGAGGACCGTGAATAGCAATGCACGCAAAAGTACCCCACAGTAACAGCATAACCTGCAATACATTTGTAAACATAGGACAGTCGTGCATTTTGTCTCCCTGCATGATAGCTACAAGTATGTACCAAAGTTAGAATAAGAAATCGACATCAGTAACACATTCCTGATTTAGCACAAAACACATAAAATGTGCTATGGCACATACATGTGTAACATGCATTGCCGGACGGAACCCACCCCCGAAGTTCAGGCTCCAGCTCAAACAAACCATATGAAGGACACACCACACTTGAGCTCAGGGCAGATCTCTAGCAACATACATGTACGTGTCTGTGCAAGTGGGGCTGAGGTATCTCAGCACTGGCACATATTCCAATACTGATAATACAAAAGGTGACACATTCATTCATACCTCTTGACAAGGACTGGGTTGTAGAGGTAGATCTTCAGGAAGAGTTCCTCAGTGGCATGGTAGCCATACAGAGGGCTAGTTGGGAGTAAAGGAACTGATGAAGAATACCACGTGGTGCATGGTGTAGTTTCGTGCCCAGAAGTTCACGCCCCCACCCACCCCCGGCGACTAGTGCCCTAAATAAAATTTCTTTGTCACAGACACCTTTCCCCTTTGGAATTCCAAAGGGTCCAATCAGATTGCAGCTTTTAGTCCTTCCGTAAAGTTGCCATGACATTAGTTTGAAAAATCTTCATACTATTGGTCAGTTCGATGAATTAAAAATGTAGAATGAAAATTTGAAATATACCGTGACCAATCACGAATGAGATTTCTTACTAGTAACCATGGAGTCTGTGACAAGAAATTTTGTTTAGAACACCAGACGTTCTTTCGCCGAAGGGGGGCGGGGGGGCTTGAATGTCTGGGCACGTGACTAGTGGTGGTGGCTGCATTCTCCACTAATTAGAATTTAGTACTGGACGCATATGTGAGATCAACAAACAAAGTCTAGAGAAACTCTGAAACAGTAATAAAAAACACTGAAAGAATAAAGAAACTCTGGAAACAAAATGGGAGCCCAGCTGGGGATGACCTTCCGGTCACTAGTCAGATGCTCTTACCCACTGAGCTCCTGAGCAGAGGAGCAGGCAAGCTTTATAATAATTATAGCTACTAAATCTGCTAGTAATACTTAGCAAATTCCAACTGCAAGATGTTCTTAAACGTGCAACACCCAAACTAGCAACGTGACTTACAGCCAATCACTTTAAAAAACCAGTCATGTGAGACTGCACATTGACAGGCCATGTAACCCCACATCCACGTGACCTTTGCCATTATAGGTTTAGGTATCATTGGTAGATTCCTTGAATATATGTATGCTGAGCCTAATTTGTAGGTGGATCATGTCATGCTTAGGAGACTACGACAAGACCCACAAGCAGCCAAGAGACCTGCCTGGCATGAGTACAGTGGCTAGGGTCAGATGCAGAGGGTGGCTAGCTGCTAGGAGATAGATTGGAATGAGACCTGGAGATGAGATTAAAGTGGACTGAGGTGACATTCTCATGGACAGATGCTTTCCCACATAATGGACTTCCCTTGGCTGCACATGAAAATTCACTTCTGCCACCTTGAACACCAGGTAACCCATGATGTTCTCACAGACAGATGTTTTCCCATACAATGGACTGCTCTCTGCACATTAAAATTCATTTCTGCCAGTTGATAAGAGAGGTCTTGGCAGGTATAGCCTCATTCCCAGGCTCTCCATTGAAAATTGCTAATAGTCCCATTCATAGGTTCTACCTTGACCACCCTGTGAAAGTGTAATCATGATAAATGGAAGCTCTAGGATTTTCGACTTTTAAGTACATGTACCATGGGCTATGAAAAAAAGAAGTAATGTATGAGTAGAGAAGAGTATTCTAACTCCTACTTCTCCCTTCTCCTTACTAAGACATAACAAGTGGTTGCATTTTTTCATTGATTTTCATCCTTTCTGTGACTTAAATACCGTACAGCAGGAAATTTTCACCGGGGAAAATTTTCGCCAAAGCCAATAGTGTAGTATTGCGGAAAAACTTTGCCAGATCTATTTTCGCGCACACGTGATTGGGCAAAATTAAATTCTACGTGCACAAAATGGCGTCTCGTATGTTTATGCTGTCTTCAAACTTGTCACGCACGAACAGACAGAGATCCGAGTATGTCTACCTCACAGTTCTACCAAGGAAGAGCTCCCAGGTTAGTAGAGATTGTCTATGTGTAAGTACAGATATGAGCGCTAAATATGGACGGCACGATCGAGCGATGCGCATGTGAGTGTGAGTGTGAGCATCAGGGAGCTCTCTGCAATGCGACAGAACCTGCATATAACGTAGCAAAGCCATGGTTGACGGTACTTGACAACTTAGTCATGTACTGCTGACTTTCACATCAAACTTCATCAGTCAAATTTTTCACCCAATAAAATTTTTGGTTAAAATTTTGCCGCTTGAACTGACTGGCGAAATTGGCAAAAGTTTACCCCTGGCAAAAATTTCCCGCTATACAGTATATAACTCCTAATTATCATAGCTGATATTTCACTATACCCTGCAAGTTGTGCTCAATACATGTAGGTTGCAACCGAGATTCAACAGTGTATAAATTATGAGAAATTTACCTGCAGGAATTTCCTCATGACTGCTAAGTGGGAAACGAGGCAATTAATCGTGTTGCATGGAGATTTCGTGTTTGTACATGAGTAATGCTACAGGAATGTAAAACATATTTCCTGTGGGTGTGCCAGTGCTTACACATGCAATGTCAGTGAAAGGTGAGCATGCACTACGATGGACTTGCCTGCAGAAAGGCGGTGACGATTAGGGAGGCTACGTGCGCAGCAACAACAAAAGCAGTGGTAGCGAGGAGAGAAGGGGACGTCGGTGGGAGGTTCATCGACAGTTGGTAAGGCTGATTCAGCAGCTGGAAAGTGGTGACTGCCGTTCTCAAAGCCTCAGACTGACTGAACAGTCAGCTGAGCAGCGTAATGCAACCCAATTCCCACTAGACCCTCTGCATATAATACCATGCATACACTAGTATAGACCAGAATCATGGCCTACTCAGGGATTCAACAGCCTTACACAAGAGATAGACACTAGACACACTGAAAAACCACACCACGATACAGACAGACAGACAGACAGACAGATGGTTAGACGATGGACAGACACAGATCAACTAACCCACACACTTCCATACCACTTACATCCCCTTGACGACCATGATCTTATATACATGGACTGCCGGCTTGGAAGCCACACCCAGTGATAGCTGCAGGGCGTTGTCTGCACTCCTGGCTAGCTGCCGCAAGTAAGCATCAGTCGGGTCTGCTACAGGACATGGCACAAACAAATACGGGAAAACGCAGTGAAGATGTAGACACGTCTTCTGGCCTAGGGGCGTGGCGCCAAATATCCTGATGACTGGCACTTTCTCGGTTGCAGCAGAACGAAATTCACTGTAGGATACATCTAGGTCCTTGAGAGGAGGAGACACGTAGAAGTCGATGTTGACGATCCTTGCGCTGAAGAGACAGTCACTAGACAGACTTGTGTCTGCTTCTGCAGCCATGGCCATGGGACACCGTGCTCGCTAGCTAGCTACTAAGCTAGCGCCTAGACAAGTAGTACTCCAGTGCATGCTCTAAACGGGTTAATGAGTTAATTATGCCAAGGGGGCGGGGTCTTAAGTTCCAAGTTCCTCGTTCCCAGGCTCTCCCCCCCTGACGCTATACGTGCCAGCATAGATAATAGAAAAGAGTATGGATTGGAAACGCTACGTAACGTAATGTAGAGTGCTTGTCCCGGTCACGGTCCCGGTCTATGGTGCCAGCCTCTCACCGTGAGCCCTGTCCCCAGGCCTACTGTCCTCAGCATAGATCACAATATTAATCCATGGCTAATCCTGGTGCAGGGCTTCACTTTAATCATCTCCAGGCTGATATACACTGCCTGGACTGTCTGTGTGCAGTTATGAATATAATCTGTGAAATCACCTATAACCTAACCACCTAGTCTCGTTCCCAGCCGGCTTTTCGCCCTCCGACTACTAACCACCTGCACTCGACTCGAGACCGACCCAGTGCATGCAACTGAAAAATGCAGTAATTTTTATGTTAGTACGATGGGGATAGTTAGTCTCGCGAGCCAGCCCCCTTCCTGCTGGCTCGCGAGACTAGGGGGTAGCCTGTACAGCGGAAAATGGACAAGCGAATTTTTCGACTTCGGTCTTGGCATTGCAGATATGAAGTAAGTACTGCATAGTCTTGTAGGCCAGACGATGGCAAATGTGATTCAGGCTGTTTGGGAGCTGTATCACGGGTTAGTATACTGAGCGTGCGCGGCCCCGCCCGCGTCGGTGTCCGCCCATTTCTGGCAACGGCAGGCTCGTCAAACCAGCTTCCGCTTTAGGTGAGGGTCTGGCCGGCTCTCGTGCCCAGACCTACGCTCGCCGCGCCCCCTCGCAGAACGTTTGGCGAGGGGAGGAGCCACGGTCTGGTCACGAGACTAACTATGTCGTACTAGCAGAGCTACAAAGGCTGTACCATATACATAGTCTCGCGTGGCCAGACCCTCACCTAAAGTGCAGTGAGGGTTATTCATTTTGACGTAGTCACGCCCAGGACTACGTAACCACATCGTTCGGCGGGGCCGGGCCGCCGGGGGCGAACATAGTCTCGTGACCAGACCTTGGCTCCTCCCCTCGCCGAAGGGGCCGGGGGCGAGCGTAGGTCTGGGCACGCGAACATTGGTCTGGGAACGAGACTAGGTGCACCGGTCGGCGAGGGGAGGAGCCAAGGTCTGGGCACGAGACTATTGTGACGCGTAGGTAGTGTACCAGATCCAGAAGTGACTCGGCGGATACCACTCGGCGAATAGACAAGCAATTCTACAGTGTTGTTCAAGATTTTTACATGCGTAAGGGCGCCGTATCATGTCAGTATATTGGTTAAGCTTATATTTAGGCGTCCTAGCTGCGGATGATCTAACTGGCAAGGCTGATATAAAGCGCTTCGTAGCCTCGTTCCCAGGCTCTAGTGGACGAGCCTGGGAACGAGGCTAAGCGCTTTGGAGAAGCGTGTGAGCATGAATATAAGCACTGTAGGCTAGAACATAGTTGATTTCTTATAATTTGGCTTGAAGATACAGTAGTGAACTTATTTAAGTTCCTAATTTATACCCGTGGTTTTGATACCTATGTCTTAGGCCAACTAAAGCAGTTCCTTATCCCATCTGTGTGCTGTTCAAGGTTTCGTTTAGTCTCGATTCCAGAACTTTCCACATACCCCATCAGAAAAGTAGGATTACTTTCCCGACGGGGTGTGTGTGGAGGGTCTGGAGTTGAGTATTATGTGTAATCTCACGACTAATGTGCGCTTTACATAATGTATCCAATGTTTATACATCCAGTAGGTGCCTAGCTATTGATTTGATTGTATGTATATGAAAGGTTCTGTATGCACGCAAAAGGGCAACTCTATAATATGAATAAAGCTTTTTTGTGTGTTAAATATTTGTGTTGTGATTTGAAATCTCCAGCTGTAAAAAGAAGAATGGGTCTGCGTCTGGTCTGTATAATTGTGGTGCTGGCCGCCTTGCCTTCTTGTATTGCAGGTGAGAGAGTTGTTCACAGCACCGCAAAATTCTGTAGTGCTAGTCCTCCAGTTGCTGCATGAGCACAGCCTTATAAAGATTTTAAGTCATCCATTTATTAATAATAGCATGCCAGGCTGGTTTCAGTATTTTGAGATCAAGACTATAGGTACCTGATGAGGAAATTTTTAAAGGCAACCCATGCAGTCCCAACCACTTAACCTAGCTAATATAGCTATCATTATGGTACATGGCTAGTGTCGCGAGCAAGACCCTGTTCCACTAGGTGAATGGCATGACTTTAGCTGTAGTGTCTTTATTTTTCATTACAGAGTGGCAGTTTGGGCCAGACATGCCTGGGATTGGCCGGGGAAACTTCGCTACTGCCATAGTGAATAAGACCATCTACACCTTTGGAGGAATTGATTGTGACGATGACGGCATTGTTAGCCCAGTACTTGGGTTCAACACGTCGTCTGCTAAGTGGTCGGTGATTGGTCAGATGCCCTCCCCTCGCTACAACCTGGCTGCCACAAGTTATAAGGATACTGTCATTGTTCTGGGAGGCTGTGACGATCGAAATGATCCCGTAAACACCACTGAGGTATTCTCAGATGTTCAAAGTTGGCAGACTACTACTTCAATGCCATCCCCTCGCTGTGCTCTAGCTGCTGTTACCGTTGGAAATGACGTATATGCTATTGGAGGTTATAGCGATGACTTTATGACTAGTACACTGAGATCAGTAGATGCCTTTTCCTTCACCACTGGCAAGTGGAGGTCCATAGCCTCTATGAATAACCCACGATGGGGACATGGCGCAGTCGCTTTTGATGGAAAGATATATGTTGCCGGAGGCTGCAATAAAGACAGTCTTGTTGCTGAGTTGGAAATGTATGATCCTTCTTCTAATACCTGGAAGAATCTTGTCAGTCTGAGCAAACCCCGCTATAACTTTGGTGTAGCACTGGTTGAAGCTAAGGTGTTCATAATTGGAGGCACAAGTGATTTTCGACTTACATCCATGACAAGCGTTGAAGAATACGATATTGATAACAACGACATAAAACTCATAGAGTCCATGACAGGTGCTCGATTCGCGCTTGGTGCTGCTGGCGTAGGGCAAGTGGTATATGCCATTGGAGGTGTGCATACTATTGGTGCCACTTCACTGGCTTCAAAACCTGTCATAGCAGCAAGACCCATGTCACCCGATGTGCAGATATGTGACACGATGGTTGAAGAATACATCCTGTCCTGATAACTTCATAGCTGCTATGGGCATCACGCATCATTATTGCACCTTTGCACGCATACTTCCGTGTACATTACTGCACTGTACTATATTATGGCTTCTGGTATATGAAAACGCTGTATATATAGCAGTACTGTCGGCGCGGAAGTCATTGCGTTATCGTTCGCTCCTGCCTGCACAGTACTTCAAGTGTAAGTTCATTTTCGTCTTTTGGAGCCATTGACGACTGCGTGCCTGAATGTCTGTTGCATGTTGCTGGGCTAGATTATTTACATCCGGATCCGTATTTGTATTTGGAAGAGTTATATAAGATTATTGTTTTTTCACCACAGGATACCTGTAACTGTTGCAAATCCATTACTGACGTCGACATGGCTGAGTTTGGCTACGGTTATCACACTGAATTTGATGAGCCCACTCCTCTTGCCTACGAAGACCTGGGCATCCCTGAGTTCAGCAAGCCGGGTGCTAAGCCCACCAGAGCTGATGCAGATGTGGCCAATCTCCTTTCTAAACTCCCCCTAAAGGATGGCTCTATCGACTTCAACATTGATCTGGTGGCGAACACTGGCTCTGACATAAGCAAGGCCATTGATCCAACCAAGCAGGTTAATTTCATAGCTATATACAATATTCGGTATTTGAGATTCTGATATGTTCATTGCATAGTAACAGTTCACTTTTATTAAAAATTATTTCTACTGCAAATTCTCCTTGAGTGAAGTGGAATATTTGTACTTTCCGGTCAACAAAGTACATGCTACAAATGTAGTTATAGCTTGTAGCTACTCTATGAGTTTGCAACCCCCACACTTTTACTCATGCAGACATCCAGCAGTCAGCACAAATAGTCTCCTGCCCAGCTTAAATCTGAGTTGGGAGTAATCAGCTGCTATAGTATGCAATGCAAAGTAAGGTTAGAGTATGCCATCTGGCATAATTTGTGAATCCATCCCCTTCTACCGTCTTCATCAGGTTCCCGGTGCCGATCCTAACAACAGGCTCCCGGATAGTAAGCTGTATGCTTCCTTGTACAGCAAAGGTGCCTTGCCTAAGCTGCAGTCATTCAAGGCAGCTGTACACTCCAACAAGAAGTACCTGCTCATTGTTGGCGGAAGGTACACTACCAATAGCTTATAATACTTATTATAACTCAGTATTAAAATTGAAAGGGGACTTAAACTAAAAGGGGAGGATTCCTCATCAACAGTTTAACCATGAGGTCTCTCTAAAATCAGCAGGGACCACCATTGAAATATAGAAGGGAATGATCTGACCCCTGCCACATTGCTATAGCACTCACTGAACTCTGTAATACAGTTGTCCAGTCATCATGCAGAGCAGGAAATAGGAAACAGTTCTTCAGTTTCATGGTTTTGAATGCGTAGTGAGCACTCTTACAGTGAAATTTAGTTCCCTTTGAGTATTCTGTAAGTGTTTATATGCAAAGAACTCAGACAGTCCGTTTTAATTCTTTGAGCTAACAATGTCTGCTAAACCTTTCAGAAATAATGCGTATCTCTAATCTTCATCAGTAGATTGTGCATTAGAACATTGTAATGAACAGTAATTTATTGTCATACATTTGCGTAACCACTAGTCTTACAAATCATACAATTTTAGAATACGTATAACTGCCATCCACTGTAATAGAGACTGAGTATCACTAACTGGGCATATGGTGTTGTAGGGCTGCTACTATAACAAATTTCATTTATAATGGTCAGGAAGCACTTCCTTGGTCCTTTCATCTTAACCAGCAACAAGTATTACCAGCTGGGCATATGGTATTATAGGGCTACTACAAAAAATGGTCAGGAAGAGAATGTTTTGCTATTTTGGCCTGCATGGTTCAGTTACATGTAGGACTGGTTTTAATACGGCGTTCTAATAATTGTGAATTCCTAGCCGGGTCGCAAAGTTTAAAAACACTATAAATAACCTACTGTGTGCATGCACCTAGCTGTATAAGGCCACTCCAAATTAGTTTCTGGTCCTACCTTTCCGGGCGGGTGGGCGAGTGATAAGGACTATAGGACCTCACCGGACTTCCATATATTTTTTACAATGTTATGCCCTTTGAACTCTGTTTGCACTGTTAAAAACCTCTTGCTCAATGATGTCGTTGATGTAGTACTGCAAAAAAACAAATAATAGAGTGGTCATTTTCATTCATTTAAAAGCTTCCAATTAGCTACCCAGGTGTCCTCTTCAAAACTCTCAACAATTATGGTATGCCATATGCATGATACTGTACATGCCCATACATCAAAAGCTTTTATGAGGACATTTAAGTTGCCTCTTGAAAGCATTGTAAATAATAGCTATGTGACCTATGTAGCTAGCATACCCTGCTGGAGATCTGTAGTGGTAATCATGTATGCACACTGTTTTTTAGCAAAGCTGCCACTGAGATAACCCTAGCTGGGTTAAAACAACCCTTCTGTTTTTGCAGTGCGCGCGCCCGATATGCAATGGAAGATATTTGGGAGGAGGTATATATCTTCCATTGATACAGAATTCTGTTCTGCCTTTCCAAAACTATAAAACAGCTATTCCCCACCACGCTATCCTGTATATATCACGTTCTGAATAAATTCGATCATGAAAATTGGATGCAAGCAGTGGACCAGAAGCTAAACATTAATTTGGAGCGGCCTAACCGGATCTGTCCCATTTATATATCCTCGGGACCCAGGTCCCTGCTTTTTTCAGCTAGCTTTATTCATTAGCCGAAAAAAGCGGGGGGCGGCGGCGGCGGCGGCGGCGGCGGCGGGCCTGGGTTCCATTACATAGCTAGTCTATTCCCTTCCATGTTTTACAGCTTATCACATCTTAGACATCTACCTGAAAGGAGGAAGGCAGCACAACAGCCTACCTCACTCCACCACAATGAGGAAAGAACCCTTGCAATACCAAATTATCACTGAAAGAGTACTCAGTTTGGGTTGAACAATTGCATTGCATGGGTTCTTTCCTGTTGGATTAGGTATCAGTGTTATCAGTTTCCTCCTAATTATGGTGGAGTAAAGTGCTAGTTAGGGTCAATAGGTTTAATGGTAGTTTGCATTGGGTTTCTTTCCTCCTTTCAGTACAGGCTAAATACAACAATGCTCATGCAGTTAGCCTATTGGGCCTATTGTATAGTGTGGCTGGTGAATACGTAGCTAGGTGAATGTACCACATTGTGGGAGCAAGCGTGAGCATGTAACATCAGGAGTGTGGCTGGTTACAAGCAGTAGTAAGCGTAGCTGTCAGTTGCATCGAGACTTCATGATACGGACTCTTGGTTGCATGGATGACAGGACGCAGATAGTGCGTAGGATATAGAGAAGAAATATTGATCACTGACTACCCACTAATTATAAGATATTAACACACAAATTTTCTGACTCTATGCAAGTGCAAGAGTGTTAGCAGGCATATTTGAGCAGGATTTTACTATTCTTTCATACAGAATTGCAGGCCTCCACCCCTTTGGGTCACCAGGCTTCCAGCAGATCAAGCAAAACTATGCCCTTTTTGTGGTTGACCTGGAAAAGTATGTGACGGCTGGGGCAGCCTTGCCTAACCAATACTTTGAGAACATGGGCTTGATGAATGGACAGGCAACTCAGGTACAACATTGCCCCAGGCTCTCATGTATGTTTTACTCTAGCTACTGAGAGTCTGGTAGCTACATTTCTCATGTAATGTAGTTTGTGCATGAGCTGGGAAACCATCAATCAAAGGATCTGAATGTCGCACTTCTCACACTGTTTGAGAAACTGTAATGGCACTCAGTTTTCAGGCCCGTCTGGTGAATAGAACTAGGTAGTTTCATCTATTTCATATATATTGTTTCAGATGTTGTAGCACATAGTCAGGCCTCTGTGAGGCTGTCCGTATGTGTGATTAACCTGTACCAAACTTTAAACAGATGTAAAAATTGCATTCCCAGTTTATTTTATACCAGACGTTTTTATTCCTACAAAAGGGTTACTTTAACCCAGCTAGAGTTATCTCAGTAGCAGTTTTGCTAAAAAAAAACAGTGTGCATACATGATTACCACTTTAGATCTCCAATTTCTGACAGCAAGGTATGCTAGCTATATACATCACATAGCTATTATTTACAATGCTTTCAAGAGGCAACTTGAATGTCCTCTTAAAAGCTTTTGATGTATGAATTTAGTATCATATGGCACACCACACTAGATTGTTGAAAACCTTTGAAGAGGACACCTGGGTAATTGGTAAATAAATGATTAAGTGGCCTCAGAAATTACACTTCTGAGGCAACTTGAAGGTCCTCTTAAAAGCTTTTCAATTATTGGTGATGTACTTCTAATTGGGGTACAGTATCATATTATGGTACACCAAGTTAGAGTTATCTTATTGATCTGCACTTATTCTCTGATGCTGTGGTTAAAACTGAAGTAACCCTATATGGGTTAAAATGTTTTTGCAGTGATATAGAGTAGTCAAAAGATGTTTTTGCAGTGATATATGCTACATTACACTTGATACTTTCTGTGTAATTCCTCTGACATAATTCATAAAAACATGCATCTCTCCTTGTATGTAGGTGATTCAGAAGAAGAGTGGCAAAAACTATCTCTATATCGCTGGTGGCTATGGGTTTTCCACTACTGATAAACCAGATATGAAGACATTTAACACGGTAAGTTTTCATACTGACAGAACTACCAACTCATTCAGTACATGCTGCAGTTAGTGACTCATACATAGTGCCTAGCCTCGTCCCAGTCTCCATGCAAAAAAAAAGCTGGGAGTGGAGACTGGAAGCTGGGAGTGGAGACTGGGAACAAGGCTACATATTGCCTACATAGAGTCAGTCCTGTATATGGGACCAGCTATACATATCATGGCAAATACTGGCTGATAAATAATGATGCAGTGTATACCGTATAGCGGGAAAATTTGGCGAGCATTAAATTTGGCGAAATGGCTGAAAACGGCTAGGTTTTAATATTGGTGAAATTTAAATTTGCTGATTTTAACCGTCGTAAGCTTATGACATAATAATTGTGCTTTAGCGAATGCAACGACGTGTGTTAGCCTTCTTGCTGATGATTCAGTTATCTAGAAGCTTCGAGAAGTACCTAGCCGCCTTGGTCGAACCGTTCTCAGCAGCGTACTTCCCTACCCATGCCCTTTTTGCATGTAGCTATTGCACTTGCCTTGAAGCGTGACAGCTTTATTTCCGGTCGGCTCTCTCGATGACTCTCCAAGAGCCTCCGTGTTTGCTTGTTCACCACACGTCCGTAGAGTGGGAAGTAAAGGTCCTCTCTTGAAATACTTGTACAGCACCATGATAATAGTACCGCTTCAGACGTACATGTATCGTAGATAATATATACGCGCATGGGTGGTATGCATTACGTCAGCTTTTATTATTGGCGAGAATTTAATTTGCCGATTTTTTTACAATTTGCCAAATCGCCAAATTTTCCCGCTGTACGGTATGTTGCATGCAATGGTAATATATCCACATAGTTAATCTCCTTATATTAGTGCATATATGGTGCAGCTTCTAGTTGTCAAGCTTTCTGGCACTTGAACGGTGGTAATTTATTTCTCATGCATGGGCATTCTCATGTATTTGTGCATTCTCATGTATTTGTAAATATGTAATAGTTGTAGCATGGCCTCGAGAGCCACATGCGAGATATGGGCACTGTTGCTACAGGAAGCCCAAGGGCCATAGGCCCGAGCCCGAGGGCTTCTGCAGCAACAGTGTCCATATATATCTCCATGTGGCTGGAGAGAAGCTATGCTACAACTATTTTGTAGCAATTTAGATTGTAACAATGGTGCTTCACTGGTGCTTTGGTTGGGAAAGTTTTTACAGTTAAATGCCCTAATTGGATAGTGGCACTGCAGTGACCCGTTATGAGTCACTGCAGTGCCACTATCTGGATAGTGGCATTGCTATGACCAGTTATGAGTCATTGCAATGCCACTATCTGGATAGTGGCATTGTTTGCACAAGAACAGTTACTCTATGCTAGATGTTGGCACAGCCGGCCCTTTTGACAATACTACACTCTTTCAGGTGTTGGTAAGAAACAGACTGGTAATTTTGACTCAAACAGCATTGAGAACCTCCTCCTTGCTTCTAAAAACATTTTTAGGTGTAGCATATGAATGCTTTTAGTTTAAGTGTATGAAGTATTCCTTTAATGTATCGTTGCATGTCAATATTTGCAGCTGACTGTTCTGGATGTGGACGGGGTGGTGGACAGCATCATGACAGCAGCGTCCGCCAGCCAGCCGACTGTCCCAAATCTTGGCAGTTACATCTGGCAAACTGAGCATGAAGATCTGCAGGTGAAGTTTTACCATTTATTGCAGAACAGCATGCAGTGGTGGTCCTCCTCCTCCTCGTTTTTAAGTAGAGAAATATTATATACTATAGCCGTGTTTTATGAGCTTAAGACGTAATGACTGTAACGTGTAACACTGTAGTCTAGTCAGTTTGAAGTGGAGGCTTGACAGTTGAAGGAATGTTGGAGTAACAAGGCCTAGCTATCTTTTATAATCCTGTATCTCTAAATCTCTAGGCAACTAAATAGTTATCACAGTATTCTGTGTTAGTTCATATTAATTAATATCCTTGCTGCAGGTGACAGGTGGGGAGATGATGTTCAACCCAGCAAGCAATGAACCCACTGGAGTAGACCACTTGTACCTGGTGGTTGGGCAGACCTTCAAGGTTTTAACACTTTGTATATAAGAGACATATCCTCACACACACTCATAAGCATGCCAGCTATCATAGTTGTATAATAATATTGTTTAACAAATAGCTACACAGTTGGTACATTTTACAACCTAACACACAACATACGCTAACCTTTCCATTATATAGGGAAGCTATGCTGGCAAGGACATCTACACCTACATTCGAGGCATGAGGAAGTTTGCAGTGCCCTACCCGACTGGAGGCACCCTCCCATCTGTCATTATCACTGAGATAGTTGCTAGCAAAGACACCACTACTGCCCATGATCCTGGCGCTATGTCTGCTCAACTGGCTCGCAGGGATCTCAATATTGTGCCCACGTTTCTACCAGGTAGGTTCTTTACGGGAGAGTATAATGAAATAGCTATATTTGAGCTTCTCTGGTCCTGACGTCGCACACAATGAAACAGATAATGTGTTTTTTTGTGTGTTACATGATTTACTCAGGCTGTGTCTCAAGGCTGATACAGCACTCAGTTTCGCCTTGTGCTATATCAACCTCTCAACCGCACCCATTACGCAGTAAAGCACATAATACAATCAAAGCGCACATTATCTATTACTTATGGCATGTTTATTGTGGTGCATTCAACAGCATCTTTTTTGAACCCACAATAGGTACCTTCAAGGATAGCACAGCATACCCTGGTGTCACAATCCTCAGTGGGGTGTTCAATCAAGACGGCTCCGATGCCCCGTACATGCAGCCGTTAATTGTAAACTTCAACAAGGAACTGAAGACACGGTATATACTACATCTCACGCATGTCAAATAGCCATAAATATTCCCTTCTGTAATGTTTCTCCCTCCTCTCCCTTCTCCTCCATACCCCTCCCACTCCCAGGAGTGGCACTCCAAGTTCTATTCCTATCTACACGAGTCGTCCCTTCATTCAGCTCTTCAATAACTACAACTGCTGCAATGTTCAACTCTTCAGCATCAAACAAGGAGTCATCTACAATGCTCTCTGCGGTGGAGTGAGCTACTTCTATAAGACACGAGGAGATCGTAAGTACCAGAATACAAGTGATACCAAGTGTGCATTGGGTTAGCAAATAATCAAACGTAACGGTTGGGTGTTATAGATAGCATTGAATAATAGCAATGCACTCAATATTGCTGGGCCAAACCTGAGCCACTCCCACACTAGCAAGCTGGCTATTAGCTTTTCTGATATGTATGCTAGCTACCTGACAGTTCAAAGTTCAACATGTGTAGCTTATATTGTGCGACCTTCTGATGTCACGACAGTCGACAGTCGAAGTTCTAAATTAGCTAATCGATAATTCAATGGTAGCTTGAAGCTGGATACTTTGTGGTCGACCAGACCACTCCTAGCAGTCAGATTGGCATCTCTGATTTCATGGTCCACAAATCCCTTGCTGAAGATGTATCTGACGGTGAACAGATAACTTCTCTTTAGCTGCAGGTAGCCATAGATAGTGGGTCTTTACTGCGACTACTGCAGACTGTACGTCTTATAGAATGGAGGCTGCAGTAGTCTTTTAGTGCTCATTATTTGTTATGCAAGTGCTGCTCGTCCCCAGGCTCTCGTGTGTGTTGCTGGAGAGCCTGGTACATTTTCTCATGTGATTTAACTTACTTAATTGCGCGTGGGCAGGGACCGCTGGAAAGACCGAGAAGCATAGATTCGCTGCCTTCCTTCGTTGTCTGGAAACTGCAGCTGTCCCTGCCCACGCAAAAATTCACCCTTCTACCTACACGTCACGCACATGAGAAAATGTACCAGGCCCATGGCTACTCTAAGATGAAAAGCGCATGTAGGCCTTGGAACGAGGCTACTGCTGATTGGTACTTTCAGTACATATTCGCTTGCATTGTTTGTAGTTTACCTCTCTCATATAATATGATACCCTCCTTAATATAATTACAGCCACTGGTTGTGGGCTGGACCAAGTCAACAGCTTGTTCAAGGCGCCGTTCACCACTGACGTCTCCATTGTCAAGCAGGACAATGGTGGAAACTTCACTCAGGTGTGTGCTGTAACGCAATCCCCATGTATGCACGTGCACAAAAATGTACAGATCAGGGTGGATAAATGTGTCAGTGAACAAACGCAGGGACATAGTACGGAGGCATACACATGTATAGCTAATGTTTTATTCAAAGGATCTACAGTCAAGATATTATTGTCTACTTACTGTCTTGTTTCCCATAATAGAGGCTGGTGCCACCATCGACAACATTTCTGAAAAAGAACAAGCTGAGTATGTTTGGCACTGAAAGCCTCTTCATTCCAAACCCCGCCATTCCACTGACGAAGGCCCTCCCAGAGAGCTCCGGAGTGCTAGATCTTGACTGGATCACCGCCCAGAACCAATCACGGTACAAACTGGGGACCATGTATGGTGGGATTGAGAACATCCCAAGCGCGTACCCTCCCCCCTACCCCCCGTCATTCCAACCTGCTCAGACCGATGCTACTTCCAGGATGGTGGATGTGTACATCACTCTCCCTAGCCAATTGCAATATGCACAGCGTAAGGTGTAATTGGCTATAATGGACGCTATAAAGACTCTGTATATTAGCTGTATAGATACATGCAACTGACATTTGCGTGACATTGTACATGAATTTGTAATTAATCGTAGGTCCTGTTGTGTAGAGTATATTAGCTGATTTGGAATTGTGTACCCTTATAATAATAATATAATATATCTGCTTGGTAGCCCGGACTTGTTTACCGTGTTGCCTAGGAACAAGACCTATATGTGCTTTCATGGGATCACAGTAGATAGTATATTATCTTCAGCTGTAAATACAGCTAGATGTTCTGATCAGAAATTCCTCTGGAACCGGAGATTCATATTCAGAAAATTAAAGCCACTTGGGTATTCAAGTCTTTCCCCAAACATGAGTATTATACATAAAGTTCATCAGGCTGACAAGAGAGCGCTCTGGCCCATTGCTTGTGGAAAGGAGCTCTGGTCCATGGGCACAGTTTTTATGCTTTTTGGGAATTATTGCTTAGCACATCCACTTGATGCTCTATTTCTCAGGGATCAGGGCAATTTCATAGTCAGCAGGTCAGCAAAGACGACTTGCATAATAGTATATATACATCGATGAACACTTTATGTAGTGACTAAATTCAGAGGAATGGGAAATGGAAAATGGGAAAACAAGTTATCATCATCAAAACATCCAGATCTCACACTGAACAGTGAACTGTGAGGCTGCTAGGCTTTTTTCCCCTCCAACGTTTTCTCTTCACAAGTACTATCAGTCCTAACCCTGTTGTTTGACTGTACAGGAGCTATTATAATAGGCTTTATTGTTTTCTTCAAGTAATTTAAAAGTTGTTTTTCTTTATAGAAATACCACAAATAGCCATCTATCTATCACTACATATAGTCTGCCAAAGTGCATTTCTCATTTCCTATCTCTCCATTTCCCGCTCCTCGTTTTAGGTCCACCCCTTAATTGGGGGTGGGTACGGGTGTGGTATTTTGGTCACATGTTATCCGGTCACAAGATTCTAACGATGGGTGGCTACTCGGTTGATGAAATGACTTTCTAAAGTTTGTATACTTTTGAACCAAACTGAAAAGACGAACTTGATAAGTGAGTGACACACCAATTGCAGCTGTACATTTAAACTCAGAGGCAGGTATATAAAATATTATACACATTTTAGTGAATGGAAATGTTCTACAGTGCAGTAATGGAGGTCTCCGCCTCAGGAACCATCTCCGCCCCTTCCTGTTCTTGTCTGGCTTCCACCGAGGGACCTACATGTATATAATTCATCAGTATTCACAAATCTTCTATTTGCAAAGAATACAAACAGTCCACTGCATAGTCACAAAGATAAGGTAGAGCGGGGTAACTCCGGTCAATGTATAATTCCGGTCAGTCTATACAAAAGTGACCATCAATAATTATTGCAAGTCTCACTTGTGCTGCAGTAACACTAACTACTCCTGGTACTACAACTGCAATTATATCCGCATTGCTCTATGTTAATTAGCTTTCAAGCTACGCTGACCGGAATTGCGCTGTGACCGAAATTACCCCCACTCTACCTTATTGCTCCAGACTGTACGCTTGTTGATGTAGGTATAGCTATGATAATTGTTACCATTGTAAGTAGTACGATTACTAAAATGTGATCAAGTATTGCTTTGCTCTCTAGTAAGATTTGCTGTCACTAGTCAAACAGCAACAGGCTTACTTTTTAATACTGTGAGTCCACTAGCTATACTATTGAGAGGTGGGTACCAGATCCAGGTAAGGAGGCTTGGGGCATATGCAGCCTCCAGGGGTTCATTTAGGAAAATCCCCAAGGCAGGGCAAAAGCTCTTCAGAAGACATTTTTGGGGGGGGGGCACAAAATTTCCAAGGGAGGGACGAATACCCCCCCCCCCCCACCCAAATGACGCCCTGCCCTCCTTGCACTAGTAATACAATAGCTAGGTCCAGTAGTGAGTCAGTGTAGCAGCGGGCAGTATTGTCCACTGCTCATGGTTGCTGCACTAGACTCACCCCAGGCTCTCCAACTCAATGGGTGCAGAGCGGAATGGGAGCTAGAGCCTAGTGAAGTAACAGGACTATGTAAACAAGCCATGAAAAACATTTAGAAAGACTATTTAGTGATAGAATCCCAAAAAAAGCAACCGAACAAGGTGGGAATGACACCACAATACTTATACGGATTCCCATCCTTCTTTCAATAGACCCTAACCATAATTTTTATACTTGTCTAGTACCGAAACCCTATGTTTTGCTGGAAATACTGCTTAAGTACATCAAACATTAGACATGATCGCAGTCTCTGGCACAGTACAGACCACTGCAGGTGCATACATGTACATGTACATTATCGGCCTCCTTCCCACATCACATGTACAACCACTTGCCAGGAGGAGGCTACCCTACAGTACGTACCGTCAGTAGACTCTTTGTCCCTCTCCAGGTTGAAGCTGGTGATGAGCTCCACCCCTTCCAGCTCATCCACTGACTTTCTTCTCAGACCAAACTGCTTTGAGATGTTGCTGGAGATGCTGGCGATACTCATACGAGACTTCTTTCTCGTGAAGGACGTTCCTGGCTCTGGCGTCGCACACGTCGGCGTGCCTGTCCGCACAGGTGTGTCCATATCCATTGTTATTCTTGGAGGTCCAGAATCTAAATCTTCAATCTGCATATCCTTTTCTGGCTGGTTGGATAAATCAGCGTCCCTACTGTCCGATGGGTCCTTTTCTGGCTTCTCTGCTTTGTTCAGCTGAATCGTGCTAGGACTGGTGAACGTCTCATAAGTAACGTCCGATCCGTCAGCTGTAGATAGAGATAAGCAGTGGAGAGATACTGAAGGATACCAAATCTACAGTGCTGGCATATTATAATGTGTATTTTGCAGCCGCATAATGAGAATGTGTTACTAACTAGGTGAATGCAGAGCATTGTGGGGCGAGCACGAACAAAGTACATTTTACCCAGCAGTAAGTGGCAGCGCACCTGCTCTTGGAGACATCATGGGCATTAATGATCAAGATTTGAACATTTGCACCAGTGCCACATGAGAAGCTATCAGTACCTTATTAGCATGTACCTTATTAGCATGTACCTTATTAGCATGTACCTTATTATCATGTACCTTATTAGCATGTACATTGTATGAGTGTAGGTGCTAATACCAGCACCACAACGTACATACCTGTAGCGCTTGGGCAATCGCAAACAGATAGACAAAAGTTTATATTGAACACGCTAGTGTGGGGCTCGCTTACGCTCCCTAGTTAAAATTGCAGCTGCTGTGCGGAGCTAGGAGTTACTGGTCAACTCCAGATACTACACAGCACTGATGCTATGAGGCCCAATTAGCTAGCAACCCGACCACTTTTCTGGGCACCAAGAAAAGTTTTTAGACCGTTATGTGGATACACCTTCTCAAGTTCTGTGAGCGCTGAGCACGAGAATAACTAGCACGCACTATCGCTGCAGGTCATCCAACTCCAAGCATAGCCAGGACAGATCGTATTGCCTTCTTTTTGACAGTGCAGTAACTCGATAGCTACGATCATTAATCGTACGACACTCCACCCACTTTAAGAATCCATTAGGTCTCAATCACTTTCACAGTAAGCATCTTTGCATGCCCAAGTATATATGTAATGCAGCTGAACGAGATGCAAGAGAGCGCTTCCTGGCCAGGAGTGGCCGCCGGGTAAAAAAAAATTCGCACTGTGCGTGGGCATTTATAATCAGTCTCTAATCAAAACAGTAAAAGCTGGCTACAGCACTGAACTATTGCTACATGTATTTTGCCCTAAAATTGCATGGTAGTATTCACTATTACCGTATTCTACATTTTATTCCGCCCATGGGCGGGCCACTTAAGTGTTACGTGAAAGAGGGGGGTGGGCGGATAATACACAGTTTGTATAATCGCGATGTAGTATCTGCCCACTCGAACGCGTAGCAAATGCGCAGTATGCTAAGTGAGGTTACAAGGTGTGTATAGCCTTTTCTAACATATTTTAGCCAAGTATGGAAGCAAAATGTATTTTAGAAGCTATTATGGAAGCATGCAGATAATTATCAGCTAAATACCTAAATAGCTAGCTGACTTACCGTTGGTATTCCACATCAAAGATCGAATTTTGCAGCTTGATTCTACTCACTGTCTTGGAGTTTTCGGTTTTTAGTTATAGATTTAGCTCACATGGACAGTATAAGAGGTGGGTGATTACGTAAATACCCTCCAACATAACTTTTATTCAAAGAAGGGGATGGGCGGATAATACATCATGGGCGGATAATACGTAGAATACGGTAGTCTAATCATCATTTTCCACAAATAATTGTAGTGCCAATTTTTCCCACCCTTTGGTGTACTCCTAACAGCATATCCTTAAGACGCTAGCTCTCTAGAAGCCTGGACGTATATCTTTCATAGTAATGGTGAAGTCTTGTAATTATTACAGTTCTGCCACACAATCATACCTATCAGGGCTTTTCATAAGGGATTTTCAGTTGGGCTGGGAATGATGAGCATGGAGCCACACACTCCACAAATGCCGGAAAATTAGCTTCTAACAAATTACTGAGTACAAAATTCTGGGGGAGTGGAGCTAATTAGCCTATTTTACTATATAAGTGGAGGGTGTGGGCGTCTCAAGCATTTCAAGTGCGTTGCTGTAGCAGCAATACTCAGGGCATAGATCACTCAGCTCTCAGGGAAGTCTGCTAATAGGCTGTGTTTACACACTAATTACTGTGAAGTAGTGCTATGGACTGTCACATTTGCCATTGAGTCGAAACAACTAATGGTACTGCAGAAATGGACAAGACAAAACAGTACTTAATGGTACTATACTCATGTCAGGGGAGGGGAGGGGAGGGGAGGGGAGGGGATGGGGGTGAATTCCTCCAGAAATGAAATCCTATAATATAACTAGAGTTCATAGAACACTTACCCTGCGCTGGTGATGTAATGGGAAATACATGTAGGTAGCTTGTTCCATTTCCCGAACTGCTTTCTAGATCCATTTGCGATGCAAAAGCATACCATCTATAGTATACCGTGATCGTGTACGACCGTATCCAAGCTGTGGGCGTGACCCATTACCGTATTTAAAATGGTGGAGGGCACTGATAATCAGAAAGGCTGAAAATGCTGAGAATATGACCGCTTTATTGCTCTACCAGGTACACACAAGCTAAGATACGACGAATATCATCGCTAACCTCGTGTTCAGAAATCGCTAAAGGCTCTAATTCGCCCGGTAGCAAATTATATGACAGACAGACACCGGACGCCGGACAGAACCAATTGCTTAACCCCGCCACATACGTGTGGGGTAATTATTACACATGTATACAGCCCTGTACCACAGCCTAGCACAGCTAAACATAGCTTCATTCCCAGGCCACATACCCCTGGGTACAAGGCTAGGCTAAACACTGAATCTATTTCAGGCCACCTGGAGTACTATACATTTGTCCAGCCTATCCAACAGTCCTGATCTCAAAGCTGCAGTAATCAAAAAATTTAGTAGCTGTAGTAGCCAGCCTTGTGGGGTTGAAGAAGTAATCACAGAGCACCTACATGGGTTTCAAATTTCCCCAGAGAGCTAGAACACATCCTAGCTGGTGTGATTTCCAATTGCCTCCTCACTTCTTCCCCCCCCCCCCCCCCCCCCCCCCCCAAAAAAAAAAGTGGGAGGCTTGTAGCCTCGATCCCAACATGTTCAGAAAGCAAGAGATAATCAGGAGTGTTAGTGGCATTCTCATTAGACGGATATGGGTGGGGAGCCAGCTAGGAGGCTGGGGCAGTTTTCATACCTGAATGGATGGTGTAATAGCTGCCAAAATCATAGTAACTGCCTTCCTTTCGCTACCTGGGAGTTGCACCCGACTGTCCCCCTATACACTTTATTCTCCACCCCTTCACTCCAACAACATGCATGTATCTATGTAGGTATGTGGGAAAGCTTCTGAGTCCGAGAATGAGGCCACACTTTCACCTCTACACACCTGTACATCATTATTAGGAGTGTCAGGACATTAAAGAAGGCTGAATAGCTGGTGACATCATCACACCCACTACTCCAGGACTTCTTTTGCAAAAGGCTCTACAGTGCAGTGGAATGCTCTACCATTTCATCACCAGAGCTTCAAAAGAAATGAAGAATGTTTTCATCAGACTAAACTACACATCTGCAGAAGCTATCATATTACTGGCTGCAGTCCTCTAGGGGAAATATTCTGATTACCTTTTCTGGTACACTAGCCTCTCTCCCAGGTTCTTCACTCCAGTTATTATCGCTTGCACTTTTGCACTCGCTTGCAGTACTTTTGTAACAGCTCGAGCTTTTACGTCATTTGCAGTACAAAGGTACTGCAAGCTACGTAAAAACTGGAGTGGAGAAACAGGGAATGAGGCTAACATACCTCCACAGCTGCACATGATGCACTATTGGTGTGGAGGGGCTATTAACTTAACTTTAATAATGGCATAGAACTTCGTTATACATGCAGTATCAGAGATGATGTGGCAACAAATACAAACAAACAGTAGATATAGATACATGTACTGTCTAAGAGGCATGCCAGGCACTGTGTCTCAGTGGCTAATTGAAACTTTAAAAGCATGCATATACCCAAGACATGACATCAGGACTAGGGTTTCATCAGACCCTAGAATTTCATTTAATATCCCGCCTTTTGTTGTGGCCCCAGAAGCAACCAAATTTACGTAGGCTCAAAGTTTGGGAGGTCTTCCTGATGCAGACAGCTAGAAGTGGAATATAGATGCTGATGTCTGAGACACTTCCTGTCCTTGTACTAGCACACATGGAAAGTACTTCAGAGTCTGACTCAGGTGGGTGTACTATTGAACCTCCCAGGAAGGCAGCATCCACAGGCTTCCCATGCAACAAGACCCTAGCCTCATACTCCCTCACAGCTTCTCTTAGCAGCCATGGAAACAAAGCACGGACATACATGTACATGCACAGCTGAAAGGCTGCGAGGGAAGGTCGGGTACGAGGCCAGGTCTTGTTTGGAGATGCACCACACACACACGCACACACACACACACACACACACACTAAACACATATCTTGTATAAAGGGTCTGGGAATGAGACTAATCTCTAAAATACACAAAAAGTCTACCCAGTGCCAGACTTGTTGGGCTTCGTCAGTGCAGTATCACATACGTAAACAGCAGGTTAAAAGGGAAGGACACTTTGGACAGCCACAACAGGCTCGTTTTCCAGCATATATAGGACCTGTTGCTCAAAGTTCACAATTAATTGTTAATTAACCCATAGTTTGTTCTGTGTACACCGAGGCCTGCTAAAACTAAACATGCTGTAAACGTCCCTAAAAAGGAGCAAGCAATTCCTCCATGTTTCTACATATATGCATGTACATGTACATACCTTGAGGCTTTCTTCTCACCCCTCCTTTCCTGGGCCATAGCAGTATCAGTGCCACCAGTATGGCCAGGATCACCGTGACAATGGAGTGTAGCACTGCAATGGCTGCAAGAGCACCAGTTGCTTCCTGTAAAAATACAAAATACAAATGTAGTAACTGTTATTCACACACACACACACAGTGACACACACACACACGCGCACACACACACACACACACACATACACACACACATACTCACACAAACACACATACAATCACTGTCAATAGCATTACACCTTGACCCCTACTATAGCATGGGTGTGCCAGACATACAGTTATGTTTTGCTATTGTTACCTGTGTGCCTACACCAGGATACATACCGTATCCGCCCTAATAAACGTGCCACCAAAAAATAATTCATTACCGTGATTGACATTCTTTTAGAGAGAAAAACTTACAAGTGGCAGTTTTTTAGAGTGACGCATCGTAAATAGAGAGACTAGTACAGCTACCAGTTGAAGGCGGCTTGAGATAATAAATTTTGCATGTGTAAAAATCTAATGCACTAACTGAAATGGTAGTGCATTGGATAAATCTCTTTTAGTGCTATATTAGAGAGAAAAAAATGATGTTACTATATTTGGCGCTTTAAATAAGGTGGCACATTTATTAAAGCAGATACAGTAATACGAATGTCCTTATCTACTCCAGATTGCAAGGCCTCCCTAAACTGATGAGAAACCTGATCACATATTGTGTGATAGAATGCATACGATGTATATGTAGTGACCTTCATGGGCTAGCCTAGGGGTCAAGAGCTAGTATGCATACACAAAATGCAGTTATTAAACAAACCAGGAACAAGCTAAGTGACTACGTAGGCTAGTATGGTTATGAATACAATTCCCCGACCAACGGCAAGGCTATGGGGTTCCCAGTCCTTGCCCCATGACCCTTAGCTACAGCATGGATATTTATAGACACGTGTCTATAATATCCATGGCCACTGTGAATAGTGCGAATAGCGGTTATAGCTATTAATATGTACTTTAATAGACTGGCTACTTAGTACTGGCATAGTGCCAGCAGTCTACTTCAGTATAAGTTGGGCTCATGCTATAGCATGCCTTCAAGTTAGATTATAACTTACCGAACACCCCATTCCGAATGCTAGCCACCGAAGACAGCTCTGCTGCTATTCTTGCAAATATTAAACAGTTGAAGTCAGCGCTTAAAATAATTTATGACCTAAGCCTTCCTGCAAGTTCGCTGTGCATGGCTTCCAGAAGGCAGCGTGTTAATTACTGAAGGAATGTAGCTAATGGTCATTCGAGGATGTAATTTGCTTTCAGTATTTTTGCTGCGCACGCAGGTGTGTAGTTAATGTCGTGCAAAATCGCTAATTATCAAAATTGCTTTCACTATATAATTTCATTACACGCAAAACAGTCACAGACACACATGTAGCTACATCGTAGGGAGAGAGCTAGGGGGGGAAAAAAAAAGAAATCTCCCTGCATTAGTGGGAATACCAGCCTGGGTATATACTAGTCGACCCAGTACACTATACTAATCACAGCCTATATTATATGCATGGCTGGTTTAATATAGCTACTGCCATCATCTACTTATACTACCTCAGAGTCTGGCTTGTTAATTTATACAATACACATGCACCTTTGGACATAGTTAAAACTGATCTTTTAGTCACGATAAACCACATGGATATGAATCAATTACATAATACGTGCTTAGATACTAAGCCGGAATATTAAATTCCCTGCTGGATCTTATATACTTTTTTCAGTCTCCTCTCATGAGATACTCAATCCCAGACCTTCCCTACCATTTGCAGTATATGTACAGATGAGCCAGCTGCTGCAGGGAGCAAGGCTAGCAAATCCCCTCCCTTAGATGCACCCATGCCGTGCATGCATGGTTTCCTGATTACAGTACCATCATGAGAGCTATATGACAAGGTAACCTCGTTCCCAGGTTCCCATCCCATGTGCCGAGCCTGGGAACGAGGCTACCGACAAGGTAGTATTCATATGGTATTGAGTGAAAAGAGATAGCAGGCTTGATCTACACATAAAGCTCGTCAGCCAATTGCAGGTGGTGTTCCATTGAAAGGGTACTTGCACTCTCATCAGTGAAGTCTGGGACAGTGCCCTGAGCGAGGGGTGTACCAGTGTTAGGGTGAAGGGTGCTGGTGTGAATAAAGTGATGGGGGGCTGGGAGGGGGATGGGTGGAGTGGGTGGGATGGTTGTCGTCAGGTGACTCAGATCCACGCGGTTATTGGGACCAGCAACTCGGTAGTCGGTATAGTCAACTTCCGTGACATTCTCGATGCCATCGTGATCCCCTGGGAGCTCATCCAGTGAAACTACATGGCAGGGAACGTTACATAATCACAGCATGATGGCAGCAACAACAATAGCTACCCTTCAGATTATACTCAATTATAGCCTCATACCCAACTTTTAGAGAAGGCCCCATATAAGGCCACTCAATTATAGCAATTTGACATATGTATCCTTGGGTGAAATTTGATGATCATGGATTGCATTTTTCTGTGTCATAATCAGTTGCAACATTATTTTATGTCCGCACGTAATTACATACCCTACCTACTGCTCATGCAATTATTCCCACAACACACTGGAATCCATTGGATGCCACGTACTGTAATATGTGGTATGTTGTCATGAGAAAAATCATATTGTGTAACTCGATAAGCACTTTTCATATTGAATTACACAAACCTGTATGGACTGTAGAGTATATAGACTATAGTAAGAATGAGCTAGACAGACTGGCTCAAGCTCTGGCCCTATTATGCTCTCAACCAGTGCTCATTATGCACTGGTCAAATCAGTACACGTACACGTAACATGGGAAGATGAATGCTCCCCCACCGCCTTTGGCGGCTAATTAGTTCCTGGTATCATACATTACTAGACTTGTACGTTACTCCTTCTTGCGGGCAAGTAGAGGTGTGGGCACGAGACTGTAGGATGGACAGCTAGCTAGCTCTGCTGGCAGCCTGTGTTCAGAGGGTATCCCCTTGTGTAATTCAATATTTATACTCTGCATAATTACATCATGTAATGACAATAATGTACTACAGTATGCTAGGGTGGCATCTAGAGTGTAGTGGTAAGAATGAACTAGACAGTTTTGGTTCAGGTTTTTCCCCTATTATACTCAACCAGTCCATTATCATGTTTGTATAATGCGTAGAGTAGATCGAAAGGTAAAATTTTGCAAATGGTGAAGACAGTTGCAGTTCTCAGACGACAAAGGAGAGCAGGAAAATTATGCTTTTTGTACCTACTCTTTAGAGCAAGTTTGTACAACAGACTCATGAGTGCTGAAAAAACGGCTCAAGCAAAACGTAGAAAAGTGCAACTATGTATATCGGTCGTACCCATGCATAATTAAGCACTCAATCCACATGAGAAAATGTACCTATCCCACATTAATTAGCTAAAATGTTCTCACGCGCAGTACGTAAACTGAGAGGCTGAATATGTAGATAACGTGATCTCATACGACAATGTAAATAAAAATGATTGGTGAAACAGAAACATCCAAACGTCCACAGATAGAGGGACAGCTGCAATTCTCAGAAAGCTGAGGAAGGAAGCACTTCTTGTAGCTACTCTTCGGATCCTGTTTGCACTGAGCGATAAAACACTGTCACCAGCAAAAGTAAAGAAGTGCACCAGTTTTTCAAGTACTCCTTGGTGACGCACAATTATGTAACTTGAGAAAACGTACCAGGCTCTCCAGTCTGGAACCTCATTCCTAGGTCGCCCATGCAAAAGTTCACCCTTCTATCACCCTCCTACCCTACACATCACGAACATGAGAAAAATTACCAGGCCCACAGCTAGTTAAAGTGAAAACACACGCATGAGCCTGTGAATAGGCTAGCTACAGAGTGCACATCCCCCCCCCCCCCCAATCAACCCACTTTTACTTCTGCTTCCAGTGGGTGGGGTGAGTAGAGTAGAACATGAATGAGGCTAATTAATTAACACAAAAACAAAATTATGACAACCACCTCTACTATCCTTTAAACCTTAAACCTTAGTTACTGCTGGATGTTTAACCTTGACCTATTAACCCCTACACCACCAACTCACTGCTGCTTCCCCTGGATACAGAGTACTTCCCTCTCCTACGTTGAAAGAGACGGTAGTTGACGATGCTCATGACACACACCAAGCAGAGAACAAAGGCCAGCAGAGCTCCAAGGGAGGTTAGAACGGCAATAGCCCACTCTCGAGGGATTAGCCCGGACGATCCCACAACAGCATCTGGTAATGAGAAGAATGGTAAGTTACCTCTGTACATAAGTTGATATATAGTGTGTCAGATCCCGCATGTAATGTATGCGTCAGCTCAATCAGGAGCCTGGCTCAATAGAGCTCAATATTTAAATTTAAATCATATGCAGCATTTTGGTTGTACATAATTAGACCTCTATCCATAATGGGGGGGCACTAAATGGCAAAAATAAAAGAAAACATGTGGTTTGATGATCTTATGTAGTTTTCTTACATGAAAACATAAGAACATGTTAGTTTCCTTGTAATTTTGTGTGTTTTCAGCACTTTTACGGGTATCTCCCATTACATCAATAACAGATAAAAGTCTTTTGATCCATATCCTCAGAATCTCTGCATAGTTCGAACTAGCCTCGTTGTCATGCCGGCTCCACTCCCCAATGTTTATCACAGAGTGTACAAAAGTGGCTTTTGTACACTGTACAAGAAAAGCTGGGGAGTGGAGACTGCAGATCTAGAAGAACATATGAACTATGCGTAGCTATGTGTACCAGATGCATATACGTATGCCATCATCCTGTCGAACACAAGTCTTTTTGTGAATGCATGCTACACTCAAGCTCTCACATTAATGGTTTCGCCTCAAAGTTCTCTTACTCCTCATTGGTATGTATTGAACTTCATTACTCTTGTACCTAGATTACCTACACCCAGCAAGTAATTCTTGAACCCTGTTTTCTTACTGGGAGTGTCCTGTATATGACAGCATTAGAAAATAGTTTCGTGATGGAACAACAAATTTGTCGGGCCGGGTCGGATTTGGAGGGGAAGTATCCAATAATTTTAACAGTTTAGAGGATTAAGTAATAGTTACATCATGGGTGTGAAGTCTGTATCAGATTTAATGCACTGGAGCCCAATGGTCATAGGCCTGACGGCTTCATGCAATAAATCCAATGCATATATCTCGCAATAATGCTATTAATATCCTTGTGCAAGATACTGGCTACTTTTTAGCATGTTGTTACAGTATTAGGAGGAACGTGTTTCTAGGTCCATTTTAAGCACTAATGATTCAACGAATGGTAAAGTAGTAATAGACTGTCTCAACCACATCTACAAAATGACGATTTGAAGAAGTGTATCGTGAGTTAGACAGATCGCTTGAGACACACCCGCCAGCTCGAGCAGGTAAGCTCTATCCTAAAGTGCTACGATAGGGATGAGAAAACTCACTTTTGCTCCTAACCTTGTATTCTTGGCACAAGCCTAGGCCTGGCAACGCTTTAGCAACACCTTCACTACATTTTTTCCTGCGAAAACTGTTGCACTGCAGACAGTGCAATATCACATGTCTCTGGCCGCGAGCAAAAATATCGCACTGTCTGCGGTGCAATATCATATTTATTGCACCTAGTAACCACATAGCAACGGGATATAATCAATTACACAAGCCAGAGCTCACCACAGACTGATGTGTTCAGACGAAGTTCGAAACCTTCTTGACACAGTATACAGGTGGCGGGAACACCCGAACACCCCGCACAATTCTGAATAGTGCACACCCCACACCGCACTCCACCCCAGTTCTCTAAATATTGGAAAAGGAGTACAAACTATAACGACATACATGGTGTGAAGACGAAAAAAATTCCTGGCTCCCACTCGTTTTCATTTCCTGTGTACCCATATCCAGAGACACCAGGATGAAGCAATATACAGTCATCGCAGTATCAACCTTCTCTTCGATTATGATCCACTCCAGCCTCTAAACTAAAATCCTATACAAGACCCTGTTTACTACGACAGAGCATTCCTTGGGGTGGAATGATCCCTAACCTTGTTTCAGGATCTCCCCTCATTAATTAAACAACTGGCTTTGCATGTGGGGTGCATGTGCGTGTGCATGTGTGGAAGGGGGGTGGGGGATTCCCTCCTGATAACTGTTCAAAAAATTATTATAACTGTCTAATTAAGCATTGTATCAGACCGCATGGGCTAGTGGTCTAGGAATGAAGTCATGTTCATTAATTATAAATTAGCCTCAATCCAGTCTTCACTATAGCTAGTGTACAGCTGTCTGTGGTCCAGTGAAACTTTGTTCCCCAAACTCTAGCCTCATTCCCAGTCTCCACTCCCAGGTTTTTTGCACACACGGTTTTACTAAAAAGAAAAAAGGTGGGAGTGGACTCAGTGGAGACCGAGACTACCCAGTCTCCAATCACAACTTTTTTACATGTACCCGGGTACAAAAAAAGTTGTATAGTATTTATTATAGCTAATTATTATTGCAAACCCACGTACCTCTACAGACACACCGGAAAGCAGTCACCTGATCGACACAGGTACCACCGTTCAAGCAAGGATTGGGGCTGCAGTTATCAGTGTTCACTGCACACGTAGGCCCCTCCCACCCCTCAACACAGTTGCAGCTGAAAGAGGTGAGCCCATCGATGCAGACCCCACCGTTCAAACAAGGGTTCGGGCTGCATTCGTCTATGTCGGTCTCACACGTCAGCCCCGTAAATCCATTAATGCAATCACAAT
The DNA here is from genome assembly GCA_963921505.1 of Phakellia ventilabrum. Taxonomy (NCBI): domain Eukaryota; kingdom Metazoa; phylum Porifera; class Demospongiae; order Axinellida; family Axinellidae; genus Phakellia; species Phakellia ventilabrum. The sequence continues at coordinate 3,181,562 of OY997381.1, forward strand.
CGTAGCTTCCTGGCGTATTCACACAGGTACCACCGTTACTGCAAAGGTTAGACAAACTGAGACACTCGTCAATGTCCAGAGAGCAGTCTTCCCCAGTGAAACCGGGAGAGCATATCTGGATCTCACAGTTGCGACCATTGAAGTCATCCAAACACTGACACAGATAGTCCTCCCCGATATCTACACAAGCGCCATCGTTCACGCAGGGAGCTGTCTCGCAGGGCACAGCAATCTCACATCTCGGTCCGCTGTAGCCAAGGTCGCAATCGCAAGTGAAACTGCCAAAGTTGTTGATGCACTCTCCATTTCCGCAGGGCCCGGGGGTGGTGGGCGTGCACTCATCAATGTCCTGGTCACAAATGGGCCCGGTTAAACCGGGAGGGCAGATGCAATCCAAGCAGGTGTCGGGGTTGGGAATTCTCTCAGCGTCACAGGGGAGGTCACAGACTGTACGGAGAGCAGACCAACACTCATGATCAGCACCTTAGATTGCCCATCAAAGACAAGAATTACTATGCATGTAGTAGTGATTACATACATTCCTACCCTGAATTACTGAAGGCAGATATCTTTTGCAGCTGATCATACTTATTAGGGCACATTATTAGGACTTGAAAGTTAATTAATTAATTAATTGACTATCCCACAATGTCTAAAAGAGTCACCGGTTATGTCTTGTAGCAATATAACTAAGAAGCGGCTGTCCCCTTTAAGTGGGGTTCAAAGGGTGCGCAGCCAGCTCGTTCTTTGGGGGTTAATGAGATTTATAGACATCATTGAGGGCCCTGTGAGTACTGTGGCATGGGTAGACTGACCGGTGCAGTCAGGCTCTCTCCAGAAGCCGGAGCACACACATTCAAAGCTGGTGCCAGGAGAGGGCTCCTGGTTAGCTCCACACGAACCCACACACACTCCCTCATCGTAGTAGCTGCAGCATTGGGCGTCCAGCAGCCCGTAGCAGAGACCCAGGCCAAGCAGTCCACAGGTAGCGGGGCAGTCTGATAAAGCAAGCAGAAATGGGCAATGAATATACACTCCATGAATGACTGTGTTTCATATAGCTACCTGTAAATACAGTGGGTACGTAGTTGGGACACAAACTTGAAATTGGTGCAGGGGTAGCACACTATAGTGATTCCCCCCCTCAGAGTGAAAATGTAGACTTGAGAGAAAATTTGCATCGATACTGAAACCACTAATTCTGATTCCCAGATCTTTCAAACCGGTTCCATCACATACCAGAATATCTGAGCTCTGATGTGTACGAAGGGATAATCTAAGCAGCCTCAAAAGGCTCCAGAATGCAGCTCTGAACACCTAAAATTTCACGGGAAACATGTTACCTCCCACAGGGAAACGGGCCTATGTACATGGGATAGGACGGACACCGTTCGTTGCTGAAACTAACCATATCTGCACCGTACGCACAACGTTTCACTCCGTTGTGGGACCACTTGGCATGTTCTAAAACAGCGTAAATTTCTACGCAAAATACCTTATTGGGTTCATAGTTCACAGTAATAAACTTAAGACTTCGATCCTGCCACGCTCAAGTGGTCCCACGATGGACTGAAACGGTGCACGTACGGTGCAGATACGGTTAGTTTCAGCGACGGGCGGTATCCGTTATACTCCGTACTCATAGGCTCATTTCCCTGTACCCTCCCCCCCCCTCCTCCCTAGAGGCTGGCCTACACATGCCCAGCTCCAATACGTAATGCTATTTGTTCGTTTAGCTAAACGTCTTGAAAGTTTAACAACAAACTTAGAATCAACATTTTGTAGAGCCCACATAAGGGCTTTTATTAAATGAAAGGCCTCTCCCCAAACTCAAAATTCTAGTTGCAATGGATGTGTCCTCTGTTCCCTAAAGATACATGAATAACATTACAGTGTGTTGAAGTCTAAGTCAGTGACTGTAGCTGTTGTGACTCCCTAGCTAACATGAACACTGTCCCACATCATGCATTCATATGTTTAGTTCCGTCATGTATATGGTCATGTCCCTGCAGGGGATACACCCCTCTCCTATTCCTCACAAATTTGTGAGGTAGGGTGTATCCCCTTCTGGGACACGACTATATACATGGATGGACCTAAATGCCCCCACGGGGCATGCACTTGTTGGAGAACAGCGGACCAACCTTGGCAGTGGGTCTCCACATCTGGAGTGAGGCCTAGCACCCCGGCTACATCGGGACTCGGATTGACACAGAAGGAGCAGTTCGTTCTCAGGCGAGTGGAGAACGTACCATCTGGAGGGCCAGTGTAGCTGCCTCCCAATAACGACGCCCCCCAGTGTGGTCCAATTCCGTTAGCGAAATCCACGCACTCAAAATCGAACTGGGCAGTGAAGTTTAATCCACCAACGCCGCCGCTTGGAGGACACAATACTCCCTCACAACTGAAGTTTGCGATGACGGAGGCGAATCGGTATAAGCCCCGTGAAGCGGCAGGAGATAGGCATACGCGACGAAAGGCAAAGAGTTGGACGAGAGGTGGAAACAGGCCCTGTCCGAGGGCGAAAGAGGCAGCGATTGCCCCGTCGTGGCTTGGCGCGTCAGTGGTACCTAGTATGCTGCCGTCTATCACTGGGCATTCTGCATCTTGTCCTCCTACGAAGGGTAGAACCAACAGCAAACAGAGGAACTCCACCGCCATGGCGATGTTTACAACTCAGTTGAGCCACGCCCCTACCTATTTGCTATTGCTGAGCCCCGCCCCCAACATCCTTGCGCATGCGTAAGTGTATAGGCCCTTCTCCCGATGAGGAAGAGTGCAGCCCACCCTGTAACTGTCACGTATGCCAGCCATGGTAAACCTTTGGCATACCAATAAACTTTTGAGCACAGATAGCACACTATCTATGCTTTGACCTTAAGACTGATTCCATAAAATAATAAAATTCTGCTAATAATAATAATCAATATTATAATAATATCTTTACTAAAAGAGTTGAAAATGAATTGAAAACTACCGTGCCATATGCCTCTTGAGTAACTCATAGACCGCATTAATGATTCCCCAAGAGAGAAAAGACCGTGTGTAGTTGATGTGCACTCCGCGGAACATCTTCCTCCACCGCTGTCCTCTCTCCTTAAATATCACGTGGAAAGTGTCTCGTATACCAAAGTGGGGGCCACCGACTACCGCCTGCATTCTATTCTTGACGACATTTAGCGGAAAGAACAGGGTACTAAGAGCAGCCCCTAGGGCCGCTCCACTGATGAATGCATTGACAGTTTCTCCAAATTCAGTGTGCGCCTTGGGCAGGCTTCTCTTCACCGGGTCTCTGAGGCCGAGAAAGAGGATGTTACTTGGTCCGTTCCGTAGCACTATCGCCGAGGCCCCCCTGTATAGCTCCTTCATCCCGTACGGTGCAATCTCCCGGAAAGCATGGAAGCTGTTGTGCAGCTTCCCATGGTAGTCCCTGACCTGCAGAATGACTTGTATCCGCTCGAACGGGGCCAGAAACGCCTCTGTGCATCCCGCTCCTACAGCCGCCATGCTGTGAAGTCCCACGTACGGAATCATCGGTAGCCGTTGGTTGAGGTAGTCCATGTAATTAGAGTAAGTGCCGAACATGAGGGACACGGTGGTGGTTCTCTGCAGCAATGGTGGTAGGACACCCCTAAAGGCATTCACAGCACCTTCCCGCCAGACTTGCTTGAAGGCCTTCCGGAAACGAAACCCGTGGACTTGCTGTCTGAACATCACTTTGTTGATGGGAAATGTCACCATAATGTTCACCAGCGACGCAATCGCTCCACATATGTAGTCGGTGGAGTGGTCGTGCTGCATTGTGGCGTGGGAACGTTTTGAGATGGGGAGGTGTGAAACTGTCGTCATAATACAAGATGTAACACCATCAGAGCCTATAGTTAATAAAGTATAGAAACTGTGAACAATTATGTATCGACCAAAATCACTGGGCAAATATGAAAAGAGTATCGATCATACATAAATATACTCATAGAACAGTAATAAAAGATAATTATATAGTCTCGTTCCCAGGCTCTCCCCTAAAAACGCTTTATTCTCGCACAGGAAGAGCCTATGTAACTCGGATCCAGCGAGGCCCTCCTCATGGAATACCAAGTATACACGTATGCACTAGTATAAGTTAGGTAATTATGGATAGCACACTTCTCTACCTTATGCTGGTGATCAGCACTCAGTCTGTGGTACATGTATACGTATAGTGAACAAACGGGCTCTGAAGAGTAGCTAAGAAAATTTAGTGTCCCACAAAAAAGCTAAAATTCTACCACCGTTCTACCCAACACGTCATGCATGTGTGAAAATGTGCACTGCTAGCAGAAGTGAAAGGTGCAACTGGGGCTGGGAATGGGGCTCCTTAGCCTCGTTCCCAGGCTCCACTCCCCGGCTTATCTCACTACACATGCAGTACGAGAAAAGCTGGGGAATGGAGCCTGGGAATGAGGCTAGGACTCCTAACTTACAGGTATATGTGTATACATGTACGCATATACGTGTAGCCACCCCACTGCTGCACTGGGGCTGCAAAACAATATGTGGGGCTGCTTGGGTGATCAATATTGTTAGAGGATAAAAATCGGTTCAGTCAACTTGTCAAAGTTCCAAAGGAGGGGGGGAAAGGGTCACTCCTAGCCTCGTTCCCAGGCCCCACTGCCCAGCGTTTTTTGCACTTTGGTAAAACAACGAGGCTAGTCACTCCCATACGTACACTCGTGTATAGTCACATCTGCGACCATAATCAATCAGCAGAGTTATAAAGCTGGTCCATGGTCAAAGCGCACTCAGAAGCATGGCAAAGTTCACTGTATTAAATGGCTTATTAGGGCGAGGTTACACGTGGTCAAAGGACTAGAATCAGTGGTCTGTCAGGGGGATTTTGGTGCGGCTAAAAAATTAGTCTGGGTGGAATAGTTTATCCCGGAGATTTTGGTCACTCTCTGGCTTTGCGGCGCTCATGGGTACCTGCTAATATACATGTACACTTTGTAGCTAGGAGGCCTACTGTAGTCAATTACCATTGACAGCAGTGACTCCAGTGAGTGTGTCGGCATGTTTTGAAAGCGTATATGAGAAGGTAACAGGGTAACTTTGGGAACAGAAATTCTGTCTTCTCATAGCTGTAGCTCCCACTGCACACAAGCTAGTCACTCCAAAGCTGGTACGCAGTATAAACTTCTTTTCATATAACTAATTGCCGAGCGCCTTAGTGCGAGGCAAGTAATCTGCAGTGTGGGGATCGAATCTGAGCTAGTGTATGTGATTATGTATATACATGTATATATCTATGTCTGTAATGCTTTCGGCCCCAGGGGGCAAGTACGTGTTCAAGATAGCGTCCTACCAGTTACATGGATACCGCCTTTACTTCTGGTGCACAAAGAAGCAAAGATCTGGACGAAACAATCACTTCTTTTTACCCAGGTAGGCTTACTACAGCTCCAACGCGATTAGAGTTTGTGTAGCCTCTGTTTCAGCTGAGATCTGACTGCTGGAGACAGACAGTACGCGGACAGATCGCGAGTGATACGAACGTGAGTTTCAAGCACCTCTGCTCTCCAGTAGCAGCCAGAACTGCTCCTTGGAACAGCGTTGTATACAGAGACATCCGTCTCCTGAAGGCCAATTCGTGTAGTTGTCGCTTCTCCAGCAATTGTGCGCGATGCAGCTCCCAAATGTTCTTGTGGATGTGCTTTTGTGCTAACTAACTCTGCGCAAGACTCCATCTGCGCAATACGTACGTCTAGTATTATGCTCGAGCTCTGAATCATATTCGTTCCAGAATTTGCTATACAGTGTATAGAGAATTTGACTGATGGTCCGTCTAATAAAACAACTTTGCTGACAAGCAGAAAGTTATAATCTATGTACTTACATGTACATGTAGCTTGATCAGAACAAACACTGGCCTTGCTAAACCTGCTGGGTAGCCTTCTTGCAGCTGTAATCCCGGAAGTTACCCCACCCACCAATTTTGACGTACCTTTAAATTTCGGTTAATAACCCCATATACACTCCATACACTATGTCCGTCTCACTAGAAATCAGTGCAGAAATCAGCTGAAATTGATCTGATTTCAAAATCTTGTACACTTCGTGAGCTCGTGTTGGACCCTAGTCTCGTGCCCAGACTCTCCACTCGCAAATTAAGAATCAGTTCGCCCACGCATGCAAAAATTGGTCCCCCCCCCCCCCCCCCAGCAAAAATGGCTTCTCTGCTGAGTATGCCGCCTTCGAACTTGGAAGCTGTGGTGCACGAAGAATCAAACATCTGGACAAATCTATCACATATTCTTACCTTACTACAGCTCCAGGTTTAGTGGGGTTCGCGTAGCCTACGTATTAGTAGAGATATGAGCGCTGGACTCCAGAAGATGGACGGCACAATCAAGCAATACGAACAGTACTTCCAAGCAGCAGTACTAGCTATACTGAGACCTATGCCGGCTTCGGCAAACACTCAAGTAAGACTTTTGCTCTGGCCTGACAGGCTAAAAGTATATGGACAGACTCATAGACTAAGTCCACTCTTACATCAGCTGCCGCTAGTTTTCGGCTGAGTTCTGCTGCTCCCCGATCAAGCAAGTCACGATCTATACATCTAGCATCATATCTACGCTCGCTTGCAGTGGAGAAGCCAAACAAGAGCGTGCTCGTTATTACACACATACTTCAATGAAGTCGTTCATCAACGCAGGTACATATAGTTATTTACCAGACCTTTCCCCCTTCTTCCTTCCTTCGTTTTTCGGCGGGGTGGGGTTAGGATCTGGGTACGAGACTAGTCGGATCCCTTATACTAAACTACAAAACAGAGCTGGATCTGTAGTCCCAGATGAGACAGTCTATTGATATAATAACAATGGAAGTTGAGTCCTGAAAAGGGTTAGTCAAAAAGGGTTACAGCTGTGACTGTAGAGTCAATGGGAGCCCCCAGCTCACCATTCCACAACCCGTTCCACGTTACCATAGTAAGCACTAAATAGAACAGATCGCCAGCACATGCGTTTGGTAAAATAAATGTAATACTGCAAACAAGTAGCAATGCTGCTACTTACCTTTACCTTAGTCATAACTGAAACTTCGTAGCAGTGTAGTTGATGATGATAACACGGAAGCAACGCGACACAAGCAAATGCCAGGCTGACAACACGAAAACTGAGCTTGAAAAGGGTTAAGCTTAATTGCTTTGATGACGTAATATCCTTTAGTATCGACCGTACCATGCCAGGGAAGGTAAATAAAAATTTAAAAAAGAGCCTACAACACCTGCTGTTCCCAGGCGGTCATCCATCCAAGTACTGAGCAGGCCCAACGCTACTTAACTTCAGTGATCGGATGAGAACTGGTGTATTCAGCGTAGTCTCGGGAACCCAGACCCGTCGAAAATTGTCGACGGGTCTGGGTACCCGAGACTATATTCAGCGTGGTATGGTCGTAGGCGCAAGGTAGTCTCGGTAACCCAAACCCATCGGAAAATCGTTCTAACCATAGATCATAGAGACAGAGTTCTAAACTAGGCGAAAGGTGCATTTTTCCTGTATCGCTTTTATGTGCAGTCTTCCGACATTCCCATAGGCATTAACCTAGTCTCGTGACCAGACCGTGGCTCCTATTAGCTAGCCTTAATTACCAGCTGCAGCCACTTGAAAAGCTAAAAGTTATAAGCTTTAAGTCTATACTGTACATCATAATTTTGGTCGGCGGCAGTTCCTACCTGGATGTGAATCTCTTAAACGTATAGCTACACCCAATTTCTGTTATTTGGGGATTTTGTCTACATGCATGTATATATATGAGACATATAATTAAGGTTGCAACAATAATTATTGGTTACGAATGTACTGAGTAGAATTATACCTTCATATCTCAAATGCTATGAGCTTGCAAATCCCTAATAATTATTTTAGTAACCTGATGTGTACTGTCTTATTCAAGTTAATAAATAACATATCATATAGGACGGAAAATAATGCATAAGATACAGTATGTGATTATCCAAATTCCATTATGCAAGATCACAAAAACACAAGCTTTGGCTACAAAAATAGTTCTATGGGGATTATTCCATTTAAAACGAAACTGCCATGCACAAAGGTTCCATAGGGACATCTAGTTACAATAAACACAATACAAGACAATGTTTAGTTTCCATATCAGTAGCTAGGCATGTTGGACTTACATGACATCCTTATCATGTCCATGTAACACTCGCACACATTGTCCAGTGGTGATGTTCCATATTCTGTTGAAGCAGACAAAATTGTAAAACATTATCTATCTGTAAATATGCCTTAGTGGGTGAGAAATGTTAAGCACTGCCTCCAGGCTGCACTTCCCAGAATGGGCATTTTACATCCTTAACTTAACGCTGTGTGAAAACACCTAGGAAGCGAAGCCTATGAATGAGGTTGGTAGCGGATGTGCTAAAGACTAGAACATGTACAGTCTACAGCAATGCCATTGCTCATGCAGTCATACATGGTGTATCACATGCAACTAATTTTGTCATTATAAGAACCACTAAGAGTGTGTCCTAACATTTTAATTCACTCTGGTTACTCTCTGTCAGTGTCCCTGTACATGCTGGGTACATGTCTGTCTTTATACAGCACTATACCAACACTGATATACCCTCCCAGTATAATTTACCACTACTTCAGACCATCATAGACATACTCTTGTTGGTAAATTCCTTACTCTTGATTACCAATAAACCACTACAGCTGGTTAGTTAATACGGTGAGTATGGCTGTCATAGTATTAGAATCAGCGACTTGCCATGGCTTGGAAACACAATAGAAAAGTGTCATCTTGCACATGCAGGAGATAGTGTACTGTACAATAGACTCTCACTTTATTGTGTCATCAATAGAGCCACTGATGAGGTGGCCTCCTCTCGAGTGTAGACCGGTCACTCCTTCATGTGCACTGTGTTCATGAAGGGTCTGGACCAACTCTCCAGTGAAGCTGTCCCACACCTAGGGTAATGTATCAGTTGTAGTACATTACATGACCAATGTAGAGGTTTGTTCAACTGGGTGGCAAATTAGCTGTGGATGTCCAATTTACTTAGGGTATTATGTTACATAATCATTCACACTCAATAAATTTGAAAGGGCAATCTCATTTCTGGTCATAGGATCTTTGACAGACTTGAGGTGGCACAAACAGCCCATGAAAAGAGTGTATTTCAAGCTCAGGTTTGTGGCTATACAGGATTTATTGACCGCTAGATAAAATATGCATGAGTAAAATTTCATGCAAGTGATTACAAGTGCACAATATCATGCTTAATAGTGATACTACAGCAAGAATCTCTCAGGCCTTACATACAAAATGTACTGACAGTTGTTCCCAGCCAGCCTTCCTGAGGGCAGAGGCAAGGACCTCAACTGTAGGCAGAGGGTGGTTGGGGGAGGCCCACTCCAGCCACTGAGCAATCATCACTCGGTAGTATCCCAGAGCCCCCTCAGATACCGGTAGTGGCTTACTCTCGACCCGTTGTAGTTCACTGTATGTGAACCCGAGATGTAGTCCAATGGACTGCCACTGAGGGGCGGCCATGTCAGTCAGTGTGAGGAGGAGCTGAAGGTCTGCTTCACGTAGTTCCATTTTCAAGTTGAAGTAGTTGATCAAAATTATGTGAGGAAGTAGCTAGTATGTAGTCTCGGGTACCCAGACCCTCGCCGAGAGAAGACAGGTGAGTTTAATAAAACTGTAAATAATAGTGTCCTTCTACTCCACTAAAACTGTCAAAGAAAGAGTAGTGATATAACGCAGGCTGCCGAAGAAGTGGGCAGTTTTTGAATGGAGTTGCTATGTGAAGGCATACCCTGGGTATTACAATTGTTTCAATTTTCGCACTCAACTGTTGCCCCATCTGTTCACAATGTAGGTGAATATTGCTAGCAAGTACGCCGAGAAATGCCAGCTGATGTCTGACCTAAGGCACCCCCCACCTGACATCCTGTTTTTAGGGGGGTGTTTCCTCCCCAACTCAACCTGTATATAATGTATAGTTTTCTCTTTATATAGGAGCCCATGATGTTCACAAACAGAGTACTATGGAGTACATGCATGAACAGTAGCAGGCAGCTCATTGCACTGAAAGTGAATAAATTATAAGAAGTTAACGTGGTTTAGGATATGCTTTACAAGTTGTTTTAACAGAGTACCACGATCCAATGTTAGGATATGTTTTTACAGAGCTTGTATCCAAGTGGATCTTCTTGCACAGTCTACACAGCATTGGAGGAGTGTGGTATTCGAGGTTCAGTGTATAGTTTGAATGCCACTTAAAGTACTCATTGTACAGGTCAGGACTATTGCCTACAGTTGTCATGTGATCTGTAAGATCCTTTACTGTGGGGAAGTCAAGTGCATTGATAAATGATCCAGGAGGCAGAAAATTAACATCACTGGTGTTCACGCTGGCTATCATGACCGGTACAATCTCATTCTGAAAAGCATTTTCATAAAGCTTTTCGGTTACATAGTCTTTACAAAATGAATTTTCAAATGAAAGGTAAAACTTGTATTTGCGCAATTCTGCATTACAATCTTGCTGACTTTTACACCTCATATTCCCACAATTTCCATACATTTTTACATCAATGTATTTCTGAATCTGTCGGACCCACTCCATGCGCACAGAGACACAGTTACTGACAAGAATTGCTGCTGTTCCAGGTTTATTCTTCATATAGTCCTTACCAGGATCAAACCCATCCCGAAATGTACCCGGTATCACCAAATGAAGAGCTATATCTGAATTTGTCATGTGGTTTATAGTCTAGTTAATATGGCCATTCAGGAATCCCAGGTTTGGTGTATTCACGGGAGATTCCAAATTGTAGAGCACCCAACGTTGGCGGGAAGGACGCACAAGAGTTAACGCCTGCTTTAGTGAGCGCTGTATATCTGTTCCCCTGGCATGAAACACAAGAGCATCAGCAGAACTAAAGTAGCTCTTATCACTAGTCATCAAACACTTGTATCCATGACAGTCTTCTGTATGGCTCTTATCTACCCAGGGAGTTCTCCCGTAGAGGCCTGTCCACATCACCACAGTCATTGTACTATTTGCTGCCGGTCCAGCACTGGCAGCAGGACCCACTGGATGCAAATACGGAATCGGCATAGAGACATGGACTGTCCAGCGATCGCGCCGGACCCACAAGACTAGGCATAAACCTATCATCACCATCACTGTTAGAAATAAAACAACCTTGAAGTTGACTTTCATAGCTACCTAATTTGTCAGGTATTAACTGATACGAAAAACGTATTAGGACCAGTCATCACTCTAAGGGAGGAGGCAGAGGGGAGGAGGCGAGGCTCTAAGATGAAATGAGAAGGTAGAGGGTTAATGTTTGATACGTAACACGGTGTTTTACGGTTTTCCGTAAAAACTGCGCCCAAAACCGAAAATCGCCAGGAGTGATCTGTCCTAGCCTCATTCCCAGTCTCAATTCGGAGCTAGAATAGTCCCATTCGCATGCTACATGCTCTACGATCTCAATCCCAAGCTACAGACTGACCAACGGCAACGCCTGCCAGGCCAGCTGTTATGCGTTTCATGTCTGAACATGGAAGTCATTTTGACTGGAATAGTATTGCTGCTGTACACTTCTACTCCAGCCATCTCAAGTTAGTTGATTTGTATGTGATGGAATTTGTATTGTACTTTTATTTTGAGCCCCACCCACTAAATTAACCTTCGACTGGTAATAAATGAACCAGTGTTTAATACAGCTACTCAAATGCGTGTGTATATTGAAGTTTGAAACACTAAGTCTCATACCTACCTAAACATGCACTAGGCTAAGCCTTGTCCACAGCGCGGTACATTATAACATTCATGATTGTGGTTTACCATCGTTACTGACTAGCTATTAGGCTTGTCTACAGTCTCGCGCCAGACCCTCGCACTGAAGGAGTAGCGGGGTCTGGTCTGCTTGCGCTATAACAGTTGTGCCAAGGTCTTGGCAGATTTGTTGATTGGTATGTGATGTCATCCGTAGGCACTTCCGCTCAGAAAATAAGTAGCTATATGTGATTGTGCTACTACATGGCAATGCTATCTGACTACGCTATGTAAGCATTACACATTCCGGAGACACAACTTTACACATTAATGGTTAACCCATCTATATTATGCAAAGAATGATGCATCGTCACACGTCACATGACTGTCCGACCTCCTCTATATTGCAGTATGATATAAAAGTTACTTGAATCATTGGAAAGCAGTTTCATGCCCATACCGTCATGCCATCCACGTGGACGCGCTCCCTAACAACAAGGAGTGTGGGAGGTCTGGACATGAAGGGAGAAACCAGTACTGCTCCACTAGAGACCTCTTGGTTATTAGCTTTCTACTATACGGCCACATAACTACAATTAGCTGCATAGATTATCACAAGGTCCAGAATGCTACATATAAGTTCAGATTCAGCTCTACCATTTATGTGTCTTCCATAAATCCCAACCATCCACTTCATCTGTTTTGTTTGTACTGCAAATCTATTTATGTACTCAGCCATTAAGTTATTCTTTTTCATTATTAATAGAACAATTATCATTCCATGCTGATCTTGGTGGCCGTCGTTTCCCCTTTGCCCACACGTGGGAGGAGGGTGTTGGCAGTGGACATGCTGCCTTGGGACTGAGGAGTGATTGGCAGACACAGCTACTTACGGTACACAAAGAATTGGGCTTCAAGTACGTATTACAGTAGCTGTCACCAGACTTGTTATAGTTTACGGACTTGCTTAGTTATGTAAACATGTTGGAGAATGGGCGTGGTCATGGTAATGAATCCTATTATCATAATGCTACAAATGTATGCATGTGAGTAATTTATGTGCCTATTGAATTTGACAAATTAAATTGTGAGCCTAGTAATGAACACATAAATTTTTTGTGTTCATTACTAGGTTCACATGCTTTGCAAAAAAAAAGCTCACGCATACAATTGTAGAATTATGGTACACGCAAGGAATGGCCACTTAGACGCAATTCTTAATTATAAGTTCAGCTGATTATACTTATTTTCCATTACTCTTTAAATTGTAATTACTGACACAATGTCATATTATGTCAAGGCTGTAGGAAGCAGTATTGGAGTGCCCCAGCCAGAGAGGCTGTGCAGCAGCTGATTGTAAATTTTTTTACCTCAATTTCTAACCAATCGGGAAGCACTCTCTTGCTGTATTTCAGTTAGATTTGGAGTAAGAAATCAATAAGTTTAACATACATGTACAAGATCAATTGCATACAATTGCAATGCAAGTCAGAAAGCTGCTGTGTGTAGCTCAACACACGTGTCAACAGAGGTGGGCGTCATCCTCATCTCAATCTCATTCCAGGCAGTTTGAGCATGAGAATTTGATCACCGACAACAAAAAAATCTAAAATGTGGTCCAGCTTTGGTCGGACCAGCCATGCAGCTCCTACACCTATGTTATGTGCATGCCTATAATTTATAGTATTAGCTATGTAGCTTCTTCCGTTAACTCTATATTTATAGGTTTGTTGTTTGTTGTTGTTGTTTTTTTAGGGGGGGGGGGGGGGGGGGGGGGGGGCGATGGTATTACCCACTCCCAATAGGAAGGGACCTTGAGGTAGAGAAGATTCTTTGGTCCATATATGCTCTGGTTGTATAGGGCTGTTTATCCTACCTGTGTGTGTTTTTGGAAGATTTTTGGGGTATGTGAAATGCCTTTAGATCTTTCCTACTGCCCACCATTGCAAAGTGGGTGTGGCCAACTGCATAAAGACACCTAGTGTGCTGGGTACTAACTGTGAAGGGCTCCATGTATAGCAGTTACGTTGCTATGACCCTGTTGTTGACGAAATCATTGTCCAAGAGTATGGTTATTGTTATGTATGGTGATTAGCTATGTATAATATGATGCAGTATTGATGATGATCTATTGCATTTAACTCTTTGAACCCCATGGGCACATTTATGTGCCTATATAAAATAGAGAAAACTATGTACTTTATATTAACGCCTAATATAAATTCACATAAGCCTTATGGCTGTATTAAAACTTGGCTGGGAAAGAGTTAATAGAATTTAGATCATTTCATTGGGCAGTGTATATTCTCTAAATATACAGAAGGGTACGCTTCCATGGCCTATTGGACGATGACATGTCGGTGGTACTACCAGATGGCTCACTCTCATTCACAAAGATTGATACAGTGTATGACTATGTTATGAGCATAGGGATGTGGCCACTCGTAGAACTGAGTTTCATGCCACGGGACCTAGCAAGTGGAAACCAAACATATCTGCACTACAAAGCTAATGTCACTCCACCTCACAGCTATGCAGAGTGGGCTAAGGTATTGCATATGGCTATCTGTATGTATGTATAGAGAGAACCATCTACATTCCTACTACTATACGGTATGCTACAAACTACTCTGCTATGCTTCATATTTGTATTCTGGGTTCCATGCAAAGTAGCTATTTTATATGCTTTTGTGGTCTCTGCATTGGTGACTATAATATTATTGTAACAGCTATAGGATATGGTGATTCCATGCATCAGCTGTTTAAGTATCTCAGCTTCTAGAGCTTAGCCTATATATACACAGCCATGTGAGGTTGATGTAATAATATGGGAGGGTTTGTGACGACCAGTCCTTAATAATTACACCACCTGTATCTCTTTATACTGACCTATTCTCCCTCCATTTTGGGAGGGGTCTCTGGACACAATTTTACTGACTTCATCATTAGTAGGAAAAGTAAAGAGAAGGTGTAACCAGTCTTTTTACTAGATTGGAGGACTAAGACCTGGTTGTTACAAGTTGGCCTTTTGCCCTTAATATTAAATTTACCCTCCAAGTTGGTACTTACTCAGTGCCATTCATAGTACTGTATTACACTGGGACAGCTTTAGCCATATTACATGCTGTTCGTCCCTCAACTTTCAATTCTGTAGTTAATTGTGGCATTAGCCAAGCACTGGTTTGAGAGATATGGTAAAGAAAACATATCACAGTGGCTTGTTGAAGGTTTGTTAGCTATTTGAATTGAAATATTAATGTATTAGCTAATGAGATCTTACCACCTGTATTTTACAGTATGGAATGAACCAAACTATCACAGTATTATTGGAGGTTTCTGGGATGGTACGCAGGTATGATGTAAAAGTCTACATTATTGTCCTTTTCCCAGACAGTGACTGGTGAATTACATTAAGCCATAGTAAGAATGTTAATACCTCTGTTGCTCTTCCCATACAGGGTGACTACTTCAGATTATATAATTACACTGCAGTGGCACTAAAAAGTGTATCAGATGCTTTTCAGGTTGGAGGGCCTGTGGTAAGTGCATGATGAAAGCGATTTAGCTAGTTATTGTGTCTATAATAGTCTGCAGGGCTCACATATAATTCATATTCCCCGGTCCTTAGACTTCAGGTGGTGGATGGCTCAAAGATTTTATTAGTTTCTGTCAGGAGAACAAGGTTCCTCTTGATTTTGTGTCCACTCATGGTTATCCATCCAGTGAGCCATACCATGCATGCAGTAAATAACATCAGTGTATGAGTAGTAACAAAGTGTGATGTATCTCTTGCATATAGCAAAAGAAAGTCTTGTGGAAGCAGTCAAGCTTGCCAAATCTGAGGTGAGCCTTATAGTATGCAAACCCTTGCTCTTTATTATCTGCATGACTGCATGCAGTATGCCTAGTAATGTACATGTTCAAAATTATTAGGTTGGAGGAGCATACCCACTAGTTTTCTCGGAGTACAATAGTGGGCTCTATCTGTTCGAAGACAATCATGATACCTCCTTTGCTGCAGCCTTCATTGCTCAGGTTAAGTTACTTTAAATGTCTGCACTGACCCTGTATAATGTATGAACTACTATTATATATCTATAAAGCACCTTACTGGTTATGCTAGCTCATAATGATATTTGGAGTGCTTGAAATATCCTGCAGACCCTACCTCAAATTGTGGCTGATGCTGAGGTGTTATCTTACTGGACATTTTCAGACATCTTTGAAGAGGTCAAACTCATGTGATATATCTCAAATAGTCCTCTATTGCTACTTGTGAAGTGTTTTAGTCCATCATAGTGGGTGGATCAAAGTGTAGGTAACTAACCTAGCTAATTACCCCATTAGTAACTGCCCAGTATTTATAATTCACTGAAGGGTGTCTGTTTTGAATGCTAATTGAGTAGTCACAGCAGCTATAACTAATCTGAAGTCCAGCCATCACAGGAATACTGGTACAATAGGAGCTTCTTTGTGTAAGCATTTACCACTGATTTTCTTGCGTGAGCTGCAAGCATCAATAGACACTTACTTTCGACAATAGGATGACACAGTCTTGCATGTTCTTGACAAATATTGTCACTCCTCTCACAGGTATTCTTCAATACAGAGCCCTTCCATGATGGGTATGGGCTGCTGACAGTCGATGGGATACCAAAGCCTGCCTTTAGAGCCTTCCAATTGCTGCACAGACTGAGTAATCTTTCTATTGCAGTGCAGTGGGACAAGCAGAACACCTCAGAGATTACTGCATTTGTCATGGTGGAATCAGCTAACTCCACAGTACAGGTATATATGTATTTAAATTTAAGAGTGTAGATTCCATCAGTGAGTATACATAATATATTTTAATTGGAGGATAACATTTGTAGCGGAATTATGACTGTATCATGTGCTACTGGGCACATAGGCACCTATGTATGAGCCTCATTCCCAGCCTCTCCCCTGCGTAAAAAACAAACAATAAAACAAGGGGGAAGAGCCTGGGAATGAGGCAAATGAAAGTATTCAACTTCTATACTGGACTAAATATATATAAGAAACAATGTAGTCTGCTGTCAAGTTTCATAATTGTTCGAAATACTTTCATGCATTTACAGCTGTGTAAATTCTTTTGCCTTTCTTTTGAATACAGGTTCTCCTCTCAAATTTTGAACCTCCTCTTCACCTCCCAATGGACTTTAATGTCTCCTGCCAGCTCACCTCTATCCCAGCCACCACCTCAACTGCCAGAGCAATAGCATACCACATCAGTGCAAGTGAGCCTAACCCAAAGGCAGTGTGGGAAAAAATGGGAAGACCCCAAGCTTTGACTGATGAGCAAAGGTTAGTCAAGCCATATGTAGCTAGTCAGGCCAGTCAGGCTATATATAGGCTAGTCAGCCCATTTTCTGCTGATGTTACACAGCACATGTCAATTTGTCAGCTTTTCTATGCTTGGCTATAAATTCTCCCAAAATGTTGATTGCAATAACATGATCTGTCTAGCCTACAAATATATTAGTCTATCCATCAATCAGTAAAATAAAATTTCCGAAAATCTTGTGTTGCATACTAAACCACAGATAGCATTTTAATCGAGTCTATGGGCTCTTGCCTTAATCCATTGGTATGATAGGAAACAACCTGAGTTACTGTAGGATGAGGACTTGTTTGCAATACAGCACAGTGGGAGTGGTACATAAATATTGTATATTCCATTTTGTGTCTATTGTGAATATAGAAAGAAGCTAATGGAGGCATCTATGGTCAAGCCAACCCAGTTACCCTTGACACTCAACCTAACAGAGAGCTACCTCACATTTGAAATATACCTCGCATACAGGGTGAGTATTATTTTACAGTTTCACCAAAATGTCCTCTGAGAGCTTCGGCCCAACACGTGATCCTCACATGACTACGTTAGCAACAACTAATTAATCACTACATTCCAACCCCACCCATAGCTGGTTAAACGGTAATTACCCGTGCGGATATATAGTAGCTAGCTTTGGCATCCTTCTTATCGGCCTAGGCCTTGAACATTATCATTTTTTAGGTACCGAATTTCAACGGCAAGTTATATGCAGCGAAACTGATAATTAATAAATATTAATGATTGTAATTTGTCGTTGCTATGCATTCTTCACGTTCAGATATATTATTTTGGTGAGACTGTATAGTGGAAATATGACAGAGTTCAGGCAGTACAGAGTATCCCAACCTCTTAACTTAGCTATTAAGTGTCATTGCTGCATGGTGCTGTATGGCAATTGGAATGCTATACTGAGTTACGTCAATCGGCTCTCTTTCTACCAACCACAAATTGGCTCACAAACTTGTCATCATTTGATGACGAGTTTGTGAGCCAATTTGTGGTTGGTACAAAGAGAACCCGATCAACATGAATACTGAGAACCAACCGAGATCCTCTTTGCAGTTATACTGAGTTTGCTCACCGTCCCTCTCATTACAATGGTATCACACCATCTTTACAGCATCCTCTCTATATAGTGGACTACTGCACAAGAGGAGATGCACACGAGTGTTTCATTGCCTTAACAGCTGCATGATTTCATTATGCCATTGGCAACATTTAATGTCATGCACATAAAAAGCCTGGGAGTCAATGTAGAGTTACTGTATTGTACACTAGTAGGTAGCCTTATAACATTTTCCAAGGACACCCCCCCCCCACACACACACTCCAAAATATGTGTGAGATACTATTCATAATACTATTCATAAAATTATAAGCTGTAATATTTTCTATCCAGGGGTACTGTTTAATACATCGATACCAAGGACCAACTAAAAACCTAACACATACACACTATTTTATACCACACACAGAGTATGGCTCTGGTTGAGGTCAGTTTTTTGGATGAAGACTGGTAGAAGCAGTGCTCAAACAGTGTTTTGGATTTGCCACAGTGCATGCACTCAGTTGCAGCAAGTATTATATGCATCTGAATTCACCTTTTATATTATGTCAGAAATGCATGGCATTGAGTTTATTGCCTCACTGATTACTGGTATTTACATGCAGCTACCAATTAGAGGGTACTTACAAGGGTCACATATTTTGTATCAGTTTCAGTGCACTGTTAGTAGTAGGACTGTTTTGCTATAGCTTACAGTACATTTCCAGATGGCTACAGCATATGGTGCTGTACAACATCTTCTGTAATGATATCACAAGGAAATGGTCTAGTGCTACATTCTGCATAATTGCGGGAATAATACATTGGCTAAGGGATCAGCTGATTTATCGCAGGTGCCAGTGAGGAGTACATGTGCTAGAGTGTATGTTCCCCCCCTCTGCCCTAAGGCCTTGGGGGCGGAGAACATTGTTTTAATATGCACTCTGGACATGTGGTATAGCTACAGGGTTATGCATTGACTCACAGCTTGACTATAATTTATAGCCTTGCTTGTGCTTGGGCCTCCCCTTGGAGTTGTTTTCACAGAATCACTGCAAACTGTGAGGGCAGGCCTGGGTACAAGGGTACTGACACTCCCCTCTGGTATATACTATACTATATACTTCATCTATATTTGATTTCAGTTGCGTTTGAACATTCCATATCCCATAGATTCTCACGGAAACTGTAAGGGAGAGATTCACGCAAAGTGTCAGTTTAGGCTCCAAACCTCAGCATGATCCAGGCTGCACAGTTTCTGTGCTTCATCTAGTATGAGAAGTTATTGCCGCTAATGCACATGCTGGAGTCACAGAATAAGCAAATGTTTGAACAGAACTGAAATCGACTGTACTGACGTCGTTCCATCATGCTGGAGCTGCTTCGTGGAGTGGGCAGCCTGCTGGCACAGCTATGGCTGTGTGTTGTGGGGGCCTGCCATCGGTTGCTATGGAGACAGAGAAGTGATTATGACCCCACCCCTTCCTTCACAGGGTTGGAACGGTGAGGGGAAAGAGGATGGAGAATGGGAGAGTTGACTTTCAAAACAAGGCACTAATTACAATTTCTTTAGGTTCAACTCCTACGCAAATTATTGCATGATACACAAAATTTTAAAAGCTCAGGCAGGCCGGGTCGCGTCAGGAATTTTAAAGAGCAGAACTGTGCTTTTTTTTTTTGGAAGAATGGCGGAGGCAGAGTGTTCATTATGTTGCATTGTGAAACATAGTACGTGGTACATGGCCCTCATGTGGTAATAGTTTTGAGAGCAACAGAATCTGATGAATATAAGCGGTTAAACCCACCTTTACTGCAGTAGCGCAATGGTTTAGCACATAGTGTGCGAACTACCATACCGGACGTACCTGGTTAGATTCCTGGTCTTGAAAACTTTTTTTGTTGTTTTGTTTTCACATTTTTTCTTTGCAGAGAGTTGAGCTTCTTTTATATTTAGTGCCTTCTTCAATATTAATATTGCCTTTATGAAGAATTTAAAGAGACTAGCCATAAGCCTTTATAATTAGAAACAGCTGTTTTCACATTGCAATCATATAATTATGGGTGGTTGCTAGGCCCTTTCTGTGGACGCAATCTTCATTACGTCATTGACTATTATTGCTGTGCTCCACAACCAGACAACTCAGACTCATTCTCTGCACTGTGGGACCGTGTCATGGCTTGGTGGAGGTGGACCACCAGCTGCAGATGACAGCTGCAACTAGAAAAGACTTCACAAATCACAGCTGTACATGTATACTTTATTGTACCTCCGAGCCTTGCCCCCAGGCTCCTTCTCACCCATAAGGTCATGTATGGGTAGGAGTCTAGAGGGGAGGTTAGCAGAAGAGTTTTCTACATATTATGTGTCTTACATATCCTCTACCAGTACATAGGACTTCATAATTTGTACCAGCTAAAACAATTTTCATATCAAACACGTGAGATCTGATTTACGTACATTAGACCATACAGTATTGTAACAATATAGGTGTGTTTGACGCCATACAAACGTTTAATCACTAAGTAACACCCTCAAGAAGGTCATATTCATCAATGAATATTGAAATGAGTGATCACAAACATTCGCATGCTGCGCTCATGGACATGGGTTCCTGGTATTGTACATGACAGTAACCATAGCCAGACCTTCGAGAACATTATTAAACATGTGTAGCATGCCATGTATGACTATACTGTCAGTCAACTTGTGAAATTTTAAACCATTCCACATTACAAATGACGGATCACTGTAATTCTATCTCATGCAGGCATAGCCAACTGAATACAAAGGCATGCATAACTGGCTATAGTACACCAGATATAATTATTATGTGCTTGTGAATTAAATAACTACTGAATGGATCAGCGATCAATATTACTGTAATACAGCATCAAATAACAAGCATTAAGCATGATTTCATTGAAAGTCGGGCTAAATACAATCAGATTCTGCAATGACCTTGATGCTACTCTGTATAATATGACAGTAAAAAGCAAAATTAACTACTCATAGATAGTCTCACGTTCATTATGTCTATTAGGTGGCTGAATAAAATGATTTAATCCTAATGGCTTTTTATTAGTGTTAGCATCTTTCGTTGATCCACTTCCCTCTCTTTTACCTGAGGGGAACAAGAATGCTACCACACACACTATCACAACTGGAATGTAGTAGAAATAGCTGTTGTCAGACATAGTGTGTTGACAATATGACACGAGGCATGTATGGATGCATGTGTGTGTGTGTGTGAAAGAGGAGGAGTCAATGAAATTTAATTCATACATGTGCATACATGTACTGAAAGTTCAAAATATCACTCAGAGAGTTAAAATTACTTTCCTATTATAGTGTAACACTTGTCAATACACTACATGTAGTCACTGGTAACCTACCTAGCCTCCACTCCCAGCTATTTTCGCATGTTATGAAAAAAGTGCCAACAACACGCTAAAAAAGCTGGGAGTGGAGACTGGGAACAACGCTAAACCTACCTCCAAAATAGCAGTCCTTTATCAATTGACAGGAGAACAAATGGTACAGATCCAAAATCAACGACAAATTTGGTTGTTAAAAGTGTGATGACATCATACAGCCTCTTCATGAAGATGCTTGTTTGAAAGTGATGCCTAATGAGCCGACGCATCTGCAGAGTAAATGACATGCACACTTTTACAGATAACAGTTGAAATTAACTAAATAAATAATTACTATACAGTCCTCTTTCAGTCAACTTCCTGCAAAGGTTACATTTGCACGTGGTAGCTATCCACCCACTCAAATCCCAATACAAAACATGCACAGTGAGGATACAAGGTCATCTTACAGTTAAAAGAGACAGAAGCACCTCTTGACCTTTCCTGGGGAAGCAATTTGCTCACATTCCAGAGCCTCAAAGTCTTTTGAAGGCTAAGACAATTACAGAATTTAACTACAAATTATTTTCAAGGCCTCCACTACACATACAAGACAACAAACCTTCACCACAAGGCGCAAAGGCTGACTATCTACCACAAAATAACTTGTGAACAAATGCGTGATTCACGAGTATTGTGCAATACGGACTAGTGTTCCTGAAAAACATGAGGAGCCACACATGCGGAAACAGTGGAAACCAGGTTACTCTTTTTGAACTTTTTGAACTTGGCCCGGGAACAAGGCTAACTCAATACGTGCTCCATGGTATGCACATGCAAAGCTGAATATAACCCTGAGCAACATACACAATGCAAATGGTTATAATACATGACATTGTAGAGAACCCTTCACCATTGCAGGAGATGTGTGTGGTGTACCAGCTATATATTGTACAGTACTATTACTAAAACGCTAAAATGTCATACCTTCCTTGCAGCTTCCATGGCGACACCAAAGAACAGAAACATTAGATAATAACCAGGGTAGAAGCCATGCCACACGGCAGACAGTACGAAACTCATCAAATTTGGGTCAACCCCTTTCACTCTTTCGTAGCAGACCCTGAAAAGTATACCGGTTAATGTTGAATGAAAAATGTAAGTGCATAAACAATTAATTAAAGCAGTTACATATTTAGGTCTATGTGACTAGCCTGGCCAGCCAGGCTACCAAGGAAGGGTTTGTAAGTAAACCAATGCCAGAATGCTTAGCTGGAGAGCCACTGCAAAATGGCTGCTAACTACACTAACTTCACTCATTAAAATCAATGCAGACAAAGTGCTATTAGTGATAATCATTATGTTACTAGCCTCGTTCCCTGGCACTCAAAAAACATTATCATAAATGCCTGCATGGTATTCGCTGTCACGCATGCACAAGAATTATGGAAAACGGTTAGTAAACTACTCCAGCAACTTGTTGCTCATGCAGTAGTACGGACACAGTACACAGGTATAGCAAGCGAAAGTATTAGAGACAGCTGGTTTCACTACTCAAATGGCCTTACAAATAGTCTAGAAAGCTACAGGATCAGTAAGTAACCAAAAGGGTTAGCATATGCTACTTATTAACTCTTAGACTAACCGTCTTCAGCAGAAAAACCTCCACAGAGCCGCGCATATGCAAAGAGTGGATACCAGGAAATTCTTTTCGAATATTACCATGTGGCCTGGGAACGAGGCTATAAACTTACATACCTCCGCAGCCACTTAGAAGTGGTAATGTTCCATCCATGGACGCCTACCATCCTAGTATTGAGTCCCAACTCGATATTCAGCACTTTACAATTCGTCACTGTCTCCCACTTTGGGTTGCCAGAGCTATCATATCTGCCATAGGAAGACACAATTTAAAAGTGTACATATAGATAGATGTTTGAAGTATAGAATAACCTAAATACCCGTGGGAAAACAAGGATGTTTAAATAGGGACGTGCTAATTGGGTCAAGGGTGTAATCCAAATACTTCCTCATGGGCCGGATAGTTCCCTGAAGGGTGGGATCATAATGCTAATTGCAGTGCAAAATGGCTACATGATTCTGTTCCAGTCATTCCAACGTCAGGGGAGCCTAGGCAGGATGAACATGATCCCTTAGCTCTTCACAAGCTATGCCACATTACAATACATGTTGAAACTACACATCATGGGAATGCTTGTTCTGAAAATTCCCCACCCCCATCACTAACATAATGCATCTTCCCTCAAATGACAAGAAGAAATGATGTTTCATGTTGTGTTGGTTTCCATTTATTACACTCAGTTCATATATATACACCATGTAGAAAAAAAAATGGCAACCTAAGTTCCAAGGGGGGGGGGGGGGCGTTTGCCCCGCACTGCCCCCCCCCCCCCCCAAATGAACCCCTAAGCTGATTGAATCTAACGTACTTGCTGCTGAAGCATCCAGACTTACCCACTAAAGCCCAGACCAGACGCATTGTGGACACTGTCCAGTAGCAGCCAAAAGAAGCAGTAGCGAATGCGAATCAGTAGACCGACTATTGGCAAGGTGGTTAATAAGGATGGGAGAGAGCCCATGTAGTTGGGATCTGGATATACATGGAATGAATGCATGTGTGTGAATGTGTGGAACATGTGGTGTGTGTGGGGGGGGGGGGGGGGGAAGTGGTGAGAATGTGTGTGTGGTTATGTAATGTGTGTGCGTGTGCATATGGTTGCATGTGTGTCAGTTGGTATATGTACATGAATACATGTAGGACAGAATAGGTGGGTAAATGTGCCAGTGTGATGTGTGTGTGTACGTAAATGAGATCTTGCATGCACATATAAATGTATCAAACAAATGGAGAGTAATGTTGGTTTATTTATTGTAAATCTATCTTCTTGTAACTTTGTGGTATATATGCACTTACCTAGCACATTATCAAAGCTGTAATATTACACGCAAAGCCCACGATACATTAACATACACTAGCTCACCATCATGCAGAGCGTAGGCTACCAATGTCACCTTCTGTACCTGAACCATCAGCGGCCTATAACACACGCGGAAGTACACATAAGTACGTAAACACTTTGTTGCAAAAAAATTCCAAACGATTGCCTACTATTATTTCTCTTAGTAATTTCTGCCCTTTCAGCTCCATAGAAGGACAGGAGCTGTATAGGAGGGCAGGCTATGTAGGGGGAAGTGAGGTTGCTCCATTGATTGAAGCCACTGAATTAGATTCATAATTTCAAAAGAAGCATGTGTACCATTGTCCTCTACATACCCTGTAAAATCCAATGTATAACCACCGTAGTCTGTCATGAGTCGGTACAAGTGAGCTGCACTGAGACAGCCCATTGCCCATACCATGGAGTACCTGGCAGGAGAAGTGTGAAGAGGAACTTGAGATAAGGGAAAGTTATCAGAAGGGCAGGTGCAAGTCCCAGTCCCACATGTGTGCATTTCAGTTTAGATATTATACGATTGGTATATTTTTCATGTGTGTCACACACAAGGTAGACACACAATTACAGCCAGATGTTAGGTGGTTGCTAACATTATAGAAAACCTATACAGGGGGATTGTATGAGGCATTCAGGATTCAAGATGAAAGCTCAAAAGTTGCTATTTGCATGACACGATAAAATGGCTTTAAGACAAAGGGTGTGAAAGGGATGAATCTGGTATGAACGGTAAATATACATGTATAGTTGCAAGAGGCATCAAGTAAAATAAGAAGTATGAACGTCAGTCACCAATCGTATGGTAAAGCGGCTAGCTAGCATAAAGATAAAAACACAAAATGATATTAGTGGCGAAACACTCCCAGCAACTGTACAGGACTGCTTGTATACACATGATGAAACTTGAGGCTAGCGCCACTTTGGCACAAAGTGGTAGGCTGAAAACATGGCTTGACGTGCACAGACACACAAGGCATATAAACACAAGACAATTGTTTGGGGGGGGGGCCCTAATGGGTTATTGAATGATCCGTCTAATGTACATCCACATGTCAGGGTATTCTACCTAAAGCTTACCGTTGTATAACAGTTGCTGGCACTAGCCAGAGGAGGGCATAGCTGACCACCAGTACTCCAAAGAGGAAGAGCATTTGCCTATAGGATCAAGAAATAAATCCATGGCTGTTCTCACTGCAGGTATACACCCTTATTTTACAACATTGATTGTGTCACAACAATATGTACATGGCAGTCCCAGTTCCGAAATGAACATTATTCCTTCGTATATTTCACTTTCACATTACGGCATTCAAAGCGCTGTATTGCTGAACTTCGTTAAGGGTGGGGCTCATACACTCTGCATGGAAGCCTTACATAATGAGGCTTCTACACAGTGAGTATGAGTCCCGCCCTTAACGAAAGTTCAGGGGTACAGCGCTTTGAACGTAGTAATGCGATCCAAATACCACCCAGAATTGCCACGTATTGAGATGTACGTGAATTCTAGAAATGATTCTTGGTACAATGCAAATACCAATCGGAATCCCATGCTAGAAGTCTTTGTTTCTGTGATACATGCCTTTGTAGTACCACCATTTTTGGATAATCGCCGTGCAATCAAAAATTCACCCCTATCTTCCTTGCGGTGAGACCGAAAGGCTTCATTTCCAGCAGCAACGCCTCCTGGACAAACCACCCACATCCCCTAGCCCTAGGGCCTAAACTACAGTGCTTAGCCCACAGTCTACATGTACTACAATCGTACAACAGTGTGGATTGTGCACTAAGAAATCGTTTTTAAGGATGCAGAAAAACATAATTCTGCTTCTATGGGTTCAGTACAACTGGCTACTGAAAATGGCAATAGAACAAACAGAAGTGCTACAAACGACTATGAAAGAGTTTGCAAAGCCACAACAAACTCACCTGATGGCTGCAAACTCACCAGACTCTTGGTCTGTCTTTTGACTAGACCTAGGTTTGCACCCTTGTCATACAGACTGGTGGCACTTTCTACTGTAGGCTGTACACTGAATCAGCACTTTTAGGTTTCAGTTTAAGAGAGTGACACAACCTAGCAAAGAAAGGCTCTCTGAATACCAAATTTAATTCGGAAAAAAATGTTTCAACTAGATGCTCTAGTCTAGCTTCGTCAACCTAGCTTTGTAGTTCCAGTTTGTTTGCCCTTCCAGTTGCTTGACACCACCTAGCTACATGTAGCGGGATTTTAGGTATGAAACATCAATCTTGCTCACATGGGAATACCCAATACCACTGTTTTTGTTCACCCATAAAACATTGGCCTCCGTGTTTATGCTTGGTACCTCCAAACGGATTTTCACAGGAGTTGGACACAGAAAATAAATGCAGACACCTGTTAGCCTCATTCCTAGGCTCCACTCCCCAGCTTTTCTTGCACTGTATAGAAAAGACACCTGTACTTCTTGGTTTTGAAACTTACTTGATCAATAGGAAATCTACTCCAGTCGGAGGTGGCCTGAAATACCGCCTCCAGGACACTGCTAGGACCCATGTTGGCACAATCTTCTTCAAGACATCACTGATTAAATAATGGGGGAAATACTAAGATAATTAACAAGACTGATATTTCATATCTAAAAACCAGCCGGGTGTTCTTTATATAAATCATCCAACTGAAGGTTGTGCTCAGCAACAGATTAGACTAAGCTAAATGGAGCAATAGAATGGATCAGCTTGTCTACACAGTCTCATCACGTACAGCTGCCAGCAAAAGTGCTGACACAGCAATTTCGTAGAGCACTTCCAGTTAGCTATCAGAGCTTGCACAAACGGAATTATCATCATTACCTACCACTCTTTCGCTGTCCAGGCAACACAACACTAATCTAGCTTTACGTATTGAGCCTGCAAACTTCCAGCAGCTTCCATTGCGCTCGTGGCTATAGTGGCATAGTAACGGAATTACGTAATTTAGCGCACGTGATAATTACGGACGAACACACACACACACACACAAACACACAGACGCGGGAACGTAAAGTAATCTTAGGACCAGCCGGGCGCTTGCTTTGTGCGTGCCCGACTGGTAAATATACCTTATTGGCTAAATTGGACAGTATATTGCAAATATTGGCAGTCTCGTGGTTACCAAAAAATTCTTTTCACAGTGAAATCATATAACACACTTTTGTTTCACTGTGAAAAAATTTTTTGGTAGCCTGTCGCTGTAGCTAGGTCTTACCCTATTTTTATAATGGATAAATAGGACAGTTCGCCTTATAGCAAGTGACACACAGTGGTAGAGTAAGTCATCAATTATCATGTATGATCGGACACACCTCTTTACCAGAACAGTGGATTTTTTCATTTCTTTGGTGTTTACATCATACACTATTGAAAAGGCCTGTGATACGTTATGTCATTTGAATGTACAGGTCTTTAACGACATAATGGTACAGGTCTGGTGTTCATACATTGTATTGTTCCCGAGATACAGCTGTTCTTTTCCTGATTCCATCTAGTAACAGCAGTGCAAAGTACTTATAAAGAGAAAAAAGCGAAAAGCTGTATCTCAGGAATGAATAACGTAATTACTCTACCATGAGTGTTACACCTACTCAATTACGTTATGTACCACACATGGAGCGGGGCGGCCTAGGAATGAGGCTAGCTAGTTACTGTGCCGCTATATAAAGCCACAAGCACCTTATAGGCCAAGCTACATTAGCTTAGCTTAGATTAGCTAGATTAGATTGGTTTTGCCTATATAATATGGGAAGAAGTGGTTGAAAATCCTGTTTTAGCAACAACCAATAGGAAGTGCATACAAAATTGCAAGGTCAATACACCCATGTAATTTTGACGTACATACGTAAGTTGTCTAAGGTGAGACTAGTCTTGAACATAAATCATCACTTCCAAAAAAATAAACAGCAATTCCAACAGACAGTTATGGCATTCCCCTGAACGTTTCAAAGGTTGCCTCTAAGGCTAGCTTCAATTGGTGGACAAGACACTACATGGAGTCAGCTGAGGCAAAAGCCACTCAGCTGAATCCATGTTAGAGGCAACCTTTGAAAGGTTCAGGGGAATCACTCAACTCCCGCTGGCCCTGCCCCCCTCCCACCAGTATGTAACCAGTGCAAAGGAGGAAGTGGAGGAGGAGATCTTTGCTGTTTGAGTTGCTAACAACTTGTTATGCCTCTGTAAAGCTGTTGATGGCCAGTGCTGAGGTGTTGGCAACAAGTAGCAGACAGAAGCCACAGTAGTAAAGGAAGTGGTCAGTTTAATTGGTGTTGTCAGCCCTAGTGAGACTGGACCTCCACTCAATGTGGACAGTCACACCATCAAAGGTCTGGGGGTTAAGTAATAGTTATACACCAGTTCGCAGTGCATTACGGGGTTTAATTAGTGCGCGAGGTCAAAGTAGCTATAGGTCGAGGGCAGGATAATGCACGAGCTGAAGGCGAGTGCATTATCTGCCCGAGACCTATAGCTACTTTGACCAAGCTGTTTTAGTGCTCTCACTGACCCGAAACAGCCATAGGTCTTGCGGGCGTCATTTAGAAAATTGTGCGTTATCCAAATAATGCACACTTACCGCGATAAGTGTGCTTTATGCAGATTTAAAGCGCTGTCATGTGATCGATCTAGAGACTTCTGATTCGTTGAGGGTCAAGTGAGTAGCACTAAGACTGTAACAAGATGCTATACCAGAGCTTCAATCTCTTGTACAGTATAATTTGCTGCTAGTTTCGTTTAACCTGAAAACTCGGTAATACAAAATACCAGCCTGTCACATTGATGACAGAAAAAGTTTTGTTCCCAGACGTCTACTTGCCCACTGTGAGCAGAGGTCTGGGAAGAAGACTATGATAGAAAGTCAGGCTCGTCACGACACAAAAGTGCACCTTCTGAATCAAGCTAGACTGTGAAAGGGAAGGAGAAGCACTCTGGTAACTGCCATCAGCTTTCCATAACAGCTACATGTAGAAATGTAATTTATCACAAGGAAATAATTAATGAAATTCCAACGTGCACATGGTGCTGGCTAGTCTTGCGGGTCAGATTGTAAAAAGCGGAAGAACAGCGTGGTAACTCTCATCAGACTTCAGTAACTGCTACGAATGCAATTATCAAGAAAAAACTTCAATTTATAGAGTTCACACTTCAAAGGCTTGCAGCTGCACACATTCCTGCAGTGCTTTACAGAAAGCTGACGAGAGTCACCAGATTGCTCTTCCACTTTGTACAGTCTGTCCCG
Organism: Phakellia ventilabrum; assembly: GCA_963921505.1. Taxonomy (NCBI): domain Eukaryota; kingdom Metazoa; phylum Porifera; class Demospongiae; order Axinellida; family Axinellidae; genus Phakellia; species Phakellia ventilabrum. Next base: position 3,211,343 of record OY997381.1, read on the forward strand.
CGAGACTAGGTGCTGGCTGTGCTGTTAATGATATTCCATTTAGAAATCACATTGATAGAGGATCGTTCTCAGATGTTTCACTAATTCAATAATTGGTTCTCACATAATTTTACCAACCGCCGACCAGACAAACCAAGAGGTATCTTTCACCCCTTATTGCTAATGCAGTGGGACAGGGGACTTATCAGTTGGCAACCCTCGGACTGCCATGTAACACGCTACCACAGTAGGCCCTCAGTGCTGAGATAGAATAATTAGCTAACAGGCCACGTACCATTGTAGGCTAAGCCTCGTACCTAGGTTTTCCTCGTCCAGATTGCGTATAGCCATAGATAATATTGTTCACCGAACCGTGAGCAATATTATCTATGGTATAGCCTACTAACTATACCTATTTTTAATGTTACACTGTCTGGCTCCAATAATATTAAGATACAGGGCATGAGAGGAGACAGTAAACAGCTATCTCTCTGGTATGTCACAGTCATGGTGTACCTGAAGTGGTCTCGCGAGCCTGCTCTCTGACTGTTGCAATGTCCAGTACAGCGAGTGTAATCTCGCAGACTATAGTGGTACGTCTTACTAGGGCCGGCCGCGCGCCGGCCGGCCTACTCCACTCCGCCCCCTACCCCTCCCCGGCCCCATAGGCTAGTGACAATGTACAACACCGTAAAACTAGCTACTGTACATACCTTGGCCTATTGAGCCTGCAAACGTCCAGTAGCTTCCACTGCACTCGTGGCATAACCGAATGACGTAACTTAGCACACACTGACGCGAAAACGTAATGCTAGTTTAACTGGCTGTGCTATGTAGCTAGGAGTTAGTCTCGTGCCCAGCCGACTTTTCGCCCCTCCCCTCCGTCGGAAAAAGTACTTTTCCCGACGGAGGGAGGGGCGAAAAGTCGGCTGGGCACGAGACTAGCTAGGAGTTTAGTTACAGTGGCAAACATTTTGACCATTAGCTATGGCAAACATTTTGACCATTAGCTATAGCTACACATTCATATGTGAGGCATGTATTGCTGAGCCACAAGTTCTGCAGAAGCCTGACCCCTTCCCTGTACTCAAAACATCTGAAATTCAGGTAACCTACTCAAACAAGTACATATTTTTACAGTGCAGCACTCACCACCACAGTGTCATGCATTCATCTAGTTTAATATTAACAGAATACATCATTCTCTTTGGTAGTGCAATTTGTATGAACATAAAAATAAATTATAGACTAGGGCTTAGCTATATAGCTAATGTTGCAAATCTACATTACTAATTTGCAGCAAATGGTCACTACTAGCTACTCTAGACAACGTAGTCATTCCATAAAAACCTCTGATCACCTATAAGTTCAGCTAACATAAAGTTGTATGGTCGGAAAAAATCTTCTAAAAGTGTCTCCACATTTGGAATCTGCTCTTGTCTGCAGCAGTAAGTTTTTGAACATTCGCCCTTTTTCCAAGCCACTGCCCAGCCAGCTCTGGTGAGACTGGATCTAAGCCAAGAAAGTTGGTGATGGTTGAGAGAACTCTGTCAGTATTACTGTCTATATCTTCCATCCTGAGGAACAAAAATTGTTCCATTGGATAAAACTGAAGCCACTTTACCAAATGGACATAGTAGATGCTAATTACAAGTCTGTATCCAACTCTACCGCACTCGGTAGATTGAAAATTGTTTTTACTTGCACACTCATAAAAAGAGTTGTTTTTGTTTGCAATACACTCATTGAAACACTTTGTCTCTAACTCTACCTCTTTGTGGAATTTGCTGGCAAGATCAAGTCCCCTTTGCTTTTTGGTGAGCCATCTAGATATGTTCCCTTTGAGATGCATGGTACAACTGTAGGGAATAGAGTCTTGTAATCGGATTCCGCATGATTACTACAAACTTAGCCTTCGGTAATACTCTAGATATGATTGCTGGCATAGCACAGCAGTCCTGTGTATTTACAAAAAAGTTGGAATCCCACAGTGTAGACTGGCTGCCGTCATAAGTTATGGAATCATTAAGCCTGCCAATGGTTTTAGCTGCAAGATACCTAAAAACAGTAAGTTTTAGATAGTCATGAGTGACCTTCGTAACTGTGAGTGTTCTATTCACACTTCTGGGATCTATATCTTTGGAGATCTTGAGGGGTACTCTGGTCCACCAATGAATTTCTTTTCTAATAGGCTGTGCAATCTTGGGGTGATGGCAAAGAGCTGAATGTATTGAAGTAGATCCACTCTTGGGAAACCCAGCTATGAAAAAATAGGGCATACAGCGTAAGACATTGCTCTTTGGTGTATGTTCAGTCTGTTGTGTCATATTCACTATCTGTTGATGATTGAGTGAATTCTTGTATAGCTTCACCTTTTTGAGCAGTATACTTTTCTGATGATCGCTGATTGCCTTGTTTGAGTACCAGCAAGGATTTTTAAACTCATCTGAAAAGTTATGTCTTGGAACTACTGACCAGATTGCATTAAGAAAAGCATTGGCATTTTTCACGATAATTTTGATATCGAGTTGCCGCTTTTGTAGAGACTGCGCTGATATTCCCATCGCCAGGCTGCACCTTTCCATATCTTGCTGAAGGGCTTCTGTCTCTGAAATGTTCTCATTTCCTAAAGGTGTGGAATGTGCATATACACATAATAGCTATGGCGAACAGTGAAACTACAACTTCGATAATTCTAAGCAGCTATATATCCTTTTAGCTACCCACACATCCCAGTTTTTTTTTGTTATTATTGTTGTTGTTGTTGTTGCTCTTGTTTGTGAATTGACCCTTAGTTGGTCAGTCGTACTAATCCGATTTTGTACCAACTGTATTATTGAAACTTCAATGCCTACGTTTCAGCCATAATATCATAGCCTTCTTTTATAGTTTAGGGAATCTTCATTGCCTACCGGCCATATGGCCAAAACATATAGCTATAGACGTTGAAGTTTTCAATTGTAATATATTCCAAAATCGGCTTATAATTATAGCTCTTCAGATTGTTATTTCTTACTATTTTGCAGGAGCAAAAAAGTGGGTTCCACTTTTTCATTCCTGCAAGCAAAAAGGTTAGGGCAGCTGGGCATGCATTAGGCTGCAGATGAAGTATAACCCTGTCGTTATGCAGTATATTGTAGATACTCACTGTAGCAATAAAGACTTAGCCACATAGCTAGCTAGCTAGGTACATATACTGTGCCACAAATGGTGTGTGTCACAGTGATCCTATATACCTTAATGATATACTAGTTACTGCATGAAAATAGAATGGTGTTACTTTGAGCCGTAGAGCAAATTCATAGTTTCTGACTCTTCGCCTGCGCGTAAAATTGATGCCTCTTCGCGCCTTTTAATGCGAGTTGAAAGGTTACTGCACATGCGCTGTGCTCAAGCAGCCCCGCCCACTAAAATACGTTGCAATAGGCAAAGCAAGGATACGAGGTAATCAATGCACATGCATCGCATTACAGAAACATACAAGTACTAGGCTATCAGGCGACACGTGGCCACGCGTGTTTGTAAAAAGTGACTGAATATTTAATGATTATGAGCAGCAAAAATAGTGCAGCAGCCTTGGCCACTCGGACCACTCCGGCCACTGCAGCTCCTACGGCAAGCCACACTGAAACAACTGAAGGTTTACTTTAACCACAACATGTCAATGACAGTCATAAGCCAAACAATTAATGCCAAGCAATTAAATTGAATTAATGCTCCCACATGCAGCAAACTACCATGTTAGTCTCGTTCCCAGACCCTCCCACGCGCCCCGGCGGAGTGGGTGCCACACCTATACAAACAATGCATGTGTTCGTGACGTAATTACGCGTAATGTGCTTAGTCTGCAAGTCTATACTCTGACACTGTACTGGACATCGAAACAGTGAGAGAGCAAGCTCGCGAGACCACTTCAGGTACACCATGCCATACTGAAAGATAGCTGTTTACTGTCTCCTCGCATGCCGTGTATCTTAATATAATATTGGACCAGATTGTGTAAAATAAATAGGAAAGGGGTAGTCACTCCCGCATATGCGCTGTACTCACGGCCGTGACCGTGGTCAATATGGGGTCAAGAGATACTTTCCTACTGGGTCAAGAGGTCAAGAGATACTGTTCTATCTACCTGGGTAAAGGGGTCAAAGCGCTGTGTAGATTGGGTGATTGCAGCATAACTTACCTCGCATTTCTTTCACACAACGGACTGAAATGAAGAGGGGCGGAAAACATGCGTCAGCACTGATAATTCCAATGTTCTTGGGGGTGGGGAATATTCGTTTGCACCCTACATGTATGGGTGACAGGTCAAATCGCAAACCTCTTCTGTACAGCTGTAAGGCCATACCTACTTGATTATATGTTTCTCAGATCTGGCTGGTCTATTTTTAGAATTTCCAAAAATAATTTTTTTTTCAATAAAAAGCCAAATGGCTCCAGTAGAGTGCTAGTACTGTAGCCTTTCTTCGCCATTTTATCTGGTTAGAAGCCTGTACAGTTTGCTGTTCAAAGATTTCAGACAGAAAACAAGCTAGCGTGCACGATTGCGATTAGCTCCACCTATTTTTGCCACCACGCCCACAAATTTAAATTTCCTTTTTTTTTTTTTTTGGCCTGCCACCCGGGTCCCACTCCAAAATTCAGTTGTCTGAGAAACATATAATCAACTAGGTATGGCCTAAACATGAGTAGTGTTTCTGGTTCTACTCTTTCCCTGGAATATTCTTCAAGATCACTCCTGAATCGCCATGCTTTCTTCACGGACTGACTGCGATCTTGACCAAGGCCATGCCGCATGCCTGCAATTGTGTCATAATATGGTACAGTTGCAGGCAAGGTTGCAGAGGTTTGCAGAATCTTTGCAACATGAGTCATACACAGCAAATTGTAGTTATACAGTGCAAATGCACAGGTGGCATCATCAGAGCAGTAAGTGTATACTATTAGGAGTCTATATGAGAGAAGGAGCCTACAACTTCAACGAGAGCTGTGATCCAGACGTCCTAAGTGGATCTTTGCCTTATATGGAAGGTGTGTTTACAAACTGCACTCTTGCGGATTCAGGCCTAGTAGACAAATTAGTTGCTCATGCTTTCCTATATGGCATGGTAGCAGCTCTAGATGTTCACAAGCTCCCAGATGGAATGGCTACTTCCCGTGAAAACACCTCAGATGGTGCATGGTATGGCAAGCAAGGGTGCTTCAAAAGAGCTACACGGAAATAGCTGAAAATCTAAATGTTGACGACAAGTCAACCGTTTCAAGGACAGTTGCTTTGTTTGATGCTGCTGGTGATATTGCATGCAAGAAGTACCCCCCAAATCCAGGCACAGCTACACTGACAGATATAATAATTTTGGAATTGGTAATTGATCAGCCTGGTATCTACAAATGTACTTAAGGGAAATCCAAAAAGAAATAGAGGAACAGACTGGTACTGAAGCTGATGAGAGTACAATACCGGTATGCCGATTCTTGCACCATTCCGACAGAAGTTAGTTATTACTGCTCAAGAGAGGAGTGATGTACTTAGAGCTCAGTATCAAATGGATATGTCTGTGTATAGGGGACACCTAGAGTTACTGGTTTTTGTCGACGAAACTGGAGCTGATTGACGGGATTGCATGCGGCGGTTTGGGTATTGTTTGAAGGGCAAACCTGGTAAAGTGCAAAAATTGTTGGTGCGTGGTACAAGAGTTTCAACAATAGCCACCATCTCATGTAATGGACTCTTGGACTGTTATACCACCCTTACAAGTGTAGATGCTGATAAATTTTCTCGATTTGCTGTCAGTAGTTTAATTCTGCAAACACCAAAGAAGTGACAAAATTCACTGTTTGGGTAAGGAGGAGTATCCAATCATACATGGTGTCCGACAATTGATGACTTACTCTCCCACTGTGTGTCACTTGCTATAAGGCAAACTGTCCAATATATTCAGTGATATTGGATGGCCTGTTTTATGGACGTATACATGTATATGTATCACTTGATGAACAAGCCAATTTATGATCGATGGTGCGTACGATGTACAAGTTCCTCACTGAATGGATAGCTGTCCAATATCACCGGACGTTGGACTTGTCTTGCTTGTATTTGGCTTATCCTTTGTACTCATCCAAATACTGATAGTCTGATATTGGACGGCTACCGATCTAATAAGGTATATTTACTTATCCCCATCCTCTACCATTACTTAATTAGTGCTGTCTTGAAGACATTTACATCAAAATGGGTCCTAGCAGTGTCCTGGAGGCAGTATTTCAGGCCGCTTCTGACCTGGTTGGATTTCCTGTTGATCAAGTAAGTTTCAAAACCAAGAGGTACATTTATTGTGTCCAACTCCTGTGAAAACCCTTTTGGAGGTACCGAGCATAAACACGGAGGCCAATGTTTTAGCGTAAGTCACCAATTGTCGACCACCTAATTTTGTACACGTATCTACTCCGATACCGTACTAGCTATAAACTACGGACAAAGTCCAGTTCCAAGAACACTGATCCAGCTACCAAACGATCATTTTTCGAATGAGTAGCTGTAATGGCAGGGTCTTACCGAAGCGCAGCAGTGATCGACTCTCTTCATGTATTGTCGGCCAGCTCTACCTGTTGTCGACCGCTCGATCGTGGTAGTTCACGCAATGTCGGCCATTTTGCATTTCCGTTCGTTGATGTCACAGCATTTGAACCACACCCACCAAGTATATAACTTTCGAATTTACAGCATGCACAGACTCCAAGATTAAAATTTCATTTAAATAGAACTTACAACGTCGCTACAATGCATCTTCAACACTGAGCCAGCTATAGCAATTTTCCCGGGAACGTCGCGGTATCCGTAATCTATCGTTACCGCGTATTTTTCTGCCGTAATTTTTGCCGACAATAGATAGCCAACAATAGATGGTGGTCGACATTCGATGACTTACGCTATGTGTGAACAAAAACAGCATTATTGGGTATTCCCATTTATAAGTTGGTGTTCAGAGAGTCTTTCTTTGTTAGGTTGTAGCTTATGAACTGAAACTAGTGCGGACTCAGTGTTTTGTATTACACCTTACAGTAGAAGGTAGATGTTGTACACCACCAGTCTGTTTGACAAGGGGGGTAAGGATGCAAGGATTATGCTGGCATTAAAATGAGCATAATAGGCACATGAAAGCATTGAGCATAGTGTGAGCATAATAGGTAGATTCTCTAGGGAAATTGTGTAATTTTATTGAAGTTTTTGCAGAAACTCAACCAATTTTGTGATGGCTAGTAACCTGGTAGCACTGTCAAGTGGCTGGCAGCAGCTTACAGGCCGCAACTTCTTCCCTGATGTCACTGTACTTAGCAAACTTTGAGCCCCTACACAGTCTGAACGTTAGAGCAAACAAACCGCCACACACTGGTGCGAAGCCAACTTGCTCAACCGATTCGAAAGGTGTGAGTGTGGCACAGAGAGCGGAGTTTCAGGAAAGAACGATCACAGTCTCTGCAGGAAAGGTGTTTTGTTAATAATTTAACGAGCATTATAGGGGAACCTGTTGAGCATAATCAGAACCTTTTTGTAGCAGTGCAGCAGAGCATAATAGACAGATTTTCGAGCATAATCCGCCCACCTCTACAAGGGGGTAAACCTAGGTCTAGTCAAAAGACTAGACAGAACTCTTACAGTCATGTATATTATTATCCCAGGTACGCTGCTTGATGTTGCTGCTACTGTGCTACCCAATCGGTGTGGTCTTCTATACCACACTCAACCCCCGGCATGTCTCAGTCACCACAAGGCACCTCTTCTCCACTACAGTGGGTGTGGCCATGGGTTGGATCTGTTTTGGAAGGTATGCTGCGGTGGATTTGTAATTCTCCTGATTTGATTTGTCATTTGGCTGGCAGCTGCCACTGGTCCACCATTTTGTATATTATCGTAATGATGAATTGTGATCTACATATCACGGCAGTTATGAAGTCAAAATGCTGAGTGTAAGGTAATAATCATTTAACCAGTTTATAGCCAGCTCATAACTGCATCGGTGAACAATCTATTTTGGTGAGTCAAGTGACATGATTGTATGTTTGAACACCTGAATACAGGCTAGATTGCCTAGCTAACGAACCCTAGCTGGATAGCTGGATTCAAAAAGCCTATTATATAATTTTGTAGGGATTTAACAACCCTACTATATATTAGCTAAGTAGAGGCTGCAGGTATGTACAAACTGACATGTGGACTGTGCAAGGTACCTGTAGACTGTGGGCTAAGCACTGTCTATGGGATGTGGGTGGTTTGCCCAGGAGGCGTTGCTGCAGCAATAACCCAGAAATGAAGCCTTTCAGCCTCACCGCAAGGAAGATAGGGGCTGGGTTTGTTGAATTTTTGATTGCACAGCGATTATCCAAGCATGGCGGTACTACAAAGGCACGTATCACAGAAAAAAGACTTCTAGCATGGGATTCAATTCGTCAAAGGTTGGTACTTGTACTGTACCAAGAATCATTCATGTCTCTCTAATGGTTGTTGAGATATGGCAGCTTGAAGTTACGAAAAATGGTACTGAACTCATAACCTCGTAGTGCTCTAATGGTTGTTGAGATATAATAATACATGTACGTACGGAAATTGACCGATGTCTGTACATAAATTTGAACTCTGAGATTTGCCATTACAAATGTACATCTGCTGCATAGATACTTACATCACATATTGAACCAGATAATTGTGGCACAATGTTGTAAGTATAGGATAGATCACTGCGTAGCGGGGTGTATGACCCGTTATCTACCGCGGGGAAAATTATCTCCCGTGGAAGCCGAGGAAGTACCTCGGGCGAAGCCCGAGGTACTTCCGAGGCTTCCAAGGGAGATAATTTTTCCCAAGGTAGATAACGGGTCATACACCCCGCTACGCAGTGGTCTATCTATCTTATACTATGCCTGACAAGAGTTGCCAAAGCATCAAGAACTGCAAGGCAAGCTACTGCTCGCCAGAAGGTTCGAAAGGTGCCGTTCAGCACGATGCGATAAACTGGGTAGCTAGCAAGCTTTCACAATGCAAAATAGTAGCTACAAGTGGCGAAACACTCCCAGCAATTGTAACAGACATGAACAACAGCTAATAGCCACGGTAGCTACCCGTCTAGCCCGACCCTAGCGCCATTTTGGCAAAAACGGTAGGCTGGCAGCGTGGCCACACGTACAAACACACAGAAACGCAACAAAACTAGCTACAGATGGAGACCAATAGCTTACCGTGCTATCCCACATCGATTTACGGGCAAAAAAACGCCGTACGTCTTGCCTAGACTACCCTAGCCACCAGCCCTACCACAGCTTTCTGAACATTTGAACGACTGGAACCCGGGTACCCGCTTTACGTCAGCAATCGGGGTATATTTTTTCGTGCGGTAGGTATGACCCATTATATACTTGTAATGCTGAAATTTAATTGGTTCGAATAACTTAGGTATAGTATAAAATAAGGGTGTATACCTGCAGTGAGAACAGCCATGGATTTATTTCTTGATCCTATAGACAAATGCCCTTCCTCTTTGGAGTACTGGTGGTCAGCTATGCCCTCCTCTGGCTAGTACCAGCAGCCGTTATACAACGGTAAGCTTTTAGGTAGAATACCCTGACATGTGGATGGACCATTCAATAAAGTTAACCTATTGTTTATGTTAGTAGTAATAGGTGTACAACCGTTCATGGGACTACTCGTGTGGATGCATGCACTATTTAGGGGGCATCTCCCCTAGCCCCTCCCCCAATGACAGCGTGCATATGGCTGGATCATAGACAGTACCCAGGATTACTCACAAATGACAAATGTTGATGACACCAAACTTGATGTACAGGACGAGGGTCATGATCTTTATCCTCTAATGGGTTATTTTTAACGGTTATTTTTATCGTCTATGATGTTAGATCATTGGGCATATGCATGCACCATCTTTACCCAAGAAAACACATGACGAGTCCATGACCTACGTCGTTTGAGCTCTTGAATGTGTAACTACTATGTGCATGCATTATCATTTCTTTACTGTAATACCTTTTGTATTCGCATTGACAGAGCTATGGGCAATAATTTTTCAAGATAGCTAAACATCCCTATAAACATCCCTCTAGTTCTATAGGGATGTTTTAGTACCTCTGCTCACTGCTGAGTCTCTATAGTACTATAGGGGTCTGATAGTGCCTGTCACTATTGGATCTCTATAGTACTATAGGGGTCACCTAGTGCACTGTCACTATCGGTTCCCTATTGTAACTTGGGAGACATTTTATGACCCTAGCCACTATTGCACTGCTATATAAATAGGATTTTTTTTCATTTAGTGATTGTTTCCCCATGTCATGCAAATAGCATCTTTTGAGTGTTCAGCTATTCTGAATGCCTCATAACCCCCCTGTATAAGTCTTTTATAATGTTAGCAACCACCTAGCAACTGACTATAGTTGTGTTTCTACCTGGTGTGTGCATGACGCACGTGAACCAATCCTAAACTGAAACACAGTAGGACATGGGACTTGGACTACTTTGTACCTGCCCTTCTGATAACTTTCCCTTATCTCAAGTTCCTCTTCACACTTCTCCTGCCAGGTACTCCATGGTTAGGGCAATGGGCTGTCTCAGTGCAGCTCACTTGTACAGAATCATGACAGACTACGGTGGCTATACATTGGATTTTACAGGGTATGTAGAGGACAAGAATCACAATGGTACGCATGCTTCTTTGGATTTGTATGAAATTATGAATCTAATTCAGTGGCTTCAATCAATGGAGCAACCTCACTTCCCACTACATCGCCTGCCCTCCTATACAGCTCCTTATATGTAGGGAGCTGAAAGGGCAGAAATTATTAAGAGAAATAATAGTAGGCAATTGTTTGATTTTTTGGGGCTACAGAAGTGTTTATGTACTTATGTGTATTTCCTCGTGTGTTATAGGCCACTGATGGTTCAGGTACAGAAGGTGACATTGGTAGCCTATGCTCTGCATGATGGTGAGCTAGTGTATGTTAATGTATAGTAGGCTTTGTGTGTTGATGCCTGTATAATGATTTGTTTACCTTGTATTGGTAGGACGGGCGAGAAAAGAGTCTGATTTAAATGCAGATCAGCAATTGCAGAAGATACAGTATGTTGGATGTTCATTACGCTTAATAATTATCTCTTTGCCATCTTGACACAATTTTTTTCCGGTCCTCCCTCCAATGCAGTTCAGTTCCATCTCCCCTCGAGTACATGAGCTACATGTTTAACTTTCAGTCTGTACTAGCAGGACCATCCTGCACATTCCGACAGTATCTCAATTTCATGGATGGTTCAGACTTCCGACAGTCACTTCAAATCTCTGATAACTATGCTAAGGGACAGGAGCAGTCTGAAGCACATATCTCGGAAGATAAAGTGCACTCTGAACCCCCTTCACCTTTTCTGCCTACGTTATTAAAGCTGATATACTCACTAATGTGTTTTGTAGTCTTTATCATCGTTGGTAAATATTACAGCTTTGATAATGTGCTAGGTAAGTGTATAATTATACCACAAAGTTACAAAAAGATAGATTTACAATACATGTAAATAAACCAACATTACACTCTATTGTTTTGGTACATTTATAACAGTATGTGCATGCAAGATCTCATTTATATTCACACACACTTCACACTGGCACATTCACCCACCTATACTGTCCTATTCATGTGCATACACCAACTCACACACACCGCATAACCACACACATGCATATACACAAACACACACACACACACACATACACACCACGTCCCTCCACCCACCCCCCACCCCCCCACTCCCCCCCCCCACACACACACACCACACGTCCCACACGTTCACACACATGCATTCATTCCATGTATATCCAGATCCCAACTACATGGGCTCTCTCCCATCCTTATTAACCACCTTGCCCATGGTGGGTCTACTGATTCGCATTCGCTACTGCTTCTTTTGGCTGCTACTGGACAGTGTCCACAATGCGTCTGGTCTGGGCTTTAGTGGGTAAGTCTGGATGCTTCAGCAGCAGGCGCTTTAGAAAAGGGATACTTCAATCAGGTGCACTTTCAGGCACCGTGAAACGTCTTTTTTTTCTTGTCATTTGAGGGAAGATGCATTATGTTAGTGGTATTTTCAGAAAAACCATTCCAGTTTCAACATGGATTATAGTGAAGAAATAGGGTATTGCTAGTGCACAGCAGTGGCAATACCAACACCATTTAATGCACATATGAATGTTGGTATGTTCTATAGTGGTCTATCAGTTGTAGTCAGTATTCTCATTGTTATAACGTAGCCACTGTAACTCACGTTCGGTCCATCATAAAACGCACTCTTATAATTGTCTAAGCAGCTCGTGCTCGAGACTGTGCTTGGGGTGTAGCCATAACCATCGTTACGCAGAACTAAACAGAACAAAACAGCATGCAGCGGCAAGTAGCTACTTGTCTCGAGCGCTTGAGAATCACTGCTGAACAGTTCTATTTGTTTGAGAACGCTATGGTGTGAGTGCAATATTCCAGAACAATTACCGCTTCTTCACGTTTGAATCATTGTAGTCACTTCTGTCATTGTTGTGCTACCCTCTGAAGAAACCAGAAAGAAGAAGATGATTTGCCTGTTTAGTGACTTACTGATTTGGCACTTCAGCAATGCTCTCTGACAATGTCAATTAACAGTCTTGTTACTGATGAAAATACTTCAAAAATGACAGGTATAGTCCGTAAAGCTTATGTGACTACATCTAGGGCAGAGTTTTGAACACATCACTCTGTACACATACAACATGGCAGCCATTTTTTTTTCTGTACCATCCCTATATATGGAGTACTACCGTGCTTTATAATAAATCCTAGCTATGTACTGCCTATTGCTGACTATTTCCCCTAAATTAGTATACCAAGCAGCTTATTGCTGGGTGACTTCACTCATGCATGAAATAGTTAATGAGCTTTTTGCTTTGCACTTTTCGGCTAGTCCAGGGCATTAAAGTAGGTTAAACCCCACATGGTCTTGAAGTCACTAGTTAGTCCAGGGTAGTTAAATGAATCAATCACGTCGTTGTAATGACTGGAACCGAATCATGTCATCCTTCTAATTGCGCAGCAATTAGCGTTATGATCAATAGACTCCACCCTAGAGGGAACTATCCCGCTACAATGCGCACGGGAAACCAAGAAACTGGGTTGCAGGCTACACCCTCACTCTCTGAAAACTCATTTCCTATTATTGCAAAGCTATAATGGTCTTTGTTGCTTTTTAGCTAACTACGCACATAACCTTACATATGTGCACTTCACTGGCATCTTGTTTTGATGTCTGGCTTGATTGCATATTTAATATGGCAGTTAAGCTAGACTTCAGACAAGCTTATTATCCAAATTTGCAGCTGTCTTACCTACTATAGCAACAGCAAGTAGCCTTTACAGACTCACTGTACTTGACCATTTTGTATAACTTCTTGTGAGGACATCTACATTGCTTCCATTTACAGTAGGAATGAGGCTAGTGGCATAATAATTATTACTAATAACACTTTGCCTGTACATGTGCATTGATTTTAAGGAGTGAAGTTAGTGTAGTTAGCAGTGGCACTCCAGCTAAGCGTTTCAGGCATTTGTTTTACTTACAACCCTCTCTTTGTAGCCTTCACATTGCTGGCCAGGCTAGTCACAGAGACTAAATGTGTAACTGCTTTAATTGCTTATGTTCTAAGTGTGTTGTTACAGACGAGATGTCATTGTACAAGTAAGTGGGGTTGGTGTGTGTGGAAGGATACGGAGTGGGCAGTATGTATTGAGTAGTGTATGTTGCTTGTAGGATAAGTTATGGTGTTAGATTATGTGTGTTGTACATGTAAAGTACTGCAATCATTTAGTGGCTGTGGGTATGGCTGTGTGTGGCATGTAGGGGATTGTGGTGTGTGTGTGGTTGGAAAAATATCAAAAGATATAAGGATGGGAGTATGTAAAGGTTTTGTGGTCGTTTTCTCCTACCTTGTTTGGTTGGTTTTGGGGAACTTGGGAACTACTATTATAGCTACTAGTCTGTATTGCACAACACTCATGAATCATGTGTTTTGTGACTTATTTCGGTTGTTGTTTGTTTTATTTCTGGGGGGGGGGGGAGCTATTGACAATTGACCCTGATACGAATGTGTGTAATATATAGCTACTCAGGTGATAGGCTCAGATGATAGCTAAACAGCACATGATATATAATAATTATAGTGTTAGCAGGCCTGGGACAGCTATGCATGGTTCAAGGCCCACTACAAACAACTGCAAGGCAATGTGGGTAAGGATGGTCATAGGAATGCACAGCAGTGGCAGTACCAACACCATTTAATGCACATATGAATGTTGGTTTGTTCTATAGTGGTCTATCAGTTGTAGTAGTATTCTATAACGTAGCCACTGTAACTCACTTTCGGTCCATCATAAAACGCACTCTTATAATTGTCTAAGCAGCTCGTGCTCGAGACTGTGCTTGGGGTGTAGCCATAACCATCGTTACACAGAACGGAACAGAACAGAATGGCATGCAGCGGCAAGTAGCTACTTGTCTCGAGCGCTTGAGAATCACTGCTAAACAGTTCTATTCGTTTGAGAACGCTATGGTGTGGGTGCAATATTCCAGAACAATTACCGCTTCTTCACGTTTGAATCATTGTAGTCACTTCTGTCATTGTTGTGCTACCCTCTCTGAAGAAACCAGAAAGAAGAAGATGATTTGCCTGTTTAGTGACTTACCGATGTGGCACTTCAGCAATGCTCCCTGACAATGTTAAAGTCTTGCTACTGATGCTATGTATTGCTATCCTATACTTAAACCATCTATCTACATGTACATTTTTGTCCTATGGCAGATATGATAGTTCAGGAAACCCAAAGTGGGACACAGTGACGAATTGTAAAGTGCTGAATATTGAGTTGGGACTCAATCCTAGGATGGTAGGCGTCCAAGGATGGAACATTACCACTTCTAAGTGGCTGCGGAGGTATATATGTTTGTAACATGTTATAGCCTCGTTCCCAGGCCACATGGTAAAATTCAAAATGAGTGCCCTGGTATCCACTTTTTGCATTATGCGTGGCTCTGGACAGCGCAGATTTTATAATACAGTACACATATTCAAACCTTGGACCTGTACAACGTGTCTTTTTGTAGTATGGTTGTACGGAATCTTGGACCACTCTACCTCTTGCAGTTCTGTACTACACCCTATCTGCACCAGATGTTGATAAGGCGTGGTCACACATTCGCAACCAGCTTAGAAAAATGGCCGCCTCATGGCCCGTTAATTAATTATATTAATTAATTAACACGTTAACACCTGTACTGAGCTTTTTTAGTCAGCTCTCTAAAGGACCAGCTTACCAAACAAATTTGGTCGAGTACTTTTTCATTCCTCTAAGAAGATTCATTGCTGTTTATCCAACGGTATAGGTAATATAAGTCTATTCATTTCAAGTAAGTTCTTCCTTACTGCCTATTACTTTTTGGCCCATATAGCAGGACAGTTACTGCACGCATGTACTGGTAGCCTTGTCCCTATTTCACTTGCTACTGGTTGGCTAAGTGAAATATGCACACGTGCCTGGGATAAAGCAGCAGCTGTCTTATCATGTTACTTGCCTCCTATTCCTGTGTGGTAAATGTTACTGGGGCGAGCCCCAATTTAGTGATGCGGATGGCACTTTTGTGCGTGCGAATAAATTTGTCCTGCACGGTCATACCGCAAATGCGTTGACATACCTATTTCAACGGCATGTACGTGATGCGAAAATAATTCCACGCTATATAGGCGGCTTACTCACTGTAGATGAGTCATCAGAAGCTAGGTAGGGGCAACTGGCGTGTGAGTGTTTGAAAGACAGCAAGCTATGGGTGGTAGCTACACTGAACAATCATCATCACCCAGTGTATGTAGCTATCGGCCGAGGTAGCATGCAGAGCAGAGAGGGGCCAGACAGTAGCGAACACCGAAGCGTAAATAAAGAAACAGGTGAGGCCAGACAGCTATTATCCAGCTCACTTTGTTTATACATCTACAATTAAGTTTAAACAGTGATTGACCAAGGCAGCATGCAGGCCAGCTAGCTCAGACGGCAACGCAAGCCAAAGCGTACAGAAGAAAGAAACCGTGAGGTGAGGCCAGACTGCTGGCCAGATGCATAAAGCAAGAGTGACAGAAAGCAACAGAGACCACAGTGCAGTGCAGAGGTCATGCAGACTATATTAAAATACTTTAGTAGCTAGGTATCTAACAGTAGTTTCATAGTTGTGCCATATGCATTACTATCTTGCATCCACTTCATACTGCACATAGTTCAAAGTTCATGATAGCCTGAAACTCGCCCAATTAAAGAGCAGTCAGGTTGCAACAGTATAAGCAGGGCTGTACTGCATACACAAACCACACATACACTGTCATGTCAAACACACACCATAAATAATAAAGTTGAGGGTGTCAAAGCAACAGCAGCAGTATGGTCACCACTGACAGACAGCATGCACATTAGCCTCGCCATCACACTGGATCCTTCAATGAATCCATTGGCCGTCACTCCTCCAGTCAACACAACGTATATGTACACAGACCAAATCAGTTGTCCTGGGATAACAGCAGACAGCTGTGTACGTCTACACCAGAGTCATCAAGAAGCATTACAAACGTTCTTGGGACCTCACATCGCCTTAGCTTTCAAGACTTTGGGGCTCTATTAGGTGAGCAAATCACTGCCCCAGGAAAGTCAAGAGGTGCTTCTGTCTCTTTTACGGTAAAATGGGTAAGTTAAGTAGCGTATGCTAGCCTTTTTGGTTAATTACTGGTCCTATAGATTTCTAGGCTAGTTATAAGGCTATTTCGCTAGTACACCCAGAGTGCCACAAACCAGTCCAAAGAGCCACAAGCTTAGCTCTATGTGGCTGAAGTACTTAAACAGATTCATTTACTGGCTCTTTCCTGTCATTTTTTGCACATGTGCACACAGTGGATACCAGGCATTCCTCTCATTTTTTTTCTGAGCGCCTGGGAACGAGGATAGTATTAAGTATGGCACACACTACAAAAGATGGGGGTGGCTGTATATGACTCCTGTAGCTGCATGCATGGCATGTTCATGGCTGTACTGTATATAGAGTAATTTACCTTTTTCTTGTCTAGTGAGTGTGACTACACTGCTAAGTGTAGGTACCAGTGGGTGACTGCTGTTGAGATATTACAGTAGCTAAAATGCAGGTTCGGCTGCGCGGAAAGTTACACCATTCAGACCACAAAGCTATTGACATTTGTTTTTGGCCCATATAGCAGGACAGTTACTGCACACATGTACTGGTAGCCTTGTCCCTATTTCACTTGCTACTGGTTGGCTAAGTGAAATATGCACACGTGCCTGGGATAAAGCAGCAGCTGTCTTATCATGTTACTTGCCTCCTATGTATTCCTGTGTGGTAAATGTTATAATTTAGTCCTTTGGTCCTAGGCTGTCATCGCTATGTACTATGCTATGGAGGTGGCTGTATATGACTCCTGTAGCTGCATGCATGGCATGTTCATGGCTGTACTGTATATAGAGTATGTGTTTTTCTCTTTTTGTATGGTATATTCATATTGGATTTTTGAATAAATTTATGAGCAATGGTATTTGAGCATGGCATTGTGCAGACATGAAGAAGGGTATACCTACCGTGTATCCTTGCTGTGTGTGTTGTGTATTGAGGACAGACTTAATATGTGCTGTGTAGTAATTTTGTTTAGTTAATTTCAACTATTATCTGTAAAAATGTGTCACAATTGTTTTGTAGATGCGTCGGCTTGTTAGGCCTCACTTTCAAACAAGCATTTTCATGAAGAGGACATATGATGTCATCACATTTTTAACAACCAAATTTTTCGCTGATTTTGGATCTGTACCCTTTGTTCTCCTGTCAATTGATAAAGGACTGCTATTTTGGAGGTAGGTTGCCAGTGACTACATGTAGTGTATTGAGAATGATACAAGTGCTACATTAAAACAGGAAAGGAATTTTAACTCCAGGGAATAGTGACTGTCTCTGAGTGAGCAGAACTAAAGAATTTTCCCCAAGGATCATTGAGAATGGATTTTGTCTTTCTGTGGTCCCTCCTTTATAATTACTTTAAACTTTCAGTATGCATGATTGTGTATAAGTTGCCTTCTCCTCTTTCACGCACACATGCACATGCATCCATACATGCCTCGTGTCATATTGTCAACACACTATGTCTGACAACAGCTATTTCTACTATGTTCCAGTTGTGATAGTGTGTGTGGTAGCATTCTTGTTCCCCTCACGTAAAAGAGAGGGAAGTGGATCAACGAAAGATGTCAACTCTAATAAACAGCCAAATCATTAACTTGATAAGTAGCTAGCTAAATGCCTGCATGAGTGTTACAGTGATGTCATGTTATGTAGAATGATTCAAACCATCACAAGTTGGCTGAGAGTATAGTCATACATAAAACTATAGGCATGCTGCACGAGTTTGAGAATGTTCTCGAAGGTCCAGCTATGATTAGTATTATGTCACGTCCTATGACAATACATCACAGTCATGTTTAATAATACCAGGAGCCCCAGCATGAGTGTGGCAATAATACCAGGAGCCCCAGCATGAGTGTGGCAATAATACCAGGAGCCCCAGCATGAGTGTGGCAATAATACCAGGAGCCCCAGCATGAGTGTGGCAAAAGCCTGAATAGAAGTTAGAGATAGCTACAGTGTCAACTACTGAATGATGCGTAATATTATGCTTTCTGGATACTGCAGACTCAAAAAAAAAAATGCATGCATGATTGCTATCTCAAACTCCTACGTAGGCTTTCAGTATGTATATTCATTTGGTGGGCCCACTCTGGTTCTGAATCCTTCATAATTATAGCAATTCAAAGGCAGAATATAAAGAATGAAGAATTAATTTTGCTGTTGTTATCTCTTCTGGAATGGGTGTCTGATTGAGTCGAGTTGTGAAGTAAGTTCACTAATCTTCATGTCCTTGATTCGCACCAAATGCTCCAATCGAGTCACCTTCATCTGTAGTAACTGCAGCACAGCAAGAGGCAAGAAAAGTAAAAGAATCAAAGTGATCATGCAATCAAAAAGGACAAAACAAGGACTGTAATTATTATTATACGGGCGAGAGGGTAATTGAGGGACTATGTATCGTGTGAGGCTATCTCACATGGCCTTTTCACCACACACTGTAGCTAACACTACGATCCCAGCTCCCGGACGAGCGTGTGGCCTGGGTACAGGGCAGTACTATTGGCCCAACTGAAGGGAGGGCCAATGCAGAAGCCAAGAACTGAATATTTTCCTGTACTGCCTGACCTTATGAGTGTAATAATATATGTGACGCCACCGGTTATGCATGATACAGTTGCCAACTCGAATGCCCTGAAGTTCTCAGAAAAGCTGAAATGAGTTTACAAACTTACATCAACAAGACTTAAATTTTAAATAAGAGAAGGGTAGACATACCTAGAGAAATTGTCAAGAAACTAGACTACCAAATTGTTCTTATTCTTCTGCTTCTTTTCTTCAGAGAGTACCTCAAATTTGGCTCAACTAATTACCGTGATTTTAGCACAAAAGGACTACTGTCTGGAGCCATGTCATGGCCCATGACAAATTTAATAGCAGCTTCATAACTATAAACGGATCTCAAAAGCAATACTAGTATCCATCTGCTTCCCATGAAGTTGGACACCATTCTTATGATTTTGTACACATGCGCATAGTATACATCACATGACATGCACTTGGCAACCATAGGAGAGCGTTGACTATGGAGTTCTTATGCTGTAAAAATAGGTTAAGAAGGCTAGAACAGTTCCTAGGTTGCATATGGAAACCACCCCTCGCTGAGAGTACACCTTTTACTTTAGCAATACTATTTAGTGACTTAGGGAGTCTTGCTGGTTACAGAAACGCAAGATTAGCTGCCTCTTAGCAGAGATTTTGAGGCTTTTGTTTTACATTACGTACTGGATGTGTCGGCTCCATCCCTACATAGAAGACTCTCTGATACTGCTCGGGTACATGTATAGGGATAGCATATTTAGCTGCCTCTTAGCAGAGATTTTGAGGCTTTTGTTTTACATTACGTACTGGATGTGTCGGCTCCATCCCTACATAGAAGACTCTCTGATACTGCTCGGGTACTGCTTTCTTTTATTGTATGTTTACTTAGCTCAAGGTACATGTATAGGGATAGCATATACACAAAGTTAAACATGCATAGCCCCATTCCTACATCTTTTGAGCATTGCCATGACGATATCAATTGTGGATAGAGGCACCTGGATGGTGATGATAAGTCCTTGTAGCCATAATAGGTCAATTGTTATCCCAGAGGACTTGTACTGTAAAATTTGATCCTCAAATAATTAGTTGACCATTGGTCAGAAGAAGACTGGAGAGAGCCTTTTGTAGTACAAGTGGCTATAATATAATGAGAACTTTCCCCTTACTTGAATGTACTCCTGTGACTCCAATAGTTTCTGATCCTTTTCCGCTATCCTGATTTTCATGCCTGCACTACCCTCCCGCTGTTTCTGCTTGAGGGGCAGCATTGTCTTCCTGGAAACAAAAAGAATGCAGATATGACATTCTTGCACAGGAACTATGTATTGCCATTCAAATGTGCCAACAGTAGAGACTAGGGATATGCAGGGGTTCATTTTTCGCCCCTCCCCTCCCCTCGAACTTAGGTTGATTCTTCTACACTTTCTGTTCCGTGTATCTTCAAGGTCACTGTCTGTCAGTTTTTCTGGAGACTCAATTATGCATCAGGCATGAAAGGCTAGTGTCATTAATTTAAGGAGCTTCATAGACAGGTTTTTATCGGCTTCATCTTAGAGAAGCTTCGCTCTATAGAGGCAGTAACAACGGAAATGGACAGATTGCTAGTCTGGTCTAGTTGCATCTCTATCTGCATTCTTTACACTCATACATGTATATGACCTAATGCGGTCCATTCGTAGGCGGTGTAAATTTAATTTACTTCAAAATGCACCAAAAGTGATCTCAGAGGGTTTAAAATTCCAATTTCTTCTGGGAGAGGCATGCCCCCAGACCCCCCTAGCATGAGCACACCTCATTGTACACTGCCCCCACAAAGACATCAACATCCAAATAATAATGAACCCCTGATATAGGACCTTCACTTGTACTAATAGAGTATAGCTAGTCTCTAGGAAGAAGAATAGATGGGATGTCAGTAACTTTCATATGTATAGGTGGAAAGTGACTATCCTGGAAAAAATAAATTGTTCTTAAACAATAGCAGATGCATGCAAAACGTCTATAGAGGCCCTTAGTAGTACATGTGCATGTATTACTACAGAACGAGATGCCCTCACTCTGCAGTGTATACATGTGCGTAGTGATCACTGGCCTTGCTTTGTACCACAGTACGTGGGCGGTTCAAAGGGAGCCGGCGTGCCAATATATTGCATGTGGCGCCGCTATGACGTCACACAATGCCATAACCGCCTACGCATAGTGCCATATCCCGCGTTTGTAAAAAGTAGAGGTTTCAAGCTATCATATCTCGACAACCAGTAGCGAGACATGAAGTACGCGCGTTCAAAAATGCGGTACGTGCCAGGTCTTTGCTGTTCACCATGGTACAAATTAGTTATTGTATGGTTGCTTGTGCCATATATGACAAAATTTAATAATGGCACTGCTTGACGCCATAGTCACTCGGGCCTAACGGCCCTCGTGCCATGACGTCACGCAATGCCATTATTTGCCATATGGCACTCGCAACCATACAGTAACTAATACGTACTCAGCAAACAACTCACAAAGTTCACTTGGCTACTGTCACAAATGTACATGTACAATGTCATGTATATATGAATATACCTCGGATTGTTTGCATAAGCATGCCTCTTCTCATAGCTGGGCATCTTGGTTTGCTTTTCTGGGTTTAAGAGACCCCTATGGATTGTTCTGGCATCCATGAGGCTGACAGTGTTCCCAGTGTTGACAGGGGGCAGAGTGGAGGCCGGAAGGGAGCTCTTGTGCAGAGTTTTTTGTGTCTTTTGGGAGATGTGGTAGTTGGGGGGAGGGATCCTGGAGGAGAGGTGAGGCCTGGAGTGTGATTTGGGTTCCATCCCCATGTGGGCAGCTACATGTGAGTGTGGGTGATCCTGGCCCAGGTATTGTGTGCCGTGTGTGTCATGGTGACTAGTGTCGGAGTGGAGGTGTGAGGGGTGTGGATAGTACATAGGATGGCCGCCTCCCCTTCCCCTTCCCTCTCTTTCATGATGTGGTAAGTGGCTGCCTTCAGGGGGTTGAACTGGCCCAGGATGCCTCACAGGCTCCTGTAATAAAATGATACAGTTGTATAACACGATACAGTTGGTCTTGCTTTATTATATGTCACAATAAAGCAAGACTGAAGAATATTTTAAGGTGGCGCTGGAGTTGTATTTTTTATTAATAAACATATTTTTTTGTATGAACTTCTATAATAAACCAAGACCAAGGAATATTTTAAGGTCGCGCTGGAGTTATGGAGAGAATATTTTTGATTAAAAAACATGATTGTCATTTCTTACGTTTATCTACCTACCAATACTACAAACAGCCCGAGGAGAGAAGCAAAACAGCCCACAGCAAGATGACATCATCCTCATTTTCCTTGGTCAAAGAATGAATAAAAAATGAAAATCGCCATAGAACACTGCTACGTGTCCGTATGTGCTGCCGTGAACGAGTCTAACACAGAATGGAAAGTGAAGAGTCAAAAAAAAACACTCCGGTAGGTAAGGTCTTACCTGTTGAATCTAAGTAAAAAGTAATGCTGTTAGTGGCTTACTGTGTCTTCCTATTCTGCGGCGAAAACACGGTCAGTCTGCTATCGTGACTGTATAATTTTCATACGGTACCATATTATTCTAATTATCCGTACCTCCATCACAACCTTCAAATTTCTACTTTCCCATTCATGCAAAAAAATAATAATAATAAGCTGCTGAGTGGGAACAAATACACCTCACTGACCTGGGGGTTATACACGAAAGGCCCTCCACTACCGTAATTGGATGAGAGGTGGGTGTGGTCATATGGCTCCCCATACACTGTCCCACTAAAGTCTTCGGAGAGGCTATGCTCCTTCCTGGTGTCTTCTCGATTCTGAAGGTACCTCTCAATCTAGAAGTGGGTACAATATGGTCAGACTGATGATACACTTATGCTTTGGGTCATACTGTAACACAGTTTGAAACAGCATGCTTATCATCCATGCATGTACACTAGCCATAATATGTGCACATTCTAGATCAACATCCTGCAAGATACATACAAATAGTACGGGCTGAAAAGGATGGTTAGTCCAGCAATACAGTTGGAGTAAAAAAAATTCGGTGTACACATAGAAAAAATGTCAGCACTATGATTGTAGCTCAGCTAGGGTTAGCTGTCTGAGACATTCACATTCGTAGCTGAGGCTACACTCTTGTCTGGGTATGAGGCTACACTCTTGCTTGGGTATGAGGCTACACTCTTGCCTGGGTATGAGGCTACACTCTTGCCTGGGTATGAGGCTACACTCCTGCCTGGGTATGAGACCACACTCTTGCCTGGGTATGAGGTCACACTCTTGCCTGGGTATGAGGCTACATTTTAGCAGCTCGTGCTACAGCAACTGATACCTTAGTCATGAGGGTCCAGAGGATATACTCGATGACCCCAGGCTTGCTTGTAGTCACATCCTGAAGGAGGTCCTCAGGAACAGTAAAGTTCAGTCGAGAGAATACTTTTCCTGTGGGGTACATGATAGAACGATATACATGACTGTAGCTACATATCATGCGTCTCTAAACTAATTACAGGAACACAGGGTGTTATAGAGCGGGAATAGAACTTGGAAATGCCACCCACTAAAGAATTTTGGCTAGAATAATGAATAGCCTCATGCACTACCAGGCTGCTTTTTTCAAGTATCTTGGGGGGAGGGGACCTGGGTACCTACAAAATCCCTAGCTCCAAATACATGTACTCCCTCTTCTAACAATAGTAGTCTGGCCTGTAAGATTAATAATTTACCCTCTAGTAACTTTGTAGTAGAACTGTTTTTTTCCGATAGTTGAATCTAGCAATTAACATTGGTGACATAAATATCTATAGCCTGGTTTGTGTACAACTGTACTTACGGTTCAGTGTCTTCCAATTCTCCAGCTTCTGAGGGGTAGAGTTGGCAGGAGTGTAATTGTGGAGCTCCACCAGCTTGGGCAGGAAGTGACCCACCACTTCCGCTGCCAGGACTGAGGGAAGGAGGGAGGGGGCGGGGGGGGGGGGGGGGGGGGAGGGAGAGAGGGAGGGTGCAGGTGGGAAGGAGAACATTGACTACAATAACACTACA
This sequence comes from Phakellia ventilabrum, assembly GCA_963921505.1. Classification (NCBI taxonomy): domain Eukaryota; kingdom Metazoa; phylum Porifera; class Demospongiae; order Axinellida; family Axinellidae; genus Phakellia; species Phakellia ventilabrum. The sequence continues at coordinate 3,235,732 of OY997381.1, forward strand.
AAACAAAAAAAACTGTTTTCACACAGGTACAGAGTCTGCATACATGCATGCACATCGTGCTAAAAGGAACAGTTATTTTAACAATGTTGGTTATTGGAGTGGTATCACACACAGCTATATAGTTATGTACACAGTTGTGTAAGGGAACAGTGCTCTACTGACTGTACCTTACATTACTACCAGTGTACGTAGCTCTAGCCTCATACCCAGGTGGCCTGGGAACGAGGCTAACATAGTTCATGGTCTCGTGTGTCAAAGAAAAGTTGAAAAGCATAATAAGGCCTTCCCTTATGACTGCCTATAGTAAAGCCAACACAGTACACAGTTTTGACAGGGAACACCCGCTAGTCACCTCAAAGTGCTGCAACTGCTGCAAGATCAGGTGAACAGTGTGTACATTGTCTATAATCAGTTACAACTGTGATACCACTGCGGGGGCACACAACAGTCCGAGCAGACGGTTTGTTCCAGGCCCCATTGACGCAGAAATTTTAATGGGCACAGCCCCTACTTCCAGTGTTCGGGGGGGCTTTCTACGCCAGTGAAAGTCACATTTCTTTGAATAGCAGTAAAGTTGGGACACATGACCAGTTCAAAGGCATTGACTAGAACTTAGAACATGTACAAGTAATAATTAAGTGCTTGTGAGGCAACTTCGGAAAAGCTTTGTAGTCTCATTCCCAGTCTCCACTCCCAGTTTTTCTTTGCATAAAGATGCAGACTGGGAACGAGGCTTGGATGGAAGCTTTGGATGATGACTCTGATTCCTATCAATAGAAGATGACAGCCCTTGCATGGAAGTGATTGTGGAAGTTTTAGCTCTCTTAGCCATCAGGTGCTCAAAGGAGCAAAAGCTAGGTTTGTCTGCACCATAGATATCTATGTCTGCACAATAGAGTGTTGTAAACCGGGAAACCCAGACTCACCTCCGTCACTGAAGTCCCTGGTGATGTTCTTCTTCTGCCTGGTGAGTGGAATCTCGTCAATCCAGGCATAGAGGGCCTGTAACTCCTCCTCGGTTAAGTCCGCCATCTCTTGAATCGGTGGGAAAATTAGACTTTCCAGGACTGGTACCCGAGTTGAGACACACGGATGTTTGTAACTATTGTTTCTATAGCAACGTAACCACGCCTGTACACGTGCACAAGTGGGCGGTGGTGGCGCGCGCGAATCAAGCGTGGCCGCCTGACAAACTGGTCGTACCGCCGTATCCACATGGCCCCAGATGACGTGTCTTTTTTCTAAGGTCTCGCCCCATGCCGCAGCATCCGAGCGCCAGTCTGAGAGACTTACTTACTAACAGGAGAATACTTAGAAGACAGGAGAGATGTTGGCGTCGCGTCGTTTTGCTGTTCTACCCTCCCTCTTCTACCTGGTTGTCTTGTTGCAGTTCCGTGGTGCTCACTCCACGGGTAAGCGGGCGATGAGGTTTGAGGCTAGGGCCTTAGTCTCGCGTGGCCAGGCTCTCGACGAGAGTCTGGCCACGCGAGACTAGAGACGCCTGATAGCCAGGCTTGAAGGAATACACGTACAATGGTAAAATGGTCCAAGATAACTATAAGAGGCAGGGACTGTCCATGGGGTTCACTTTTAATACCTTTGAAAGTAATTTTAATTGCTGATTTTTTTACATGGTGCCAATTTTTTTTTGATCACCTTCAATTATTACTTCAGGCGTTGCTGGCCAATGCAACCTATGGAATTCTGTAGTACATTGTATATCTGTCCTGTTAAATTACTGCACTCTGTGCTAGATAGATTCAGGAGGAGGGGGGAGGGGGGGGGCACTTATTAGAATTTTGTGGCTAGTATTGATAACCGCCTTACTTTTCTTCCTATTTCTAGGGTTTCAGTCAGTCACTTGCGGCTCAGTGCTGAAGCTGGCCAATGTTGAATCCAGTGTGCGCCTTCACTCCCATGATGTGAAGTACGGCTCAGGCAGTGGACAACAGGTACAAGTTGTGGTTTTCCTAAAGTTATAGCCACCACCAAACTCTGGGTATGTAGTGTATAGAGCACTTGCATGTGATGTCATGACCGTATAATTGTCTGCTATACTTTCCATTATCTTCTGTTTATTCCTTCCATGTGTAGGTTCTATAGAAAATAAGGGCAGTTTGGAATTTACACTTTCAGTATGTCAACTGTCGTTGTGGCACAGTTATCACGCAGGATAAATTCTATCAACTACAGCTTGAGTATTGCAACAACTTCCATACAGCTGCCATTAAAACACAATATTCGTTTTGCCACATGGAAGAGCTTATACACATGTAGTCACATGTTTTCGTGATGTCAGTGCGAGTGCTCTCTGGCAGACTTGTACACCTGCAATCTTACAGTAGAGTTAGTGTAGATACATGTAGTGTGGTCTCTGATCCCTCCATCTGAGGGTCTGTCTGTGTGGAAAGTCCACCTACAACACTGTATCGTGTGTCGATAGTGGCCCCACCATTATCCCCACTTTTGAGTAGCTACAATTCCTGTGTACTTCCTCCATATCTGGGCTTTCCTGTTTAATTATCGACCAGTGAGTGAATATTAAGTAGGAAAGGTATGCAAGTGTAAATGAAGTTCAGAGTGTGGATATTTGAATAGGGGACTACATGTGTGATGTAGTGTACATGTACAAGAGTGTGAACATGTAGCTTAGGACCTTACACTAGTGATCGTAGTAAAAACTTGAAAGGAGTGTTAGACCGAAGAAACTGAGCAGTAATTCAACCTACAATGTAGACATTCAGGTACACAACGACCCCGTTGCCCTCTTGTAAAGGTTTTGGCCATTGAGTATACTGCTTTCAGCCAACTTCGTCAGAAGCAGCCATTTCAATACAATGTCGTGAAATGCTACATAGTAACAATTGGCATTTTTGAGAATCATTACATGTTCTTGTGTGAGGGCAGCGTAAATTAAAGTGTTCCCGATTACATGTACATGTACAAAATTGATTACTGCTCACTATACCCATGCCCCCCTTCCCCCCCCCCCAAAATGTCTTCTGGTATGCTTTGTCCCCCCTTGGGGATTTTCCTATATGAATCCCTGGTAAAGATACGTATGTGCCTAGTTCTCCTCGTTTTTCAAAGGAAGAGCCCGAGGACGAGGCTACATGTAGTAGAGGTCCTAGTGACAAAACTGTTCTGCAAATATACTGACATGTACATGTAAATACATGTACAATGCCATGTGTACCTACATGTACATGTATACATGTAGGCCTTCTAATCCACAGAAGGGTACACTCCCTAACGTCCTTGTCTTTCCCTCTCCACCCACCCTTCCTTCCCCAGAGTGTCACTGGAGTCACCCACGCTGACGATGTCAACAGCTACTGGGTGGTCAGGGGCAAGTTTGACGAGCGCTGCAACCGAGGGTGAGCTACAATTAGAGTCTCGGTAATACATGTATATATTTTTTTTTTGCCTGCCAAGGAAGATCTGCAGAGTGTGTGTATGATACCCAGCTACTGCTATAGCCCTTAAAGCCATTCCTCCAGATGATTGCTTGCAGATGGCAAATCTGTACAACTACCAAATTTACAATAACACAATTTACTCGTGCATGTACCCTGTTTTGATAATTTTGTGTTTCCCCCTGCGGCTGCCCTTGCAGTGAGCCTGTGAAGTGTGGCTCAACCCTGCGGCTACAGCACCTCAACTCTCGGCTGTACCTGCACAGCCATGGCCACCGCTCACCTCTCTCCCATAACCAGGAGGTCAGCTGCTTCGGACCAGGCGACCGGGGTGAGTGAAGGGGGAGGGGACTGGCGTATGGCTTGGTATAAACCCACCGATATGAACTACACGTATGTGGCCAATGTACTGTGGCTGTCTGAGCTGTATATCCATTAACTAGGTGAATGCAGAGCGTTGTGGGGCGAGTGTATGCGAGGTAACCAGCGGTATGTGGCAGCTCTAGCCCTCTGTCCTCTCCTGCCACTGGAGACACGTCGACTCGATCCATGTCACTCGTTTCTAGCACTCATACAATGTACATGTACCTAGGGGTTTTACCACCTCCTACTAGCCTGGGAGCTGTGTAGTAAACTTCCCTCGGTAAAACAGTGTCTCCCGAATAGCGAATGGGGCAGACTGGGGCTGGGTGGAGCAAGATGGCGAAGCAGCCAGTCGCAAGAATTAGCCCCAGAATAGCGAGACCAGGGCTGGGTGGGGCGAGAGGGGGATATTGTCGCGAGCCTGCCAGTCACGAGAATAACAAGCTAAACATGCATAGCAAATGTGCTGCTGATGGTGTGACTAGTCTGTGGGAGATTGACATCTCCATCCGCAAGATCTTCATCAGGATCAGCCATGGCTGCTACAGGAGATTGGAGAGACGGGGTGTGCTGCTTGAAACTCACATTCGCATCACTTAATCATGCCGTCCGTTTTCAGTGCTCATGTCTCTATACTTATACAGAAAATCTACTAACCTGGGAGCTGTAGCTACATGTAGCTTCCCTGTTTTAAAATACATGTACATGTATGTGCATGTATCCAGAGCTCTGACCCTTTGTGTGCCCCAGGTTTGAATTCGGTATCCATGTAACTGCCAAAGACGCCGTTTTGAGCACATGTCTTGCCCTGCATGGGGAGGATGTATGCTAGCTGAGATTCTGAGCCCATACATGTATGTCGCGATTATTGTACTCGGCAATTACATTTATACTGCATGTCTCCTGCTAAATTATAGATGTGTGCACAAATTGGAGGAGTATATGCATGTATGTCAATGTTAATTTTGTGTATTTACATTGTATTTCTCCCCGTTTTACACACCAGGGGACAACTGGGTGGTGGAATGCAACTCTGAGTTCTGGCAGAGAGATGATGCCATCAGATTGAAACATATTGACACTAACACGTGAGTCCTTTGTAGTGAAGGGATGTGTGTTGCTGGCACTTAATTTAGCCAGTCCAAAATGCTTGATCTTGCAGCAAAAATGCTGATACAGCAATTAATTTTTTTTCTAGGCCTTGGTATAAACTTTTTCTGCCACCTTCCCTCTTGGGCCGGAAACATTTCGTTTCTGCTGCTTCTCCTGGGATGACTAGCTAAGTTCAGTGTCATCATTTGTTCGATGTTCGTTACCACACCCACTAAGAACCACTTCTAGAAATGGGAGTAATTAATCCTGAGGTTGTAATGGTGACATGCATACTACATGTACATGTGTAAGGGAATCAAAAGCTGTAGCCTCGTCTCCAGGCTCCCCTCCCACGCGCGGAAAAGTAAGGAGGAGGGGAGCCTGGTCAATTTTATCACGCGAGAGTACACGTCTGACGTCAGACTGTAGCTGGTTCTGGCTGAAAGAAACGGCAGGCGGCAGGCCTGTAGCTTTCAATGGTTAGCTAGCGCGTTTAAAGTATGCTAAGTTTTAGTTTAGCTAGCTAGCGGTATTAATAAGCTATACCGATTCACACATTCCAAGCAAAACCAGCTACAATCTGACGTCAGACGTGTACGCTCGTGTGATAAAATCGACCAGGCTCCCCTCCTCCTCACTTTTTCTGCACGTGGGAGGAGAGCCTGGGACGAGGCTACTAGCTGACTAGGCTACATACAGCTTTTGTTTCCCTTACACACTTCCTGGCGTTGTGTGTTTGTGTGTTATGTTTGAAGTTGCTTCCATGCATTGTAGGATTTTACTACACAAAGTGGCTTTTGTTTTCCCTGTAAGCTGCTTGCTGTTTATTGTTGAGACTAACTTAGAGTACAGTACACATATTGTTCCCAGAACAGGCATCACACTCCCGAGCTAAACTGAAATTGGAACTCAGACCTGTGTGTACATGTACATGTAGTTGAGGTGTGCTAGTGGAAAGAAAAGTACCTTCAATCAATCAGGGTACTGGTAGTCTTAGTACCACACTGTAATAATTTGCTGTCCACTACAGGTAGCTGTGGTCATTGTGACATCTATAGGGCCTGATTAATTCCAGCAGCTTGTGTTGCCAAAGGTTACTGGCATAAAGTTCACATTTCTTGTATTTGGCAGCTGCAAATTGATTGATACTCTCCACAGAGCCAAAGCAAAACATAGCAGTTGTCTTGCTGTTTACGCTCCGTGTACGTGTTTTTGTTGGTATAGCCAGTAGTAGGATACATGTTTGTGTACATTAGTGGGTGGTGTAGTACATGAATACACTAAGTCTGTGTCATCAGCTCCACGCAAACCTGTTTCACAAACCTGTTTCACGAACCTATTTCCTTGTTTCCTTTAGGTACCTCCATGTGTCGGGCCATGCCTACGGCCGGCCCATTGCTGGCCAGAAGGAAATATCAGGCTTTTCAACTAAAGCCCAGGGAAACCTCTGGAAAGCAATGGTATGTGTGGGAGCACATGTACATACATTGTACATGTACTTGTGGGAGTTCCTGGTTCGTACCGCTCACGAGTAACTTAACAGCCCTCGCGATTCACGAGTGCACTGCGTGCGAGTGCGAGTACTCGCTATGTGTGATTTACTAGTTGCATTGTTTCGTTGATCAAACCACGTGTACTAAGTCAAAGTTCATATTACATCATCACGTATTCACGATCGAATCGCCACGAAATTTAGAACCATAAAAATTATTTCTAATGGCCTCTCAAGGTTTTCACAAAAATTTTCACCCACGAAAATAACCCACTGTATATACTTCACACCTACATGCAGTGCTTTAGAATGTGTGCTTATAAAAAATGTATGCTGATTACAATATGGCCACACCCACCACTGCAAAAATACGACAAATGTTGGTGCTAATGTACTAATAGACGATGCTGATTTCATTCATGAGCATGTGGTCCGTAGCCATCACATTTACAGGGATCAACATTGGCTCTGCATCTAAGAAATTTTGCGGACCCCGAGATTGAGCTATTTTACTGGACGCTGCCCCCCCCCCCCCTTTCTGTCTACCTACGTCATGGATAAACGTGGTATTAGCAGGGGCATTCCAATTTTCTGTTGCAAAATATTGCATGGGGTAACTGGGGGTACTTTGCCACAGGCTGTAAAGCTACAATGTATTAAAGTTAAATTTGCAGTGCACTGTTCAGATCCAATCCAATCTTTGGTGAGCTTTAATTGGAATACCGACAATACGTTAGACATTGTTTTAGCTTGGTAGTTGCTTTTTGTAAGTGATAGCTACTCAGTTTATTGCTACACATATCTCGTATCCTCGCTTTGCCTCATGCGCATTTGCAACGTATTTCAGTGGGCGGGGTTACTTAAAGCACAGTGCATGTTCAAACTCATATTAAAAAAAGTATGAAGCGGCAACCATTTTACATGCAGGCAGTGCCTAGAAACTATGAATTTTGTTACAATGGCCTTCGCTAACCAGTTGATTCTTCTCGTTGCTACAGGAGGGTGTCTACATGGAGAACGAGAACAAGACCTTATAGCCTCTGTGAATTGTAGGAACAATTTATTTTTAATTTTGTTATTTTTAGCTTGAGATGATCACATTCTCCAGGCACAGATCCCCTGCACTGTATCAGTGCCTAATCCACCTGCCCAGCAATGTTCCAGTTTGCTCTTGCTGCAATCACTATTTCTTGAACCACTGACAGTTTGTGCAAACTACATGACGTACAGTAACACAATAAGCTGACATTTTGGAGTAGTGTAATCAGAGGGCTCAGGCGCCGCCATAGTGGGCTGACCGAAAATCAAATACTGGGAATTGCATGAATTGCCTATGAATTTCAGCAGTTCCTGAGACACGTTAATCAAATTGGGTTGGGGGCAGGGTACAAATGAAGGCCTGGGGGGGGGGGGGGGCAAGTTCTATAGTTGGGACAGGCCAATTGAGACAAATTTACCATGCCATTCATTGTAGAGTGGTTGATCCCTGGCCAAATAAACCTTATGAACAGAACCAGAGTGGTCTAACCCACAACACTTCTTTCAGGAACTGAAAGAATTAGTCTCGGGGTTTGGCGCCAGTTTCGTGCTAATTGTGCGTGACGTCATGTAATTGATTTCTGTGTTACGTTAATTAAACCCATAAGCAAAACGTAACTTTTTTTCAAACTTAATAAATATGCTAACATAAGTATAGTGGGTGGAGCAGTTAGCTCCAGGGCTGTGACCATGTGTGTTCAGCTAGAGGGTAACGTGGTTTGGCAACTGCCACGGTGGTCTCGGACAGTACGGCCTAGGATCCGTCCGTGTTCCTCCCTTGATTCCCAAAGCCTGGCACACGAAACAGACCCGATGACGATCCCTGTACCATAGCGGACAGGCGCCCGAAAGGCTGAAGGCTCGGTCAGCCGGAACGACCTGCCCGTTCACCCCTTAACGCGGCAGTGTCACATGGCCTAGGGTTCCGTTGGGAGAAGAGGGTTGCCCTTTTTTTTCTTTCACAATATGTATACTCTGGGGGCAAGCTCAATATCTGTGGGTTAGAGTTCTGAGACCTTCAAATTATTGTAGCAGAACTCTAAAAGCATCATGCAAGTACAGTCTACTGGATGTACACATTTAGATCTGGACAGTACTATAAAAAAAATTATAAAAATATGTTGTGCTTTTATTAGCTCATTGTCTTCACTTTGTTCGGGAGAAGTCCAGAGGGTTCCCTGATATGGAGTCATGGATCTCCAAGAACAGCGGCACATAGGTAAGGTAGTCCAGAAACTCAACGATGCCCTTGTTCTGGTGGTTCAACCTGTTCACCACAAACTCCACGTGCTCCATGGTCAGTCCTCCGGCCTGTAGCTCCACCGCCAGGCTGCTGCTGGTGACCACACCCCCTTCTTCTTGGGACTGCTGCTCTGCATCGGCCAGTAGGTAGAACAGCTCCTGCATGAGAGCGGAGGGAAGTAGGACTTACACGCCCCTTGGAGGTCTAAAACGGTCAATTTTTTTTGGCTCTGGAAGACGTGGAAAGTATCAATCCAGGAAACGTTTACAATAATACAGTACAGTAAACTAGCTAGCTGAGAGAATCTCCTGAGGTGGCCACCAGGTCAGCCTTGCTTTCTGCAACAAAATCACCCTTTTACCATATAAGGCGCTATGCGGTTCTAGACCTCCAAAGGATGCACACTTCCTGTTGCCACTGCAGCTCGTTCACACCTTCACGTATGGGTCGATCAGAGAGAATAATATAGCCTCATTCCTGGGCCTGCATTCCAGCTTTTCGTCCACAGAGTGAAAAAAGCTGCCGAGTGGAGCCCCAGAAACTTGCATGGCTATTCAAATTTATTGTACCTTGCACTTCTTCATTTTAACCTCCAGAGCTTCAAAGTCCATTGTGTTGATCAGTCTCTTTACCATGTCACTGGAAGAGAGAGAATATTCTATAGATAGGCCCAGGTATGTACATGTATAGGCTCAATCATTATTGTGATATTAGGCAGGTTGGTTGTTGGAGAATTAGCTTATTTGCTAATTACCCACAATACTGGTATCAGTAAACTTGACTGGTATGGCTTTTACTACACATGCATAGTGTGTAGAGTAGCTGTAACTTGTGCTTTTATTAGGAGAACTACCTACATATCCTAATTACTGATCTCAAATACACCAGAAATGATGTCATGCTGCATTAGTAAATTGACTGAGGGACTCACTCTAAGGCAACCACTTTCTCAGATAGTGCAGCAATCAGTGAGAACAGCCTGAAGTTGAGCCTGTATCTTCCTGCAAGCTCCAGTACCTGCAGGAGCAACCATGTAATTGTAGCCTTGATTCCAGCTAGGCCTCCACCATAGCTTTCGTCACTTGCAGGGCACACTAAAACGCAATTATTGTAATGGCCAAAACTGGCGAAGATATAAGAGCTAAAAGACATACGCTTTCCCACCGTATTTAAACTGGCCGTGCAATTGAAAGTGATCAGCATTACTCACTGAGTGGACGTAGTTCATCTCAGCATCGGAGATCAGGTTATAGTTGACAGCCTTGAGGGCAAAATCTAGCTCCATGATGTCAATCTCATCATCTTCATCTCGGTCAACGTTGTCATACACCCTTTTGGAGAGAGAGACAGGAAGTGGCTTTGGAGGACATTTTTAAATTACATATTTGCATGAAAGTATAAAACTATGTGGTTTGGCACTCCGTCTCCTGCCCAGAACTCTGCTCACCCCCTCATGGAACAGTCTGTGAATCAAGTCTAACTTCTTGATTAAATTGGTGGAGCGATGAATGCTTTGTTTATTTCTTGTTTGAAAAGCCCATACTACAATCTCAACAGCTGCTACTTTCTGTATACACTGTATTAATTTCTACACTTGGAAGGATACTTTTAGCGCAAAGTGGCCACAGCGCTGAACAACAATAAATGTACATGTATGGTAACATAACTTTCCGAACAAACAGTGTGGTTAAATTTTTTCATAGCCCTCTTTTCAGCAACATCTGAGCTTCTAAGAGGCATAAAGAGCAGTATTAGCTATTTCAAGAACTGGCCAAAAACTTGAATGTCACCATTTTCTCAGCTACTATTGATTGCCTCTGCCAGTGTGTGAATCATACTTTGGAAGTTTAAGCCAGACCATTTTTGTGAGGGGGAAGAGCTGTGAACTGGTCACGAGACTAAAGCAGGTACATGGAAAAGAGAAACGGGTAGCTAAGGATGGAATAAAGTGTTGTGGAATGGTCTAACCTCATTACCAACTGCCAAGTTATATGTGTTACTGGCTATCCTTATAGCCTCGTATCCAGGCCCATGAGCACATTTCACTTTAGCTAGCTGTGAGCCTGGTACATTCTCTCACATGCACGATGCATAGGGTAGAAGGAAGCTAGAAGGGTGAATTTTGTGTGGGCGAGGACAGCTGCAGTTCTCAGACAACGAAGGAAGGCAGCAAAATTAATCTGTAGCTACTCTTCGGAGCCCCATTTGTACCACATACCAAGTGCTGAAACAATGTCACCAGCAAAAGGTAGACTGTATTTTGAGCAGTCTCTGCCCACAAGCAAGGCAATTAAGTAAATTATATCATGGGAGTAAATGCACCAGGCTCTCCAGTAGCAATTTCAATGTGCCCAAGAGTTTGGGGACGAGGATAGACTGTCCTTACCTGCGATAGTTGGGCAACTTCTCCTGGTCGATGATGCAGTACTTGGCGAGGTAGTCCAGTGGATCAATTCCCTGCAGCTCCTTCAGGGTGCACTGGAGGGCCTTCATGTCATCCCGGCGGGAGCGGAACCGCATGCTGGGATGAGGGGACAACGATTTCAAACAACATCACAGTTTCTGCGCATGCAGAAAATTCTGAATACAGAGGAAAATGACATCTCGGATTGTATGAACAGAAATTGTTAATATAGTAATACTCAACTTCCAATCATTAATTTTGAATTTTTTTACGTAGAAATGGAGTTCGAATATTCCAAGTCTCAGATGTCACAGTTGGTCAAGCTATGCCTTTACCATGTGCAGACACATGCTGGTGTGAGCAATAGATAGCCATACACTGATTGAGTGATACTCAGCCCATCAGGAAATGTAAACACTGGTCACATGACTACATGAATCATCAGTTCGGTGCACTCTAGGCTGGTACTAAGATTGTTTTATGTTTGCTTGTTTGTCCACACCTTTCTTATATGATCATTACGTTAATTACTATGCCACTATATATAGCCATGGCTACTGGAAGTTAAACTTTGCAGGCCTAATACGTAGGTCAAGCTAAGGTACTTTCTAGATGGTGAAGAAGTGGTAGGTAGCAATAATACTCCTGGTTTGGCATGTTTCAGCAGCTAACCGGAAGTGCACTACAAAACTACTGAGTCAGCAATTTTGCTAGAAGCCATGCAATATCCAACAGCCTAATCATTCAACAACTCTGTTGCTAGCATAACTTTCAGTTTGATGCTGTGTGCACAGCATGCCCAGCTGGTTTTAGTCTTAATTGCTTTACAGGTATCTGAAGGTCACAGTATTACATGCTCTGAAGGTCACAGTATTGCATGCGTCGTGGGATAGCAATCGACGTGCATAAGGCGTAACTATCCATATCAATAAGCCTATTAGACTAAGGTGTCGGTTGCTCACAGGTCTCCGGTGTAAGGCCCTCTCTGTTCCTCCTCCTCCTCCCCCTCCCAGTGGTGCTTGAAATCGTAACCATGGCGTCCATCACCCTGCACGCATACAAAGAATTAAAACACTATATACACTGGTAGCCTCGTCCCCAGGCTCTCTGAGCATTTCACACCAGAGAGCTATTTTAAAAGTGAAACGCGCACATGTGGGCCTGGGAACAGGACTACTACACTGGAGCAATACAAGAAAAAGCTTGTAAGCTCTATAGCTACTGACTGCTGAAGTCCCAGTCAGCATTTTTAAGTTATCATATTGACCTTTTCAACGTTGTGATAACCATACCGCCCAGACCTAGATATTATCTCTAACTAAGGAGCTTCCCCGATTTTTCACCACAGCTGCAAGATAAAATCCGCGTTATTAGGGAGGTCTGGGTATGAGGCTGCATTGTGATAGCTGTAGATTGAGCGTAGGCCCAGAGTAAGCACATGGTATTGTCTTAGAAAGTGATTGTAAACATCTTGAATTATGATATATGCAGTCTCAAGTAAGCAATCTCTTCTACCGTAGGCGTACGTTTTTTCATGGAACTAACATTTTGCAAAATCATGTCAAATTTTTCATGGAATGTCTCTCCTTCCAGTTCTTCTGTTGCTTATACTACAAGCTGAAGGGAGAAACTGTCTTTCAGGTGGTCCCTACCCATGTATAATAAGCTCATGTGAGGAAATGTACCACTTTCTCAAGTGAAATGCGAATGAGCAATTACAGAATCTTCAGAGGATGCATTGCATTAAAATATGTAGGTTTGCTACTGTTGCCCGCTCACTTTGCCAGTGTGTCTGTCCTCGTCTCCGCCCCCATCGGCCCCCCCCCTCCTCCGTCTCCTCCTTCCCTTTCCGTCCTCATCGTCACTCCCACTCTCACTGTCATCATCACCACCCAATCGACCTTTCATCCTTCCACTCTTTGATTTCTATTTTAAGAAAATTTAAAGTAAGTCTTGAATTACATTTCAAAAGATGGCACTCTACACATGCAGCACATTATTCCTAGCTTCATTCCCATGTGCTCACAATGAGCACTCTTTGATTTCTATTTAAGGAAAAAGAAGTCCTTAATTAGATGCAACTCTACACAGCACGTTGTTTCCTAGCTTCATTCTCATGTGCTCACAATGAGAATAGCACTTAATTGTCACAACAGACAGCCAAATATGCTGTCCAATAATCACTGACATTGATTCAAAACCACACACATGCATGCACACAAACATATGTAGTGTGTATGTCTGTGTGAATGTGATTGCGTGTGGTGTATACATACACATAGCATGCACACATCCTGTAATATACACACACACACCACATGTACACCCACACACCCACACCCGCACACACTTACTGACCTCCACCTCCCCTCCTCCCCTCCTCGTCCTCTCTCTCCTCTCAATCCCCCTTCCCATCTTCCTCATCGAGCTGCCCGGTCGGCTACCAAACCTTGACCCCGGCCGCGATCCCAACTGTGACCCTGGACGCTGTGAGCTAACGCTTTGTCTCCCTGATTCATGGCCATCCAAGTCTCCGCCGTCCCCTCTGTCTCGACCCTGGCCCGCACCACCAGCAGCGTGAGTCCTTCCTGGAGACAGAGAAATGGTCACTCTGGATGAGCTACTCTCTGAAGAAAATTACAAAGCAGTTCCCATTTGCAGCTACCCAAAACCATGTGGTTACTGTCGTATGTGTCCTTAGTTCCCTATGGAGGTTATCGAACACCTGACCGCAGCATAGTCTCCTATTCAGACATTTGTAACCCCTACCATAACAAAATGCGGGATTCAGAATGAAATTTCTGTCACTGGCTCAGTACTTACTAATGGTCAGCGTACGTATTACAGTAAAACTTTCATTGAACTGACAAAAGCAAATCAAACACCATAGAAGGGCTGAAATTGCAATCTGATTGGAGCCTGCGGTTTTAGAAGAACGGCTGTCTGTGACAAGAAACTTCATTCTGGATACCAGACGTTTTTTTGTGTGTGTGTGTGGGGGGGGGGGGGGGGCATGAATCTGTTTTGTGCCACATATGCATGACCCTCATTTACCTTGCAATTAGGCTTCATTTTAAATTTCACATGTTCACCATTCCTTTCCACTTCTACATGTACTATTTACATCCCTCTTGGACTAGTATGCAAACACAGCCTCGTTCCCAGGCTCCACTCCCCAGCTTTTATTGCAGAGCATACGATAAAACTGGGGAGTCGAGCCTAGGAACTGGGCGCCATACAAACATAGAAACAACTGCTGTGGTATTAGGTATATTATGAGTGATGATGCAATGAAATCCTTCCTTACATTACATCATCAAGTACGCAGTACCATCATTAATTACATCATCTTATTCTCCAATAAGCAGCTAGTGTATTTGACTGATAAAGTCCACTGACTAAAATGCTCTCAATAATGATTCAAGGCTATGACAAGCCAAGAATCTCTACATACGTAAATATCATAACATCTCACGACTATGTGTAAAGTACCTGGTACATGTAGAGATTCTTAGCTTGTCATAGCATTGAACCATTACTGAGAACATTTCAGTCGTGGACTTTATCAGTCAAAATACACTAGCCACTTCACGTAGAATTATCCATCACTATGTAGCCCACCTGAGGAGTCACCGCCACCACCTGTGTTATACCTGTAGTACAAGGGAAGGAATCACGTGAGCTGTGTTTAGTAACTAGTACAGCTTTAACAGTGCATGCTGCGGACACGTACTCTGCACTTCCGCTAGTACATGTACGTACCCTCTAATTCCCAACCTATCAAAACGCATCAATACATTCCCAAGGGTAAAAATTTTGTAACTTTAGTCTAACAGCAAACAATTATGCAGTGCATGATCATGCAGATGCTGTGTACTCCATCTCATTCCCAAACTGTACATGTATTATAAAGTGTGTGTACGTCAAAACATATAGTCAGACACACGGTTACGTTTCACATTTTACCATTTGTGCCCTGAAACAAGGGAGGGACAGATGGAGGGTTTGTGTACACAACACTATACCGATATCAAATAGTGACTGGTGCTTACCCATCACCCATCCCTCCTGGCCCTGGACCTCCTCTTCTGCTGTTTGTTCCCTGAGAAAGAATTATAAAAATCTAAAATGACCGACCTGCGTGAAGTAACTAATCAGGACATTTACTCTTCAGCCATGAACAGCCAATGTGTCTAGAGCTGTCAGTTGGCTAGCCTCGTTCCCAGGCTCTTGCATGGGCAAAGACTCTCCCCTCCACTAGAGCCTGGGAACAAGGCTATCAGTTGGCCTAATTGGATCCTTTTCATTAGCAGGCCAGCATGTGGGCAGAGCACATGCATGCACACCACTTGACAACCAAGTGTCACCAGCTGCCATTGTTAGCGATGCTGAAGCGAAATCTCAGCAATGGGAGCTATCAAAGTACAAACAGGCTGACAAAACAAATGCTGGAGGTGACATGTGGCCGAGTGGTTTGACTGCGGACCAAAAGTCTCAAGTTTGAATCCCACTGGTTGCCTCCCAGCAACAGTGTTGTTTTTATGTCAGCCTTTGGCTGAAAGGTACTAAATTAACAAATTTACCTTATCAGTCAGGGGAGGGCTCACTAACTGATCGACACCTAGCTAGCCCCTCTTGCATAACAACAACAGTTGGAATACTTACATTTGTTGTAGAAGTACCAAACTCACCTCATCATTATGTGCACTTGCAAGCCTCCCTCCTCCTCCTCCTCCCCTTCCATCCCCACCCCCTTGCCATCCTCCTCTGCCGTCACCAGCCCCGCCCTCTCCTTCCAAGCCCCACCCTCCTATTCCATGGCCTCCTCCACCTCTGTCCACACCTCCTCCTTCTAGATGCCTGCCACCACCACTAGTAGCTTCACCACCACCACCGTCCCATCTCGTCCCGCTTTCATCCTTCTCTTGCCCGTGCTGTACTCTTTTTCGGTGACCAAGCCCATCTCCATGGCCAGAGGGGTTGACTAGACCACGTCTGTAGTCATCTGTGAAATATGAGGACACAAACTCTAAGTTTAAACTGATCACTATAAAAGAGCAGATAAGTCAATTCGCAACATGTAAGAAGGAATTATGTAATAGTTATACACCAGTTCGCAGTGCATTACGGGGTTTAATTAGTGCGCGAGGTCAAAGTAGCTATAGGATAATGCACGAGCCGAAGGCGAGTGGACTATCTGCCCGAGACCTATAGCTACTTTGACCGAGCGCACTAACTAACCCCGTAATGCACTGCTGGTGTCAACTGTTTTAGTGCTCTCACTGACCCAAAACAGCCATTGGTCTTGTGGGCGTCATTTAGAAAATTGTGCGTTATCCATCCGATAAGTCGCGATAAGTGTGCTTTATGCAGATTTAAAGCGCTGTCATGTGATTGATGTAGAGACTTTTGATTCGTTGAGGGCACGTGAGTAGCACTAAATGGTGATCAGGATGGTGTAATCTCTGGTTGTTCTTGCTTTTGTCCTCTGATCGCATGACTGGAGGTCTTACAAGCTCTGCCTACGTCTGTGGGTGCGTGACCAATGGCGTAAGCGCTACGACAGCAACATGAGTGTATTATTACACTGCACAACATCATTAACTTATGAGCAGCAAAGCCGCGAATGAGAGTGCAGCTTCAGCATAGCTGTGACGTCTAAATTAACGTCTTGTTTCCAAATAAGGAAGTTATTAGCATTCAAATTTGAATTTGGATGGCAGCGCAGTTACAATGGCTTTACGAAGCTGAATTATTTAGAGAAGGAAATTTTAGTTAGCCTAACTAAAGTTCAACTTACATCTGCTGTGTCTGCCGGTTCTAGCAGCTGCAGCCTCATCTAGACCGTCCAGGATGATGTATCCCCCTCCAGTCCGAAGAGTCTTGCATTTGGAGCACCGCCCCCCCCTCAGTCGACATCTCTCACAGGGTATGTAGTCGAGAGCATCCCTACGATAGTCAGTGAGTTTCTTCTGGCCAAGCTGAGCCTGATTTATAAAGCTGAAGTATCCCAGACTTGTGGAGCGACTGTCAGGCCTGAAAAGGGAGATTAGGAGGCATATTTTTACCGTACACAGTGTCTTAAGAAGCTGCCAGGAATGAGACCTCTTGTGTGTTACCCTAGGTTGAATTTAATTGCAAGATTCTAATAATTGTGAATTCATAACCAGTCACAAAGTTTAAAAATGCAATGAATAAACTCAAGAACGTGTAGTTGTTGTTGGTAGCAGACACAGCTATGATAGCTTGTTATTATGTTCATCTCAGTAGCAGGGATGGTAGCCTGTTACCTGGCTAGAGTTGCAGTTGCTGAAAGGGCTTAATTGCCTTGAGTCTCAAACTTGCATGAAAGCTATTAAAGTAGTAAGACAAAAGTTTGCATTGGGTACCCAGTGGGATAACCGAGTGAGCGGCAGTGGAGCAAAGTTCTGGGGTAATGACAGTCATAGAAATTATAATAGTACGTACTAGGTGATGATAATTGATAAATGAGTGGGTATGACCACTGCACTGTCGCTTCCTAGTAAATAATAGTTAACATCTTTGGAGGTGGGGCACTATTTAGGACCTTATTTCCAGCGCAAGAGTGAGCTTTCTACGACTAATGAGAGCAAGTTTAGTATGGTGCATTGTTTATGTGCCGATAAATGGCAATTTATGCTACATAGTAGTCACTGAATTATTTCCAATTTGGAATTTAGTATCACTATCCTTCTGATTCACCATTTGTCGGCCTCAAATAATTTTACAGAGAATGTAACAACCTCGTTCCCAGGTCTCTATCCCAGCTTTTGCCACTTTCAATACAAGAAAAAGTGGATTATCTGAGGGATTAAATGAGGCTACAGAATGTATGCATATATGTACGCTGAGTATAAAGGCCAGCCAGTGGGGACTGTATAAAATCTAGTACTCTAAACTCACTTTCCTAGCCTGTTTCCTTTCTTGGGAGGGGAAGGAGGCTTGTTTCCAGCACCACCATGACCCTGGCTGCCGATGACAGCTGAAGCGTAGGGATGTCGGGGCCCTGATAATTTTCTGTCTGCGTTATCAGATAATCCATATCTCTTGATATCACATTGTGCAAGCGTATTTGTATATTCACAGTCATCTTTTACTGGTTCCTTCAGCTCCTGAAGGGGCAGTGGTTGATTGTCGGCACTGGATGGTGTTTCAGAACTTCTTGCCGGAAGGCGAAACGGAAAGTCAACATGGGTGTCTTCCTCACTTTTCACGGACTTCTTCGCCTCATCTGTTCTGCTGATATCTACCGTTGCAGTTATCAGCCTAAATGACTTCTGGGTGGCGCTCTCTGCAGTCTGCTTTACGCGCTCACCACTACTCTCGCCGTCTTTTGGTGCAGCTTTGAAGTCGCCCTCTTCCAAGTCTGGCTCTCGAGCGATGGCCGCTGGTGCACTCTTAGGAGGGGTGCTCAGCAACTTCGTTAGTTCCCTGAGCGCGTTAATCCTTTCCCCACGGTCTGGGATAAGTCCTAGGGGTCGAAGAATGGTATTGGAGCTGGTACGGGGGCGCATGTACACGTCGCCTGGGCGTGGCTGCCTCTGCACGTTGCCTAATCCGAAACTTGCCAGATAGCTGGCGGCCTTGCCCAGCTGTTCGCCATTTCCTTTCTTCTTTTTCACTTCTTCGTCGCTTTGGTCCCTTTCTGTGCGATTCTTGGTGGTATAGGATACCTGCAAGCTGCTGATTAGAGGAAGATGAGCTGTATCCGTTGCCATCTTCAATGAGGACGTCCTTGTGCCCCGCCCCTCGCTGACCAGCAGACTCTAACCCCGCCCCGCGTTTTAATTTGCGGCACATAGGGATGGTCTGGGCACGAGACTACCTGAGCTGGCTGCCTTGTATGTTGTGCGCGAGCGAATGCAGTGACGAGAAATGCGCAAGAGACGACAGCTATTATCTGTGATGTGAAATTGAATCGCTAATAATTTCAAGAACAGGTATGAGTAGCTCTTAGGGAAGTAAGGGCATGCATTATGTATTAAAGGAAGAGCAGGGGTATGTACATCACAGATTTACGTTTTGTAGTTTGCATCACTTATTGGATGTACAATGTGATAATGGACCACGAATTTTATTGACCAAGAAGGTAACTGCAATAGCTGAAGGACACATCTAGTAAGCCTTATAGTATGCAATGATGGGAATCTGATGTGGCTATTTTATAAACTGTATGTAGGTAGCTATCAATATAATTTCTGCTTCATGAGCCCAAAATGTTTGGAAGAGCTGGTCTAAAAGTATTTTGCCTGGCTTGGCTTTTCAGTGAAATGTCTGGCCACAGAACTTCAACTACTGGAAGATCATGCAGCTAGCCAATTGGTGGAAGGCTATTGAACCTGTGGACTGTGCATGCATACTCTAGTCTGTAAGGAAGTTGATTTGTAAAATTGGGGAGGGGGGATCCCAAGGTGCTCTCCCTCCGTATGAAGCCCTGTACATGTATGCAGTAGTAAAATTTCATGTTTATGGCAGTCATTACCTAATCTTTGCAACACCAAGGGTGTACAGTGGAACCCCTCTAATGCGGACACTAATGGGACCCACTCTACTGTCCGTAGTATTGAGGCATCCGTATTTAGGAGGCTTCCGGTTATATTTCCGGTAGGCGTGGCAATGAGCATTCGTCACGCAATGGCGGCTCTGGCTTGATGCAAAGGCTAGCCAGGGGCTAAATTCAGTAGCATGTAACGTTGAGTCATCGGATCTGGCAGTGTGGGGTGAGTACTCTTGCAGAGTAGACGATGTATAACGTCACCGCGAGTCCGCAGCGATTCTGGGAGTCAGAAACTTTACTACTGTTTATATTATCTATAAGACAAACGTCCGCATTATCGAAATTTATACAGTCACAACACTGGTGTGATGGAAAAACGTGTCCGCTTTACGGAATAGCGAGGTGTTAGTACGTAAGTTAATGGAATATCATTTGGGACCGCATTACAGTAGATGGCCGCATCTCAGGGGTGTCCGTAGAGAGGGGTTCCACTGTACACAAAAATATGGAACTACACCCCACTAGGACTACAGTGGTTATCTATCCATCACCTGGTATTATTCAATTAGCTCAGGAGCTGTTTATGTAGGCAATCTGAGCTCATTGTTTTCAGTGCTGTCTCATCACTTATTGGATGTACAATGCTTGCGAATGATAATGGACCACGAATTTTATTGACCAAGAAGGTAACTGCAATAGCTGAAGGCCACATCTAGTAAGCCGCTCTTGTATGCCGCCACTGTCATAATTATGGTCATAACTAATTATAACTTTGGAAAATACCAGCCACCTGCACTTTTGCTTTCATAACAGCACTTTCTCAAACCCATTGAGATGCTTCAAAGACCAATTCAAAGCACATTCAGTGCACAAACCTATGCACATGCTTATAGAGTAAGGCCATCACTTTATGCATGATTTGCTACAATTACGAAATCTGCTTATCTCTGTAAATACCATAGTATGAGGTTGTAGTAGATATGACAACCAGTACATACCATTCACCAGTCAAGACTTGATGAATAAAATTATGATTGTGAGATATGGTTATCAGTCAGGCAAAGTTGTGGTACACTTCTTGTATGCCTCAAGTTGAAATAATGTACTATTGAACTTTAGTGGATGAATCCCAGTGCGAATACAATATACTGGTCTGCATGCAAGTTATAGAATACGTTTCTTTGAAGATGTGAGTTTACTGTTTACATGCATGCATACGTATATGCATACTTTCATTGGTTTGTTGACTAAATCAATAACTTCCAGGTGATAACTAAAATAATTATTAAAGTTGCTTTGACCTCCTCCCAGTGGGATATAATCTGCCTTCCCCCTCCTGCTTTTATCTCACAACTCCCAACAATGGAAAATAGTCTGGGGGAGGCCAAGATAAAAGCCAGGGTTGGAAGCCTTAACTGTGGACTCTAAAACGTGTAGTGCACATAACATTGACCTACAGAAATCAATATATTTGTACTGTTTCACAGTAGACTAAGCGACAAGCATGTTAGAATTTAATGTGGTCTATAATACCATTATGGGAGGGGCCTCTCAATCTTCAGTTGCCACTGCTACTGATTCTTTATTGTAGCATCATTTAAGCACTACTTGACCCTTTGTGTGGTTCCTCACTATTACCGTATTTACTTAAGTTGCAATTTTTTTTTACTACCAGTAGCTATTTCATGTACCATCTGTGAATGCATTGTTGATTCCTGCTTAGACCGTCAGTCAGGTGATGCAGTAGCTCATTCAGCTATTTCGGTCCATTGGTACTCTCCTATTAAATGTACACATTCATAAGCCCCCACATACACTCAGAAATATTGACCAATTTGTTATTTTAGTTACAAATGAGTGAATACATTAATTGCATGCATGGACACAACCTATTTCTAGGAGTATCTGGAGGGAGGTGGTCAAGAATATGGAACACACATTAGTTGTACAATATATATTTAAAAAAAAGATTACTAAAAAGTAGGACAGTGGTCACACGGGAGTACACACCAGATCGGCCTACGGACCGACCTCCCCATGTCAGCACTTACTTTTTAGTAATCTTTTTTTAAAATATATATATTTTTTTAAAGGAGGGGGGGCTGTGCCCCCCCTCACCCCCCTGCTGATTCTTTTTGGGGTATGTACATCACAAATTTACGTTTTGTAGTTTGCAGCTTCAGATGCTCCCTTATAGTATGCAATGATGGGAATCTGATGTGGCTACTTACTTTTTAGTAATCTTTTAAAAAAAAAAAATTTTTTAAAGGAGGGGGGGCACAGCAGAATTTCGGACATTCAGCAAAACTTCGCTCTTACCGGCACTCAAAACGAGTTCGTTTATAGCAAATTATTGACTTGCGGTATTATCTGACCATAATTTTTTTTCTCCATATACTGGTTTATTATTATGTCCGGAAATGCCATCTACCGGAAAATTTCGGGAATATTTAAAATCTGGTCTCATTACTTCCTATTGCAAAAGTGGATTTCCACGAAAATTGCTGCATAGGCAGTGCAATCTTTTGGCTATCTATCGATACTAGTAGCTAGTGTAGAAGTGGCGCTAGAGCACAAGATCTCGACGGCTGTGCAAAGTTTGTCCGGAAATCCCAGACCTTACCTTAGCTATCAATATAATTTCTGCTTCATGTCAGAGCCCAAAATGTTTGGAAGAGGTGGTCTAAAAGTATTTTGCCTGGCTTGTGGCTTTTCAGTGAAATGTCTGGCCACAGAACTTCAACTACTGGAAGATCATGCAGCTAGCCACTTGGTGGAAGGCTATTGAACCTGTGGACTGTGCATGCATGCATGCTGTAAAATTGGGGATGGGGGATCCCCAAGGTGCTCTCCCTCTGTACGAAGCCCTGTACATGTATGCAGTAGTAAAGTTTCTTGTTTATGGCAGTCATTACCTAATCTTTGCAACACAGTGAAACCCCTCTAATGCGGAGACCAATGGGACCCACTTGACTGTCTGTAATATCGAGGTGTCCGTATGTAGGAGGCTTCCGGTTATATTTCCGGTAGGCGTGGCAATGAGCATTCGTCACGCAATGGCGGCTCTGGCTTGATGCAAAGGCTAGCCAGGGGCTAAATTCAGTAGCATGTAACGTTGAGTCATCGGATCTGGCAGTGTGGGGTGAGTACTCTTGAGGAGTAGACGATGTATAACGTCACCGCAAGTCCGCAGCGATTCTGGGAGTCGCAGAAACTTTAATACTGTTTATTTTATCTATAAGACAAACGTCCGCATTATCAAAAATTTGTACAGTCACGACACTGGTGGGACGGAAAAACGTGTCCGCTTTACGGAATAGCGAGGTGTCCGCATTCATTAGTACGTAAGTTAATGGAATATCATTTGGGACCGCCCATTATGTCCGCATTACAGTAGATGGCCGCATCTCAGGGGTGTCTGTAGAGAGGAGTTCCAAAAGCATGGAACTACACCCCACTAGGACTACAGTGGTTATCTATCCATCGACTGGCTATTATTCAATTAGCTTGGGAGCTATTTATGTAGGCAATCTGAGATCAACTAAGTGATTCATGGCTGCATCCTTTTGCACTCACTTTTTGCTTTTCACTCACTGTTGCAAAGATCTCTAAAGTGACTGTATCTTGTACTCAACACCCCACATTTTGCTGTGAAACTCTATCCCTGCAGCAGACATATGTAGTAGTCGAGAGTAGAAATCGAATTTTATACAGACATGATCGATATCTGAGGCTCTGAAGCTCATAAGCTATTTATTTATAAATCATATGGTTATACCCAACCTGCAGTGCACTAGCACTGATACCATTGTTTTCAGTGCCATCTCATCACTTAATGGATGTACAATGCTTGCGAATGATAATGGACCACAAATTTTATTGACCAAAAAGGTAACTGCAATAGCTGAAGGCCACATCTAGTAAGCCGCTCTTGTATTACCATTTACCAAACTAGGACCGCCACTGTCATAATTATGGTCATAAATAACTTCGGAAAATACCAGCCACCTGCACTTTTGCTTTCATAACGGCACTTTCTTAAACCCATTGAGATGATTCAAAGACCAATTCAAAGCACATTCAGTGCAGAAACCTATGCACATGCTTATAGAGTAAGGCCATCAGGTAAAGGAACTTTATGCATGGTTTGCTACAATTACCAAATCTACTTAATTGTTCTCTCTGTAAATACCATAGTATGAGGCTGTAGTAGAGTACATACCATTCACCAGTCAAGACTTGATGAATAAAATTATGATTGTGAGATATCATTGTCAGTCAGACAAAGTTGTGGTGTCATGTTACACACTTCTTGTTTGCCTCAAGTTGAAATAATGTACTATTGAACTTGAGTGGGTATGAATTCCAGTGCGAATACAATATACTGGTCTGCATGCAAGTTATAGAATACGTTTCTTTGAAGATGAGTTTACTGTTTACATGCATGCATACGTATATGCATACTTCCATTGGTTTGTTGACTAAATCAATAACTTCCAGGTGATAACTGAAATAATTATTAAAGTTGCTTTGACCTCCTCCCAGTGGGATATAATCTGCCTTCCCCCTCCTGCTTTTATCTCACAACTCCCAACAATGGAAAATAGTCTGGGGGAGGCCAAGATAAAAGCCAGGGTTGGAAGCCTTAACTGTGGACTCTAAAACGTGTAGTGCACATAACATTTACCTACAGAAATTAATATATTTGTACTGTTTCACAGTAGACTAAGCGACAAGCATGTTAGAATTTAATGTGGTCTATAATACCATTATGGGAGGGGCCTCTCAATCTTCAGTTGCCACTGCTACTGATTCTTTATTGTAGCATCATTTAAGCACTACATGACCCTTTGTGTGGTTCCTCACTATTACCGTATTTACTTCAGTTGCAATTTTTTTTACTACCAGTAGCTATTTCATGTACCATCTGTGAATGCATTGTTGATTCCTGCTTAGACCGTAAGTCAGGTGATGCAGCAGCTATTTTAGTCCATTGGTACTCTCCTGTTAAATGTACACATTCATAAGCCAACAGTACACCCCCACATACACTCAGAAATATTGACCAATTTGTTATTTTAGTTACAAATGAGTGAATGCATTAATTGCATGCATGGACACAACCTATTTCCAGGAGTATCTGGAGGGAGGTGGTCAAGAATATGGAACACACATTAGTTGTACATTAACTGTCGCATATCTACGGTGACCGAGAGTGGCCATATGTGTTCACGTTTGCATTCTTGTTCACATTTGCGTGAATATTCACGTTCACGTTCGTGTTTACATACAGATTTACGTTTGCCCAAACTTTACTCCTACTAGTTGAATACTGGGTGGGACTCACATAGTTGCTGCGGAGTCCTTGGGTAATGGGTGGGGCTCTAGCGCAGTGCATGTGTGCTCGGCTATCCGACCATGGATACCATAGTACACGGACTATACATGCAATCGAACAAAAAAAAACTCCCCCCCCACCGAGGACCCAGGCCCTACAAAAACATTGCAGTTGTGGCTGCATGCATGGCAGCTTTTTTTTCCAGTTGAAGAGCCATGGAAGGAGAGTGGATACAAAAACAAAAACAAGTGAGGGGTTAGCCACTTAATGATCACTGAGAACCTCTATAACAAGTGGGGGGTTAGCCACTTAATGATCACTGAGAACCTCTATAACAAGTGGGGGGTTAGCCACTTAATGATCACTGAGAACCTCTATAATAGATACAAGTGTACAAATCACACCCACATTGTATACACAAATGATGACCTTTAGTACAATGTCATGTACTAGCCTACTCTGTTCAGTGTTATCTTCATAGGCGCTGGAAGCAGTCAATGAATATGGGGCACTGCACTTTGCTATGTGGCTCCACAGAGGCTGCGAAGCATCCGATTATATTCCAGCTACTGAGGAAGGACTCTCATAGCTTTACTGGCGACAAGGCAGACCCCTAAACACTATTTACCTTCCAGTAGTCTTGTGTTTCTTGTGCTGTGCGGGTCCACAGAAGTATCGATTACATTTTCTGCTCGAAGTGCGGAAACATTTTTATGCATGATTTCTAGTAGCCAGCCCTAATCAACCCAGCACCCTCTTCTCCCTCTTTTTCCGCTTCCGAATTTCCGACGGCGTTTGTAAGTATGGAGCGTGTGTGGAGGGTCTGGGAATGAGACTAGATTTCCTGCTACTAAGGAAGGACTCTCGTAGCATCTTTGAGCATTAAATTTTCATTGTTACTGGTGACAAGGCAGAACCCCTACAAACTATTTGCCTTCCAGTAGTCTTGAGTTTCTTGTGCAGTTCCAAAAGTCAAGTAATGCATTTGCATGTATCACGTGCACACAATTTACGTCATAGACAATGTAGCGCTCCAATTACGTCAAGACTTTTACCATAGATTATTTGTAAGCCAATACAAATCGACCCAGCTAGTGTAGGTTTGTGTTGCCTAGACAGTGAAAATATCGTAGGTAGTGCTGAACGGAACTCTATGGTCTTGTGAACCAGTGCCCCCCTGTGCCCCCTCCTCCAAAAATCTAGGGTCCCCCTGCTTCTGTCGTCCATGTCTTTTATCATACTAACTATGTCATATAGAACATTTGGAGATACCAAATCTTATATCCACTCCTTAAAGTTATGCAAGAAAGGCACAGATTTCTCTCGTACAGTAACCCCGCCCCCCCCCCCCCTTGTTCGGCCATCCCTGCATAATTCTAAGCCTATTTGAAGTCATACATGAATCAATGCTATAATGTATCACTTTCACAGCTAAGTATGTCTACCGGTAAACCCACTGGTGCTGATCAGTCCACCTCTAATGGTGGAGGTGGAGGGGACCCTGGAGGGGGGAGTGGCCAGAGGAGTACCACTAAGCTCAAGGGTGGTAAGTACCCAGGATTCGTTTTTGTTAATGCTGTTAAGTGGTATACAGGGACAAATAGTTTTTTTACCAGCGCCCCGGCTGGTACTAAGATTGCTTTACATTCCCATGTATGTGTGTGTGTTCGTCTGCAATTATCACGTGCGCTAAGTTACGTCATTCCGTTACTATGCTGCTAGAGCCACAAGTGAGGAAGCTTTTGCAAGCTCAATAGGCCAAGGTATATCAAGCTAGATTAGTTTTGTGTTGGCTAGACGGTGAAAGAGTGACAGGTCAGGATGATAATTCTGTTTTGGCAGGTTCTGATCGCTAAGTGGAAGCGCACTACGAAATTGCTGTATCAGCACTTTTGCTGGAAGCTGTACATGATGAAACTGTCTAGCTGAGCTGATCCATTCTACAGCTGCATTTAGCTTAGACTGACCTGTTGCTGAGCACAACCTTCAGTTGGATGATTTATGCAAAAAAAACACCCGGCTGATTTTTAGATATGAAATATCAGTCTTGTTTACACAAACTGTAACTAATGCAGCTGCGTATCACCCACAGCAATGAGGTAGCAATCACCAGCTGGCATGCAGCAGAGAATTTGATTTCAGTTGCAGGAGTGTAGTTGATAGGATCTACCATTTCTCGCAGCAGTGGTCACTAGAGTAACTCCAGATTGAAGAGAACTGGCTGCAACCTGACAATGCATGCATTTTCCAAATAACATAATGTTATCTGGATCAACTTTGACTTTGGCAGGACTTAGCTCTCCTAAGTAAAGGCCCTACCTACTTTTTAAAATGTCCAAATGAACTTACTCTTTTCTGCATGAATTTAAATCGTACAATGCTCTTCCCTGTCGAGTAGGTAAGCATGATGATTCTGTAGCCCCCTCAGGGATCACTGTGCTTGTATTAATTGTGTGGTTGGGAACTATACTTCAAAAGGCATAGCCTATAGATGTAAACCTCCAGGAAATACAACTTCACTCTTCAGTATGACTGCTATACATTATATTTAGGGAAGAGTCCTACAATGGATTTGTCAGCAATGATCAAGTGGCTGCTATTCCCAGTGGAAGGGGCCCAAATTGCTTCTGAGGATCCTACACTATTTCAGTCAATCATGACAAAGTTTTATATGTTTGAAGAGGTAGGAGTAGCCTAGGAGTAAATGTGTAGGATGATACTTTGAGCAATAGTATGACTGTATGTGCATTTTGTACCACAGACTGGTGAGCAGGGGCAGAATACTGTAAAGAGAGTGTTTACTACAGTACTTGATAATTGTGAAACCACCTTTGAGAGGGACTTTCTCTTCTATATTGCATTGGCCTATCGAACACGTATTACGTAAGTAGCAAATTTTGTCATTCAAGGAAGACTATAATTTATGTTAGATAGCAAGAGAATTATGATCATAATTTCATGCACACAGGAAACCAAAGCTCTACCGTGGCGATGTGCTGCGAAGGTTTATCAATTTCTGTATTGTTCAGTTTGGAAGACTGGATAGTGTCCATGTTGCTAATGTCTTGAAATGCTTCTTTGAAAGGTAATTAGACCATGATATTACTTGATGTAACGTTGTTCATCCATTTGCACTATCCCATTGTTTATATAGATGTACAGGATACCAATCTCATAAATATTTATCATGTTTCTAAATTCGTTCTGTAGGGGTGACTTCACCTTCACTATAAAGGTAAAGGATTCTAAGGATTGGGAAACACCTGAGACCGGTGCATTCTGGCACTTGGAAAAAGCTTTTGGCCAGCTCATGAATGAAAACAAAGTTGAACCACGTCACATCTATCCCACGATGTTGTGGAGTAAGTATTAATTATGGAAGATTGTGAAAACACACATGTTTAAAAAGCGCCTTTCTTATATACACAGTCACTACACATTTGAGTTTTTGTGCTCAGAGGCCAACTGAAAGAGCTGATGCAAGAATATGGCATAATCAGTTTTTGGAAGATGCTCACCAATGTATTCTGGATGCTGACAATATCGAAGGCTTAACAAAGACTCTAGTTTTAGGCCAACAGCTAAAACTACCAAGTGAACTGATGTTCACAACCAATCATGTTGGTTATTTGCTTGTCCCAGTTAGAGCCAACACACTTCGCCCATTCCATCATCAAAGGTTTGTACTGAACCATTACTAGGTGAATTATGGTTACTGTTCTGTATTTACGCTCTCTAGGAACACAGTGTCTGCTCTTGATCAATGTGAGCAGTGCTTTTTTTCAGAAGAAGACTACATCGAACATGTTGTAGTTGAAATCAGAGATAGCTGCATCAAATCAAAAGAGAAGAATCCCAAGAAGTTCTTAAATGCTGTTACTACTAATGGTACTATACATCAATGTATTGTTGATGTAAGTTTCACATTTGCGCACCAGATAATTGCTTGTTATGTCATGTACATTTGCATTTCTACTCTTTAGGGTCTGCACCTTCTTGATTCTATGCTACAAGTTGCTACGAAAAGATGGTGGGAATCAATACAGCTTGATGTGGAATTGCAAGATTGGCTACTGCTGCTGCTAAACCTAATTGACTTTAGTGCAAGCCCTGAAGCCTATTTACATGAAGCTAAGTCAAGTCCTCGACTGTGCTTGCAAGAAATGCTCTCTCCAGAACATTGTGTAGTGAAAAGACACCATAAATTTATAAGTGACAAGGTATAGCTTGCTGCTATAGTTATAGTCTCTGTAATTCAAGTGATGGAAGTATTTGTCTTACAGGTTGTTGAACTGATGGGAACAAGTGTGACAGGACTCAATGCGGAACAGTTCCTAGGAGTCTATCAGAGTGCTAGCCATATATGGCCTCCTCAAGTAATCATAAACAAGTAGCAGGTGCTGGGATGCGAAATGATAACATTGATACTTTATTTTTATAGATCCTGGAAGAGTATCTTAATTCATACCCATTTCCACCTCGCTTGAAGATATCCGATGCCGTTTGGAAATCGTTGTTTGATACAATAACAGAAAGGTGATTAGGTGTTTGCATGAAATTACTATTATTGTTGTAGTACAGTGGCTATAAACTCTACTGATGGTGGTTTATGTATTTGTATAGGTTTCCTGGTGCTGCCAGTCAACTGTCAATCCACAGATTTCTGCACAGAGTGGCAGATTACTACAAGGAAAAGCAGAAGGCTTCCAACTTCATTCCTGACTTGCTGCAATTGGAAGTTTCAGGACTCTTTTCTGTAGAGCTTAATGACTGGGGCCAACCTGCCATTGAAGATCGGCAGGCAGCCATTGAATATGAGAATGATCTCAGAGACTTTATACATGATAACAGATTAAAGAGCAGTCTGATTTCCCAGACTAAGACACTACTGGTAATTATAGCCTTTTCTACTAATAATGCTACCTTTTATCCTTATAATTGCATGTATGCTATTATTTCCATGCAGGATGGTATCTCTGCTGAGAAAAATGGTTTGCAGGATGTTGTTTTGGCAGCAGTATACAAGGTGACCACCTTGATGTTTGCCATACTACATTTTTGTTAGAAATGTTTGTTAGTTTTTTTGTACCTGATATAGTTTCATTTTAAGCCCCACTTTAACATTACTGGTGTAAAGCTAAATTTGTGAAGATGGGTATAATTTTGTGTGTATTTCACAGGAAATGATTCCAGAAGCTGATGATCTACTAAAAATCCCCCCGCTGTGTCAAGCAATTGATGACACAGTTCGTGTTGTGGCAGATGACCAGTCATGGTTACAGAAGGAGCCTTCCAATAAGCAGAAGTTTTGTCTGGGTTTCATAAATGCATGCTGTCAACGGGTACCTATATCCAGAAATACTATTGAGTGGATAAGTGAATACATGTTGATTATTAGCAAACTTGGTGGCCTCTATCGCTCTTATTCTGAGTCAAGAGGCAGCCAAACTTTACTGTGCAATGTCGAGATTGCTAAGAGCTCCTCTCCATCAATTAAAGGGTACTTTAAATGGATTCAAAAGCTCCATTCCATGCTATTAAACTGGCAAACAAAACTTGAAGAAGAAACAGTAAACTATGATGAAATCTACTCATCCATGCAAAATCAAAAATGCTTCCAAGACCTAGCACAAGCGGTTGGTGCTGCAAGCCTCATGTTCCCAACTGAGAAACTGAAATCTTTACACCGCAAATTCCTCGAAGCGTTTGAGCAACTTAATCAGTTACTGTTGAAGTACATTCCCAAGGATCCTGAAGCAAGATGGTGAGTTTTACAATTAGAGTTAAATTTATTTACAATTGCTATGTAGAAAGATTGAGGTGGTGAATTTTTTTTTATATAATATGATTATGTTTATAAACCTATTCATTGAATTGGTCACTGAATTGCTTGAGTCATTCGCCAATTTGCTATATAAAAGCCCACTGAGACCTAGCCTCGTTCCCAGGCTCTAGTAGAGGGGAGAGTAGAGCCTGGTACGCACTGTTTGCGCATGCGTGAGAATTTACAGAATAGGGCCAGTAAACGTGTCCGCGAACGAACTCAGTCACATGGCGAGGAGTAGTACGGAGGCAGTATACAGGTATAGTAAGCGGAAGAACTAGAAACCGTCTGATTTTCTACTTTCTACAACTGGAAAGGCTTTCTAACCAGTCAAGAATAGCAAACTACATGTTATTTTTTATCCGCTAGGATGATGGTAGCTGTCTTACCATAGAAATTCGGAAGCGCCTCTCTCTTAGTAGCTGCTTGATTTTCAATCTCAGATCTGGCCTTTAAGAGGTAAACTGGATCGAACAATCAAACTAATAATACCTTTCTAGGTATCTACATGGCGAAAGACCATCAGCACCGGCTTAGCCTCGTTCCTAGACTCTTCTGAAAGTGACACCACCTTCAATTGTATGCATGTAGCGAACGATAATACGATGATAGACGGAGTGATATTGCGGCGTAGTATCCGCTAGTTTCCAAATTCCCCAGCAAAACCTGGGGAGCCGCACATGCGCAAACAGTGGATACCAGGCCACTCTTTTCGAATTTTACAACGTGGCCTGGGAACGAGGCTAACTGAGACCCTGAATACGAACTCCAAGTATGAACATAAGAGCTAATTTTAGAATATTTCCGAGCTCCAAGAGCAAGAGCTAATTTCAGAATATTTCCAAGCTCCAAAACATTGGAGGTGGCTAGACCTGAGGGGTTGTCTCGGTCTGGGTATCCTGATTTCTGTTGCTGCTTGTAGGGTTTCTGCATAGTTCTGGTAAAACCCTGTGGTTTTCTTGTGGACTCACATGTGAACTGTTGTAACCTATTAGCTAGCTATACATTTCCAAACATAGAGAGTGAGTTACAAGACTGTTCTTGAGCTCTACGATTGAGTTAGTTCTAACAATGAAGGTAGTTTGCTCTCAAAACTCAGAGCTTCACTCTCGATACTTGTTTCCTAGAGTTTAAACTCATTCTCAGAGCTTTGGAATAGTCTCACTCTCAAAGCTGAGACATGATCCCAGAACTAGTGAACAATCCTAGAACTCACTCTCATGTTCATATTCACAGTTTACTTGTTTTCGAATTCAGTGTACTTTGTGGGCTTTCGTACCAAATTATTTGGATTTGTCACCAAAATGCTAAAATCTTCATTGAATTAGAGAAGCCCACTGGGCCTTGGGATGCTGAGCGCAAATGCAACAGTAGAGCAGGTTTTCAAATATTCCTGAGAATGTGCTGTGGGAGTGAAGTATGTAGATAGCTGACTCTTGGATTATCTGCTAATTCCTACAGCATACTACTGATGATTATTAAGCAAAGTGTATAAAAGTGCTACTGCTGTACGACTATAGTACATACTATTTAGAATCAACTGTGAATACAGGGCCGGCGCAAGCGGTCCGGCTGGTCCGGTTTTGGCCGGACCAATATTTCGCCAACTGAGGGGCGTGTCCAGACACACCCCTAGTTTCTACAATATTGCAATGCGTATAGTAGACTCGTGCGCGTGCGTAGGTCTGGGCACGCAGTAAAGATGCCAACTATTGCGATCGAACAGAAGAAGGAATGGACCCAGTTCAGCCAGAGAAAGCAAAAAAAAAAATGAAAAAGGTATTATCCATGATTCTGATACAAAATCTCATTAAAAACGTGTTTTAAAGGGTGTACATTTTGCAAATTTCCTGGGGGGGCATGCCCCCAAACCCCCCTAGATCATGAGCGTGCACACACACCAATGGTATGGCCTGACCAAACAAAGTTTGCTTGCTCCGGGCCTGGAATACATTAATTTTGTGCATCCATCCTTCGCCATTGTTGAGCTACCACACTAGAAATCCCTAGTGAGTGGTAGTTACTTTAGCTCATTATTATTATATGTATATCGTTACGACTGCATAATAATGTAATGACAGTGAAGAGCCCCTCAAACGACCAATGCGCGTATAAACAAAGACAAGAGCCAACTTCTGAGAGTGAACTCTGAGACACTTTTAGAATCTGAGCATGAATTGCAAGATCGTTTCTCAGTTTAGATGCGCACCCTACGTAGTATTAACATCCAATAGCGTACAATGTGCTATGTAATTGTAATTGTAATACAATTACATAGCACATTGTATGCTATTTGGATGTTAATATATATAATATTGCTTCCAGTTTTTGGTTAATAAAAATGCTTATTCAGAACTAGTAATCCACACTTTCTATAATATTTTCCTCCAATATGAAATCATGAACCACACATAGCGAAAAAAAACTCTCAGTACCGGCTCAAAGTTTACTGCCTTCATTTGTCATATTTGTGACACGGATTCATAAACGATTATGTAACAAAATAATAAACCAGCAGTTTCCATACGTAGTACAATACCTCATGATTTCATGGGGTATTTCACACATGCGCAAACAGTGGATACCAGGCCACTCTTTTGGAGTAGGGGGAGTGGTTGGGTACGAGTCTAGTAAGTACCTAGAAAGTGGCTGTTAATTTGAGTCTTCGATCTGGTTTGCCTCTGAAAAGCACAGAAGGCCCGATCTGGAATTGAAAATCGAGCAGCTCACAACATTCCTAGTAGCACTGCAGTAGAGCTCTTACATGTAGAAACAATCCTTGAACCCACTTTCTATATATAGTGTAAACGATGTGCATACTTAGTCGTCATTGCCAAGACAACATCCTATAACCTTTGAACTCTGTGTGTACTAACTGTTGTTATAGTTATTGCATTGTTGCTATTGTCTGTAAGTATTTGCATCTGCATGAGGCTCAACCTCCACTGATATTTGACCTCGAAAAGTAAGACACCATTGATTTAGGTTACTACAGGCTTCCAGGAAATAGAAATGTTAAGGTGAAACATTGTAATAAGTATGAATCTTCTATGCTTCTTTTTAGGTGTTCAGTGTTCGATATTCTTTCTGACTATGGAACAGAAATTTCCAAAAATTTACAGTCAGAACTTACAGAATATATCCGTTTTCCTGATGAAGTAGAGAATGCTCCTATATATATAACAGAGCTTCTTGTAAATATGCCCTCTCCATGCATTTGTGAAAAGTTTAATCCCAATGATGAAAAAATTCATCTTTGGCTCTCGAATAAACTGGGCTTTGCCTCACTACACATGCTCATTAAGAACTTGGAGGACTTTTTGGCCCCAGTTGCACCAAGCATGGAACTACTTGTGTATTTCAAATTGCATCGTAGTAAACTGTTTAGTACCTACATGCACCATGAATTAAGGTCTATCACCAAGACAGCTAGCGAGTCTACCGTCACCATCACCGGTCTAAAAGCAGCAACTGATCATACAATGGGGTTGCTTATGAAGATACTTGAAGGAACTGCAACGTATGGGGAAATAGTTGCTGGAGACTTCCTCGACTTAGAACAGCTTAAGGTAGAAGATGAATTTAGAGTCTTAGAATGGTGTCCATACATTCATCCATGCTCCACTGAAGGCCTACTTGGGATAAAATGTCTACTGAAGCTGATACAGTTTGCAAAGCCCATTCAAAAAGTTTATGATGTTTGTAGTCAATATCATCTTGAGAACTGTTTGAGCGATCCTAAGCTGAAGGAACTGACTGCATTAGTTCAAGTACTGGAAGATAAAGAGCGAAGATGTAAGATTACTGCTGTGGATGCAAAGCTGAAATGGGAGATGGTCCATGAGACACTTCGCCTTAAAGCAGATGCAAGCCCAAAGTGCCTGGAGCTGTTTGACAAAGTAGCAGACAGTGCTGACTTTTACCACTTTTTGGAGGAGAAGAAATTTACAGGTGCCAAAGGGTACGGTCAATTCATTCAGGAACTGCAACTTATTACTCGGCAGCTACACCAAGAGGAGTATAAAGAAATCGTGTTGAATCACCTGTTTGCTGCGTTCACATTCATTGCCCCATTTATGGACCCAAGCCATGAGTCACTACACTCTTTGATGTCAGATATAGCGGACCTTAAGCTTCCTGAAGACATTCCTCAACTGGAGACAGTGAAGAGAAACATACAAGACATCCGGATTTGGTTTTCACACTCAGAAGACACACTCAAAAATGCACTTGATAATATTCTGAAAAATGGAGAGTATCAAATTTTAGCTACTTTAGTGGCTCATGAAAGAAGCACATATGCCAGCCTAAAACTGGTGCTGAAGTATGAACCGTCCACTTCTGCTACTGGAAGGAGGGTTTCCTATGCAAAACAGATGAGCACTATGTCTTTGACTCTTACTACTTATGAGGTTGACCCGGCTAAACAGACCGATGAAGAGATTCAGACAGAAGAATTGACTATAGAGCAGATAAATGACTTTGTTCATAAGCTCGGATTCCTGGATAATATAAAGGAGGAAGATCAAAAAGTTCAGGATTTTTTGCAACTCAATGAAGTATGTTTGGAATTTTCTGCATATCACTTTATTTACGGGATCAGCAGCTACTTTTTCTTCCTCACAGGTTGTTTACAAGCTTCTGGAGCTATTTGGAAAACTTAGAGAACTGGGTCACCCGGAGTATTCAGGAAAAGATTTCGTATACACTATGCCCTCCTCAGCTTCACTGCTTCATGCTCAAAAAGAGGTCATCATTATGCACAAGCATACTCTTTATGATTTTTTTTGTGTGTTTGAGGGGGAGGTGTGGGGGGCAACAGTGAACAACACTAATGTATTCATGTTCCTTTCCTTGTATCATTGTAGGTGGAAGGAGTCGATGCAGTTCTAAGAAAATGGATATCTGAAATGGAGAAAGTACATGAAGACAACAAGTGGTTGTTATTTTTTGGAGTACCCAAGTTGATGATTCTGAATGATGCCCTAAGTGCTTATCCTCCTTGTATTTCCACAATCATTCAAGAAATTAGTTTTCTTTGTAAGAGGAATGTGAGCTATAGAGGAAAGATTGAAGAAGCAGTCAAGGTAACTTCATATTGACCCTCCTCGTTAAACAATGGTTGTTGAATACTTTTCAATTTTTCTTTGCTCAGAATTCTGTGGATACATGCAGAAAAAGTCATTCCTCAAACACTAATACATTACCAATGGCTGTTGTAGGATCATTCTTGCATCATCTCTTTAGTCCAGATGATGCGAAGCATTGGCTCTTGCCAACATGTTATAGTAACAGATACCCAGAACTGGCCCATTCTGGTACTAGGTCATCACATGTTCTTCATTGTGCTACTGGCTACATACAGAGTAAGCTAATAAGGCTGGTCCTTGAAATCTATCATGGCCCGCCTGAAGCTTTTGAAATTCTGCACTGTAAGCCAGAGACCTCAGAACAAGAACTGAAGGTGTTCATAAAGAGAATATCTCACTACCCAAGACAGTATCTTATACTGGAGATTAACAAATTACCGTATCAACTTCAGGAGGTATTATATTGTCTATTTAAATACACAGAGTAAGGTATGTGATTAATATTGCTCTGTTCTGTAATTTTCAGGTATTTTTGCAGTTGTACTTGCAAATAAAGCTCAAACAACAGGCAGTTGTACACTTCATTGAAACGGCTCCTTCTGTACTTCGAGATGTTCCATGGCTGAAAGTCAGAGAATACAAGGTATACACAGTAACAAACTATGCGTCTGTACCATACATATGTACAAATTGTTATGGATAGTATTTTTTTACCTGCGTAGGAAGAGGGACCTTCTACTGATGTCCATCAAGCTCAGGCAATCTGCCAAAAAGCAGGACTGATGCCAGGCAAAGACTGGTCTTGTATAGAGCTTGTGTATAGTTTACCAGGTAAGACTTCACTGTCTGCTAGCTACAGTATCCACAGCAGTTACTTTTATGTTTGCATGCAAGTACTTTTCTTTCAAGAAGTAATCGAAAGGTAGAAAGAACCCAAGATGATGCCTAAGATCTCCAAGACATCTCCAAGGATTGCAAGAGATAAATTGCTCATCTGCTTATACTATGTCTACGTCATTTCAACAAGAGTTGCAATGTCAGTAGTGATAGCAGGAACTGTAGCTTGTTAGAAGCTTGAAAGGCTCTATATGGGAAACCGGCTAGCTCATGCACAGACATTTTGCCCCTCTGCCTTCTTATCTTTTTTGGGGGAGGGGAGGGTCTAGGAAGCTAGAGGGACCTCACATATGCCCGAGGTATATGACATTTGTTGAAATCTGATATGCATGAGGAACATTTGAACCTGAAGAGCTGTATTGTGTGGCTCTAATGCATAGCTATGTATATCATTCCTGGGGTGGAAATGTAGTCATTTATATAGTAGTTACTTGTATGTATGTATATGGATCTCTTACTCTTTAGGTAATGGAAAGACACACTACATTACTGAGAAATTAAAACTGATTCCAAAAAATAATCAAGTCATAGTTACAGTCAATGAAGCATTTACTACTCTGATGGCCATTGAAAGGTTGAGTAGTTTATCAAGGGATTCAAGTGGATGTGCCATATTCTTCAACTTTACCACACTTCCTCCAGTGGTATGTTCTAATGCTAATTCTGTTGATGTTTTGAAGCTATAGATAAAGTGTGCTTTCTTTAATTGTGCAATATTCTGTTAGACTGGTGCATCTGGAAGTGAAATGGAACACTACCATCAGTTGATGAGTGAAGTTGGATGGTTTTTCTTCAACCTCTTGATCCTTGGCTATGTAGAGGATCCAACTACTGGAAAATCATTCCATTTTCCTGGTGGCTTGTCATGGGCACTATATATTGAGGTAATACACATATAATTATAGCGGCAAGGTGAGGGCGCTTTTATGAATTTGTATCTCCCAACAGATTCCCTCTAGAGCTACAAATGAAAATCCACATGAATCTCCTATTCACTTCCTTGAGCGGTTTAAGGATGAGGTATCAGCTTTGGCTCTCCTGGGTAGACCATTCTACATTGACCACAGCTACGAATACCGTGTTGATGAAGATGTCCAACTAGTTTGTAAATATTTGAGGGCGCACAAGAATGGAAGCATAAATGCTCTTTATGATCCTAGCAGAGGTAAGCCTAGGCGTGTACATTTTTAATCAATCCAGCACATCAGGACATAATTTTTAATCCTTAGGAATTATCAAGTTCAGCTCTGAAAGTAACTTGTCAGATGGAGAATGCAGAGGATTACTTCAGAAGTACATGCCAGCACATATTAAAGAGACGAAAATCTCTCAAAAGTTGTTCATCCAGTACGTTCTATACAATGGATAAATTTCAGTATGCACAAAGCACAGCTTCCATAGTGACTATGTACATAGTGTAACTGGTTTAGTAGTGTTCCTCTCTCCAATAGTAGATTTTGGTTACTAGATAAAGACCTGAAATCTTTTTTACAGATATATGAAAAGGAGATGCATGTTCCTGGATAATCTTCCAGCGTTTAACTACAATTCAGGAATGGGTGAGTACATTACAGTTGATGGAAGACAACGTGGAACAGACACAAGTCAGCTGGGGTCTACTTTAATGCAAGCAATGTTAAAGGAAGTAGCTGATTTTGTTGACCCCAAAAGCAAAGAAAGTTGGTCACAGAAGGCACATCAGCAAGTACGTATCTTATTTTGTAAAGTCTTTAGTGGGTATTACGTATAGCACTCATTTCTGCCTATAGCTGATCTACGACTTCAAGGATGGCGGTGGAAGTCTTGGCTTGATTTCCTTATTTCCTGATGAGATACCTATGGAGGAAAAGGCCATGTTCATCAGAATGGGTGTAGAAATCCCCTCCATGGCGTAAGTACTACTTGTAGCTGGAGTGGCTGTATTGAGTGTGTGATTTGACTTTCTCAATGCTTTATTGCTATTATAGAGCCTTATATACCCGAGATGTCCTAGACAAGTACCTTTCTCGTGCTCTCAATATTCCTCTTTCAAGAGAAGAACGCTTGTCACCAATAGATGAGAAGCAGTATGTTCTCACTCTGGATTATACCCTGAAGATGCTCAATATTAATGAGCGATATGAATGTGGAGTCCCGGTGATTATTGTGGGAGAAACAGGAGTGGGAAAGACGGCTCTCATTGAGATGCTTTCACAGCTCTGGAATCACTCCTGGCTTGCAGAGTGGGACCGAGACAAAGATCGCATTTTTGACATAATTAGGAGGAAGCTAGGAGGTATCTATAGCATAATCCAGTTCTGGTTGCCAAACCTAAAATAAAAGCCTACGTATATACACCTTGCTGTAATTCTATTATGCTTAATGGATCCCAGTATGAATAATTATTGCACAAACAATAGTTAAAGGTTACGTATTCTAGAAGCAAACCTAGTGAAATCGTGCCCAGTGCCATTTATCCCTGAATGGCATGCATAAGAAAACGTGATTCCATATTTATCACATAGTCTCAGTTTGTATACTGTTAAAATGATTGTATTCTTGCCTATAGGAACACATAATTATTTAAACAACATATGTTTATTATATTTATAGATCTAGATCCAGCTGAAATTGGTGGCACCAAGCATGCAGTATGTATGGAAGCCATGTGTAACTTGAATACTGGGAAAGAAGTCACGGAAGAAATGCTGGATATCATTGCACAGCTTCCAGATAATAGACATAGCAGTGGTCAATTATATTCAGCTTTGAATGACTCACTTTGCAAACTGGAAGGAGATCCAAAGTTTTCCATACTCAACCATGATAAGAAAAGTCTCTCTGAAGCGTTCGCTGCAGTTAAAACGCAACCCCCTTCATCTAAGGTAAATATTATTTTCTTGCATGGTTACATTGTATTAATTATGCGGTATGCGTCCACAGTCCACAGCACATCTCATGTACATCATATTCAGTGCTAAAGTGAAGAGTGTCTTCCACAAGCTGAATATTCATGCAGGTATGATGTTGCTAGCTAGTAATACTGCAATGTGCTAAAGTACCTTGTATTATGGTGATGTTGTTTGTAGCTCTCCAGCTAAAGAAGATAAAAGAGTTCTTCACACAAGTGTTTTTTCAAGCCAACGAAATTGAGGAAGCATATAATGCTTGTAATCCATCCATGAGACCCAGTTTTAGAGTCCCGTTTGTTACTGTAAGTTGAAATAACACTATTATTAATGTATGTACTAAAGAGAAAATATCACTAAGCTATATTTTCCAGGCATATTTAGATGAAATTAACACAGCCTCATGCCTGGGACTCTTAAAGGAAATCATTGTGGACAGAACAATTGATGGAGAGGTAAAATCTTAAAAAGATTTGATGAATTCCGGATTATTCTGAATGCATACTTGTTCTCTCTCCAGCATATCCCTCAGAATGTCTTCATCGTGGCATCATGCAATCCTCATAGAGGAGATATTCTTGCCGCCACTGAGGACCATGAATCCTGGTTGAAGGGGACCTACAATGTACGAAAGCTCCATCCTACGCTGCAGTTTCTCATGTGGGATTATGGATCACTTAATGAATATCAAGAGAGAGAGTATGTTAATACAAAAATGACATTGCTCAATCAGAATTTGTACAATAGTGATTTGTCAGATGCACCGAACCAAACGATGCCTTCAGGAGATGTAGCAAGCCTCACTGATCTTATAGTGGAAAGCCAAAAGAAGATGCGTAAATATGCTAGGGAGCAACTAATGCACCTCAATGTCTCACCACAAATTTCAAAACTCTGTGCGAAGAGCTGTGTTAGCCAAAGAGATATTCAGAGGGTTTTCACATTTTATGAATGGTTAATGCACCTATATCTCAGATTTAATCATCACAAATTGGAGCCTGAGATGCACCACCGCCGGGCGATGATGGTAGCTCTCGGTTTAGTGTACTACATGCGGCTCAGTTCAAAGTATCGGGACAGTTATAGATTGTATCTTGATGAATTTGATCGGTTGGCTGATGAAGTCGGCTTCTCTGAAGCTTATAATGGTGAACTGAGGTGGTTTATTAATCAAGTTGAACTTCCCCCGGGTATTGCCAAAACTGAAGCTTTAATGGAAAATGTATTTGCTATTATTGCCTGTATTATGACCCATACCCCTTTAATTATTGTGGGCGAGCCTGGTTCTTCAAAAACTCTGTCATTTAACATCGTTGCCGCTAATTTTAAAGGAAAAGAGTCCAAAAACAAAATGTTTAGGCACACTGATGTTTTTAAGTCACTGGATCCTTACTTCTACCAATGTTCTCATCGCACCACATCAAATGAGGTTGAAAGGATATTCAGAAGAGCAATTTTACGTCAGCATGATCTGGAAAAGATTCCCCTGCCAGTGTCCTGTGTCGTATTCATGGATGAAGCTGGTCTACCAGATGAAAAGCTTGAATCACTCAAAGTATTGCACTATTACCTGGATAAGCCAAAGGTTTCCTTTGTAGCAATCAGTAATCAAGTTCTTGATGCAGCAAAAACTAACCGAGCAGTAAGTCTCTTCAGGCCTAAACAAACATTCAATGCTCTTTATGAGCTTGCGAAAGAAATTATTGTTCCAGCTAGTGAAAGTATCACGCCATCTCAGGAAAAGCAACTAAAAGGCTTCTGCCATTCATACAATAGTGTTATTGAACATAAAGTGTTTCGAAAGTATTTTGGCCTGCGAGATTTTATACATTTTATTAACTATTTGCATCGCAAATCCAAGCAATTTTTGGATGAACAACTCATACTGGAAAGTTTGGAAAGAAATTTTAATGGCATTGAGAAATTTGAAGACATTTGTCACATTTTTTCTCGAAGGGTGAGAGCTTATTAATGTACATTCTTTTGTATTTTTTTATTGCTTTGTTGCTTTCGTTTAGATGGGTGTTTCCTTGGAAAAATGCCGCTTTAGGAGTATACTTAACATCCTTAAAGACAGCCTGGCCGATCAGACCAGTGTTAAAGCAGATGATATTCACAGTAGCATCCAGAGCGAGGTACGCTACAAGCTCATCATTGACCCAAGTGAGGATGACTCCCTTGTGAGACTCCTGTTCACACATGGAGTCCTCCAAAGAAAAAGTACACGTCTTTACATTTGCAGCGACTTTCCTGGAGATGATCACTTGAGGGTACGTATATAAGAAAGCAGGTGATATAGTACGGTCTGAAAAATTAGTTATGTACCATAAGACGTATGTACTGATTCTCCTAACATGGACCAAACAAAATCAGTGGAAGCCTTAAACCTTGTGTTTCACTAATACTTACATACAGCATAGCAGGTAAGTGTTGGTACATGTATTCCAGTTTTGAGAGCTTGATATCAATCCATGTAGGAGATACAACAAATAATTAATTTCCGCTCAAATCTAATCTCTTCCTCTGTAGCACTGATAATAGGCCTGATATTTTGCTCTGAGTGATGTAATGATATGTCCAGCTGCAGTATAAATGAACTATGTATAACTTTGTAAAGCCTCAGACTGCTTTCGCATTTTATTATGATGTAAATAAGTGAATGGGATTGTTCCAATAATGTACTAATCCAACTGACTGCACATGCCTGTTGAAGTTATTACCTAATGGCCTAGCTGAATGTATGTAATGGAGGTAATTGTGAACCCAACTTTAGATATATAGCCATCCCAAATATTTCTGGGCCAAACACCACCATGTATTTAAGTTATGATAATGCACTTTGATTGTATCTTGATACTCCACCATTTTTCTAGCATTCTTTATTGGACGTATCTATATTTCAGGTCAATACTATTGCTCAAATTCGACACTCCGTTGCAAGTGGTCACACCATTTTAATGTGTCAGACGGATGAAATACATGAGAATTTTTATGACCTCTTTAATCAGAGGTTTCGTAGCATTGAAGACCCAGAATGTGGTACCCGTTACTATGCTAATATTGCTATTGGTGCTCATTCCAAGCCATGTCGGGTAGACCCAGATTTCCAGTGTGTGGTAATCATCAAGGAATCAGAGGTCCAGAACACTCCTGCACCCTTCCTCAATCGCTTTGAAAAGTACTATCTCACACATCAAAGTTTATTGGAAACAGTTCTCAATGAAATGCCTCCTTGTCTCAGAATTTTACTGAAAGCAGCCCACAGCAAGGTTAGTGTATAGACATGTGTAAGTGCATGATGTACGTACTACTTTAATTCCTACATTCCTTTTTTTCAGGCTGTTGATTTTATTTCTCATGTGAAGAAGTCCAGTTTGTATGGCTGTACGAAAAACAGTGAGACTCTGGATTCCTTAATGCTTGCACTGCTCCCACCTGCTGACCATGTATACAAGCCTCTACCGCAGGAGAGTATTTGCAAAGAAAGTAAAGGGTCAGAAGACACAAAAGTGTTCATTTTGCAAACCTTGCAGGAAATGCTTCGAAGAAATGCAGGTTTCAAAATCCCTCAAGTAAGTTAGTTTTTCTGAAATAGATTTGTCTTATGAATTTTAACTGATTCTGTGGATATGTCAAAGTAAGCAGAAAAGCATTTCTAGAAGCTGACAGACTCCACATGGAATAACACAACCTGAAGGCTCTTTTGAGGATAACAAATATGCTAAACTTTAAGTTAGAAGAAAAACAACTTTGGCATGCAGTTAGAACAGAAATGCTGCAGAGGTGACAGCAAACACACATTGTGATGTGGCCAGTTATGGCTGATAGTACGTAGGCCACAGAAAAAGATTAGCCATGTGAACGTGTGTAGTTAATTATTAATTAATGGAAACAGATTAGCTGCATGGGGCCATATGCACACAATTACAAGGCTTAGGGTGATTGTATGTCTATAAGAGTATAATTATGACTTATTCTTTTATTTTCAGTGCTTAGCAGCAGAAGTAAAAGAGGATGCTGATCATATCTTTAAACTGGTTCTGAGAGATTCAGAATTCAAAGGAGTCATGGCTAGAATAACTTGTGAAAATGCGACTGCGGCAATTAATGAAGCATTACATGTTCTTCACAACTCCCCAGATCCCAGTGTTAGGCAGACACCGTTCCAATTTCATGCCAGTTCTTGCATGGTGATTGCAGTCTTGATGCAGTGGTTTGTGACGTACCTCTGCAAAAAGTTGATGCAGCTAATGACACCCGAAGCACTTGCTGTCCATTGTCAGGTTATTCCACATCTATACATCAGAAATTACCTGCAGTTTCAAGAACACTTCAATCTAAAGGAGCTGGTGGAAAGACATTTAGAGAAATTACAGCATAATGACTGGTTAGTTTTCATAGATAGTTACTCAGGCAACTATTTACTGTTATTTTCTTCTGCAGGGACAGTACAATATGCCCGACAAAACTACTGTGTTTTACCCGTTCATCTGCATCAATTCACAAGCTTCCAGCTGAGTATCCAACTTCAGTTACTGTTGCAGATATAAAGCATGAAGACGTTCTTAAAGAGCATATCTTTACCAACCTAGAGCACTTAATGATATATAAGGTATCCATTGGAGATTCGCAACGTGAGCTTGAAAAGCTACTGATAAAGTTTGTAACTTCAGATTGCCATTTACTGCTGATTATCGCAAACATGCAAGAAGTTACCAAGAAGATGGTTAATCATTTGAGAATTATGATTGAAGAGTCAGAGAATACAATCCAAAATGATAGCAAGCTGTTTGTCATTCTGCTTCACTTCCCCCCAGTAATGTTCTTTAACCCATGCTACCCATCCCTCTTCTTACAAGGGTGGGGACACTACTACCTTGATACAGTATCGAGTGATACATTACATCTAGAGGGTATGAAAACTACTGTTGATGTGAAGGCATGGTTTCACTATTGCTGTTTTCCAGATTCAGTGCCTGTTGCTGTAGGTGGAGAAGGGTATATGTCTAAACTACTTAGAGGGCTTATTCCTGAAGCCATACCTGTAATTGCTTCAAAAGTGCCTTTTAGGTACGTAAATGGTGATGCTAATGCCATTGTTATGACTCCCGCACAAAGAACAGATATCCTTCACACATTTTTGAGTAATGGAGTTACAAATGCTTATGAGAATGAAATGTTTAGTGATAGTCATGAGATGCAAGAGAGAGAAAATCTTGGTCAAG
Organism: Phakellia ventilabrum; assembly: GCA_963921505.1. Lineage (NCBI taxonomy): Eukaryota > Metazoa > Porifera > Demospongiae > Axinellida > Axinellidae > Phakellia > Phakellia ventilabrum. The sequence goes on from OY997381.1 coordinate 3,280,560, forward strand.
TACTTATTCTCAGATTTTGTGAATATTGGACTCCCCAGTTAATGGTGCAGCAGATAAATCAAGTTTCAAGGTTAATGTATGCACAGGAGTCTACCTTAAACATTACTGATTTTATTCAGAGTACTCTACGATCAGCGTTCTTCGATTATTTGGTGTACATGTTCACCAAGATCAATGAAGAGCAGGACATTAATATCCTCCTAAATGGCGAGAATGGCTCTCCTGCAGTGAATCAACTATTCTTAAATCTCATCAGAGTACTTCCAATTCCTGAGTTAGCACAACTTAAAGTTGTATCTACAATCGCCGAATCAAACATTAAGCCTATAGTCATGCACAGGATTCCAAGATTCCCTTTCTTTATGCGTGTGTGTGAGATATTGGAGGAAGCAATCAACCAAAGCAGAGAACTAGTGGGCCAGTACTCTGATATTTTAGAAGATCCTCAGTCTCGTGGCCGCCTTCACCAGCTGCAGAAGAAAACCAAGGAGGAACTATACAAGGACGCCGTAATGGCAAGGGTGCAGGTGTGGATACTAGGAAATACTTTTTAATTTTACAATTTGTCTGTAGCAACAGTTCATGCATGTTTTTGTGTCACCTTTAGGGCAGGAAAGATTGCCTGGTAGTTGCTGCAGTTGCTATGGACAGTGATGATGGAGAAACACTCTGGACCCGTTATTTTGAAGACTTCACCCACTATAAACTTCACCTTGAGTCTGAAGTTTCTCCACTCACAAAGAAAATTCTTGAAGCCTACATTGGTCCTCTGGCAAGTACTGATGCCCTCAGCCGGCTGGTGTCCCTCCATGTTCGTGTATATTTGCTTCAGTTGGATCTAAACAAACTCATCAGAATTCTAAAACCCATCTCCACACTACAAGAAGAAATGGAAGCTAGCTCTATCGCTGTGGACCCTATGGCTTCCTTGGTATCAGCTACATTACCTATCCATACTGCCCGCGAAGTACCCCCTAACCTTGCTAGTCGTATTGTGGGAATGTTATTTAACTTCATTTCACAGACTGGCACAACTGAAGTTGAAAACCTTGCATATTGGTATCGATGCTATGGTGATATTGTAAGTACACTATTACTTGTGTACATCTTTTCTTCTAAAATCTGGAATTACTACTATATCTTTTTTCCTCCTATAGATGTCCTTACCCACTATGAAAGAAAATATTCTGAACAGTATTGATTCTCGTGATACTTTATTTGAAACACAGTTGAACCTTATGCATGCGACCTACTTGGTCATTCAGTGTGGCCTACACTCGTCACCAATTTCCACAGGATATCAAATCTTCAGGGCTTTGCATTCTGAGTACTGTGAACAAGGTGCAAAGGTATGTTATATTGGTTAGGTGTGGACGACTTGCTTGACCAGCTAAAATGTTTAACTAATCAGTAGTTTAGTGATGTACTAGAATTATTGAATATTTGGCAGTATTAATGAAGAAAAGAGCAATCACATGCATGTAAATTCTCTGTTCCTTCTATTCTCATTATCAGAAGAGAGGCTCTTCACCACATCTACGTGAAATAGTGGCTGTAGGTCTGAAAGAAATGGAAATTCTTCCACTGACCATGAGTATTCAAGAAAGAAGAAGCTATTGCCTGCAGTCGTTTATGGAGGGATTATTTGCGTTCTTTTTTTCAAAACACCGACGTCATGTCTTGTTTAGAGAAAACGACTGTCAATATTTTCTTAACCTTGCCAATCAGCAAAATAGTTTCTGTAGCGACTCAGCTGAGGTTGCAATGCTCATTCCAGGAGACAGTCATCTTGATGAGTGTACCTCTATTAATGTATTCAAGATGTATTTGTCAAGAATTCTTGGTGATATGGAATGTGGCAAAAAATCTCAGGTATTAGCAGATATTTAATGCTAAGAACATATATCAATATTATAGCATACCATAAATTTGAACCATTTTGCACTGTTGAAATATCTATTGTATATTTTGTACTCAGGGGCGAGATCTAGTAGGCAGACTGCTTGCTTCTAGTGCTGTTTGTTTTCCAGGCCCCTACATTCCAACATTCTACCAACTTGGTGGAAAAGTGCGCATGAGTTATTCCTGTGAAGCAGCCAGGGTTAGTAATAATTACTTTGTTACCATACAAAGTGTGTTATGAAATTGCATAAATTATTTCTTTCACAGAATCCCTTTATGCAGCAACCTTTGGCTCATCTTTACTTCTTGACGGTATTAGAAAAACTAGAGCATAAGGGGCACCTTTCTAAGCACTTGGTCAGACTTGCAGGAAAGATTACAGAAGTATGTGACATACAGCGTAGATTCACAATGAAGACTTCTTGACCAAGTGTCATAATAATATGTACTGTATTTTTAGGCCCTGCAGAATGATTCCAATTCTAATTCTGAGAAGGTACTACTTTTTATCGAAAAGCAAGCGGTGATTCAAGTACTTATTCAGCAGGTGGCAGTATTTTTTGCTCCCAAACATCCCAGAACACTGAATCAAGATGTAAATTTCTTAACATTTTCTTGGTACTGTTACATGCATTGATTATTTCCTTTCTCCTGCTTCTAGCTGTTCAATGATCATCTCATTAACGGAATTAATCCATTGTTCAGTGATGAATCAATGGGAGGGAGCAAAACTTCTGTTAGTTGGTATGGACTTACACTCGCTATGCAGCTGCAAAAGCAGCTAAGGAGTTCAAAAAGTCTCATTCAGCTACTCAGTGATGACCAGAGTACTCTTTTGAAAACAATTAGTGTAGTGAAACCTCTCCAATCGCTCATCAAGGTCAGTACATAAACAAGTGCATTACACAGTTATAATACTTAAGATATCTTCCACTGTTCATTCCAGCCGCAAACTTGGAGTGAGACCCACATTTTCCCATTCATTGGTCCCAAAGAGAGCTCCAGTGAACTTGGCATATTTTATAAACAAGTATGCATGGCAATGGCTGATGCAATCGACAGTAGAAGTCAGGGAAAAGTGAAGAGGCTTGTACATCTGGCAAGTGACAGGTAGAATATTAATGCCTAATGCAGACATGTATTGACCATTTTTCGCTAACTCACTAACATTGTTTTGTTTTTTAGTTATAGCAGTGCACAAAAAATGTTTTTTTCCACCACCTCTGGTAATACTCTCATGATTGGCAAGAAGAATGCTTTTAGAATGCTACTGTGGCTCTGTACATACAATACCATCTATACAAAAGAGGTATGATTTCCAGTAATATACTATCAGATGTAGCTAAGGTATTGTTTTTGAAACTTCCTCACATATGCAGATACACTCCAAAAACCTGGCAGATGCGCTTAGTGACAGTATGAAAGGTATCCTTGAGCCTGAATTCATCAACCTCCTAAAATGCTTCATCTACCCCAAGTACATGGAGAACCTCACTGATGCCCCTGCTGGAGACTTTGTCAGTTCAGCGGAGATGTTAATGGATAGTATGCAGTTAGGAGACACAAAGATGGACCCATTAATGAAATTATTCTCCTCTTCACACCAAGGTCAGGTCATTGGAGTCAGGGTGCCATTATAGCTTCCATAGAACTTTGTGTACTCGCTAACTGAATAAGATATTAGCTACCTATCTTTGACAGCCTCACCTTTACAGTGGTATAGTCAGCATAATCTCAAATGCTATTGAAAACTGATGGGCACTTGTGGCTTGGCTTTATTGCACAATTAGCTTTCCAAACACGGTGACACAATGGACCTTTTTCTTAGCCTCATCCCCAGGTTCTCGTACACTTTGCTACTTGAGAGCCTGGTACATTTTGTCATGTGTTACGCGAGGGCCGGGATCGCTTAAAAGACAGTTGCACTTCTCCACCTTTTGCTGGTGACATTGTTTCAGCACTCAGTCTGGTTACAGACAAGCTCCAGAGATTAGCTTTCATAAATATAGATTCGCTGCTTTTGTTCGCACATGGCCCTAGAAATGAGGCTACCTTTATCTATTATGATGAATGGAGAATAAGGGTAGGCTTTTAAATAGTGACAATACAGGACTACATGTGTTTGGATGTAGTTTTCTTGTATAAAAACGTCAGAACATGTGTATTTGCTTGTAATTTCATGTGCTCCCATGGATCCCAGTGCTATAGTGCTTTTGTTGCCCATTACATCATAATAGGATGAAGGTTCATTGCAGGGGTGCTCACATTACTACTTGACGAACATTGTGGTAATCCAAGCATCCCTGGACTACTATGTATAGCGGTAACAGTAAAGTCTCTAACTCCACCTCATTCTGCCAATTCGTTTTGGTCCACAGATCCATCTGAAAAAGAACTTTGTCATTCAATGGCTAACATGGTTGCAATTGTGCTGGCATGTGAGCCCCGCTCCAATCACTTGTGGTACCACATGTTTGCTGCCAATGAGCTCTCTGGTTCTTATATGACAGGATTCATGGTGAGGCTTGTACGTAGCTAGATATCCTCTGAAAGACTGTCCTTTTGTGAGTTATGAAAACTATGGCACCTTGCATATCTCGATGTCAACAAGTAGTGATCACACTCTCAACAAATCCTGAAGGGCGATTTTTAATTATCAACTGGTAGTTGCTAACGTAGTCATGTGAGGATCATGTTTCCCTGAGACTCTTGGGTCACATGAAGACATTTTGGGTGAAACTGAATATTAGGTTTACCCCTACACAGCACTGTTTTCACACTTCCACTCCGTGTAGCTACTGTAGTAGCATCCTTAGACATTCTTCTTGCCGATCTAGGCCTTGCACGTCATCGCTTTTTAGGATCAAATTTCGATGGCATGTTGCTTACAGTGAAACTTAAAAAACTATTAATAATTGCATTTTTTCTAAAAAATTTCGTTGCTTACCTCATATTCGGATATTTTGGTGAAACTAATATTGTATCCAATAATAGTGGAATAAAGATTACATGCTACTCTGCAGTGTCAAGCACTATTTTTGTACGTCACTGTACAGTGATTAGATCCCCATCTCTCAAGGTTTATAATACATACTACATTCCCTATCCAGTTTATAACTGTACCATAAACTCAAGAGTGTAAATTTTGGTATACTATAAAATGAACATTTTTACCTATACACAGTATGATGCCAAGGTTTCTGAGAGCTTTCAATATGATTGTGGGGTGGAACTGACCTGTGATGGTATATACGGCAGATCAGACTATCTTTCACATGCTACTCGAGGCACCCTCAGTCTCCACTCCCTCTGTCTCATTCTATGGGGTAATTTCAGTGCCTTCTGCATGGCTTTACTGACTCAACCTGATGCTGACCGGAAAATCAGTGGTCCTGTCATATCATCATCGCACCCTATTCGAGACTACTGTGTCATGCATCTTCGAAATGTGTGGCTTTACATTGGAAAGAACCTGAAAATGTCACTTGAGGAGCAGTCTTTCTTTTTAATGCAGTGTATGGAGAAATGTCTGGAGGTATGTAGGCCGTATAGACCATGATCACTATAGATTTTATGAAGATGGTCTGCATTGTTTCATTTAGGTGAGCATAAACCAACAGCATCTCCTGGAGAAAGGAAGATTCGAAGATCTTAAAGAACTAGACGCCTATGAGAGAATGTGGCATGAACATATCTTCAATCCCTCCCTTGAAAACACCCAAAGCAAGGTACTTTACCATATTGTTATTACATTTATATCTGTTGCATGAATATGACGTGAGTACATTCACTATACTCAGAGCCAGGTGTTTTACCCATAGCTAGAACATTTATAAACACTGTTTTTACGATAGTTTCATACTTTTTATAGTTTCCTGAATACAGTAACTTTTGGAACACGGAATTACTCAAGAATATCAGGTATGGTAATCTTTATCTCAGAGTAGTAAGTCTCTACACCAATTATAAGAGAAGGTCACACTAGCTGGACAACATTCTGTCATTGTAGTATGGTGATGATGAATAGTTCTGAATATCTTACCACAGCATACATAATATGTACATATAGTTATATCCATCCACACTGAAAGTCAATTATGTATCCATTGTAGTACAGGTAGAGACTTATATGACAGCACTCCTCCTACTCTCTTGCAGATGCCTGGAGACCTATTATCCCCATTTTCCTACAATGGCCGAACTTTCCCACACTCTGCTCTCATCAGTAGACGTTAATGCTGCCAGCAATGAGTTGCATGTGCTCTCTAAATTTGTCCTGGAGTACCCACACCTGCAAATAACAGGCACCTTGTTACCTGACCTGCTGGAACTCTACCAGTGGATTCATACTGAGTTGGCATACCTGATTAACTACCAGTACGCACAAAAGCATACCATTGAAGAAGTGATCGCCAAAGTGGATAATAAGTACCCAGCACTTAACATTCAGCAGCTGTTTGAAAGAGTTAAAGGTAAAGTGTAATTGTACTAATTATGAATACTCAAGTGGTGTCCTCAGAATTTTATACCATAATATTTTCACACATAGATGGATACAATCGCTATCTTGAAGTGATTGGATACCCTATTCACACTGATACCAATGGCAGTGCTAACAAAGAAACGAAAATCTTCAAGATTGAAGATGGTACTAAGTTCATATACTTTCTATCTGCTGAGACAACTGGTGAATCACGGTACCAGGGCAGTGATTTGCTGTTTTGTGTAATTGATCAACTTGTAAGTTTTTTATTTATTTTGAGGTTTGTAGAGAAATTGTTGCATATACTGCTTTTCTTCACTCTTCCCAACAGATTACCTCTCACAATGGTTTTATTCGGAGTATCTTTGGTGCAGTTACCTCTTCAGAACACTCTAGTCTGAAGCAATACTTTCCAGAGCAGTTGGAGGACTACATTGATCCAACTGAAGTGACTGAAGATGTTATGATAATTCCAAAGTCAGTACAATATATAGTATATCTCTTGTATGGCGCATAGTTTGTACTCAACTGTTATGTGCCTAACTAATATATTTTGTCTTTTAGAACTCTTGAAATTAATGAACAGCTACTACTAGTTCGCAGCCGCTACCTGCATCCCACTCAGAAAGGATCATGTCCATTTGATCTACATCGACTGCAGAATGATGTAATCAAAGTGTACCTGGCAGGAAGACCTCTTATTCGCCAATCACCTTCTGTTCGGATACCATTCAAGTTTATAGATGAACGACTCCTGGCCATTCCTTTGCAAGATGCAAATCTTGAACTTTCTGCAATCTCACAGATGCTCACAGTAGATTTTAAAGTAAGTTTCCGAAGGTGTAGCTAGCCAGTATTTGTACATTTTGATAACAAATATGGTCTTGTTTTTAAGCTCCCACTAGGTGAGGATCACACAAAAGTACTGGAATATGAATTCCACTCTGCTAAGTATCACACACTGATTGAAGTAGTCACAGGGCTGAAGGTTGCAACTGAGTACCTAATTAAGGTATACATGTAATGGTACTGAGAAAGGGATGTTTTTACATACCCTCCCATATTTCCTTGGTAGTGTCAGCACGTTCAACCTGGTTATGAGCTTCATACTAGCAGCAGTGGTATGGATCTCAAAGAGAAGAAGCTACCACAGTTCTTGATTCTGATTTGTAATGAGACCGAGGAGGGTGAGGAAGCAATGAGAGAAATTGGAATTAAAAGGTTGGTGTTTTAGCAAGGACTACATGTATATTAATGAAATGTACTGTCACGAATTTTTTTTCTTTAGCCTTTCTCCCTCTCAAATGGCCTACTTGCTTAATCTGAAGTTACCTTATCTCTATTCAACTCTGGAGCTGTTTTCAGAATGGATCAGAAATGGAATGCATGATTTTCATCACCTTCCTTTGGCCATGAAGAAACACTTAGAACCCCAAGTCAAAGAAGCTATAGACAAGATTGATGCAACATCCAAAGGTATCTTGATAATATGAGTGTCTCTAATTGCTGAACTGGATTCATCACTGGAATGTTTGACATAAATAGTGAACTTGAAAATGTGTCTAATTAAAAGTGTAAATGTAAAACAGGAATGCCTGTCCATTTTACAGGGCTGACGTTAAGGAATTAAAGTGATAATAGGTCCTCCCTGTATTTATGTAGACTTATATGGAGGCTAAATATGGTATAGTTGCTATCAGTTACCAGGCCAAGCGGGAGTGTATGATTGCTGACATTGGTTTCGGAGCTAGCACACTATTCCAATTTACCAGTTGGACAATCCAGACTCAGTATCCAGCCACAATGATATGCATATGTTGCAGTCTCAAAACGATTATACTTTTTTTATTCAGGTACCAACATTGCATTACTCCATGATCTCATTGAGATTATGGTATGCTCAGAGTTACATCTCAAAAGGACAATTGCTGAAAATATGCAGGTATAGCGTAGTAATCTTTGTAAATTGGCTATACTGCTATGTATTTTGCTGTTACTCCTTAGAAACCTATTAAGAAATTTCTGGAGGAATATTATAACGGAAAGAATGATCATTTAGCCGAGCTAATTCCTGGCTCTGTCCTTTGCCAACATTATGTGGAATTTCGTGTTTTTCTCAGGCGGTAAGTGGAATGCAACAGCTAAACTTATGTCAATTTGTGTGATGTCAACACTTGTATGCTTGTCTATATTATGTTCAATTACCCTGCAGTTGCAATACAATTACATAACGGTCTCGTTCCCAGACCCTCCACCTGTCACTCCTTGTTTTTGAAGGAGTTGATGGAGAGTCAGGGCACAAGACTGCAGTTTTTCCCTGAGTCCCAGTGGAGTATATATTAGCAGCAGTTGAGCTGCATACCTTGTGGAATTTTAGTATGTAATTGTGAAAGGAATACTCTCATGGAGTTCACGTATTTTATGATTGCAATATCTATGGGGGGGAGGAGGGGGGGAGGGGGGGGGAGCACCCTGGTACCCCCCTTTGGGGGAAACACTGAAACCCCCGAGGCCTCTCAATTGAATTGTATGGGATGGAGCTGTGATTCTCCTTCTGTTATGGAGACTTGCAATAATGCAAATCATACATTAAGCTGCGTTGTTTGCTCTGCTCGAGTGTTATGTACTTTCCTGCATTCACTTATTTGTTTTCAGGAAAATGGCAATTTCTGAAGCACCGTATCACAAACCTACAATCAGCCAGAAACAACCAGGGAATCTGGAGACACCTTGGCTAGAGTTTGTCGAAGATCTTTGGGTGGAGGAGAAGCTGAAACACCTCAGAGACACAGCTATGCCATACGATTACAACAAACAGCTATTTGAGTCCACTCGTGAGTATGGGTTCCATAATGAAGCAGTACTTGAGAAAGAGCCACTGCTGTTCGTTCATGTGGATAATGAGGAGGAACAGGAGGAGGAGGAGGAGGGTTTCACTTTAGCAGCAACAACTGATCAGAAAGCACAGGAAGAAACATCTGAGTCTATCGAAAGTTAGTGCACAGTTTTAGCTGTCTTATCTTTATCTAACAACCTAGTATGTTGCACCATGAACAAAACAGCACCCCAATCACTACCTTATAATCTCCTGATAAAGAGTTCTGTATACAGCTGTATTTTGTAAGAGAACATGAACCTCTAAGATTCATCATAAATGTAACTCTATGTGCTTGCACTGCATGTTTTTGAAGATGAAAACTTGTATTTTCAGTAGCACGTAAACTAATCTCAAGATATAAATCCTTTACTGTAGGTACTCCCATAAGTGAAGAAGTGAGGAAGGCAGCTGAGAAGCTCACAGTGGAAGACGTAGCAAGGTTTTTGATAAAGTTCAAGGTAGAAAAATATGTGAAACTCTTTAAAGAAAACGATATTGATGGATCCCTCTTGCTCGAGTGTTCTGACGATGAGCTAAAGGAACTTGGAATCTCAAGTGGTTTCGAGTGTCGTAAAATTCTGACTAAATTTAGGCAACACCTGGATGCAATGATTAATAAATGACTCCACTTGTAGCTATACTTTGTAGTTAGGCCTATATTTGAAGTTAGAGATATGACTGTTTTGTTCAACTTATAGCTGCACTAGCTTGCACTAGCAGTATTATAATAGTGTAATGTGTAGATGTGGAGTTTATAGTACTAGCAACCCAATTTTTTTGGCACATTACCTGCTTCTTTTTTGCCATGCCATGTATTAGCTTCTTGTATTGAGTTTGATTCATTAACTAGGTACTAGATAATAGAATAGGAATGTTGTGCACACAGTCAATTTTGAGATTTTGGTACTGTTCAAACTTCTACTCATAAGCTATATAATTATTATATAAATCAGAGGGTTTCACCCAAGCAGTCATGCACTAGCACTAGTATCGTTATTTCCGGTACCATTTCACTTACTGAATTATACAATGTAAAGTGCACAAATAACAAGCAAGGCCATGTAATAGCGTTTATGTCAACCAAGAAATAAACAGAAGTAGCTGCAGGCCACTCTTGTAGGTTCCACTCAGTGTTCTTGTTTCACTGTTTACTGAACTAGGACCGCTGCTCTCGGTAGCTGGTAGACTGTGGACATTGATCCCCGAGTCAAGAAAGCCAGTCCAGAGATGGCCACACCTCTGCCTTCATTACGCCACTGTTTTCAGACCTATCGACACGCTTCAAAAACTATCTGAAAGCACATTCATTGTGCAATGAGCATGTGCTTAGAGCAAAGCCATTAGCTGAAAGATAAACCTATTATAACACAATATTCAATTTTGAAGTTTACGCGAGATTTACTACAATTCACACAACCGGAACATTCTATTTCTATTCTCGTCTGCCATACATGATATTTTCATTGGAAGCTTTAGGAATATTCCTATGCAATTGCCTACAATGCATATGTCCTGCCTTGGTTCCCCCAACCACCATTACCAATTACTGCAAGTACGATTTTGTTTTCTAAGGCTAGGGCTAGCTACTATGCAACGACTTAGTTATATATTGTATAGGCACTTGTATTGGCATACGGTCACATGACAAAAACCCTTGCATGATACCATGGTACTGCGCCTAACAGGTCACACATGGCCTCACACAGTGCCAGTATTTGCCATAATCATAATATGGTATACACTTATGTATACTGCAGCAATTCCAGCTTCAGCCCAGCTAGTAGTTACTGGCTCAGTAAGTGTGTGTGTGTGTGTGTATGTGTTAATAATTAATAATTGGGATATGTAGGCAGTAGGCAGTGAAAAAGTGACTACAATGTGATCTCCTAAAGGCATACGTCCTGCCTAGGTTCCGCCATCCACCATCCTGATCTAGAGGCATTTAAGGCGTAAATAAGGGCAGTGCTCATAAGTGACACGCCTACACAGAACTACAGACAGATGCATAGTAGAAGGCTAGTACACACTCTACAGGGACTGTTCCAATGCCAGATTTGTCAGTTTTATAATTAGCTATAGGTGGAAAAACAACAACAACCACTCGGTTCATGATCATCCATACTCTCATGCAGTCATGCAGCGGCGTATATGCTTGACCTTTGACCCCAGAATACTGCCATGCTGTGTAATACATTTTGCTGAAGTGAGTTTCTGTCTAAATAACAATATGTTCTAAATGGACCTTCCAGATTCTTACCCTGTGCACTTCAAACATGTGCAAACATTAATTTTGCAAGAATCACCCAGAATTATGCCATTTTTCAAAGTCTAAGACAGTTCTTAGCAAATGAACGGTCACTTAATTAGAGCACTTAAAGTTCTATTGCACTCATGCAATAGAATTATGTTACCATTTCCATCAATTACTCATGTTAAGTCTTTTACTACTTGAGTTATAATTACTCATGGGACAGAATTACGTGCTTTCAATGCACACATAGCTAACACATAATTGTGTTGATGGGGGGGGACGGGGGGGGGGGAATATCTCTTCATATTCAGTGGATCTAATTAAACTTTACAGGCATTTTACTCATACAGAGATCCCTTTGCTATTTTATTTGGCGTGCCAAGTTGATGTCAACTTGAAAGTTAGATGGATCTCTGGCCTGGATCCACTGCTGGTGTCTGTGGTACATACTCAAGGGAGAACATATGGCATCTAGTCCAATCAAAACAGAAAACATATGCCTGGTACGCTACTATATATAATCACTATCAGTGTCTGCTGCATGTGGCCATACTGCCAGTATAATAGTTGCAACTTGTGCATTTGATTGACAAATCTGATATCTGATATTTAGCACATCATTAATTTTGGTTTGGTGTTTCAGAAATCATTTATGGCTCGGCATTGGAATTGGTAGGGATGTCTGGTCTTGCAATGTTTTATTTTATATGTCAGATATTGATCATAGGGAGCATGGGCCAGGGAACATACACACAGTTAATTCTGCTTACTGGAAGCACACAGTTTTTTTTAGGAATTCAGTATTTCCACAGATTGTCAGCCGTCACGGGGTGCCTGCCGAACTACTCTCTGATCGGGGTACTGCCTTCCTTTCGAAGCTGATGCAGGCCACAATGTGTGATTTCGTTAGAAAATGTAGAAGGCAGGTATTATTAGAGCTATTTGGAGAGAATAGTTCTTCATTAGCTACCCACCAGTTGTGAATCTTGCTGGGATGTTTGCAATCAGTCAGGGGATCGTTGCTAACTAATTGTGTGAAAGAGAGTGAAGTCTTGATCAATGCAATTGATAAATTGTGAGATAAAGGAGAGCCCAGTTGATTTCTTAGTCCAATCAAAACAGAAAACATATGCCTGGTACGCTACTATATATAATCACTATCAGTGTCTGCTGCATGTGGCCATACTGCCAGTATAATAGTTGCAACTTGTGCATTTGATTGACAAATCTGATATCTGATATTTAGCACATCATTAATTTTGGTTTGGTGTTTCAGAAATCATTTATGGCTCGGCATTGGAATTGGTAGGGATGTCTGGTCTTGCAATGTTTTATTTTATATGTCAGATATTGATCATAGGGAGCATGGGCCAGGGAACATACACACAGTTAATTCTGCTTACTGGAAGCACACAGTTTTTTTTAGGAATTCAGTATTTCCTGGTGATACACAATGTGTGAGAAGAGAGGCGTACCCTGTACTGTCAGCAATGTTACATAAATCCTTCCTACATAGTGGCCATCTGTGACCCTCCCAAACAAGGGTTTACATGATGCTGGTGTGTGAGGACTACTGCACTGTAGCTACTGTAAATGTGAGGATTTCGCTATCGTTTATGGAACTTCACTAAGGAACTGTTAAACTCACCACTGTTGTGGTGGATGAACCCAGCTCATCTAAAAATGTTTTTCACCCATGCCTGAAGAGTATGGAATAGATGCCCTAGCAATACCAATGCTAGCCTTGTTCCCAGGCCTACGCCCTCAGATTTTGTTGCTTGCAGTACGCACAATTTTTTCCGCAGTGTGAAAAAAAGCTGTGGGGTGGAGCCTGGGAACGAGGCTACACCAATGCAGTAGGCAGAAAAACTGGGACTGTAGAGATAGTATACTGATTACAATCAGGCAAATTTCGTACCAAGTACATTGTTGCCGATAGTGGAGCAAGTACTTCTTATAGCTGCCCCGAAGTGCTATGGTTAGGTCATAGCTATCCATTAACAAGGTTAGGTCTTATATCCATTTATATATATATATGCAACCAAGCAAGTCAAAAAGAATCTCCAGTGGATAACAGCGCTAGTGATGCAGATGATGACATTGTGGAGACAAAGATGTCCCATAGCACTTCTACCATCTCATAAAACCTTGCAATTGAGGCAGTCCACCCTATCAATTCTTTACTGGCTAGATTATACTGTGCAATGGACTGACCGGTAAATATGGAGTATATTTCCTTATGACAGGGAAATTGTTTACATTGACCCTGCAGATGGGGACGTAACATAGCTACATATGTATAGCTAATAATATATAGGTATCTTGTCCTCTAATGCATGTATTTTTTTTGGGAGTCTTTATTCGGTGGACTGGAATGGACCACTGGACTGCTGGAATGGACTACTGGAATGGACTACTGGACTACTGGAATGGACTACTGGAACATGCCTGTCACAAGTTTGAAGTATCAATGACAATCGTACACATGCATGCATGCACACTGCTAAAAAGGAAAGGTTATTTCAACAATGGATCAGTTGCTGGAGTTGCATCATTATCATTTTATGCTGCACAGTATTTGTAAGGGAACAATGTTCTGCTGATTGTGATACCTTACATGGCTATCATAGTATGGATATAGCTCATGATCACATGCCAAAGCGCTATGATGACAATCTGCTCATCAGTTATAATCATGACTCTCTACTACACTGATGTAGCCAGCATAGTACACAGCTTTGACAGCAAACAATGCATTTCAGACATATGGCTCTGATAACGAGGTGCACATGTCAAAGTGCTGCAAGATCACATGTCAATGACAATAATATGCACTGTCTGTATTAGCTGCGACTCTAATAACCAACAGATAATGCATACACAGAAGTGTTTCAGAACTACCGTCGTTCCCAGCTGGCCCCCACTTTATATGGTTGCACAAAGGTAAGTGTAACCGAATAAAGCGGGGGCCTGGGAACGAGGCTAGTACAGAACATAATCACTAAAGCAAAGACACAATGCTAAACCTGTGGCCTCATCATTTTCACACAAGCGAGCAAAGTAGCGCTCATTTTGCTTGCTCGTATGGGGAAGGCCTGGGAACGAGGCTGCTAAACCTGGGGAGCAGTATAAACTGTAAACATCAAAACAAAAAAAACAAAGGTATAAAAGTTGGGTCTAGATATGACCCATGTGGGTAGGGCCAACTGCTCACTATGCACAGGAAGCAGTTGAGCGAGGGTCTGGGTACCCAAGACTACAGTTAGGCTGCAGCATTACCTATTTAAAGTATGGGCAGTAAGCCTGAACGCAAGGTACATTGCAGTGATGAAATACACATTGCTGTAGTTACTGTCCGGTCCAAGCCCAGCCTTCCCCCTTAACGAGCATCTTGTGAGATAAGTAGCCATTCCAGTAATCCATTCCAGTATTCCATTCCAGTGTTCCAGTAGTCCATTCCAGTAGTCCAGTGGTCCATTCCAGTCCACCGAATAAAGACACCCATTTTTTTTCTCCAAATGAGTCTTGTTTCAAATGGAAATGGGATGGATACGCTAGTACTGGCTAGCACATGGAATACAAGCTATATTATATATATTACTCCAAAAATAGAAGGGTTACTTTAACCCAGCTAGCTTGCAGCTTTATGTGCATATACTGTATTCTAATTGAATACGCTACACATCATATGTGTAGTACCTATGTTACGTACAAGAAACGTGTTGGTAGTCATGATCAATTTGTTGGAATGCATATTTCTAGTAGCAGCTGGTTACAAGGTAAACTATACATTGTGGGAGAATGAGCTGGGGAAATGGAGGAGTAAAAGGTACATGTATATTACACAATCATAACTTCTCCAAATCTCTGGCTCATAGCTAGCTAGCTACTCCCAGCAGTCTGAAATTGTACATTCCAATAAACTTCTCCCTTATTCTTACAATAAAACAAAACCAATAACTACACACACAGTAGCTAAGTATAGACTGCACTTAGCTACGATGCAAGCATGATAGTGAAGCTGCAACTGAGCTAACCATAGTTGGTTAAAGTCAGTTGCTAATTAACCCTTTAGCTAAGTTTTTTGTGATATAGCTAGCTAGCTATTGCTACAACAGCGCTAGCACACTTAGGCTTATGCTTTCCTAAAGATATTTATCCACAATAGTGGTTAGTATTACACGCTTAAATCAACACCACTGTCCTAACAGCAGCTTACTCTAAAGGCCTGGTGACATTAATAAAGTTTGAATGCTACTGCCACAAAAACTGGGCCTCCCACATTGAAAGCCTTGCTACTGAGGTTTGTCAGATGGAAGCAGCTGCAGCTAGCTAGCTGCATTTCCAGTTATGCGGCTACCTTGACCAGTACAAGATGACACGATTCTGCAAGCTTTTCTGATGAAGTGCACATTAATTAACTCTTAAGTATAGCTAATTCCCAGCAAACGTTTACGTAATTCAGGCATTAATATAGTATGAGCTTGTGTTGGTGCTGTGTGCTGTTTATCTGTTAACTGGAGGAGGGCAGAGGCTTAGATGTCGTGATTGTCAAGGAAATTAGTGTAGCTAGCGGTTGCATCATCAGTTACTCTGCATGAGTCTACCGTAGCATGCAGTTATCCTACCCACACTCAGCTAACTAGCTACTAGTTATACTTATAGGTGTGATTCTGCCCTACATTCAGGACTCCCTGAACAATCTTCGACTTCTGTTCTTCTAATTAGTCCTATGACGTCACTCCAGCCCACCCACGGCCACACGCATAACGGTACAGTACAATGAATACTGTTGAACTTCTGAATCGTACAGAGAAACCTGAAATTACACAAAGCCTACCGGTATTAGTATAGCTGAAAAGAAAGGATCAGCAGAAGCCAGGCCCAGGGGTAAGTGAATGTGTGTACATAGTCTCGCGAGTCAGACAAGGCTGCTAGTACGTTCCATGATCTGACTCGTGAGAGTAGCCTAGCTAGTGGGGATACTAGAATTATATCTACCAAAGTTAACTGCAGTCTTTGCAAGCAACCCCCTTTCGTTCTGCATCGCCGACCACATGCTAATGAGGTAAAGCGGGGCAATTCTGTCGGCGGGATAATCGACAGGCTGATGTTTAGTATCAGTGTGAATTCAGCCTTCCTTCCTGGTAATACTCCGGCAGATCGTATAGCTAGCTAACTATTACAAACGCTACGTATAAATACCGATGCTAGGAGGATACAGCGAGTTTCACAGGCCAGCTGCAGCTGACCTTTGTCTCTGTCATTGTCAAACTCCACAGTAGGCCAAGGCTAGCTCGACTGATAGCTTGCCTGTAGCTAACACTTAGCTAGATATGTTACAGCGACAGGATGACAACTGAAATAATACAAACTATTGTTGTAAAATTGAGATGATGACTTGACCTTGTGAAAAGCTGTGGTAAGAATGAGGCTCACTCACGACACTCTCAAACTCCCACCACCAATGCATTTGCTACTTGTCTTGAGCTCTCCTTAGCTACATAGCAGCTTGGCAAGACATGTGCATCAAATGCACCCCGACAGTAGCTACTTTGTTGTGTTGCAAGAATCTGAGAAAGATTATTGCTGACCATGCAGCCTATCTGCAAATGTGCATTAAAGGTAGCCACATTTCGTACACTTTAGCTTTGTTGATTTAGTACATTTTCTCAAATGCTATATGCTGTGCTATCCAATAATTGCAATTCTCAGGCAATGAAAGAAGGCAGCAAATTTACACTTCTAGCAACTGCTCTGTCGGAGCCTATTTATATCACAGACTGAGTGCAAACAATATCTCCAG
Organism: Phakellia ventilabrum; assembly: GCA_963921505.1. Lineage (NCBI taxonomy): Eukaryota > Metazoa > Porifera > Demospongiae > Axinellida > Axinellidae > Phakellia > Phakellia ventilabrum. The sequence goes on from OY997381.1 coordinate 3,297,880, forward strand.
CAAAAGGTAGAGAAGTGCCAATTGGTCCGTACCCACATGCAGTAAGTTAAATCATGTGAGAAAATGTACCAGACTCTCCAGCAGCAAAACGTAACACACACGGGCACCTGTGGACAAAGCTACATCAAAGGCTCATGCGCTTGTGCAATATATAGTACTAGTGGTATTTGGGGATATAGTGGGCAATTCCATGCAGTCCTGTCATACCATGCAAAGTGGGTGAGCAAAGTAGCCTTATGAACTACTGCCAGGAGCAACTGAAATTTGTAAAGTATTCGCTCAATCAAGGTAATATATTGAATGACTATCACTATGAACCCACTGGTCTATTGTTATTGAGAGCCACCAAAGCATGATCTGGAGTAAATCCTGATGGCGTAATACATGTACTGTCAACCACAGCCAGGCATACTGATAGTAGTGAGGACAGCAAGGAGTTATTTCTATAGCAGACATGTAGCTTGTAGTATACTATGCTAGATTAGGCACTATGCAAATATTGAATGTGATTAGATTACACAAAAGCATTCCATGTTCAATTTGTGGAGTAGACAGCTTTCAATGAATAAAGTAGATGTCTGTAACTTGGTTTCCCACGTTTTAACTGTCAATCTGGGTTTTAACTGTAAATCTGGGTAGTTGAGTGTTTCTTTCCATAATTAGCAACTAGAGCATAGGCAGGTTCACTGACTGCTACCTGTACCTTTAATCTGCTCAGGCAGTAATAACGCAAATGCAAGGGTATAACTCAGAGTTATATGTTTTAACTCCCAGACATTTTCTTATCATGGGATCACCAACACTGTAAACTACACCCTGGTTATCTATATGGAAGTCTTTAGAATCAGTGGAGTTGATTTGGCAGTTGAAAATCATATGTATCCGCCACTGCAATGCATCAAACTTCATGTGAGAAGAACTGTATAAACGTATATCACTGCAAAAACATTTGTGACTTACTTAGTGTGTGGGTTGGAGTTAGTCCTCAAAGTGGGTAATTTGTTTCTTGCCATAGTAAGGAACAAATTACCTGAGTTAGGCCTAACTCCTACCTTCATACTCAGTCATCTGAAATTCAGGTAACCGCTAAATATCCAACTACATACTTTTTGCAGTGCATCAACTGCAATGGTGAGATCCCTCTCGAGGGAGCACTGAGATGTTATAAACCTCAGCAACAGGGCAAGATATAAGTATTATGGGTTGTAGTTCTGTGCCTAGCCAGTCTCCTCACACATCAGAAAGAATTTATTTAGCATGGAGCAAGTCTCCATTGCCTTTTAACAATTACAGCTGAATAGATCCTTGTATAGTTGACATGCATGATGAAAAGGTTATTGTCTGAGTGTTTGTAAAAAATGTGTGCAAATACAATAGCTACTTTTGGCACTTAAAACTCTTCATGGTGCGTATTTATTTCACTCCTAAATGATTTTGGTTGAAAACAGTCGTATAGCTTGTCATATTCCATAGCTTATAAAAGGTAACAGGAACAAGCTATCATGACTGGTTTAAGGTGGTTCCCTAGTTATGTGTGCCAGCCTCAAACTTACAAACATGACTGCTGCTACAGTGCACAGATGTCTTGCCTGTGTACACACACATGCAAGAGATCTTTCAGCTCTAGGATTGTTTGAAAGGAAGTTGATTTGTCTACAGTATCTCAAAAAATGTTTTTGTTCTTTTGGCCGTTTTAGTGAGTTGCATTTACCTTCATTCAGCAGTACTAATGCCACAGTGTCATTGTTTGACTGCCTGACTTTATGCTTTCGGGTGCTCTGTTTTTCTTCTTATCCCAGCAGCTTTCATCCGGTTTCTCAGTTATACCTGTCCAGAAAACTCTCAATTAATGGTTGAAAATGAGTCTAGGGCGCTATCTATAGTGATGACATAATATTAACAATTAGCACTGGCCATGTTTATTTTGTGTTTAGGGTTAGAAATTTTTTTCTTTTCACTAACTAAAGTGCCATCTTAATCAAGTCTTGAATGAGTTGTAAGGCTGACTAAAAAGAAAGTTAGCTTCTTTGTCTTGTGAAGTTGGTCTTAAAAACAGAATTGTGTGAGCAATATGACTTAGACAAGCGCAGCCATTCCGGAAGTTATTTCAAATATTACTTTGTGTTACAATCATGAAAATACAAAATCCACATGTGAAATTATCCCTAGGTTTTACTGTTTAGTTGTACTATTCTGTGTCATGTAGTTTCTTCTGCATACAGGATGTCTGAGGGCAAGCCCAGCGGCGCTGATCAGTCAACCTCAAATGGTGGGGGTGGCGGAGATCCTGGAGGAAGAAGCAGCCAGGCACACCCAGTCAAGGATGGTAAGAAAATATGGAATTAAAAACTCATGCAGCCCTAATAATGAGAGTGAATCTGAGCAGGCATGCGTGGTATTGACGCTGAATATATCATCCCAATGGGTTTTGCTGTAATGAGGTGATGCTAAGGCTGTTTGGGAATGGCATTTCCTGTGTGTCATTATTACTGCATTGTGGGCTGAGATATGATCTATTTGTGAGTGGTGAATTTGTAAATCTCCATATATGGTATTTCTGAAACTGAAGGCTAAAATACCAGGCAGTACACACCATAATAAAGACTTTATTCATGTACCGGTACTATAGCAAACAGAGAGTCAGTATGAGGCTCATACACAACACATATACCATGGAGTACGTATCAGGTGCCTATGGGCAGGGACTGGTAATGTGACGATGGAGTTAGGGAAAGAAAATTTCATTTCTTGTGTTTGTGAACTTCTGCCTATCAATATTTGGTGACAAACAATATAGGAGAGAAGCAAAACAGCCTGTGGCATGATGACATCATCACCATTTTGGTTAGTTAACAGATGAATAAGAACGAAAATCTGCTCGAAACATTCCTTACTGATTATTGCATCGGCTACGTAGCTTGGTACTTTCATATTTTACTAGTATCTGTGCCCTATCAGTGTCGTACTGTGGACCTGTATGGTCAGGAAATCTGGTCATCTATGGTGATATCCCATAATTTTTACGATATTAATGGCCTCCAGCATCTTGTGTATTAATAAACCAGCCGGAGCATTGCAAGTGCCTCAAATCTAATGTTCTTCTTAGCCATAGGTCAGGCCAATCTAACAGCAAAAGTGCTGATGCGGCAGTATTGAACTGCACTTTCAGTTAGCAGCCATAACTTGCCAAATTAGTAATATTATTGCCACGTACCTGTTCTCTGCCGTATAGGTAACTCAAAACCGAGGTAGCTTGAGATGTTTTCATTGCAAACCCCCAGCAGCGCCTGCTGTACTCATGGCTATAGTGGCATAGTAACGTAATGATGTAATCTTTAAATCATATCATAATTGCATTCCATACTGCAGACACACAAATGCGGAAAAGCGAAAATAATAATCTCAGCACCAGCCGGTCATGTGCATCGCGTGTGCCCAGCTGGTAAAAAAAGCATACCATATTTCATCGATCAGACGCCACATCTACAAATCTTTTCATTACGCGATTTCTGCAGTCACTAAATTTTAAGGGTAGTGACTGTTCCGAGGCAGCATTTATTGCACTGGACTAATACTTTTCTAGCGCATAAAAGGCACTTTCTACTTGTTTCTTTGATCAACCTTCATGCTTCAAAGCGATTGCAATGCCACCACAATATACAATTCTATTTAGCAGGCAGCCTCAGTCGGGCTTCGACCCCCTTTACTCATATTGTAGAAGACAAAAGTGAGCTCCGATACCATTGTTGTTGAGCTACCATTGTTGTTAAGTCTATTCATGCCTGCAGCTACAATATCTTGCTGACCTGAGCCTTATTTGTATTGTACTCTGTACTAGACGAGACTATTTTATTCAGAATATGTGGCTACAATTCAAGGGCAGTATCTGATTGATGAAATACTGTAAGCAGAATGCAGCCCAGAGCATGATAATATGATTAAATAAATTGGGTCTAAAAGTCCGGAGTAATGAGGAGGGCCGGCAGGGCCGGGTATTTTTTTATATTGCTTATGTGCCCTTAGAGATCTGTTGGTGATAAATGGCTAAGAGGTAGCCTTTAATGATCCATCATTAGTATTGTCAGTGCCCTATCAGTGTCAGTAGTATCAGGGGGTTTCATACAGGATTTTATGTTGGGGGGGGGGGGGGAGTCAAAGCATAAATCACTAGAAACCATGCCTTCCGTCTGTGGCACCTGTTTGGATATATGCACTGTGTCCAACACAGAAAAGAAAGGAAAGAGTGTGAAATGTGCCACACCCAGCAAGTCTCGTGAAGCGAGGACATCCCTGCACATTGTAGTATACATAAGTGCTAGTTACATGGGACGACAGGATGTTAGATTGTGGTGTAGATGATTAGGTTTTTTTGAACGTACTTTGGTATAATAGAGTAATGATTTTGGAAATGTGTTCCGTACTAACTGTTGGTGAGGTGAAAGGGTGTTGTTGCAGGTGGAAGAGTGACTACATCTAGAGTAGAGATTTCAAACAGGACATTTGTACACAGTCAATGGGGCAGCCATTTTTTTCCAGTGCCATACCTATATATGGAGTACTACCGTACTCCATGATTATCATGATAAGCATACGAACAACTACCATCCGCTAAAAAGCTAAATGACTATTGTTGATATTCTAATTAAAGCACACCAAAGAGCAAATTTTGCTGCTCGATTCTACTCACCATCTTGGAGTTTTCAGTTCTTAGTTATAGATTTAGCTCACTTGAACACTATAAGGGGTAGGCGGATACTATGATGCTTACGTATCATCAATTTGGTATAGGCTTTGATATTGTCAACATAGCCATTAACGTGGTTCAGCGATCCGAATGCTGCAAGTTCAATCTTAAGTATCTACTATGCGTTTAGCACCCATCCCGTGTTCTGCAGAAGCTTCCTGCCGTATGTGATGTAACATAAAGCAAGCAAAGATATAAGCCAAGTATGGGTGCATATCAAATGGCAGCTAATTGCTAGGTAATTTACCATTGGTACTCCAATTAAAGCACACCAAATATCAAAAGCTGCCGCTTGATTCTGCTCACTGTCTTGAGCTTTGGTCCTCCCCGAAGACTGCATGGTACTTGGTCACTTAGTGAGACGTGCATCAATCTCACTCTCATTGTATCGCCAAACCTTCTGCACAACTTGTTCTTCTGTCCACCAGCATACTCCTACTTTCTTGTGATTTACCTTTTCCATGCATGCCGGCCTGCTCCCACTTCCTTTTGCACATCTAAGCCATCTTCGTTCGGTACGGAAGCAAATGGTTAATACAGCTTGCGGCCAGACCCCGCCCCTCTGAAGGCGGGGTTGCTTCAATTATCAGCTGTGCGTGCACGAGACAAGGATGTATTGTTAGCTAGTGGTTAAGACATATATGGTAACCTTCCCAGACTCACCAAGCAGTTGCACATGCATGAGACAAGGCTGTATTGTTAGTTAGTATAACCCCGCCCTCCAAAGGATCAAGCACAACGCATGAAACGCCGCCTCAATCATATTAAATAACTCTGTGTCCGTTTTGAGCCGCCTGGAAAACTTTCCGTGACCCTGTGGCCGACGAGAACAAACCTCCGTGGCCTGGTGACCTCGTTGTGTCCCTGGTCGCAGGCGTAAGTATTGTGCATATGGGAGTGACCACCCCTTGATCGTGATTATACAAACTGTACATTATCCGCCCACCCCCCCTCTTTCACCTAGCACTTAAGTGGCCCGCCCATGGGCACATAATACATAGAATGTAGTAATGCTATGAGGATCATGTGACGTCATTAATTATTAGTGAGCAGAATTACACTGATTTAGAGATATGCAGCATCCTATCCTAATGCATACTCTATGGTAGTTGCTGCAACTTTGGCCCTAATCCTAATCCTTGTTTATTTCAGCTTTAGATTGGCAGAGTCCAGAGACTAAGGCTCCTGTTTCAGTTGATCTTCGGACTGTGGAAGAAGTAAGCAAAACAAATTTTAATGATGCACTTCCCACACGTCCTAGTTTATTTATGGATCTCTGTTATAATTATAGCTTCCTGATAGTGCATCTGGATCTACTGATGGCACTATTCTACATACTGCTACGAGAACTCAGCCTGCAACTCAAAGAGAAGCAACAGGTTATTGTGAAGTTTCTAGGTGTTTTGAAAGAGTACTAAGTTACCAAATCTATTCATGAGTTTAGATAGTAGGTAAAGGCGGAAGGAGGAGCAGAGAACTGTTTACCTTAGTAGCAGAGATAATGTGTGTTTGTAATCTAATCTCTGATTGTGTAGGTATGTACCAAGGTCATGATCCCAAAAGAGAAGGAAGTGATAAAGATGCAGTGCCTCTTCACTTGCTACCAGCAGTTGAGAATGGTATGAATATTTATTGTACAGATATTGCTGGTGAATACATAACCAACTGCCTACATGTACATGTACAGGTTATAACCAACTGTCTACATGTACATGTACAGGTTATAACCAACTGCCTACATGTACAGGTTATATCCCTGCCAAGCGGGATATAAGACCTGTTATAGCCCACGGGAAAGCTTTCGTGAAGCCTTAGAAGTGCCTCGGGCTTCACCCTCAGCACTTTCTTGGCTTCACTCAAGCTTTCCCAAGGGATACAAGGGTCTTACAGTCCGTCGCATACCACATATTGTTTGCATATACATATATTGATATATCATCATTCCACGTGGCCTGTACCATAGTCCTTGCCACTATTATGATACTACAGTCTTATTTCTGACTGTCAGACAGTGAGTTACTGAGTAGTGAGTATGCCCACAAGGACTAGATTGCAGCGGGAGAGGGAGAGGAGGCCTGCTGAGTCTCCCGATGCCAGGGAGTTCAGGCTTCAGCAATGTCGACAGAGAAGAGCTACTACGTTGCCGCTGACAAGCCACACAGCAGAAGGAAAGGGTGTGGGCTAGAGCTCGGAGAGCTACATCTCCAGGTTGCCGACAAGCCAATTAACTTCGCTCACACTCGCCCCACAATGCTCTGCAATATCTTATAGGTGCAAATTTTTGCAAAGTGCATGCAACGCCTTTAGAAGAGACTTGTTAATTTTTAAGAGTGCATTAAAACAAAAGTTATGTGCAGCAAAAGGGCCCGTGCCTCTGGCATATCAGCTCTCATGTACAGCAGTTTGAATGCCTTTGTAGCCGTAGGCATAGGCTTTTGCTACCATCGCTTTGACACGCAATGATTTCAGCAATGGTTAGTCACCATGTAACTAAGGTTCGTGGTGAAGGACCTTTGTTGATGTAAACACTGGAATTTAGGGCATTCACCATCATTACTCTGTAGATGATAACATATTCCAAATTTTGTAAGTTCTTATTATGTGCCGGCAATCAGGCCCATGCAAAATCTGAAATTTTGCACAAATTTGCCACTATACAGTAACTCCTCACAAACCGACAACATATCCTTGCTACAGGAAACCACACCAGACGTATACAGCAACTACCTGTAGAAGCTGCACCACACCCAACTCAAGGGACAAATGGTCAAGAAGTTGGTGGGCAGGAACAAGGTAGGTTTATCATTGAGTGGATTCTATTTCATTCAGTTATAGAGGTAACTCTTCGGCAATAAGAAATTGACATTTAACTCTTTAGGACCCATAGCGGATATATCCACGCAATAATCGCTGTACAGTAATGACAATAGCGGATATATCCACGTCGTCGAAAGGGACTTACCCTATTCAGTCTATACGCGCAACGCTGCACTCCTAAGCGATTATAGTATTCATAGTCATCATTACTAATGACATTCCATTGCTAATTAGTGCCGCGATCGATCAGTCACCGTGGCAATCTGTCATTTTGCGGGGGTGTTTGCAGCTGCCATCACACGGTCTAATGGAAGCTGAACTGAACAGGATTTCTGAACTACTTAGACAGCTAGACAAGTGAAATACAAGTTTATTCTACCATTTACCAGTGAAGAGTACAGTGGAAGATATCTCTATATTGAAATTGATGAATTATTGGATGAGAGGAGCTCTTTATATGTATGATGACCGATGAGCAAAGGATCGGCATCAACATCTGGGATTCAGTGATCACAGGTAAGCTTATGCACATAATTGAGCACAAAATATTTTACTATAAACTGAAATAAGCAATGAAAGTGCTTGCTAGTAAATAATAGAGACACTGGAGGCAATGTGATGTCTGCTTCGGACCTATTCGAAAGAGCATCACATAATTATCATACAGGTAGATTTCAAGAGTAGTAGTATGTACTACATTTTGTACTGTTAGGAGCACATAATCAGATTTACAGGTCAACATGCACTCCTAACACACTGCTACTGAACTTGTAGCATGATCAAAAGACCCCATATATGGCTAACATGTTGACTGGGAATTGTGCCAATTAGTGCCGAGCATCAGCGTAAACATTTTTAGCCCCACGATAAGTCCTGTCAACACATGATTGTTTGAAGGGTCCTACAGCCCCTTGACCCTTCTTGTCATTAGTTTTATAAAGTGTCTTAATATTTGGGACCCCTCTACATACAGGTTTATTTGAAAGGCAGACTAACCTAGAGCTGCTGGCAAGTCAGATGGAAGATTGGAAAGGAACAAGGAGGGACCAAGACAACAGCCAGAGGCAGAATAACCCCAATCTGTTGCCTTTTTCACAGCTCAGACACAGTCTAGCATTACTAGCAATGTGTATAAGCTGTTCTCCACGCTTTATTTGACTCACTACCCAACTATAACTCCTGGTAGTCATAAATAAACTTCGGTATGCAGTAAAAAAAATTACCTTTTTTCGAACCGGGTGGTGTCTCACTCCTCCTCTCCTGCCAATACGGTTACTGCTGGTTCAAGTCTCGTCACTCAGTGAGAAGTACATTCTTTGTAGATACTTTTTCACGTAGCAATACCTGTCTGTTGCTATTTTCACGCCTGATAGGGCGCTACTTTCACGCTGCTACCTACTAGCCTCGTTCCCAGTCTCCACTCCCAGCTTTTTTACGCATGTTGTAAAAAAAGGCGCTTTTTTTACAACATGCGGAAAAAACCTGGGAGTGGAGACTGGGAACGAGGCTAGCTACCTACTGCGTTACCATACCTCGAGGAAAATTTAGGCATTACGCAATAATTACGCATGCGCATTTTGGGCCCTAAAGAGTTTAATTAAGGAGAACTAAACAAGCTGTAGTTAGTTATTGGTGAGAGCCTGAGTGACTCCCACACTGTAGTGTGTACAGTGGGCCAATTCTCTTTACGTCTGTACACATGCACGTTAATGCTCCAAATATCCGCATGTTAACTTAATTTATGCTTACGTGCGCATTCAAGTTCAGAATTTTGACTCGATAGCGGCTAACCGACAGTATTAAAGGCAGGATCCAAGAACTCCAAGAAGGGAAAACAACAGAAGATGCTATTGTAACTAGGGTACTTGCTAGGTGACAACGTACGTATTCGGAGACCCCAGAGGCGAGGTGCTCCAATGGGAGGGAGAGGTCAGGCACCAACGGGATAAACAGCACCAAAGAGAGACAAGGATAACAGGTACCATTGAGGATAATCAAGGCCCCAACGGGAGGGAAGCATCAATGAGAGAGAAGGGTAATAGAGAGAGGGAGGCCAGGTGCCAACGGAGAACAGATACAGTACAAAATTAGTTTGAGCATTGATAATAAATTACAGCCAGCTGGGGGAGAAATTAGAAATTTGGGCTAAAGCTTGAGATAAATACTGCAGGTATATACTGCAGTTGAGAGGGAGGCCCGGCACTTACTAGAGAGGGAGAAACCAGCAAGATAGCAGGTACCCTGGAGGAGATGGAGGCCATTCACCATCGGGAGAGGGAGCTCTGATGAAAAAAAAAGGCAGCACAAACCTCATTGCAAAGACAGGCCAAGGTCCAATACGATCACAGGCATCATAACAGACATCACTGTAGTCACAGGATCTACTTTTTAACCAACACTGGGTGTGATCAAAAGTGGCCCATTTCCATAATCACCTTGTTGAGTTGAAGTTTAATGAGTGCAATTGCTGACATCAGCTGATGATTATACCAGCTTTATGTCCTGGAATGTATATCTGCTGGATAATAAATTGCATCACAAACTGACTGTGATTGTTTATGTCCCGAATATGTATTACTCATAATCTGACAACCATATAGATCCCAAGAAAGAAAGGCTCCTCGCCCTGAGGAAGACTAGAGCATCTAGTCTAAACTTCGGCAAAGTTTCTTTCCGAATTCAATTTTGGTATTCAGAGAGCCTTTTTTCTTATGCAAGAGCCAACTGAGAAGCTCCCTCTTCATTCCCCAATACCACCTGCATGGCTATTTTAATTATGTAAATATGTATCATTCGGTGTTTGAGCAGACACACCATGCACGTTTGATCAGGCTCGCCCCTCAATGATTACCAGTAGTTTATGTACTTTTATTTTGACATTCTAATCTCTCGCATTACATCACTTGCCCCCAAACACTCATACAGTAGTAGTGCTGTGTGGCTCGCTACTTTATTGAACTGCCCAGTAACCATGGTGGATAAGTTCATACTGGAGTCTAGTAGTAGGGATGATCCTAGAGTGGATGATAAGTGGCAAGAACCTTGGCCTGCACATCAATTATTAGGAGAGATTTATAGCTGTAGCTACAGTGTCTATTAGTCCAGCAGGTGTTCATGAACAGTGTCTTTATATCTAATAATAGGATCACACTTTCTTTATCTGCATGGCATCACAACTGAAGATGACATTATTTGCACTATATATGTGCAGAAAACCTTCAGTACTAGTAGTGCAAGCAACAACTTTTGGAGTGAGAAGCCTGTGTTGTTTGAGCATGGGGTGAAAGGTATTGTAACGAGGAGCAAGAGCTATTGGAACCATGTGTGAAAGCTATTGGAAACTGATATTGGAGTATGGAATATGAAGTGATCACCTCAAAACATTTCAGACATTTATCATGATACGGGTGGGGCAAAGTCTGTCCCATCCATTTAGGGTTGGATATACAGCACCTTGTGCAGCTGTTAAGTGAAATAGAAAACATAGCAAGATTCATTGTACCCAGGATGAAAATACGTTGAACTTGAATTTGGAAGGTTGGCTTGCAAATCCAAGGTTATACCACTACCATATACATACAGAAACTGAAAGTAATAAATTTTGCAGTTTTAAATATTTTGTTCCTCTGTGCCCCTTCATTCGTACGTAACATTATTTACACCTCACTCCTTAAACTAATCGACTTTGCAGTGTATTATGTCGATCAAATGTTAGTGATTCTAGAGCACCTCATACATTTCAAGCAAATCATGCCAATTTGTAGATAGGTCTTTCGAATGCATGGTGGCCTTGTACATTGGTCGCGTTTACCTTATGACATAGGCTCACCTATTATTGCCATTTTCTGCTCCTCTGTGCACATGCACGGTCTTCAAAAACTGTGAGTGATAGTTAGGGAAATCCCCTGTAAATATACCACTGTGTAATCTTTAGCCTAGCGCCTCCCTTGCAGGAAGTGGCAGAGCCAGATTGGGGCTCAGTAGCTATGGCGATAAAGAGGAAACTCACTGCATTATTGCCACTATCAAAACACCAAAAATTCAGATGAAGATTGCATGATGTATATAAAGTAACAAGGAAACCGGTTACACAAGTCAACACATATGCATGAAAATCATAACATGTATGCAGAAAATTATCATTAGCAGTGAGGGGGAAGGTGCCCCAGGCATCCTCCACAGCAAAGCTATGTGCGCCCAAGGCACCCCCCCCCCCCCTCTGAATACATATTCAAGCTAGAGAAGCTGACCACATAATAAGAAGCTAAATATAAGTGTTAGTCACTGAAAAGCCAAACACACTTCACAGGTGTATCTGCATGAGTTGCTATTGTTTTTAAAAGCATAGTAGCTGTGCACTCATGCACCACACTTCTCACAAAAAATGGTCTTTGTAGCGCAAATTGACTCCCTAATATGGCAGATAGAGCATAGCATGCCATCCTCATCATCACTTGAACTGTCCAAACCACCTCAAAATTGAGAAGGCAACTGGCACTGGCGCTCGGGATGGGGAAATACGGCTCACTGCTTGAATCCTGCATGCTCCCTGGAGGAAGAATCACTGATTACAGCAGCATCAGATTCTGAGCTGGAATCAGAGTTTGCAGTCAGGAGTTCAAGTCTCTGGCATGTAGTTGGCTTCTTTCATGTCTGTGCTGCTGGCTGACCTGAACGTTTCCTCAGCTTTATCCTCTTTCGTTACCTCCCTGAACTTCTTGGCTTCCTCTTTCTGCACTGCTTTCTACTTCCTGGCTTCTTCGTTCTTTACCCTCTTACGTCTATTGGCTTCTTTTTCTTCCTTCTTACGTTTTCACTCTTCCCTTTTCCGTTCTTTTTCTTTAACTGCTTCTTTTTTCTTCCTTTCCTCCTCCCTAAGCCGGGCAGTGTATTCATTTGCTGTCAGTTCTCTTGCCCTAGTGATATGCTTAGTACACTTCTTTGAAGCTGCAGCATCTTCTCATGGTGTTTCATGGATATCAGCCAGATCAACTGGAACCAACCTAGCTGCAACAGAGGATTTACAATCGGGGATGAAGGGCACCGGTGTAGAGGTGGCTCCAGAGCACTCAGGCCATCCTAAAGGACCATCCCTGTTTTGAGAGCACCATGGAGAAACTGTAGGTGAGGGCGAGACAGCAGAGAGAGAAGTACCGTCACTTTCTTTCATAGTATTCAACGACACACTTGATGATAGTGGACAAGGAGATGACGTGATTGACTGAGAAGGACGAGGACAAAGACGAGGACAAAAACGACTTGTAAAGGGAGGAGGGCAATGTTTTGGCTATAGTAATGGGATCAGGACTAAATGGAAATATTCCAGATTTTGAGAAACCTGCCTTGATGTTGGTGATGGAAAATGAACATTCAAAAGGGCCCTTGAAAACTTGTGCAACTTGGAAACAATAAGGTTTGGCCTCGAGAAGACTAAAGCAGGATTCCTGCAGTGGATACAGCTCAAATCTATCAGTTCCCTGGGATTGTGCATAACATATTTTGTATTCTTTAATGTTACCGCCTTCTCTCGTGCATAATCTAGAGAAAGGAATGTCTCGTTACAATCATACAACTGTCGTGGCAAATTCATTAGTCCATTTTCTTCCATTATTCAGTATTCCTTTACTATCTCAGGACTTAAAGCTTCCACACGGCTACGCTCCAGCTTATCTGTACTTCTGAGAGTCAGCTTAGGCTGTCGCTTCTGAAAGTTCACCCACCAGTGTTCACTATGGTCGTACTTCAGACTGAAGCAATCAGCCTTCCCAGAGCTTTTAGCAATAGCCCAGGTAAATGCCTTTGTCATTGTACATGTGAGAGGGAACCCACGCCATGCCATGTAGATAAGGTAGGACTGAAGGGTATCCTCCTCCTCAGCTGTCCGAACTGTGCTAGGACCAGTTGTCGTACCATGCTCTACAATGTATATGCCCTCCCTTTAATTCAATTGTCTAATGTCTTGCGTGGCACCTTCAACTGGGTAACCACAGCGCTGATGCTCTGTTCCTTCTCTTCTACGGCCTGTATTGCTGCCACCATATCATTACTCCACTGTTTACGCTGCTAAATTATAAAATCCAAAGTGGATTTAGTCAACCCACTCCCTGCAAGTCTCCTCTCAACTGCCCTTAGCCAGAAAAACTCACCTGAAACTGTCATAGTGTGCCTGTACTTCTATTGCCTGGCTCAAGAAAGATGAACAAAACAGCTGTCTCCAGATTCTGCTGTGTAACTTCCAACTCTGATGACGTACAGACACCGTCAAACCTCCAAAATAACCGCACGTGCATTTTTTAGCTACTGAGCGTGCATGAAAGTATGTGTAAGCATTACGATGAGATGGTGATAATAAATTTGGTACATGGGTTGGCAATAATAGTGAACCTGCGCTACTTGCATACGTATGTTTGTTGATACTCCTTCCATGTAGGGATTCTGGGGGCAATTTCTGGTTACCTGTTTCCTCCAAAGATCACTGAGTCTCAGCCTGTGTGGAATCTGGCTGCTCAGCTAGAGCAGCTGCTTTATCCACCAGCAGGCCCAAGAATTGCAACTGAGGATCCAGAATTATTTCAAAAAGTGATGAATGAGTTGCATATGTTTGAACAGGTAAGCCTTTAGCTAATATAAGCTCAAAGAAACTTTTATCTGTACTGAAAGATGTTCTCATCAAAGATCACTGCTTGCACACTGTTTTGGAATTTTCATGGATGGTGTGTTACAGACTAGAGTTCCTGTCTTTCAGGGTGGTAGGCAGATACTGTATTTTATATGTGGACAGTATGCATTTAGTCTCCTGCAACGCATTAGCAGTCAAACCTATGGGCACTTAGTACGTACTCTATAATTATGGTCAGTGCAGAATCCTATAAGAATCTTGTCCTGTAGCTGGGTCCAGAGATTTTACAGCCTAAAAAATAAGCCAAGTTGTATGACAATCATTCTTCAAAAAATGCATCATAAAATTGATGTGAAGCACATGTCTAGTGTGATAGAAAAACAAAGACCATAACAAAACCCATAAGAAGCCATAAGAGAGAATTTGGTATAGCCTTACTTAGTCCTTGGCCAAATTGTTAAATTATGTGAAAGTGCATTGATGAAGCTTTATTTGTTCCGATAGGCTAGTTCATTCAAGCAGAGTGCTCCACAAGAAGCACTAACAATGCTAATAAAAGGATGCCAACCCAACTTTGCGAGAGACTTTCCACTCTACATTGCATTGACATATCGTACAATTGTGCTGTAAGTTATCTCATATGCGACAAGAATTTAGACACTGTGCTAACTGATATTATTTACTATCCGTAGGAAAAAGAGCCACTACAATTGTGATGCACTAAAGAAATTTGTGGACACTTGTGTGAATCTCTTTGGAAATCTGGATCCTAATGAAGTTGCCAATACACTACATGGTTTATTTGGAAGGTACACACATCACTGTGGGATTATACACTATGTGCAAAGGAAGCTGGATAACCTAATACCACGCATAAAATATATAAGAAGATATTTTCTATCCACTGCCCTGGCTATAGTAGTTATTGCTAGTCTTGTAACCCTTTTGAAAATTGAATAGCACTTCTTATTATATGATGAAAGAGCACTCTGCATGCTCCCAGTGCCCAGGTTTACAGACATTCGGTGAGCATTTTAATTGGGTTCAGCTATCTTCTATTATGATGATAATGGAAGAGTTCTGGACACTTGTTGACTTATGTAGTAGAATTTGAGATAGAGGTCAATTTATAGGGTTGCATCTACCAGCACCAGCCCTTTAGAAACACTCCAAGACGGCCATTTTCATATAACTTGTTCTTATCATGCAATAGGGGCACCTTTACCTTCTACTGCAATCTCAAATACAAACATGAATCTGATTATGAGCAGCCTGATGAGAAGGAAGTGCTTTTGTTCCTCAAGTCTGCGTTTGGCAATCTTATGATCGGACTAAAGCCTGATAAACCTCCTCGCATCTATCCCAAAATGCTATGGAGTGAGTACGATTGTTGTGTTAATATGTATTAAATGGTCCTTGTAATCTTGAATTTCTTACCGTGTATATAGTTGCTACCTACTTAAAGTTTTGTTCATTGTGGCAAGGACAAATACCTCATGGAAATACATGGCGTGAACACTTACTGAAGGTCCAGTATTTTAATTGTATCACCTGTATGGTAGTTTAGTGTCACATAATTATTTTCTTTTTCTGATTAGGAAGCCCATATATATCCAATGGATACCGACAATATCAATGGAGTAACAAAAGCCATGGTTTTGATTCAAGCACTGGAACTGCCAGTGCAATTTACCTTTAATACCGGTTTAATTGGAGAGTTGCTAGCTCCAGACAATTACAGCAAAGCTCGCTTCTTCTACCAACAGAGGTAATGAATATACACACAATTTTGAGGCTGCTGAAGACATTCAGTAGCATGATGGAGTAAGTAATGGATTTTTGAACAAGAGGTATAATCGGATGCACTAGTACCATATATATAAATTACTGGAAGTGGGTGGGGCCTTTGATCAAAAGTTCGAAGTTTGGAGTTTCTCTGTTGCTTGGTTCTGGAGCTATAGCCTTCCAAAGGTAAAATCCAAATGTATCAATGATCAGACAATTGTAGGTATTGCCGGACTCCGTTCCCTGTTTCTTCTCTAAAGCAACTTTCGGTGAGATTTATGCAACATTTGGAAGCTCCGTGATCTTGCTGCTACATTCAACCTTTCGTAATCGTAACTGCCTCAAGCACTGAGAGGTATTGCTGAATGTGGAGCAGGGTCACTCTCTCTATAATCGGACGGTTGTCTTTTTTCGTAGATGCCCCAAAATACTCTCTAGTATAATAATACAGGTCTTTAGCAGCATAACGGTTTATGTAAGTCTTATGTTTATATGTTGCATTGTTCTCGAGATAAAGAAAAACTTTAGCAATTTTTAAGTTCATGTTCACTGAACATGATGTTAAAAGTGCTGGAAAATTGAAGCAGGCGAAACAGCTCTATCTCAAGAATGACATGGCATATAAGCATAGAACGTGCACCATTATGCTGCTAAGATCTGTACATTCAAATGATTGCTATATCCTAGCACTAGAGAGCATTTTAGGGCATCTACGGCCAAGCAACGCGGGAACACCAAACTTGGAACTCAGAGTGCAAAGGGTCTGCAGAATCGATCAAAGGCCCCACCCACTTCTGGTAATTTATGGATACAGTGTTAGCGCGTCCAATTATACCTGTCATCCTAAATCCATTACTTACTCTACACATCATTCCTGATACATTTAAGTAATAACTCATGCAATCATTTCTTAAACCTTAGTCATGCAATTATTGCATTGGAGAGCTATTTTACTTCTGACGAAGATTTTATGAAACACATTCTGATAAGACTGCGAGAACAAAGTGAGATGGCGATCAAAAAGAAGAGCAAATATTTGAAGAATTTTAGCGCTGATGGATCCAGACCTCATGCAGTCAAAGATGTAAGCATCACTTCATTACTTTTCTTTTCATATGACTTTGAATGTTTATTTCTTTTATAGGCTCTCGGCCTTCTTGATTCAATGCTACATATTGTTACAGCTAAGAAATGGACATTTTCAGTACTTGATCAAGAGGTCCAGCAATGGCTTCTACTTCTACTTACTCTAGTAGACTATAAACAGAGTCCTCAAGATTGTTTACAAGAAATGTTGTCTCCAACATACCTTGTAGTGAAGAATTACAACGGCTTTATTTGTGACAAGGTACTATATTACCAGTGTAGCAAAATGTGATTAAACACAGCACTCTAGTGACTCAAAGGAATTCACCAATAGACTGTTGGAATATGATTTTATCCTTTTAGATTGTTGAACAAACAAGAGCAAGTTTAAGAGAAGTATCTGTGCAACAGTTTCTACCACTTTACGAAGTTGCATTTCACATTTGGCCGTGTCAAGTAAGCATATATTATGAGGAATTTTGATACTGCTGTAGATGGCATGCACATGATAATAGTTTGTCAATCCTGCCAACAGCTCCTGGAAGAGTACCTGGATAAATATATGAATCCTTCTGAAGTTAAATTTTCTGATCCAATTTGGAAAGTATTACTTAGTGATGCTGTAAAAAGGTAGGATCAAGAACAAATATTTTATACGTTTATGGAGTAGTAACTACAGGGAATGGGAATTATAACAGCCTACGTATATTATATTGATAAACCATTATGCATCAATTGAGGATACATGGAAAGACGACTTGCAAATTTCATTTGGCATAAAAGTTCAATACATGCATAAGCGTTTCACTAGGTTCAGTATCTGTACTGCCAGATCTTTTGGGTGTAGCAGTAATACGACCTAACTTTTCAAAGTCTGAATTTGTTAAGGTTTTACATCAGAAAGCCATCGATATTGATATGGTATACTGTACGCAGCTCAACGCACATGTCAGCAGAGGTGAGCATTGTCCTCTTTTTGTGTCTGGCAGTCTGAGCAAAGGCACTAGTAATTAAGTATCCTTGGTCCGAGCACGAGACTTTGACCGCAAACTAAATTAGCAAAAAAGTAGTTCGGCTTTGGCCAGACCAGCCGGTACGGCTCCTACGCTTATGTGCACATTAACATAAGGTACCCTGTTAACATGATAATTTCAGCTTTCAATTTTATTCTAACCTGTAGTAAATCCTAGCCCATGTGTACTATTATGTACGTACATGGTGTGGTACTTATATTATATTCACTGACGCATTATGATGCCTTTTCGTAGATTTCCAGGTGCAGCTAAGCAAAAGATGCTACACAGGTTTTTCATGCGAGTTGCTGCTGAAAACCACAACAAAGCTTCAAATTACATCCTTGAGCTCCTACAGCTTGGAGTACATGGACTCTTTTCTGTACATGACAGCAAAGATGGACAACAACCAGAAGATCAAATAGCAGTTATAGCTTTTGAGCATGAGCTTCAAAATTTCATTTCAAAGAATGTCCAGAAAAGTAGACTACTTTTTCTGACGAAACAGATGATGGTGAGTTGGATAGACTTATAATATCTAATATTTATAGTGATCACAGAGAAAACCCAGGTTTACTTAATTCACATTTTAAATAGTAGCCACATTGCCGGTGTCGCCCTCCAGCTTTTCATCACTTTTGATACAAAAAGTTTCATACTGCGGACAGTGAAAAGCTGGAGAGAACAAGGATATTTGCATAGTGATAACCCTTAAAAATAGTCATCAGTAATTCAATTTTGCTCTTTAAGATGCCTCTTTATTTGTTTATTAGAAGTATGTTAAAGACAAACAGAACAGCTTTCAAGAAGTTGTTTTAACAGCAGTGCTCAAGGTGCGTATGTCAACTTACTATTTCAATAATCTAATTTATAGAGCACTATTAAAGTCACATTTTCATTACAGGTAATGATTCCAGATGCCAATGATCTTCTAGAAACTCACACACTGAGCTCTGCTATTGACACTGCTGCTACTGTACTAAAGAATGATCCAACATGGCCACAACAAAAGCAACTTTCTGTCAAACAGGGGTTTTGTCTGAAGTTCATTAATGCTTGTTGTTTAAGAATTCCAGTCTCCACTACTTCATATGAATGGATAACAACTTTTTCATCCATCATTTTCCAAATTGGTAGTATTTTCTGCTCTTATTCTTCAATGAGAGGGAAGCAAACTTTACTATGTGATTCAATTCCACCAGAAGTCACAAGGAATGATTCTGTCAGAGAGTACTTTACATGGATTCAGAAGCTCCATGCTATGCTTTCATATTGGAAAAATAGACTTGACAATGAAGATGCAAACTATGATGAAATTTACTGGTATTGCCAAAATCAACGCCAAATTCACAACCTTGCTCAAGCTGTTTCTGCAAATGGTATTGTGGTCACTGCTAAGAAGCTTTCTGATTTACGCTCTGCTTTCCTGCATTATTTTGAACAGCTGAATCAGCTCCTACTGAGATACATTTCCACTGATCCTAAAGGAGGGTGGTAAGTTGGGTACAGAGTACATGCACCCTTTGATGTGGTTTTTACATCTATCATTTATACATTTACAGGTGTTCTTTGATCCGTGTACTTTCTCAATATGGAATAGAACTTTCTCAGAACATCAATTCAGTGCTTGAAAGTCGTGTTGTTTTCCCAGATGAGTACAAACAGAAATCCACTGGCTTAAAGCTTGTAATCAATACTCCTTCACCCTGCACTGGTGGAAACTTCAGGCCACATAAGCAGCATATTCATCTCTGGCTCACGAAGACTATGAGTTTACTTGTGCTCCATGCTCTTGTTCAAGACCTAACCACATTCCTAAACCCACTAGAACGATATGTGAACCACCTTGTTTATTTCACATTGAACCCTAGTAAATTCTTCAGTGCTTATATTCGGCATCAACTTAATGATAAAACAGGTGATGCAAAATCTGCTTCAACTCACATATTAAAAGAGGCTCTACAGGAAACGGATTCACTACTGATTAAAGTTCTACATGGAACAGCAATGTATAGTGAAATAACAGCTGCCGGTTCTCTTGTACTGGAGTCCCTTGATATAGATGGAGAATTCAGCAATCTGTTACAATGCTCACGATTTTCCTTTTGTGATACTCCAGGACTAACTGGAATGAAAAATCTATTGAAACTCATTCAGTTTGCATCTCACATTCGAACTATTAACAAAGTTTGTCAACAATATCAACTTGCAAACTGTAAAAATGATCCTCAACTAGAAGTCCTCAATAAAGTGGCTGAAAAGCTGAGTGAAAAAGCAGAAAGAGACAAACTAACTCCAGAAGAGGCTCAGCCAATGTGGCAGGTAGTCTGTAGCGCACTCTGCCTTAAAGAAGATGCAAATCCAAAGAGCCTAGAACTGTTTCCAAAAGTTGCAGACAGTACTGATTTCTATCAGTTTCTTGAAGAAAAGCAATTCACAGGCACAAAGGGAAGTGCACGGTTTCATCAACAATTTGAACTCATTACTGCACAGTTACAACATGAGGAATATCGTGACGTGGTTCTTAATCACCTATTAGCAGCTTTTAGATTTATTGCTCCTTTCTTGGACCGTAGCCACAGCCTAAAGTCTCTAATGTTAGCTGTAGCTGCTCTTGAGCTGCCTGAAGGACTTCCACAACTTGAGACTGTGAAATGTAACATGCATCAGATTCGATACTGGTTTTCTCAAGCTGAAGACACACTAGAGAATGTCTCCAGAGAGCTTGACGATATTCTACACAGTGGAAGGTATCATATAATTAGTTCCTTGGTTTCCGGAAAGAACTGTTTGCATCTAGTGTTAGAGTATGAGTGTTCTAGAGCAATTCCAGTAAGGAGGCCCAGGAGAGGCACTTTAGATGATTTGGGAGTAGATGCTGGAATAGCAATCCGGCAAGCTAGGACACAGCCTCAGGCAGTCAATGAGAAACTTTCAAGTGCACAAGTTGATGATTTTGTTCGCCAGCTTGGATTTTTGGATGCTAATAAAGATGAACAAAGAGTCCAGGACTTCCTTCATCTAAATGAGGTAATTGTAGCAATAAAATTACAGTTACTCACACTACCTGCACTAATACATTATTATGACTCTATCCATGCAGGTTGCCTACAGGCTATTGGAATTGTTTATGAAGCTCAAAGAACTAGGTCATCCAAATTTATCACAATCACAGTTTGAATATACTCTTGAGTGCTCAGTTTCTCCTACTATTGCAGATCAAGAGGTTGGTAATATAGGTGACCGTTAGGGCTACTCATCTACACTGTTCAATACTTTTGTACAGGTGCTGAAAACAGAGCGTGCCCTGACAGAATGGACTAACAAAGTAGCAGAGCTCCACAGCAGTTATAAGTGGCTCCTGTTTTTTAGAATTCCTAAACTCATGATTCTTTATGACTTCTTACAAGCAGACAAGCCCTGTTTATCTAATATTGTTCGAGAAATTAGCTTTCTCTTTCAGAGAGATGCTGTTTGCAGAGCACATCTTCAAAATACAGTTATGGTAAGCCAGTTTATTGACCTTGTAAAGGTGATTATACATGAGCTAATGTATTCATGCTTTGTACATTTTTCTCGAATACATAAAGAACAAGTACATGTACATTTCCAGGGTCATTACACATAATATTAGCAGGATTATACTATACAAAGCTTCGCTACTCAATAAGTGTATTACTGGTATCAGTACTTTGTAGGGAAACAAGCTTGCATGTATTAGTCACAGATTAGCTAGTTGCTTCAAGTGATTGTGAATATTACTACCGTTATAATTACTTGTCATAACTGAGTATACTAGCTTCAATTCAAATGCTCCTGGCAGGCACTAAAGCAGTTGAAAACTGTAAGACTGTATATTAATTATACCATACTAAGCCTGGACAGTCTTGAGTACCCACTAACATGGAATTGAATCTGCACAAATCACATACGTAGGCTGTTTGCAAGCACTGTATAAAAGTGACTGTGGATCATGCACGTGATATAATCATGGCATGTAATGAGTTAACCTGTCTAAGGATGTACGCTTGTACCAAGGGCTCCCTTGCTTAGATTTTTTCTCACAGCCATGGAAAACCGCTGTGAATTAACATTTGGTCGTAGACGAGGTATGAGATTCCAATTTGTTTAGTGGTAGTTGCTAAAAGTACTTCAGATGTGCTTGCTTGTACTTCCTATGGTCACTGTACGTATATTACTATCTTTCCTGAAGAAAATGAACTTGCTAAAATGAAATTTTTATCAGGGTATATTGCACACTATCTTTGTACCTGAGAGCTAAAAGAACCGATTTATAGCTGTATACCTTCAAGACATGCTATATATTGTGTATAACTACTGGCATGCATGCACTCTAGCATAATACGTTTTATCATAATTTTGTAGAAAACAGAGAGAATAACCCCACTGATGCTGGCCTGTCATGATGGTCGCAATTATGCTGTGAAAATGCTGCTTGAGGGTGGAAGTAATGTGAATAAGTACAGCAAGGTTCGTAAATTATTTCTACTTCGCTTGAACACTTTTCTGTTCTGAGACACACTGGTATCTGTATGAAGAACGTCATTTTATGAATATTCACATTTATTTTTTGATTTACATGAGAATAAAATTCTGTTGTTATTTGTGTTAGTGTTTGACATTAGATAAGGACAGAGTTTCTGGAATCAGCACAATTTGCTTTAGTTTTCCACTTGCAGTACTCGTCAGAAGTGGGTGAATTAGGTAAAAAGTGCTATATCGTTATGAGTATGGCTATTTCTACTATCCTGTGTACATCCTACATTGTAGCCGCGTTCCCTGGCCTCCCCGCTCTGTGCATGTTACATAATGCGAGTGAGAGAAGTGAGTGAGAGGAAAAGTGGGGAAGGCCTGGTATCATTGATCATGTGCTGTGACGTAGGGTAGCTTTAGGGTAGACTCAATTAACTGGTTAAGTGTGATGCTTAGCACCATGCCCACGCATTCTGTCCCCTCCAAGATCCTGACTCTCAAGAGGATCTTGGAGGGGACAGAATGTGTGGGCATGTTGCTAAGCTATGCACTCAACCGGTTAAGTGAGTCTATCCTAAGTCTACCCTACGTCATGGCACGTGATAAATGATAATAGGCCTTCCCTGCTTTTCCTCTTGCTTGCTTTGCTCGCTCGCATTATGTAATATACATGGAGCGGGGAGGCCTGACCTATATTGTGCTTGGCTATATGTCTTGGTTGAGTGTAGCTATTTGTACTTTGTTCCAGCCATGAAAGGCATCATATGGCTTATTGCAATACTCTCATGTACATTATAGTCAAATACTAAGTCTAATGTTTGCTTACATGTATCTACGTAGGAGCGCCAGTTTACTGCTCTTATGGTTGCTGCACAATCTGGCCATACTGAAATTGTGAAGAAGTTGATAGAACATGGAGCCAACATTAGTGCAAGGAATAAGGTACAGCTATGTTTTGACCCAATTGCACATTTTCTTTGTTTGCATAATTGGGGCAAGCCTGAGTGAGCCCCTGGTGTGCTCTGTTAAGAATGCCTAAACAGTTTTTATGTCATCCTTGTCAATAGGATGGGTATACTGCACTCGATTTTGCATCTGCAAAGGGCCATGCAGAAATGCAAGAGCTATTGAAACAAGTAGGTCTACCACAAGAGCACTCAGAGGTAATTAAATGTATCCTGGAAATAGAATTACTGAAGGATTCTGATTATGCACTGACATGTCTAATGTGTTTACTTTCTACAGATTGCTATAGAATCTAGCCTGTTAAAAGAAGCAGCAGTAACACAAAAACCTGCTATGGATGTAGTTGGATCTTTTCTAAACAATCTCTTTAGTGAAAGTGGTATATTAGACTGCTCACTGCCAATGCAACCCAGCAAAGTGTCTACTCCACTAGAGCAAACACTTTTTAGTTCATCTAGCACCTTCCACAGTGCCCCTGGCTACTCTCAGGAAAAGATCATAAGGCTTGTTTTGAAAATCTATGGTGGTTCTCCTGAAGCCTTTCAAGTTCTTCGCTGTACTGCAATGACTACAGAGCAAGATTTAAGGCTATTCATGAAAAGAGTTATACAGCACCCAATGTGCCAGTACCTCATACTTGAAGTTAACATCCTACCATTCCAGCTTCAGGAAGTATGTTTTTCTCTTATTATATCAGTATATATTCTCTTAAATAATCTTCAATGCTGTTTGTTTTTAGATTCTGCTGCGACTTTATTTGGAACTGAGACAGGAACATTTTGAGGATGGACAAACATGTTTACACTTCATAGAAACAGCTCCATCAATACTCAGAGAAGTGCCATGGCTCACTATTGTGGAGCATAGGGTTAGATAATTTTTGGTTGTGTTACTGAATTAGCACTAGCTATGCCGTAAGCACCCTTCAAAATATGTATAAATATTAATATGTATGCCACAAGTTAAGTGGCCTGCTTAATTTTGTATCTTCCTAGAAATATCCCTAATCAAACACCCGAACTGCTAGCTGCTAACCTAAGAAAAAATGAGCTACTGACCTTTTTATACAAAAAAACTAACATTAAACGGTATTAATATACTAAGCTTCTGACAGTACAGAAATACTACGTAACTAAGAACAGATCATGATGTAGAATTTACAAAAAAATTGTAAACTTTTACAAAGGAGCACCACAGAATCATAAACATTTCCAAATTATGCATAGAGTCTTAAATTTCTAAGTCGATTACCATTACCAGTGGTTTTTCCACAGTGTTCTAGAATCATCATCATATGTATCTTTTGTGGCAATCTTTTACTAAACGAATACATATCTCTCTTGGATTGAGCAATTAAGTGATCATTTGAGCTATTAGCAGGGAGGGAGGCTAGTACATTTTAGTGCTCTGATCTTGCTGCAGCTGCATATGCAGTGGAGTTTGAAAGAGAAGCTAGAGTCTCGTTTGAGCTTTTCTAAGAACTATTCTGGATGTAAGACTGAGCAATCAGCTATCCATTTCTACACTATAAAACGGTCTTGGTGTATTTAGTTTAGTTGAATTATCTAGTCAGAGACTAGAAAGATAATGCTTCTGTATTTGTACATGTATATTTAATTTTCATTAACTCAGAGTAGTCCCCATCAGAAGTGCCAAAACGCTTATGAATGAGGACTGGCTTTGATGCATTGTGTATATCCCCACCCTCCCCCACAACTATATATGCTGTAGCAGGAGCCTATGAGCGCGGCGAAGCCGCGCGAAGGAGCTTACAACTTCAATGAGAGCTGTGATTCAGACATGGTAAGTGGATCTTTGCCTTATATGGAATGTGTGTTTACAAACTGCACTCTTGCGGATTCAGGGCTAGTAGTGAAGCCAGACTAATTAGTTGTTCAATGGCATGGTAGCAGCTCTACTCTATGAGATGTGTATGTATGGAGTTAGACGCTCCTACTCACCTATGGGGTTCATGGGCTCCTGGCTGTAGTTATATCTGAATGGTTATTGCAAACCCTCTTGAAGTTTACTTGATGTTTTATTTCTTTATTAAAGGAGGATGCTGTCTTATTAGAAGCACCTCTGAAAGCAAATGCTGATTTCAAGTGCATACAACTAGTGTATGGTCTTCCAGGTAAATTGCAAGTATAGTATATTGTATATTTGTTTTAGTCCTTTTTTGGAATGAGGTATGCAGAGGCCAGGAAAATAGCCACATGCCCTGTAATGCGCTGTAGCCAATTTTAAGAATGCGAATGCTTACCAGTACAGGAGGGTTATATAAATGAGGACTTGAAATACCAATCACATCATACATGAGATTTAGATGGATAACTTAAATCCATGCAAGGTACCCGTTTACTAGCCTTGCTCCTGGCGCCAATCATAATACATGTACAAATTTAAAACATTAATTGCAGTACAAACTGGCACTTCTCTTCCTGCTATACTGGAGAAGACAAACTCTACAAATATAAGACCATTTTCATAAAAAAATTGAAAATGTTTTGGAATTGTATCTCTTTAACAGCTATATATTTGATATAGCCTATCTCTGTGCTAATAATACATGGTGCCCATGTCTTAGTGTATCAGTTAAAGAGGGTAAACATGAGTATTTTCTGATACCCTCACTGTAGGGAATGGAAAAACACACTACACAACTAAAATACTGAAGACGGTTTCAGAGCGTGACCAAGTTACAGTTGCAGTCAATGAAGCATTTACTTGTATCAATGCCATTGAAACATTGAGTTCCCTCCAACTGGATGCATCTGGATGTGTCATATTCTTTAATTTCACAATGCTTCCCCCAGTGGTAAGAGTATCTGGAATGGCCAACTGTATATACATTAGACACCGCTTTATTCTGTAGCTCATTTTCTAGTAGTACGCATAACTCTAAACTGATGCATCCACTAATTATGTAGCAACTGTGCGAGTATACATCTGGTTGATTTTATAGGAATCTGCCCACGAAAAAGAGAAAGCACAATACTGCAAGTTGATGCAAGAAATTGGCTGGTTTTTCTTTGATCTGTTGTTTTTGGGATATGTAGAGGATCCAGCCACTGGAAAGTCTTTCCAGGTTCCTGGTGGCTTATCATGGGCAATGTATATCGAGGTAAGATAATTATATACTATCCTGATTAGTAGATAGGTATGGAGAAAGTTCTATTGTGTATAATATTATTATAGAGCTTGTCTAACTCATGAAGTGCACAGTTGTGGGCACATAGTCTACCTCCTATTTGTATTTTCAATTTATTTAGGTTCCTTCCAGAGCTAACATGTCACCTGAGGAAGCTCTTAAGCATTTTAAAGAAGAAGTGCCCACATTAGGCCTCCTTGGCAGCTCACATTTGATTGATTCCACTTGTGATTACAGCATTGATGATGATGTTCAGCTTGTATGCAAGTATTTGAAAGCTTATGAGTCAAAGAAGATTAATACACTGTACAAAGAAGGTATTGTTTTTAAACATACATTTAATATGGTAACTGCTAGATTTCTGTCTGTTTATACAGGTGGATCTCTTGTAAAGTTTAGCAACCAACCTGAGTTATCAACTGAAGAATGCAAGGCACTTCTACAGAAATACATGCCTCAGCACATCAAAGAGAATAAGATTACCCAGAAAGTATTTGTCAAGTGAGTGTTATAGAAGAATTGTATGTGTAGTATTAGGAGTCTAATAATTGTTGACAGTAGCAAGCTTGCTGATAGCTAGCAATGAGCATACCAAACATATACACACCAGCAAGTTAATATCCTAAAATTTAACTAACCCAGAACCTGTTAACCATGCATAGCAATGCTGCTGGAGAAGCTACGGAAAGTGGCTAGTCTGTGGGGGGCTGATATCTCTATCTCTAACACATTTTCGAAGATCAGCCATGGCTGCTACAGGGGAGTAGACAGACAAGCTGTGCTACTTGAAACTCACATTTGCATAACTCGATCATGCCGTTCATTTCTAGTGCTCATATCTCTACTTACGCATAGGCTACACAAAGTCTACTGACCTGGGAGCTATTGTAGGCCTTCCTTGGTAAAACTATGTAATAGACTTGTTCAGCTCTTTGACTCTTCGTGCGACACATATTTACAGACAGCATCCAAGTAACTGCCAGAAATGCCATTATGAACACATGCCTTGCCGACCCCGTAAAGAAACATACAAAATATATATGTGTTGTTTTCGCCATAACTCCTCACAGAAATTGAAAGCAGGGAAGCTTAGTTTTTACCCAAGGAAATGGTATATGTTTCACTCTATGTGACAACCCCCTTAAAGTTTTATACTTGTATTCAGACTTACCACCAAGAGAAATTAGCAGTAAGCCTCCAATTTTACAGTTTGAATGTTGTTTTGAAGGTCTGGAGGGATAGTAGAGATGATTGCAGTAAATACATGTATCTCCTAACTTTGCATAGGTATATGAAAAGAAGATGCTTGTTTCTTGACAATTTACCAGCATTTAACTATAACGCTGGATGTGGTGAGTATGTTAAGGCAAAAGGACGTAAAAAGCGTACTACAACAGACACTAAACGTTTGGGTTCCACCCTGATGGAGACAATGTTAAAAGAAGTGTCTGACTTCTGTGATCCTGCCATCAAAGAAAGTTGGTCACAAAGACCTCACCAACAAGTAAGTGTATACTTGTTTCTATTCCTAGGTGTAGATTTCAGCTCTTGCAGTGCTGGGCAATCAATACTAGAAAAGAAATAAACAATGTTTGGAAATTTATTATCACAATAAATTGCTTGTACATCAGTGTACATATATTTATGCTGTGGAGGCTACCAAAGTGTTGGATTGAAGGGTGACAATAATGACTCTTGTGACTTTAAGATATTTCGATAGTCAGGGATATTGATTGTCATATGTCCCTCAACAATCATGATATGATCATCACGAATATTATCCAGCACTAAGTTCTTGTGTATCTAGGCTGAGTTTGGCGTTTAAAGTAATGAAAATACCTTGCTTATTTTATGCATTATGAGAGGTTGTTTGTGTCTTACAGCTGATTTATGACTTTAAGGATGGTGGTGGCAGTCTAGATTTGATATCAATGTTGCCTGATGATTTACCAGAGAAGGATAAGATGAGATTTAACAAAATTGGAGTTCAAATTCCTTCAATGGCGTAAGTAACATTACATTGTTGTTGTAATGTTGTAACGTATTATAACTACTCTTGCTCTTCTTTTCAGGGATTTATATTCCAGAACACTGTTGGATACATACTTATCGAGAGCGCTCAATGTTCCTCTCAAGAATGGTTGCCTTGCTCCAGTAGATGAAAGGCAGTATGTTCTTACTCTGGACTATACCCTGAAAATGCTTAACATACATGAGCGATATGAATGTGGGGTTCCTGTTATCATTGAGGGAGAAACGGGAGTTGGGAAGACAGCCCTTGTGGGAATGCTTTCTCAGCTCTGGAATCACTCCTGGCTATCACAGTGGGACCTAAGTAAAGATCGAATTGTGGATTCAATGAAGAGAAAACTAGGAGGTATTCATTAATGCTTGATAAAACTGTCATTACTAGTGCGCATGCTCTGACATGATAATTTTTTTTTAGATCCATCGTTGGACACTGTTGATGAATCTTTACGTGCAATATGTGTGGAAGCTGTATATAACTTGAGTGCAGGAAATTTAAAGGATGTTTCAGAAGATATACTGGATTCTATAGGACAGCTTCCTTGTAGTGGTAGCCCATATTACGTAGTCCTCAATGGACTATTAAAGGTTTTGGATGGAGACCCCATTCTTTCGATGCTGGATATTGAAAGCGAGATACTTACTGAGGCTTTCAATACTATTTCCAGGGAAAATTGCTCATCTAAGGTAAAACTATCTTCCTAAGATAGAAAAACAATGTATCGGACTAATTTGAGTAGAAATTTATATTGTACTGCACAGCTGGACATCACTATTGCTGCCCTTGTTTATTAGCCTGCCACAAACTCTCCCACCACAGTCCACTGCACACCTGTTGCACATCCTCTTTAATGCCAAGATGAAGGCTGCCTTCCACAAACTAAATATTCATGCAGGTAGCTTTGTCATCATTCATTTATATCCAATTAGTTGTATAGTACCTCTTCCTTTACTACCATAGCCCTACAGCCAAAGCACATAAAACTATTCTTCAAAGAAGTTTTTATGCAAGCTCAAGAACTTCAAACATCATATGATGCCGGTGATGAATCTAAGCGACGAAGTTTCAGAGTTCCCTTTGTTACTGTAAGTTAAACAACTGTTTAGTTACATTAGCACTAGTGTAATTGTACGTTGAATTGTAATTCATACAGGCATATTTGGATGAAATTAACACAGCATCATGCCTGGGACTTTTGAAAGAAATAATTATTGACCGAACAATTGATGGAAAGGTATTCACTACCAATCAAACAAATGAGGTATAAATTAACAGTGTTCGTTTTCCTCCTTGCAGCCTATCCCCAAAAATGTATTCATCATTGCATCTTGCAATCCACATCGAGGAGACATTCTTGCAGCTATTGAGGATCAAGAGGCATGGCTGAAAGGAACTTATTATGTCCGAAAACTGCATCCTACCCTCCAGTTTCTCATGTGGGACTATGGATCCCTTAACGTATACCAAGAACAGGAGTATATAAACGCAAAGCTTAAAATACTGAATCGAAGTAAGTCTTCCGAAGAAGCAAGCTTGACTGATCTTATTGTTCAAAGTCAACAGAAAATGCGTGAGTATGCTTTTAATCAGCTGCAAGGATTGCGAACTGTCAGCCCACAAGTGGCGAGGCTTTGTGCAAGGAGTTCAGTTAGTCAGAGGGACATTCAAAGGGTCTTTACCTTTTATCAGTGGCTAATGAAACTTTATACCAAATTTAATCCCCATAAGGAGCAATGTGAAAAGTACCATCGCCGTGCAGTTATGGTATCACTTGGGATAGTGTACTTTATGCGACTTAATTCCAAACACCGCAAGGAGTATCGGCAGTACCTTGACAACTTTGATCGCCTATCTGGAGAAATAACTTTTTCTCAAGCAATAGAAGAGGAACTGACATGGTTTATTGAACAAGTTGAACTCCCTCCCAATATTGCTAAAACTGAAGCTCTTAAGGAGAATGTTTTTGTTACTATTGCGTGTGCAGTAAATCATACACCCCTAATCATAGTAGGTGATCCTGGCTCCTCAAAAACTCTTTCGTTTAATGTTGCAATTGCCAATCTCAAAGGGAAAGAGTCCAGAAACGCACTTTTTCGAGATACAGATGTATTTCAGGCACTTGACCCTCATTTTTATCAATGCTCTCGGCGAACTACTTCAAATGAAGTAGAAAAGGTTTTTACCAGAGCTATTAACCGGCAAAAAAGTCTGGCAAAGATTCCCCTACCTATATACTGTGTAGTTTTTATGGATGAAGCGGGTCTGCCTGAAGATAAGCTTGAATCACTCAAGGTTTTGCACTACTACTTGGACAGACAAGAGGTTTCCTTTGTAGCTATTAGCAATCACATCCTTGATGCTGCCAAAACTAACCGAGCAGTCAGCCTCTTCCGACCAAAAGCCAAAGATGAAGAACTTCGTGAGCTTGCAAAGGAGAGTATTATTCCAGCTGGTCAGCAACAATCAAAACTTCATGATAAACTAGTTACTGATTTATGCCGATCATACAATGCTGTTGTCAGTGATAGTAGATTCAAAAATCTGTTTGGCTTACGAGATTTTATTCATTTTGTAACCTATTTACGTTGCAAACGAAAAGAATTCTTGAATGCACAACTTGTGCTAGAAGCTCTGGAAAGAAACTTCAATGGGACAGTGAATTTTAAGGAGTTGTGTGACATTTTTAAGGTATGACTGTGTAGTTACTTCACAGAGCTTTAGTTAATTTTCATATTATTCTTTAATTTCTTATTAGGTTCCTATGGAGACACTCCAATTGAGGAGTGTCCTTGACATTCTCAAGGACAGCCTGGCAGATCGTAGCATTACACAAGGAGATGACATCCATAGCAGCATTCAGAATGAAGTCCGCTACAAACTCATTATTGACCCAAGTGAAGATGACTCTCTGGTGAGACTTTTGTTAACCCATGATGTCTTGCAGAGGAAGAGCACGCGTCTTTATATTTGCAGTGATTTTCCTGGAGATGACCAATTAAGGGTAGGTTGTCTAATCTATTGTTAAGCATTCTAACTTGTTATTTAGTTTCTGAATTTGCTTTATTTCAGGTGAATACCATTGCCCAGATTCGGCACTCAGTCGCAGCTGGTCACACCATCTTATTGTGCCAGACTGATGAAATACATGAAAGTTTTTATGACCTCTTCAATCAGAGATTTCGTAGCATCGACGACCCAGAGGATGGTACCCGCTTTTACACAAATATTGCTATTGGGGCTCATTCTAAACCATGCCGAGTACACCCTGACTTCCAGTGTGTGGTGGTGATCAAGGAATCAGAGGTTCAGAACACTCCTGCCCCTTTTCTCAATCGCTTTGAAAAGTATTATCTAACACACAAGAGTTTACTGCACACTACACTCAGTAAAATGCCACCTTGTCTCAGAATAATACTAAAAGCAGCATACAGTAAGGTGAGTTCCTCATTCTTCAACTATGTAGGTAAAATATAGCAACTTCTCTTGCTTCTGCGCAGGCTGCTGAATTTATTTCTTGTGTAAAATCATCCTCACTGTATGGATGTACAAGTGAAACTCTAGATTCTTTGATGCTCACAATGCTGCCTGTGAACCACAAATATAAACCCTTATTGGAGTTGCAAACGGATTTAAGTGATCCTATTGATCCATCTGATACAAGAATGATTCTTTTGGAAGCTCTGCTACAGATGCTTCAACAGAATGCTGGCTTCCACTTCCCCCTGGTATGTATTAACTACACTGTATTTTCCTTATAACTTGTTTCTTTCCATTCCTTCCTTGTTACTATATTTACTGTAGTGTTTAGAAGAGGAAATGAAGATTGATGTCAATCATCTATATGAAATAATACTGAATGATCCAGAGTTTACAGGAGTTATACCAGAGCTGAAGCATGAAAGTATTCCTGCATTGATAGATGAAGCTCTTCATGTACTTCACTATGGTCCAGAGCCTGGTGACAAAGACACACCTTTTTATATCTACACTGATGCACTAATGGTAATTGCAGTCCTGATGCAATGGCTTGTGAGCTATCTCTGTACACAGCTGATGCAGCTGATGACCCCTGAAGCCGTAGCAGTTCACTGCAATCATATTCCAACTGCCTACATTCAAAAGTACCTCAAAGTCCAGCAGCATTTTAATCTTACAGATCTAGTGGAAAATCAGCTCAAGCAACTGCAGAGGAACAACTGGTTAGTGATATTTTAGTAAGCTATGTAATGCTTGTTTTTTGGTATAAGCTGAGAGTAAATAAAATACGATTTTCCACTTACTGTATTAATAAAAAGATTCATTCTACACTTTGAGAACACTCACAGTAATATACCTGCTCTGAAAAAAGGCTCACTTTAGTGGGTAGCTGTCAAAGATGCACAACTCTCTAATGTTTTTATGCATGACTTGAATGAACTGAACTGAATACAGCTGCAGTGATACTCCAGAAATTGTAAGCATTGTTGCCTTACAGTAAGGGAGATATGAGGCAGAGTTTACAATCATTGTATGACTAAATGAGTTCTGAATGCAAACTCCCTGAATGCTGTAATCAGATTCACTGAACCAAATATTTTTGTATCTTTTCAACATTCTGCATGATCAGAATAAGAAATGCTGTTTGGTTGTAGTAGTTTTGTTTAGTGCGTAACTACCAAAGGAATTGTGTACAGACAGCATTGACAGAAGCTACAGCTTGTTATAGTAAAGGACAAAAGAGAAAGTGAAAGGAATGTTTATGCTGCCTGAAAATTATCTGTATCTCGAAAAAGTGCATTTCTGGACTCTTTCCCTTTGAGATTGGCAATTGCAAAGGTAGAACAGTGGCTAGGTTGTGTATGGAAGCCACCCTTTGAGAGTACCTACTGGGAGGGATTTTCTGTCTACTTTCTTTTGTTGACTTTATACTCTGTTAATGTAGGTTTGCAAGCTCATTTTGACTTTTCTGTGCTGTATATGAACTTAAGGGGTGTGGCTTTGGTCAGGCCAAGACTGCCAGCTTTGTGCCCTCCCACTGGTTGTTATAACAGTGAATCTGCCATAGATGATATAGTATACTTGCAGATATTACAAGTCTGGATGCATCAATCACTCCAATCCATATGAAAGTGTAATAGCTATGAATTCACTGACGCTAAAATCCTAAAACAGCAGAATTAGTTGTTTAATAGTGATCATTGAATAACATCAGATATTCCATTCCTTGTCTGTGGGAAATTTTTCTATCAAGTGTGGAAAATACCTGTATGAGTTGACTCTTCCACTTTAACCCCCTGTAGGAATAGCACTGTATGTCCAACAAAGCTTCTCTGCTTTACTCGTTCGTCTCCCTTTATTCATCATCTTCCATCGGAATATCCTAGTTTTCTTGTTACTGAATCAGTCACACCTCATCAGGAATCTCTTAAAAAGTATATATTTTCCGATCTGGAGCACTTGATGATGTGCAAAGTATCCCTCGGACATTCCCAACACAAGCTTGAAAAGCTCCTAGTCAGGTTTGTGAATTCTGACTGTCAGTTGCTGTTACTGATTGCAAACATGCAAGAAATTACAAAAAAGATGATTAACCATCTCCGTATTATGATCGAAGAAGCAGAGAGCAAGACTACAAATACAAATAAACTATTTGTACTTCTGCTTCACTTCCCCCCAGTGATGTTCTTTAGCCCTTGCTACCCATCCCTCTTCTTACAAGGATGGGGACATCATTACCTTGACACGGTAGCATGTGGCACCCTCACAAGTGAAGGTGTAAAAGCTGTAGTAAATATCAAGGAATGGTTTCACTACTCCTGTTTTTCCCAGTCATCTCTCGAGTCTACTGATGGTGATCACATGATTAGTGTACTTGAACAGTTTCTTGCAGAAGCAGTACCAATAATTGCATCCAGAGTACCTCTCATTTTTATTGAGAATGGAACCACAAAGGTAATGGAGGCTTCTCAGAGAACCCAACTTCTAAAGCAACTTCTACACAAGAAAGGATTTGGTGTACTGCTTGCTACTAAATTTCGCTCCTACTGGACCCCTAGAGTAATGGTAGAGCATATACAAAAAGTGCCAAAGTTGATGTATGCTCAGGAATGTACACTAAACATCACAGATTCCATTCAAAGCATTGTCAGATCCACATTCTTTGATTTCTTAGTGTATATCTTTGCTAGGATTAACCAAGAACTCTATCTGAACATCATTCTTGACAAAGATTGCCCTCCTGTTATAGAAGATCTGTTTCTAAAACTCATGCAAACTATTAAAGTTCCAGACTTAACACAATTGAAGGTCTTATGTGCCACACTTAGGCCTGAGTATGAGCCAAATAACGTGAAGTATTCTCCCAGATTTCCATTCTTTAAGTATATATATGACACTGTGGAAAAGGTGATCGATGAAAGCAGAGAAGAAGTAAACCAGCAATTAAATAGCTCCGAATATGCAGTTGACGTGAGCAGTGTCACTACCTCCATCCACTTGACACAGAAGACAGAAGGACAGCAGATGGAGCAAGTCTATAACGAAGTTGTTTTGTCAAGACTGCATAGTCTTGAACATGTAAGTATTAATGAAATACTCATCATTATCCTACTTAATTCAGCTACGTCAGTATTGAAAGCAACTATAGTAGTACCATAATTAATGAGGGCATACATGGTTATCTTCATAGTGCATATTTTTATATTAAAACAGCATGTTCTTTTGTAGTCAACAGTATGTTATATTTATGCGTAATGTAGTATGGACATGGCTTAAGATAAATGCTCATGTACTGACAAATATCACTCAACATGTTTGTATGGGTTAGTTAGGCCTGCAGCACTCATAACCAATACTGTAACAATTTCATGGTAATATCCCAGTCCATAGTATTGTTGATCTATGCATAACCATTTACACTTCATCCAGAGTAAGAAGGCCTGCGTGGAAGTAGCTGTTGAATCCATGAGTAATGACACTGCACAAGAAATATGGAAACGTTACTTTGAAGACTTTGCCCACTTTAAGCTTCATCTGGAATCGAAAGTTCTCCCCCTGACAATTGAGATTCTCAAAGCCTACATTGGGTTGATGGATGAAAGGGATTCACTCACCCGTTTAGTGTCTCTACATGTTCGCTTCCAAGTTGGTCAATTGGATCTCAGAAAGCTCTCTGGAATCTTGAGACCTATTTCTAGAGTGCAACAAGAAATGCAGACATTAAGTACAAGTGTAGCTGCATCAATTACTTCAACGGTAGATATCCAATCGATCATTAAAATGCCACCAACCCTAGGAGTACTCACAGTAAATACCTTGTTCACTGCCATATCTTCACTACAAGCCAGTGATGATGAAAAGATCTGTCAATGGCATAGGAGCTACAATGATATTGTAAGATCTTATACTGTAATAGCTGTGCAGTATGATTACTACCCCTCTCTCTATATTTAGATGAGTATGCCATCTCTTGGGGATATACTAAGCAACCTCACACCAGAAATGGAAACTAAACTAAACATCATGCATGCCACCTATCTGGTCATGCAAAGCTGCTTTGACTCCAGATTATCATCACAGCGAGGTTGTCAGTTTTTCAGCACACTGCATTCTAAATATTTTGGATCAGGTTTTAAGGTAAAAACAGGTTACATATCATAAAATTATGTATTTTTTATGTGCTGTAAATTACTATTATATAGGGTGCAGCAGCTGTTCCACGTTTATGTGAAATAGTGCATACAGGCTTGGCAACATTAGATACTCTTTCACCTGAAAACAGCCCTCAAACGTATTGTCTACAATCCTTTATTGAAGGGCTACTTGCGTTCTTTTTCTCAAAATACCGGGTTGTACTAGCAGAAGAAGACATCCAATACTTTCTTGAACTTGCTAACCAGCAATATCATCTCTGCCATGCTCCTGCTCAACGTGGAAGTCAGGTGGAGGTCCAGTCCAATCCCCTGTTCAAATGTACATCTATAAATATTTTCAAGTTATATCTCTCAAGAATTCTTGGAGAACCAGATCCACAGGTAATCATGATAGGAATTTATTACTGTTCTTGGGTGTTTAGCTAAGTGGATGTTTGTTTAAACCATATACAGAAGCAATCAGAGCACTTACATCACGACCATGTACAGAAGCAATCAGAGCTCTTGCTTCACAATTCCCAGGTTAGTTTAAAATCTGTTTTGCATAATTTTTGACCAAGATTTAATTTTTTATACATTCAATTTAGAGACGTGAAATGGTGGGTAAAGTGCTCATTGCTAGTCCAGATAGAACTTCTCCTGGTCCATATATTCCAACATTTTACCAGGATGGACAGAGAGTACGTCGGGAGGGTGGTAACTCTAATGATGGTACATTTGCTGTGTGCATATGTATGTCATGTACACTTCATTAATGTCCGCAGAATACCCTAATGCAGCAGCCTTTGGCTCGTATATACTTCTTGACAGTATTAGAGCACCTGCAGATGAAAGGACACCTCCCCAATCACCTATCTAGACTGGCAGAAAGGATTACCAAGGCAAGTAGAACAATTATTCAGGGCCAGAATACTTTTTTGCCACCCATGCAAACATGCAAAGCAGACACACCCAGCTGATCCTAATATTCATTATGTTTTCCACATTTGTATGCATCTGCAAGTATCAGGTGCGTAATGATTGTGTCATAACTGTCATCACGTAACAGTAGTACAACCTATTAAAAGCAAATATCCATGGCCAAGTAGGAGGATTCTTTGTGCCTTATTACATATCTGTACAGTGATATTTTGCTTGCAGTTTTCTTCATTTCGTAGCTGTATATACTGATGTGCATCCATGGCTTAGTGGGCACCACCCATCATGCATTGGGGTATATCCTGCATCACGTAATAAGATTTGAAAATCAAGATGAGTCTCAAACAATAATTGAGATGCAAAAAACAAAAATCTCAAAAGAAAATGAAAAAGCAAGAATAGAAATCTCATATGAAAATTGAGAAGTAAAAATTGAAATGGAGTAATAGTAATAAAGAAAAATGCCATGACATTTGTGAATCAGTGGTATTCAAGAAACAAAACTGGAGGAGCAAAAAGTGATGAATCATAATCAGAAAATGAAAGTTGAGAAATGAATTGTGTCTCCTGCCTGGCCACTGTAAAATGACAAAAATCTCTATAATCAATCCTTGTAGCTCCTACAAGAGATGTCTATAGGTATGACTGCTGAAAAGGTACTTTATTATATTGAGAAACAAGCAGTTCTTCAAGTTCTTATTCAGCAAGTAGCAGCATTCTTTGATCCCAGAGATTCCAAGAAGAAACAGAATGTGAGTTTTCTTTTTTATAACAAAGGTACTACACACAAAGTTTTTTTTTCTAACCATGCATGTAAGCAAACTAGAGCTCTTCATTCATGTAGTGTTTGAGAGCAGATGATTAAATTTATTAAGCAGTCGTAGTAACTCGTTACCAGTAGTACTGAATTAGTTCAAGGATGAAATCTATTACATACTCATATCCACTATGCACATGTTGTTTATTACATTCTCTATTGATAATAAAATGTTAGGTATATTAATTTTAATCATCTCATTCTTGGTATTGTTAATTTTTAATAATAATAATCATTTGTTGTTGCTGTTTTAATTGATATTGATTTTGCTATTGCGCCATCCAAATTTGTTATCTGCAGCTCTTTATTGCTAGTTTGATTCTTAAAGTAAATCCACTGCTAAATGATGAATCATTTGGAGGGAGCAGCAGTACTGTAAGTGGACACGCTTTAGTACTAGCCCTACACCTTCAAAGACAACTGAAAAGCTCCAGAAAGTTAATTGAGATGTTCATTCAAGAGGACCTTCCCGGTACATCTGGGGCATCTGTTAGAACCATTGAGTGCACAAAAGGTTTACAATCACTGGTTAAGGTAAGTTAGTAAGTGTACCTTTAATGTTCTAATAGTACTTTTCTGCATTTTGTGAAACACTTTGCCGTTGTTTATAGAAGCAACTAAACCCTGGAGCTCACCTGCTTCCGTTTATTGATGCACAAGAGAAGACCACTGCAGTAGGTCACCTCTACCAACAAATATTTGAAGCGATGAATAAAATCCGTAACAGTGAAGAAGGTCAGCTACAGGGATCCATTCATGACTTAATTAAACTTGCACAAGACAGGTATGGCTGCTGTAGATGACTTATTCCTACATGTGCCAGCTTTAAACTTTTTCTTTACATTATTACAGCAAGCAAAAAATGAAATTTACTACAGTGTCTGGCTGTGAACTTCAAATCAGTAAAAAGAATGCTTTCAGGATGTTGATCTGGCTTTGTGCATACTACAAATTCTTCCTCATCAAAGAGGTAATACATTTTCCAGTGTGTGTGTGTAAATGTGTTCATCACAATGTGGTATTTCATGCTTCCTGCAGAACCACTCTCAGAAATTGGCTGACGCTATTTATAGCAACCTGAGAGGAATTCTTGAGCCTGAATTCATCGGCCTACTGCAGAGCTTCATCTACCCCAGGAAGAACATGATCAAGACTCCTGAATCCCCTCCTGATATGGATGAAAATGCTTTAAAGTTCCAAGTCACAGAAAGCCTGCAGGTTTTGCAACTAGAGAGGGGAGGGGAACAGAAGGATCCTATATTTGAACTGTTTAATCCACCTGCCAACTCAAAACAAGGTCTGTCATGCCTGCTATGCAGTCAACGTAGTTTTACCAAAGTCTTTACTACATCTTTCTTGCAGATCCGTCTGATGTTGAGCTGTGCCATGCGGTAGTTAATATGGTAGCTGTTGTACTTGCTTGTGAACCACGTTCCAACCACTTGTGGTATCATATGTTTGCTGCAGATGGACTTTCTGGGTCATACATGACTGGATTCATGGTTAGAACTCTGTTTCCACTATACTACTTTTTTTTAGTAACAAAGGTGACATTGCATAATCTCATAAAGCAGGAGTGTTAAGTCCTATTATTGACCAGCCAAAGGCTTAAATTGGAATGAGAATGTAACCTGTAATAATATCTATTATAATATTGTATTTACCATACAGTACAATGGCAAGATTACCGAGGGACGACTGTATGACTGTGGAGTCGAGTTGTCTAGTGATGGCACATATGGCAGACCAGATTATATATCACATGCTACCAGAGGCACCCTCAGCCTCCACTCCCTCCATTTCATCTTGTGGGCCAACTTTGGCACTTTTTGCATGGCCTTATTGACTCAGCCTGATGCCCAGCAAAGGATTAGTGGTCCTGTGATCTCAAAATGGCAAGCTATTCGCCACTACTGTGTCATGCAGCTTCGTAGTCTGTGGTTCCACATGGGTGATAAGCTCAAAATCTCACCTGAAGAGCAATCATTCTTAACTCTACGATGCATGCACAATCTACTAGAGGTAAACATTGTTCTTATTCTATAACTGTACTTTGCTCTGCAGTCTAATGGGTATGGGACAATAGCAAATTAATTTCCTTTGAGTGATGAATTGATTACTTGAAAGTGAAACAGAACTAAACTGATAGAAAGCTCTTAGCATGTGGCTTAGCCTGTATGGAAACTTAAGCTATTGTTTTCATTACAGATTTGTGTCAGAAATCCTCAGCCTCGAGGAGTATTCCACTCCCTTTTGGAACTAGACAGTTATGAAAGAATGTGGCATGAAAAGATTTTTACACCTGGCTACACTGATATCCAAACAAAGGTATTGGTATGTGCACATTCATTTTATGTATCTATCATATAGTATTTGAAATACCTTTTAATAGTTTGCTGAGCACTGTAAACTCTGGGAACACAACGTTTTGCTCAAGGAATTGAGGTATGTATTTTTTATTTTTATGTGTGCTAGAGTATGTATTATAATTACATCTATGCAGCCATCTAGAGGTTCAGTACCCTCACTTTCCCACAATGGACGAGTTTTTTCAAGTCATGCTGTCATCGGCAAATATCAGTGACACAAAGAATCAACTATTTGTGCTCTCAAAGTTTGCTCTGGAGTATCCCCGCTTGCAGGCTGTAGGGGCCTTGCTGCCAGACATCTTGGATTTCTACCAGTGGATTCATACTGAATTGGCATATTGCATGACTTCCAAGTATGCAGAAGATCATACAATCCAGGATGTAATCGAAAAAGCGGACACAGAATATAAAAGGTGTGGTACTGAGAAAGAATCCACAGGATTTGAACTCTACGAAAAAGTGAAAGGTAGTTAATGATTACTGATGAATGTGTAATGTTGCATTTCCTCTTACTGCCACTCCACTTTTGAATCAGATGGCTACAACCGGTATGTAGAAGTAGTTGGTAACTCAATTGGTGCTGGTGCCTGTGCAAACACCAAAAGGGAAAGTACACTCTACTGCATCAAAGATGATACCAAATTCCTACACTTTCTCTCTGATACTGAGAATGAGGGTGAAGGCAACGACTGGCTATACATTGTTATAGCCGATATGGTATGTTCCCCATGCAGTATAGCATTACAGGCTATAGAATAACTCTTCAGATGTCAGTTAATAAATATTTCCTCCCAATCACAGATTAACTTCCACAATAGTTTTCTTCAGAGCATCTTCAATGCAATTCAATCATCTGACCTCGCTAACTTGAGGCCATACTTCCCCGAAAATCTGGAAAGTCACGTTTATCCAAATGAAGTAAATGAGCACAACATGATTATTGGAAAAACACAAAGGTAAATAGTGCATGGCTATACAAAACATCTTCCCAGTTATACTCTGACAGTGTCCTTCATACTTATAGAACCCACGGTATAGAAGAGCAATTACAACTGGTCCGTAGCCGCCACCTACAAAAGAGTGACAAGCAGACTGAGGATTCTAAAGTGTTATTCGACCTACCAAGATTGCAGAAGGATATAATTAAAGCCTACCTAGCTGGGAAGCCTCTGATCGAACATTCCCCTGAACATGTTCGAGTACCTTTTAGGTTCAGAGCAGAGCCATCCAAAACTGTGACGCTGGGTGGAGCGGACCTTGACCTTTCTGTGATTTCAGACTACATAAGACCGGATTCTGGTTTCAGAGTAAGAAACACAACAACAAATGTATGTACTAAGGAATGTACATGGTTACGTGTGTGGACTGTCTTTTTTAGCTTATGCCTGACACAGAACACATTAAGGCATTTGAGTGTGAATTTCATTCGGCTGACTACAATAAACTGGTTGAAGTGGTTACGGGTTTGAGAAATGCAACTGAACACTTGATCAAGGTACAGTCATGCATGGTAGATCAGAATAGCTCAATACATTGTATATTGTTCCGCCTTCCAGAGCATTCATCTACAAGATGCCGACATCAGTAAGGAGCAGCTCAAACAGATGAAACTGCCCCAATTTTTGCTTCATGTTTTCAACTGCGAGCAATCAAAGAAGAGCAAAGAAATAATGACTGAAATTGGAATAAAGAAGTCAGTTCTAAGTTTAGCGATTAGTATGGCTATGTATACTCAGTTGTTTACCTGTATCTTCTTTGTAGCCTCTCCCAAACCCAGCTCTCCTGCATGCTTTCACTGGAGCTCCCCTATCTGTACTGCACTCTTGAATTGTTTGTACAGTGGATTAATGAGGGAGTGTATGACTTCCATGATCTGCCTTTGCGCATGAAGAAACACTTGGAGCTGGCAGATGAAGAGATTTTGAATAATATACATGTCCAATAAGCAGGTATACATAACTTATTTACTTTACATTTTCTGTACAAGTCTTTCTGTAAGGAAATAGAATTCAAGAATTATTTGCAGGGGGTAGGTGATCCGGGTACAAGATTATTGTTTAAGTTTCGGTCAGGTACGAACGGTCTGAATGAAGAGTTAGGAAGACATAGGGGTAAAAATGATGATAGGCAGTGTAAATTATGCAGGGGTGAATGTGAGAGTGTGGTACATGTTCTCTGGGAGTGTCCAGCATATGACAGCATTAGAAATAATTTCATGGTAGAATTAGAAAATCTATTGGGGGGGAGGTTTGGGGAGTTTAGTACACTTGATAATTTTAATAAGGCAAGTTTTATTTTAGGATTTGAGAATTGGAACAGGGATGATTTTAAAGCATTATTAAAGCTAGTTAAGAGCTTTGTATTATTGATATGGGAGACTAGGAAGAAGGAATTGTATGGTGATCAGGATTGTGTGGTCTCTGGTTGTTCTTGCTCTTGTCCTCTGACATAACTTATTTACTTTACATTTTTAATTGATTATATTCACTTTCTGGACATTACTATACAGATGATCCTAATATGCTGCTTCAAGAGCTTCAGTCCCTTACTGAGGTTTTGGTGCACTCACAGTCACACTTGATGAAAAGTATTGATGAGTACTTGAAGGTAGACTGTCACATTGAGCACATGCATGAGTCTAGCTAGCAGGATAGTGACTATTTTTATAGGCTCGTTGCTCACATGCATAATATTACTTGCACTTTACTTCATTTCAGACATCAATCATCACATTCTTGAGAGAGCTGTCTTTGTATGGTGAAGAAAAGTTAGCCAAGCTGATTCCAGAGTCGATCCTTTGCCAGCACTATGTAGCACTGCGGATAACACTCAGACGGTATGTATTTTGTATTTATTCTCATCTAGGCAGACAATAAATTCACTATAACTACATAAGTTATTACTTTCCCTCCATGCAGGGAAATCTCTCGAGTGCAGAGTTTGATATCTGCAAGGAGTCATGAGGGAGCCGAATCCCAGAAATGGGTAGAGTTTGTCCAGGACCTGTGGACTGAAGAGAGGCTGAAACATCTCAGGGACTTTGCTGTGCCGTACAGCTATGATAATCATTTGTTTCAGTTTGATCCTGCTACTCAGATGTATGGCTTTCAAGAAGGAGTGGAAGAGGAAAGTTTTCTGTTTATTGACACTGACCCGCCAGGTTCCCTGGAGGAAAATAGTGAAAATCTAACGGCTTCTGCAGAAGAAATGCTCCAGCCTACTTCCCTTGTGGAACAGCCCAAACCAATTGTGACACCACCAAGTATGTTGATTATGTCAGTTGCTAGCCACCTGATATGCATAGTCTGGTTTTGTTGAAAAGATTCATCCATTCATGCTAGTAATTTATACTACCTAGCTGTATCAATACAAAATGTAGTATGATGAGTGAATGTGATGTTGAATACTTCATTTTAGCTACACAGAATTTAAACTGTAGACTTCCTACTGAACTGCATGTACCCTGCCTAAGGATCTTTGTTCTGGCTAGTGCATGCAGTTCCCTTGATATCAATATGTCTTTACACAATATTCATATAGGCACACAGGCATCTACAAAGTATAGTTATTGATGCCTAGTAGTAACAGTACAACAAAGTTATTATTCATACCATTTTCTAGTGAGTGAAAAGGAGACCCTTGAAGCAGTGGCTGCAAGTCTCACTGTAGAACATGTGGCAGAATTTTTGAGCAAGTGGAAGCTGCAGAAATATGTAGAAATATTCCGTGAAAATGATCTGGATGGAGCACTCTTGCTATCTTTATGTGAGGATGATTTGAAAGATCTGGGAGTTGCTACTGGGTTTGATCGTCGTAAAATTTTAAGCAAGTTTAAGCAATACCTGCAAGAAGTAGCTAAGCAGTGAAAAGAAAAACGCTTATAGTTTGCTGGGACATACTTGTTTATAGCTTTAGTTTTTCAATCTATAATCTCCCAATAATTTCAGTTGTGCATGTACCCAGACTGTAATGTATATAATTATGTACGTTGCTATTTAGTACTCACTATTGCTATATCTACTTTAGAGTTTTCTGTCTGGTTTATACATGATTTGTATATATATATACTGATTGAGATGAACCATGCTGATTTGAGTTGTTGTGATTTTGCATTGTTTAACTGAATGACGCACTTAGTGGATGTACACGTATACATCTCTCTAGCCCAGCTGTACATGTCAGAAAGAACAATCCATTCAAAGTTTGCATGTACGTATACGTTCACTAGTAAAATTAGGTTTTACTCAGGAACTCTAGTGTATAATTCTCCTCCTTCCATAAATGTATAAGGCTCACCTCATATGAT
The DNA here is from genome assembly GCA_963921505.1 of Phakellia ventilabrum. Lineage (NCBI taxonomy): Eukaryota > Metazoa > Porifera > Demospongiae > Axinellida > Axinellidae > Phakellia > Phakellia ventilabrum. The sequence goes on from OY997381.1 coordinate 3,342,625, forward strand.
ATTAATTTTGGCATTAATCAATTACGTACTACCAGTATAATGGCCTGTATCTGTAGTTTCAGTGATAAGGATGTCTTGCTCGAAAGTAAATAGGGCATTGCATCCAGCAAAAATCTTGGCATTTCATGTTCATGACTTTTTTGTCATTAGAATGTGATGCTTACAGAGGAAGAAAGATCATTGTAAGAGCATCACATTATTATAATATATTATGCTGGCCACTCAAGGGATTTTCTTAGCCCTCTATGTATTTATAGAGACTAGCTAAAAAGAGTCTCTAAAGCAGCTGCTAGTTTCAATTCCATCCTCCTTTTCCAAAAATGTAATCTGTCACTGACAGATAGAAGTATATAATAATATGGTGATGGCAGCTATGTCCATTCTTTGCTTTATATATTCAGCAATGCAATATGCATATTATGGGATCACTGTCTTATAGTACCCACGATTCACAAAGATGATGGTTTAAGCCATTGAAATTGAACACTAGTAGATTAATGGACTTTTATACTTCTCAAGAAGCAGTCGTTGTTTATGATTTAGGCACTCAGAAATGCTACCGTAGTCTTAGCTACATACTGCTTGCTACCAGTACGTAGTTCTAGCAATCTGCACTATGAAAAATTACATCTGGGGAATTATACCTTGCAATTGATGAGAAAGATAATAGAATAGAGATCTAGAGACATGGCATCTTTCTCTAGACAACTGGATATGGGGATTATGCTGTACATATTATATCTTTATCTTTGCTTGCAGAGCTACCGTAAGACCAGTTTAAATTGCGAGGTTCTAATAATTGAGCAGTCTAAGCCAAAGATATTGCGTTGAACTTGCCCCCCCCCCCCCCCCCCACACCTCAAAAAAAAACTTGAGAATACATATATGCAATTCTGTTATGGTAAAAAAACAACTTACAATCACATGTACAGAGTTGACCACATGAACAGTGCTGGTGCATATTGTAGAAAAGAAAAAAAAATGGGCCACCCTCTTCTCCCAACAGAGCCCACATAGCTAGGCCATGTGACACTGTCGCATTAGGGGGCGAACAGGAAGGTTGTTCCGGCTGACCGAGCCTTCAGCCTTTCGGGCACCTGTCCGCTATGGTATAGGGATCGTCATCAGGTCTGTTTAGGTGCTAGGCTTTGGACGGATCCTAGGCCGTACTGTACGTACATGTCGAGGAGACCACTGTGACAGTTACAAACCCTCTTCCTGAACACACTTGGTCACACTCCAAGCTACCCATTATACATAACATGCTGGTTGTGCTAGGTAAAAAAAACAACTTCTCAAATCACTCATATGATGTCACATACAACTCAGCAGTCCTGAGCACGAGACTAGCACCAGGACTCGTACTCGAGACTAACTCCTGAAACACATTTTAAGAGTATTTATCAAGCTTGGGGAGGGGAGAAGTTCAACATCTGTGGGTTAGACCACTCTGGATCTGAGCCCTTCAATTGCGAATTGTGAAGTCATAGCCCGGTCACAAACCTTAAAAATGCAGTAAACAGCTAAACTACTGTTTGCATGAATCCTGGAGCTAGGCCGTCCTGTTGATACAGTTGCAATTTTTACAAAATGCATGACTTCTCAAAACCAGGAAACACACTTTTTTCATTATGCAATTAAAACCTGTCATATGGTACTATAATAATTATAATCTTTCTTAAAAATGTACTGCTGTAGAGTACCGTAGTAGCTCTAATTATTATTGCACATCTTGCTCACACTGTCATGCTGTTTGAAAGGATTCTTTGGGACAATCTGCCTTCACATTCTTCCACTCAGGAAAAACGTACTGTGCATGTTGGAGCTTTGTCTCTAAAACAGGGATGATCAGATCTGCTAGAAATTGGTTCCCTTCAGGAGTAAAATGTAATCCATCACTCAGAAGTTGCCCAAGATTCTGCTCCTTTGACATTTCATTGTACACGTCCACCGTAGTCAAACCAGTTTCTCTTCCTAGCTGTAGCACAGCTTCAGCATACTGCTTTGTAGCCGCATTTAATCGATCCATCGGTTGCCCTTTCTCCTTGCATTCCAGTCCCCACAAGTCCTCCCGAAGCGGGGGAGGAGTAATGAGGACAATGGAGGATTTCTCAATTCCTATTGCGGTTAGGAGGGTGATTATGTCATTCATGTTGGACTTAAATGCTGCTAGAGGTACATGCTGAAGTGGATTTGGCTCTGGAAGGGAAGCATCATTTGCTCCAAAGAAGACTGTGACTACGTCAGCTTGCTCTGGCTTGGAAGTCACGAGTTCGGGTAGGATTATCTTTGCCCACTCCGTGTTGTATCCGGAGAATCCGCGGTTGATAACGTCTGCTCTCCTCTGAAAGTGGTCTGCCACTCTGGCTTCCCACCCTCCTGGGCCGAAGGATCGTTGGGTCAGGGAGTCTCCAAAGAGGAGAATTTTCGAAAAATTCTTTCCCCAGCTTGCCATAATTTACTGCGCGAGAACTTAATACCGAGGTCAGATCCAGGCCCGCCCCCCCTGGCCCACGAGACTAATTCATGTGGCCCCGAGATGCGCCACTGTCTTCAAGCGGTTCCACAGAAACACGGTTCGCGAATGAAACTTGAAGCTTCAAAACTTTATCGGGCAATTTGCAGACTGAGTTTTTGTGTGTATGTGCTGTAGCCTATGCTATGTCAGTGATAGTGCCTCGGTCAGTGCCAAAGAATCAACCTGAACGTTAGTAGTTCTCTGACAGTGTTCAGAAACTACCTAAAATCCTGCAACAGCGCAAGAAGTAGCCAGCTGTGGGTATAAACCGCCGTTCAGAATTTGAGACATTAACTTGGGAGGCATGAGATAGAGCCTTGCAGTATGTCTGGCTGGTTCGCTACCAAGAAGAAGTCCGCCAGCTTTACAGAAAAGAAGGGGAGTCCTATGCAGTGAGTCCCAGGCTAGCTACATCGCTGCTAGCTACATAATTTTTTCAGTAACATAATTTGTTGTGTGCAGTAATATTCAATTCCACTACAGGGCAGAGGTATACCAACTTGTTTTCGTCAGATAACTGGTGGGGTCATGCTGTAATGTCAGGCCTGTAGGTAGGGGAGGTTTGAGGGGGTTCAAGCCCAAATACTAATCCAAGCCTCAGGAAGGCCTAGGTCACAAAAAAATTGAGAATAAACAGCAATTTTTATGCCTTATTATCTGGCTGTCTATCTCAGTGGTTTAGCTAGCTTCATTCACTGCCCCCGTTTTCGCCACAATTTGGTATCTATAACCTGGCAGAATTTTTACGTGGATGTATGGATAATATAGTACCATGGTTGAGCGTTTGCTAACGTGGTCACTAAGGCCACACCAAATTATTTTCCTGTTTCTCATTTCCACCTGCATACAGTTTGGGAAATGTTATAGAAAACACACACAGGCAATTCGTTGTATGAACAGCCGCGTGCAGTTGCAGATCTATCAAAGCGTGCGGCAGAAGCGTGCGGCAGAAGCGGAGCTGAGAGAAACCCGATTGATTTATCAACGTTTCCGACTGTAACTCGGTAGTGGACCAAGAAAGTACCCACCCACGCTCTAGTGTGGTACTCACAGGTATCTTCTGATCGGCAGCGTGAGTCAAGAATCGATTATTGATAAATCACGCGCTGTGTTTTCTTGCATGTGTTTTGCGCCCGCCCGCATACGTAGTTCACAGGGAATGAGAAATAGGAATTGGATTTACTGTAGCCTAAAACTTAACACACTACAAGAGCACTTCCTGATGATGAAAACCCAGCACCCCCCTCCCCCCTCCCCCCCACTTTGTGCAGAAAACCAGCTTGTTTATCGGGTACACAGCACCCCATGTCTGCTGCTTTCAGCAGTGTGTACATGAGTGACCTTGTGGATACTACTTGCCACGTATGTAACGCCGTTTTGAAAATCCGGGCTATCGGACTGTGCGCTACTCATGCACATGATAGTCCGACACACATCTGATTAATTACTCAATCCCTTTTGAATTTGAGGAAGCATCATAGCACTCCCCAGGCTCTTGAACTTTGCTACTGGAGAACCTGGTACATTTTCTCATGCGATAATTGTGTGTGGGCAGGAACCGATCACTGTTTCGACCCTCAGTCTAAGAAGTGTTCCTTCATTGTCTGCTGTCCGCACCACCACAAGAATTTACCCTCCGATGTACCCTATTTGTTACTCATGTGAGAAAATGTCCTATTTCCACAGCTAGCTAAAGTGCAACATGCACATGGGCCTAGGAACGAGGCTAGTGAATGTGGCTCATATTGTGTCACACAGGACCTCACCAGAAGCTAGGAAGAGGCCTAGGAATGGGCTGCACGTACACCCTCACTGCTTCCATAGTACGTTTGATTTCAGGGTTCAGTACAGCACCAGTAGCACTTGGTCATAGGGTTCAGTACAGTACCAGTAGCACTGAGGCTGCCAGCGAATCTATACTTTCGACAACCTGCCGGAAAAAGGCTAACATTGTACCTTGTACTGAATTTGCGATTGCTTTGAGGTGCGAAGGCCGATTGAAAAAAGCCAAGGAACAGATCTAATGTGCCTTTTGTGCTTTTGTGTATTGCTTTGTAGCTAGCAAGCTAATAAACACCGCCCTCAATTAGTCGCCACCCTTGAGTAGTGGCCGCAGAAAATCGTGTGACGAAATAATTAGTAGCCATGGTGTCTGATCGAGGAAATACAGTTACAGTGTATGTGTCTGCTCTAGGGCATACATACTTGTACTAGGAGTTTGCATTTGTGTACCTACTGCTGTGTTTATAGCTGCATATTCATGAATGTGATTAGCTCTTGACCTTTACAAAAAACAATTCATCTGGGGGGGTTTCCTCATATGCAGCAGCTACATGTATATAGTGCAAACAGAAACCAGAGATTGTTGGAATGTGTTTTTTCTGAGGGACTGATTTGCCTATAGGTATGTGCCTGGTGTCCCTACCATTGCAATCCTATATCATTGCAATGAAATGCTCTATTGTACATGTACATATAAATTTATCCAGATAGAGAAGGGTAGACAGAAAATAGAGGTGGAAAGCAAAAAGAAGGACCCAACTAAGCTAAAGACCCTTTGAAGAGCTACTCCTACCCACTGGGCTACTGGAGCCCCTGGGTAGAGGAGTGGTATGCAACATGTACATGCAGTTCACATTTACCAGTTGTAGTTCTCCCTCAGAGTGTATGTAGATAATGTTTCCAGGCTTCTACTGCCCATTGTTTGTAATAATACGCCCTGCAAAGGGGGAGGTGGGGGGTGGGGGGAGTAAGGGATGCTGGGAAATGGAGCCTGGGAACGAGGCTAGACGGTACCAGGAGCTTATGAGCACTTGCTATGGGCACCTCGCCCTGTTAGGAGAGCACTGGAATACACAAAGGGTAGACAGAAAGAAGCATCACCCTCTCAAACATCTTAAGAACTGAATTGATAATGAAAGCTTAGTGATAATTGTATAGCTGATGATGGTGGTTACACTGGTACTCAATTACACCTGGTACCCGGGGGCGAGCCGTCACGAGAATTGCGACTATGCAGGGTACTATGATTTAAGTTGTAAAGTAGTAACTTTTAGAATCTGCTGGAATCGCTCATTCGCAATGTTCGATCATGTCATCTGTCTCCAGAAGCTACACCAGCCCTCCTAACCTGGGAGCTGTAGTAAACCTTTCTTATGTGTTGAATTTGTCCATGTCTTAAACTCTTTGTGCGCCGCAAGTTCGAAGACAGTGAAGAGGTAACTCAAGACGGACGCCGTTGTCGGAAGCGAGAGATTGCAATACGTTAAGCTAGGTTAGCATAGTATATGCGGTTCAACAACGCGAGAAATTGACATTAAATTAGACGAAGTTAGAATATGCGGCACGACGTAAATACGTATGGTAATAGTAGTAATAATCATACAGAGAAAATGCAGCATTGACTTGACTAGTGTGGGGCTCACTCAGGCTCACCCCTACTAGACAGAATGGTCCTTCAGTGTAGACAGAAATGTAACCTGAATTCACTTTTGAGGAGTTCTACTGGAAGCAAGTGAAAGTGGGTGGAGCTTAGTACGTGACCATGTCTCATGACGGCATGCTAAGTCAGATCGTGTGAGGACATTGAGTGAGTTTACATGCGTTCCTCCTTTCCTTCTTCAACGTTTGTTTTTGGAGGATCCTGGCTACATGTTAATTAGTGGATAGTATGTACACAATATTTCTTTCCGTCCCGTGCACATTTTCCATGTACCCACTGGATACAGTTGTTAGGTACGTAGGACTGTGGCCTATATGTAAATGGGGGCAAGGTTTAGAATCCCACCATTGACTGGAGCCTTGGTCTGTCCATGTAGTGTAGCGCTAAGACCAGTAAAACAATAGACAAGCTTACGATTATCTAATATTTGGATGCCAGTTGACAGTGCATTGCGGGGATTTAGTTGGTGCGCAAGGGCAATATGGTAATGGTCGAGGGCAGGATAATGCAGTGGGTGTCATTTAGAGAGTGAACATTACATATTTAATGCACACCCAAGTGCATTAAAGTAACGTCATATGATCGATTGAGACTTCTAGGAGTGATTAAGGTCTTCTAGATAGTGCCCACTCTCTGCGTGAGGTTTAAAGACTGGTTGTACTTTGAAGAGTTACATGATGTGACACACCATTATCTAGTCCCTACATTGATGTACCTGCACTCTGCAGCGTCATGTGCCACTGTACAGTAACAGGCTGGCTTAAGTGCAGCACTGTACACACTGCACATATGTTGGCAGGACTGTGCACACATGTTGGTGGCACTGTGCACACTGCATATTGTGTTGCACTGTAGATCATGTGATTGCAGAGCTATCTTGTTAACAATCCATGAACTGTGAGCTGTACCAGACCCCAGTGTTGTGTTAACATAAACAGCGACTACAGCAATTGTACACAGTACATATACAGCACATTCACACTAGCCATCCTCTGTCTCATACTTAGCAAGTCTGTTGTCTTTATGGCCAAATTCTTGGCCTAGAATTTATGGTGATCAAGGACATTTAGGCGGTATCAATTACAGTGTTCTTTCTGCCTTGACTTACATTGTAGCAGGTGCCATGTTTTACTGTTTTGGTGCACCTTTTGGCCTGGAACAAGGACCACCTCAGTTGCTGTTTGCAGGTCTGAATGGTGTGAACATGGGTGGGTGGAGCCAAGCTGCTGAGGGGTAATGATGAGGGCAGTACCTGTCACAAGATCCAGTAGCTAACTCAAACATAGCCTCGTACCCACGCCCAGATTAGAAATGATCAAGAAAGTCAAATGCTCTTGCCTGCTGTAGCTGGGGTCTGCTGGAGAGCTAGGTAAACTAGCTAATAACAGGACTCAACCAATGCCAGCTGTATGGCCAAACGCCTTGGCGTTCTTTCCACCAGTAGGAGAGCAGTCTAGACACTAGAACCCCATAATATAAGGCTGGTAAATTTCTGTCATTGAGTTCCTCGTAAGAGATACCACCAGTGTGCTCGAGAGTGTGTGCATGGTGTAAGCTGAGTAACGTGGCGGTTAGCAATCAACAATCTGGCTGCTAATAGGCACTCTATGAACCTTCTGTGTTAGCACACGTGTACGATGACCCATTACCTTGGATATTTTCGGTGAAAATCATCTGGCTGTATCTGAATACCAATCTTCACCTACAGTGTATTCTACTCTGATTCTCTGTTAATGAATATCCTCACTCTACCTGTGCGATAGTACTATTGCAGTCATTCATTTCCTCCTGTATGAAAGAACGCCTAGTGCTTGAATAAACTTTATTGTTGTAGGTAAATAATCTACAGTACACATGTACTGTATAAAATTTCCTTGAACAGATTTATCAAGCTAAACATCATAGCAATGTCGCAAAAAGGATAAAAGTTATTCCAAAGCCGTAGAGTCTGTTTATGAAACCAGCTGCAGGTAAATTTCTAGGCATACATTATTTAGAAGAACTTTGATGCTCAAAGTTGCTATTGGATTTCTGTCTAAGACTCAGAATGTCCTCTAGAGGGTAACCTCGTTCCTAGGCCCTCGTGAATGTTTTATTTTAGCATAGCTATGGGCCTGATACATTTTCTCACGTGTGTGATGAGTAGGGTAGAAGGGTGGTAGAAGGGTGAATTTTTGCATGGGCGAGGACAGCTGCAGTTCTCAGACAATGATACAAGGCAGCGAATTTACACTTCCCATAGCTACTCTAGTCACCAGCAAAAGGTAGAGAAGTGCAACCGTATTTCGAGTGGTCCTTGCCCGCGTACAATTAAGTAAGTTGAATCACGTGCGAAAGTACACCAGGCTCTCCAACAAAGCATGCGAGAGAGCCTGGGGATGAGGCTACTAGAGGGTGAATTGTTTCTTAATTGGTTTACTCTTTCCAAGGGGCACATAGTCTAAAACCCATTCTTTGATAGACACCAGTGGGACTGTCCGAATCCTGGTTGCTGCCACCCTTTGCTATTGTAACCTCCTGTTTGGGAGAGTGTGGTGGGCTCCCTACTTGGTTGAGACTGGCCTACCGCAACAACATTCAGACTTAACTGTGGTTCCCCCTGCATTCCTCTGCACCAGAGGAATGCTGTATAGTCCCCCTCCCTGTGTGTGTGTGTGTGTGTGTGTTTGTGAGGTTTATGGGGAGTAAATAAAAAGGGCTTAGGGTTGTGGCAGGGTACCTGCCAATTGCTGTATGAGTCAAAACCAGTTTTTCACATTTATTTTTAGGCCTAGATCGTCGATATTCCAAGAATAAAACAACCCCTTCTTTAGCTATACTGCATAAACACACATGTATTTGATACTAAAAATGTTTTGAGGCTGGTCATCAGGAGAGTACCACAGACTGATCGTCGAGCAGTCACAGGTTTCGGCCCATTTAACCTCTCGACCTGTGACTGTCTACAGAAAGGGCGGGGCCACTCTCATGGGGTAGAGTCCAGCACGTGGTAAATTTGAGATCTCCAGTTTACGCGCTTGTTTACTTCTTACATAGTATCGTTCGTTGTTAACTACCTATATCTTTAGTGGTTATGCTTGCAGGCAGTAGGCTAAAGTAAGGATATGAGGTCCATTTTGTCCCGGCATCAGATGGTCTGGTTCTTGCCGTTTGGTTTCTGCTTTGTGGCTAGACAGATAAATAAGAGTGTGTGTGTATACCAACGACTACATGCTGATTTACATGCCATGTTACAGATGTAGTTGGATTTAATCCTCATCTTTCTTTCCCTTCCTTGAGAGAGCATGTGCTTTGTTGATGCTTATGTCATTGTTTATCTTTTGTGGTTACAAGCAATTACTAAGAATTCATTTTTAGCAGAGCTTTGCATACTGGTACCTGCACATGTAGCTACAGAGTAATACCCATTATTGACTGCAGGAATCCAAACTCAGTGATAAAGTAGAAAACAGTGAGTGCGTGTGTGTGTGTGTGTGTACCTGTGCGTGCGTGCATGAAAGGCATTCATACTTATATATAAGTGTACATGCACATGTGAGTGTGTATGTGTGTCTTTTGTTGTTGATGTACACTATGTGCATACACATTAACGGACGTTTACCAGCTGGACACATGTTTCGTGCACTCTTGGCTGATACATGTACATAAGCTATACGTTTTTTGTGTTTGTGTGTGTGTCCACAAATATGTTCATGAATTCTGTGAATGGCTTTGGTAAAAAATGCGGCATTCAATTGTCGGTGACTTGACAAATTTATTTGTATCTTCAAGAACCTTATTGCACACACTTTTTTTCTTCTTCATATTTTGAATTGAATTTTGCATCATATGACTTCATAAGAATATGTGAAAATCCATAGGAGTTATTGTGCGAGGCTGCATGTACCATTCATACATGTAGGTGCATGCACAATTCATGTAACGATTTCAGTCAGGAATTGTTACTGACTGTTTGTCACTGTAACTTGTCAGCATCTGTGTATATGTCTTAAACATATCACCCCCCCCCCACACACACACGCACCATGCCCTACACATACACACACAGATTCCAGCGGAGTGGCAGTTTTGAGCGTACTCTCATCCAGGGCGCCGGAGAGCTGCGGTTGGAAGGGGACAGCCATGGTCTCTACAACCCTCTGGCCTGGGAGAACATGCCCTCTGTGCTGCAACAGAAGTTTCCTCACTGGAAAGACTCCACACCACTCATGAAGAGTTCGCCCAAAGACAGGGACGGCTATGGTGAGCCTGGCTCCTTGAACCTAGCCTCATGCCCAGGCCTTCCATGCCCAGATTTTATCCTGCAGCCATGGAGAAATACCGGGGCTGCAGAACACCCCGGTATTTCTCTATGGCTGCAAGATAAAATGTATACATGTACTTGGAAGGCCAGGGTATATACAGGTTACCTTGAGTCTGTGGTTATGAGATAATGTATTTTAGTACAGTAATCAGGGTCCTTCACCAGCTAATTCATTGTTCCTGGCTCGCATCTACAATGAAGTACTGTACATAATGCTAGAAGGGATGCTCACCCAGCTAGCTATGTGTATGCAAACCTGGTAATGGTACCAAAGATTTCCTGGGAATGCCTGTGTTGCTAAGAGAAAGGGTGGCATTTAGCTGTGTTACTTCCAAAGACAGGTACCATAGTACTCTCCCCCCCCCCCCCCCCCTCCCCCAGGAACTTGGATTGGGCCCCCTCCCCCTCCCGTGTATGCGCACTCATACACAATATACAATGTACATGTACCTGTTTTGACTAATTAATTTGCCACTATATCCTATACGAGATTTGACACTGTTTTTACAATCTGTTTAAGTAAAACTACAGTCTAAAACTGAAATAGGTTTTGTGACCTCAAAATAGCAACAGCCTTTGTGAGCCAGTGGACAAGTTGTGACAATTATCGTACAGAAAAAAGACATCACTGTCCGGTCTGCACTGTCTGTTATTTTTTCCTATCAGTAGCATACAATTGTATGGTAGAATGTGGTCACTGGAAACCAGGCACTATGAACACTACACATAGCTATAGGTAGCACTGTTTTATTCAGATGGTCTTATGCTGAGACAATGACACACACTCAATGCCGTATCTTATCCAGACATCCACGTTCAATATGGTCTCATGCCCAGACACCCACTCTCAATATGCTATCGTACCCAGACACCCACGCTTAAAGTGGTCTCAAGCCCAGATGCCCTTACTCTCGGGTATCATACCTGTCTCCCATACTCAATATAGTCTCATGCCCAGATACCCATGTCTGTTAATTTTATCCTGGATAGCCACTTTTGGGTACAAGGGTTACTAAAAGGTTGTAGCTAGCCATATCATAGCTTTTGTACCAGCTGTTTCCTAAGATTAGGTTTTGTCTGTCAGTTTATTTGTTTATTTGTACATCCACACTTATCACATGTGCCGCATTATTTTATTACGTTACTATGCAACTGTAGTCACGAGCAGAGTGAATGTTTGCAGGCCCAATAGGTCAAGGTACGTGCCAAGCTAGCTTAGTGTTGTGTTGCCTAGACAACGAAAAAGTTGTACGTAGGTATCGATGATACTTCTGTTTTGGTGAGTGCCAGCAGCTAACTGGAAGCACAACACGAAATTGCCAAGTTTGCACTTTTTCTGGAAGCTATCCAAGCTGATCTGTTCACAGCTGCATTTAGCTTGCACTGACCTGTTACTGAGTACAACCTTCAGTTGGATGATTTATGTGCAAATACCTGGCTGGTTAGCAATAGAAGTTGAATGTGCACCTGCACACCAGACAGCTAGTAGGTTGCTAGGGAAGCACTGTAATAAGGAATTTGTCTTTTACCAGTATGGCTTTGTGAAAGTTAAAGGAGTTCTAGTGGGTATGCTTGCATGCTTTCCGCACAAAAAATATTTTCTGAGATTGATTGAAATTTTTGTCATTGCAACATATACAATGTACATGTCTGTATAACAGCATAGGTGGCAGTGAGATTAGTGTTGGAGATTGGGAGGAATGATGGTTTACGTTCCCGCGTCTGTGTGTGTGTGTGTGTGTGTTCGTCCGCAATTATCACGTGCGCTAAGTTACGTCATTCCGTTACTATGCCACTGTAGCCACGAGCGCATTTGAAGCTACTGGAAGTTTGCAGGCTGAATAGGCCAAGGTACGTCAAGCTAGGTTAGTTTTGTGTTGCCTAGACGGCGAAAGAGTGGTAGGTAACGATGATAATTCTATTTTGGCACGTTCTGATTGCTAACTGGACGCGCACTACGAAAATGCTGTGTCAGCACTTTCGCTGGAAGCTATACATGATGAGACTGGCTAGCCAAGTTGATCCATTCTATAGCTGCATTTAGCTTAGACTGACCTGTTGCTGAGCACAACCTTCAGTTGAATGATTATTGTAAAACAACACCCGGCTGGTTTTTAGATATGAAATATCAACCTTGTCACGAGTGAGGCTTATCCCAAATTTCACAGCCACCCATGCCGTTATAGTTTCACTACGTACATGTACCTCGTTGTATATAGACCTTTATCCCTTATGTTGTAATGGTGGTAAAAAAAGATGAATGTTTCATCGAAGGACATGACTGTTTGCTTGTATTTTCTCTATTTAGTGCCCACCTTTATCCCCCCCCCCCCCCCCCCTCTCCCCTCCCTGCCTATTGTACTAGTTTTCATTGCCATTATAGTGTTACTGTAATGCTGTAATATTTTGTATGTGAGAAATCTTTATGAATTTTGCTAATTTAAGTACTTTGCGACTGTGGTTGTGATCGTAGCCCTCACATGGAAGTAGACTACTCTCGGTACTCTACTCTCCCAGGCTTGGCCATGCATGGCTAACATGGGAGGGTGGAGACAGGTTGTGCTGCTTCACACCGCTCGATCATGCTGTCCGTCTCTAGCACTCATACCACTATGCTTCCACAGACATCGGACCAACTGTCCCAGTTACATCTTTGGCGCACGAAGAGTGAGAGACAGCATGATCGAGCGGCATCAACCCTACAAACCTGGAAGCTTGGTAAAACTTTGCCATGAACTTGTTCACATCTCTCACTCTTCGTGCGCCAAAGATGTAACTGGGACAGTTGGTCCGATGTCGGTGTTTGTTAACTATACTCACTAAGAGCCTCTCCCATAAACAGCTTTTATATGTGATGCTGTAGACACTCGCAAAGTCCGCAAATAAAGTGCACGCAAGATGTTGTAGCAATACGGTACCTAAGAGTAGGAATCGAATGTTATTCCATTGCGTATTTTGATCGCATCACTGCGTTCAAAGCGCTGTATCTCTGAACTTTCATTAAAGGTGGGGCTCAAATTGCGCTGCGTTTACACTCTGAACTTTCATTAAAGGCGTGGCTCAAATTGCGCTGTGTAAACGCATCAATATTTGACGCTGCCCCACCCTTAACAGAAGTTCAGAGATACAGCGCTTTGAACGCAGTGATGCAATCAAGGAATAATATTTGATTTCTACACGGGACTGTCACACATGAATTTGTGGAATGTCATTCCTGGTCATTACTCCCATTCCCAGCTAGGGGGGAGGGCTTCTCCCATGACTACTTACTGATATCGATGTTATTATTTGTGTTTTATTTCTGTTTAGGGGCTGAAGATCACTGCTTTCAGTTCTCCAGCAGCTTCAAGCAACCTGCTCACTCCATCCCCTACGTTGTAAGCTCTTAAGTACTACCGGTTTTGACTGCATTCCCTTGTGATCTAGGAATGAGACTGTGTCTTGGTCTCGACACTTTAACTAGTTTGTGGTTATTATGCATTGTTGTTGTCTACTATTAGCCTTGTTCCCAGGCTCCCCTTCCCAGCTTTTCTCACACCGTGTAGAAGAAAAAAAGGTCACTCCACGCTTTTTTATACGGTGTGAGAAAAGTCGGGGAGTAGAGCCTGGGAATGAGGCTACTAAACCCAGTAGTGGGTAGTGGTAGAGCTGCCTGTGCTTCTGTTTTGGAGGGTATCTAATGGTCACATAGCTATTGTCATGAGCAGTTACATTCTGTTTCATGAGTGGCATGCGCAAAAGAGTGAAGTTCTGGCTACCTGCAGTGCACGATCTCAGTAATGTGTGCATGCACACGAGCAGCTTGTAACTACTCCACACGGGGCAATGTGTAGCTATGAATATACTTGAAAGTTGTAGCGCTCCAGGAAGTTTGTTGTTTTGTCTTGAGAGTATCCTAAGTGGGTTCACTTCACATACAGCTTGAGAGTATCCTAAGTGGGTTCACTCCACATACAGCTTGAGAGTATCCTAAGTGGGTTCACTCCACATACAGCTTGAGAGTATCCTAAGTGGGTTCACTCCACATACAGCTTGAGAGTATCCTAAGTGGGCTCACTTCACCTACAGCTTGTATGCCACAGTGCAGGTAGCACAGTGTGTAATCTGCCGTAAGTAGTTCTCTGAGATGGTAGCTACAATAGAAGGAAACGGATGCAGAAATTGTTTACGTAACTGCAGTTGGTCTATTGATCAGTTTGATAAAGTGGAAAGAAAGTTCACATACTGTATGTAGAGTGAGGAAATACAAATACTTTTATGTAGAGTGGGGAAATACTTTTATGAGTAGCAGTAGCTCTGGAGGCTAGAGTATTAATAGTCTGGAGCAATAGCGTGGAGGCTAGAGTAGCTGGAGAATAGAGTAGCTGGAGGCTAGAGTAGCGAACAATGTGCCTGTGACAAAAGTGTTTGTTCAAGCAAATAAGAGTTCGACCCATATACGTATACATACTTTTTTCACGTGAGACTAATTTTTGCTATGTTTATAATTGGATCCCCGACTGTGAAACTTATAATACCGCAAATTACGGCATTAGGTATGTACGCTATGTAGCCCGTGACCCTGAACCATGAATTAAAAATTTGTGAAAATTTGGCTGCGTGCATCGGACAGGATTTTGTGAAACTTTAGTTCCGCAAAAACAATACACCTACGGTACATGTAGCAATAGTTATGGAGAAGGGAAAAAAAGGACCTGCCTTACCAGGCTGCAAAACACTTCTGCCAGTCCTCTGCTAATTCTCTGAGGCAACCGAGTGCTTGCTGATTCAACCAAACCACCACACCAAAAATGTATTGCACGATAGAATATACCAGGCTCCCTCCCTGCTTGTACGTCATGCGAAAAGAACTGGAGAGTGGAACCTGGGAAGGAGGCTACGTGATTGTATGTGGCATACATGTACATGTACGTGTTCTCGCACCCGTGCACCCTTCCACACCTGTGGCCACATGATGGCCACAACCCCAGACAAGGGTTGAGATCATTAATTGGGAGGGGTAAACAGCTAGCCAGGCTTGCCATGACATGTATGTATAGGATAGATACCTGGCTAGAGGGATTTAACCTACTTAAACACCCTCTACTAACCGGCATACTTCAAAGGATTTACCTCATTAATTATTCATATATGGTCTAAGATTTTGTAGTGAGCTGGTAAGGTGTCCTGATTCACTGGCTCCTTCCCCAGGTGATGGAGTGTGACACACTAAACGGCATTGCCCTCAAGTTCGACACCACTCCCAGTGAACTGGCGCGACTCAACAAGAAGCCTCCCGGACTGTCATTCCAGCTGCTGCCTGGGGAGGTAAGGTGGAGCTAGGTGTTGGTGCAAATTTATTTTGGAGGGGTTGACTATGCTTTGAGGATGTGTGTTTCAACATCCCCGTAGCCCCGTCCCCAGGCCACACCTCCCTGGCCTAGTATCCACTGTTCACGCTTGCACAAACAAATTTCTAAATACATGGAAAAGGATCAGAAAAATTATCCGTAACCGAAGTAACATGCCGAAAAGTAATATGGAGGCAGTATACGTCTATAGTAAGCGGAGAACTTTAAATTAACCTGATTCTGACTTTCTGCAACTGAAACGGCTTTCCAACCAGTCAAGAATGATAAAAGAACCTGTAATTTTCTGTCTGCTACGATTATGGTAGCTATCTTACCACAGATATTCAGAAGCACCTCTCTCCTGGCAGTGATTGTGAGCTGCTTGATATTCAATCTCGGATTCAATCTCTTAGCTTTTCATTATACGCTTAATTGCCCAGAATTCTGGGAATTTAGGATATCGTATCGTGTTCGCGGTATAATTTATGAATCAGCAAATGTTTCCAGTCACAAAGTTGTAAATGAAGACAGCAGGCTTTAAATCTCTTAGCTTTTCATTATACGCTTAATTGCCCAGAATTCTGGGAATTTAGGATATTATCGTATCGTGTTCGCGGTATATTTTACGAATCAGCACATGTTTCCAGTCACAAAGTTGTAAATGAAGACAGCAGGCTTTAAAGCCTGCCGTGATGGTTTTTTGCAAGGTAGATGAAGTGATTAGTAGTTTGCATCTTCAGTCCCGTTTGTCACACAAACAGTGGATACCAGGCCACTCTTTCGAGGGGGTGTGGCCTGAGTATAAGGCTAAACATCCCCCCTACCCCCCACCCCCCCCCCCCACCCCCTCCCCCAGTTCCTATACTGCTATAGGGAGAGCTTGCATTCTGTCATTTAACCCTATCTTATCAGCTAGTACTGGAACAAGTCTCATGATATGATACCTGTACACATGAATGCAAGTGCTACAAGGAGCTACCATTAACAAATCGAAGCAGTCAAAACTGTTCAGCATAGCGGATGGGGCAAAGTGCGTACGCCCTTTTATGGGAATGATTGTATTGTGTGTTGCTAGTTCTGCCTGCTGGGTTGCTTGTGTGAGAACAGAGCCATTTCTATGCTGCTGCTGTTCTGGGATCGTTTGACGATGTATGACATGCTGGGAGTGGCAGTTGTATAAAAGGGCATAGGGTTGCTTGAATGCAGTATCAGTCATAGGTTCTTAGTATGTGGTATAATAGTGGAGTAGGGAGCTTGTTGACTGGTTTCAGAGTTTAGCTGGTGTAGTTGTTTTCATTTTTCAAAGATGATATCCTTAGCCGTGACAACCCTGCACTTCTTTGGTTACTCCAAGGTCTGCTGTGTGTGTGTGTGTGTCTGTGTGTGTGTGCGTGCGTGCATGCGTGTGTGTGCATATTTGTGTGTATGTGTATGGTTGTGTGGGAGTACCAAAATCAATCACTTGAGAAGCTGAAACTGCACCTCTGTGAAATTAAAACTGCAAGTCTAGTCTCTAGAGGATGGTCTGCAGTTAGCCTTGTACCCAGGCCACACCCCCCCTCGAAAGAGTGGCCTGGTATTGACTGTTTGCGCATGTGTGCAAATTACCATGTTTTTATGGTAATCGTAAAATATTGAATATTGAATTCCCAGGCCTCCCTGCTCCGTGTGTGTTACGTAATGTGAGTGAGCGAAGTGAGTGAGAGGAAAAGCCCACTTTTTGTACTGCAAGCGGCAAAAGCTGGGTGGAGGCCTGAGAACGAGGCTAGGTCTGCAGATTAGAACGCGTATAGCAGTCCCCTTGTACAGGACTTCGTGTAAGTGAGCAAGTGTATGTTGGCGTAATAAGGGCTCAAAAAGGAGGGTAAGGGTGTTATGTGTACAAAGTTAAAAAACCATCTTCTGTTTGACGTGTAGATAGAATGTATCCCGAATTTCATATGAGTGCCTGAGAATGAAAGTAGAGTTAACGGATCAGCACCTATTCTTTGACCAGGAAGCCAATTGTACAGGCATACGTGTGTAATTCTACCAATCAAATTGCATAGGAAGCCACCAATCATCACACATCTTGATAAGTGAGTCAAAAAGAGTTAAACCACTGCAATGAAAGTGGGACATTACCACTTGGCTCTATATGAAACTACATGTGGTGTACATCGTGTAACTATAATGTCATCGTAATGACCACACCCACTATTATACAGCTATAATTATGAATGGGAGTTCCCCACTAGCATAGCCACCACCCTGTAAGGGTCACCTTGGATCCCAACTACGTGCTGCTGTATACATACACCTCGGCCACCTCTACATAGCGGCCACTTGTACATGTATTGGGCCCAATGCTGACCACAGTGCAGAGGTTGGCTCGCTAGCCTCGTTCCCAAACTCTCTCCCCTTGCCAAATTGTGTGTGGGAGAACCTTGGGATGAGGCTAGGTTTCACTGCTTCTGTTTCTCCCATATGCCGCTTCTTTCTTTTCTCAGGTGTTGTATGTCCCTGATGGTGAACTTCCTGAACCCTGCAACTCTGCATCTCATAGTGGGGACCTAGAGAGTAGCCACGAATCGCAGGAAACTCTCAAAAGTACCTCTAGAAGGTGGGTGTAGCCACAGCTGTAATGGGTGGGGCCTGTTGAAGGGCTCACTTTTTTGCCACTTACAGTTATATAGCACGTGTTCCTGCTGATACCTTGCAGAGAAGTAGTGCAGCACGTTTAAAGTAATAACATCTTGAGAGAGCTACATGTACATCTTACTGGCAAGTGCTCATCAGGTTTATATGTACAGTGGAACATCCCTCTATGGGCACCTCCCAGTACCAGCCACCTTGCTCAGGTGGACGTTTAACTGCAATCCCAATCGAAAACTCCTATACCTACCATGCATTAGCACCCTCCCAAATGTGGGTACTTCACTATTCCATAAAGCAGACGGGTTTTCAAGTCCCATCTGTACCTTGACTGTACAATTAAAATGCACTCAATAATCTGGACGTTTGTTTTCTCATAGATAATAGCCTCGTTCCCAGTCTCCACTCCCAGCTGAATGCTCACCTACACTGCCAGATTCAACGACTTAACATTACATGTACATGTACATACTAGCCTCTGACTAGGCATCAACAACCTTCTCAGCAAGCCGGGTCCACAAAACGAGCCATTGCATGCCGAATATTCATTACCATGCCTACCGGAAATATAACTGGAAGCCTTCAAAATGTAGACGCCTCAATATTCCGGACACATCGAGTGGGTCCCGATGGTGTCCGCATTATAGAGGTTCCTGTAGTGCCTGATGTAAAACGTACCCACTGCGCCTCTGATCAGGGCTCAGGGGGTAAGAGCAGTTGAAGGTCTTTGCCAATACCCTACTGGCCCCCAGTTCGTTTTGTTTTTAGGAAGGGGAGGGGGGTTTCTTTCAAGAATTCTCCATCTTGAGTTTGCATACGTATATGAAGGGCGGAGTTTCTTCATCCAAATCTAGTAAGTTGTTGTTGAGAAGTGTCAGTCATCATCAGATCCCAGTTCAGTATCAGCACCCTATCCTCAGGATTACCTTAGTTATTAGCTTTGTCAGTTGTACATTGTATGTACAGGTACTTGTGTGTGGTGTTTTTGGGTATTGAGGTCAGTGTTGCTGCTACAGAGCCTGGCACAATGGTCTTTGTAACACCGTCAATAGCTGAGTGCTTTACTATTGTACCGAAGAGCAGATATTGCTTGGAGTGGTGGAGCTTTCGTAGTAGGTCAATGTACCAATCATAACTCAGACTGAATCAGTTGTTTATACCATCCACATCTGTGCAGGAGGAATGAAGCTGTTTGCTGATGCTGTTAGAGGCCTGGTGGCCTCATTCCAAGGCTCCGCTGCCGAGCACGTTTCTTTGTGCATGGTGGAAAAGCACGGGCAAGTGCTTGCCGCCATGCGCAAAACTCTGGGTAGTGGCACCTGGGAAGGACGCTATGGTTTAGCCCAATGGAGTCTTACACTTACATTATGTGTATATAAGGCAGTACATCAGTGGGTCATTTATGTAACTCAGCATCACTATGATGGCACTAAAATGAGCCTTTCCCCTTCTCACTACTTAATGTTGCAACTGAAGATGGTATTATGCAATAGGGTCTTTTTATCTTAAAGTTGATTGCAAACAGTGAAATGATTATACTTACGTATATGCTCAATGTAGCTGTTGGCATTCTGAAACTGATACAATTACAGTTGTATCACAGTACAAATATAACTAGTAGACTTAGCGTCACCATCCTTTATCCCCTCCTCCTTTAGCATCACAATGACACTAAGCTCACCGGTGAAGGTCTATAATGCTTACATCATTCCGTATGTACATGGCATACATGCCTACATATAGTGATACCATTACCCTAGATACAATGGAGAAGCCTCCCAAGTGTCACCTTTCTTTGATGTGGTTGTAAGAATGTAATTAAAATGCAACATGCAGCTTGAAGTAGCCTCGTCCCCAGGCTTTCTGTGTGTTTCACACTGGAGAGCCTGGTCGCATGATTTAACTGACTTAATTGCACGTGGGCAGCACCGCTCAAAAGACGTTTGCACGTCCCTACCTTTTGCTGGTGACATTGTTTCAGCGCTTGGTCTGTGGTACAAACAGGCTCCAAAGAGTGGCTACAAGAAGTATAGATTCACTGCCTTCATTCGTTGTCTGAGAACTGTAGATGTCCTCGCTCTCGCAAAAATCCACCCTTCTACCCTACGTGCCACGCACGTGAGAAAAAAATACTAGCCCAACAGCTACATGTACGCTAAAGGGAAACGCCCACGTGGGCCTGGGAACGAGGCTCGGCTGGAACACTGAGACTCCAGTTAACTCTACAGGTGGTATAATACTGCAAACCCTTTCCCTTGCCCCTGCAGTCGTGAGGCCTCTGTAGAGAAGCCTCGAGACCGAGTGCTCTCCGTCAGCAGTGGTTGTGGGCTGTTCCAGCTGTCCTCGGAGTGGTACACTGGGACAAAGGAGGAGGTCACCGACTCACACATTTCCATCAGTGCAAAGTACATGACCAATGACCAGGTAGGCAATTTCCATACATGGTAATAAGGCAGTGCACAGAGCTTTTATTAGCTATGCAAGACTTAGCGGCATATGGATACTAACACAGAGTTCGAGAAGTACTGACTCCTGGTTCATTGTGTGAAATCATGCACAGTGCATACATCAAGTCTTATATATCATGTACAACCACGCCTCTTTGTGTAGCTATGTAATGAATTGCACGGCTGTGTGACTGTGACTCTTTGTATGTGAACGGCTTCAGCTTCAGTTGCTGACAAGTGCTGCAGTTCTCACTGTATTCCACAGTGCAGTTTGATACAGTTCTTCACAAACACACACTAATTCATGCATATAGCAATGAAGCACACAACCTGCACATATCCACACACCATTTAGGGAACGATTTCAGTTTGACATGTCTATTTATGTACTGCTTTACTGTATCTCCCCTCCCCTCCCCTCCCCTCCCCTCCCCTCCCCTCCACTCCCCTCCCCTCCCCTCCCCTCCCCTCCCCTCCCCTCCCCTCCCCTCCCCTCCCCTCCCCTCCCAGGGCTGTGTACATGGTACTCTAACGCTGAGCAATACAGTGCTGCTATTTCAGCCACACACTGGAGACCCACTGGTGAAGGAGGCGGGTAAAGAGGCCTTTGAGTTGGCCATCCCCCTCCAGGACATCTCCTATGCTGCACTGACCAGAGAGTGCCGCCCACCTAGGAGGTAGGAACACACGCTGCTGGTCTTTGCTTTGAGTTTCTGAATCACTCTTTTGGGAACAGCAGAAACGCTTTTGTAATCTGTTTCTCAACCTTTGCCTCATACATTTACATATAGCACACGTGTACAAATGTATGTATCTGGAGAGTTTAGCTCTAGGAAATTGTGCTTTTGGTTTCATATAGAGCAATGGCCCATTTCGGAAACTATCACATGTACTATTTGTGACATCATTTGGAGGACAGTCCAGGTAGAAAGCAGTAATATTGTACGAATATGATAGTTTCCGAAATGGGCCATTGCATACAGGGATTAATTTACCACTGTGGTGAAGGTTCAAGTGATAGGTAGAAGTACATCAGTTTTGCCAAATTATGGTTGCTAACTGTACAAATTTACTTGAGTTAGCAGTTTTGCTATAGTTTTGGTATAGGCAATCCATTTTGCATGAATTATGCGGCATTTACCAGTTTGGAGATGTAAGAAGTGCTAAGGATATGTTAATGATTCGGCTACTGTGTTTGTTGGACCACTCTTTCCCCTCTTCTCTCCTCCCTCACCCCACCCCTAGAAAATCCCAGACTGCGGCCGGTGCCCCTCCCCCCTCAAACACCACCCTCACTGAGGACTCCAGGGACCAGCAGCCCTTCGCAGAGCCCGCTGATCCCCATGGCAACGGTAATGCGAGTAGCACCAACGGAAATTCACCCTCTAGGAATGGGGAGAACCTTCTTAGCACGGATTCGCTGGAGGGAGGAGCAGTGGTCGAGAATGGCATCAGAATGAGTCAGTTATTGCATAGTGGTGAGAGTGAAACAGGTGAAACTGTTCCAAAGACTCAAACCAAAGATCCCGAAGAGGAATTAGTTAATTCAAGTTTGGAAAATAAGGAAGGCAGTCCACAGGTATCGAACTCAGTCTCCGAGATTATCGCTGTTGACACTCAGAGAACTGAATGTGAAGGTGACGATGCAAGTGCTTATCCTGAAACGAAGTCAGTGTTTGACGCGGAGCAATCCGATCCCGACAACCACGAGGAGATGCTGGCAATAATGGGGGCCACAGTGCCAAGTACCAAGCAGAGTGACTCGGCAAATAAGTCCGATGATCACTGCGGAGAAGAAGACTGTGCCTCGGGTGACAGCCCACTTCTGGACAATCCCCGCTTTCTCCACGTCCGGGTGACACCCCTGTCTGGGGCGACCCACACGTACACCCCTCTTAGTTCCCGTGGGATCGAGATCCCCCATGATCAAACCCAGAGGGCTAATTCTCCCGTCTACCAGGTCAGGACGGCCTTCTGCTTCGCCATCAGGGAAAAAAGGTGGGTGTGGCGAGGGTCATGTAAGGCAAGAGGGAGAGGGCTTGGTATGAACTCCCGGCTATGGGCGGTGTCAGACAGACCTGGGAGTGGGCCAATCAGCTAATCCATGTACAGAGAAAGTTGGCTATACCAGTGTCAGACATTTCTGTTGCCCCATCCTCCATGACTCTGCTTACACAAACAGTTGACACAGGAACCTTGAACCATGTGCTTTTCACCTAGCATCTGTACCTTGAACACTAACATCTGGCAGTGTTGACCTGTACACCTGCATTTCTGCATTGTACACACTGAATTGTACTAAGCTCTTGTCAGATAATCATACACAATAGCAAGACATTCCTCCCTCCCTCCCTCCCTCCCTCCCTCCCTCCAGGAGCAGTGACGTGGCAAAGTTTCTTGCTACCCATCATCCCCAGGCACTAGGTGGGCGGGGCTCCCCTAGTGACCAACAGTCCTGGAGTGAGGGCAGCTATGAGATCGTCACCACCGACAGTCTGGATGTGGTACGTTAGCAGTACCTGTTGTGTGTCATTAAGTTGTGATATACGGTTGTCTCTGGCAATCGACCTTATTTATATAGCTATGGTAATAACCACTAGCTGTTTCCCTTGTAAAAGAAAGTCGAGTTTTCATACAAAACATACTTGTTAACTTTGGTGGCCTATAAGAGACTAGCCTCATTCCCAGGGTCCAGTGTGGGAGGAATAGAGAGCCTAGTACATACTGTTTGCTCACTTACCCCAGGGCTTTAGATACTACGCCACAATATCACTCCGTCCACCATCGTATTACTGTTCGTTGCATGCGTACAATAGAAGATGGTGGTGCTTTCAGAAGAGTCTGGGAACGAGGCTAAGCTGGTGCTGATGTTTTTCGCCATGTAGATGCCTGGAAAGTGATCATTAGTTTGATTGTTTGATCCCATTTACCTCTCCCTCCACTGCTCTTTCCCACCCTCCCTCCCACCTCTCCTCCCTCCCTCCCTCCCTCCTCTCCACCCACCCTCTCCCTCCCTCCCTCCCTCCCTCTCCTCCCTCCCTTCCTCCCTCCTCTCCACCCACCTCTCCTCCCTCCCTCCCTCCCTCCCTCCCTCTTTCCCTCCCTCCCTCCCTCCTCTCCACCCACCTCTCCTCCCTCCCTCCCTCCTCTCCTCCCTCCCTCTTTCCCTCCCTCCCTCCTCTCCTCCCTCCCTCCCTCCCACCTCTCCTTCCTCCCTCCCACCTCTCCTCACTCCCTCCCTCCCTCCCAAGGACCTAGCATTTCATGACGACCACTACCCAGAGGAGTCCTCATCCTGGGAGGTCTACAGCCTCAAGGACGTCTCCCGGTTTCGCAGTAGGATTGAGAGGATGGAGGTGGAGGCCTCGCTACCACTCCCCACCCTCTCGGAGGACTCTAACCTCATGCAGGAGAAACACCTCCAGAGTGTAAGTGTGTGCATGTGTGCATAGATAAGCACCTTATATTTATGTGGAGGGAGCCACTGAAGAGATAATGGTCTCGCATCTGCCTTGGAGGTACTCCATGTACGATTTAACAGAGGTCACCACAGTGTTTTGTAGACAGTGGGTTACTGCTTGCAATATCTCTTGGCAGTACCTGTGGAATATGAATAGGACCATGTAGAGTGAATTCAATAGATTGCTTAGAACCCTGCCTCGATTTCTGCTACAATATACTGTTGCTAAAGTTATTTCCATTGCTATGGTTTCAAACCTTTTGGGGACCCAGAAGCGACCTCAGATTTAATTTTCCTAGGACACACTCTTTGTACTTGGACAATACAGACTAAATTCTCAGACTCCACCATACCCGTGTTTGGATGCGTGCACTACAACCTTTTTTTTTATTATGGAATCAGCATTTCTGCTAGGGAGAGTGGAAAGATGGCCTAAGCTGCTTAAAATTCACATTTACATCTCTCGATCATTTATAAACAGACTGCACAAGACTACAAACTTTGGAGTTGGAGTTAGCTAGCCTTACATAAAAGCACATAAATCTCATGTGGTTATTAATGGTTATTAATGATTGTGGATATTCTGGGCCGTCCACCCTATTCCTTCCTGGTGACTGTTCTTTAGTCTCTGTTCAACATCACTGTAGTGTTTAGGCCTTATCACTTTCTTCCTGTCTTCCCTACAGCTCTCACAGCAGCTGGCTTGTCATGCGGTGGGCAACAACTGGTACCTGATCTACAGCACCTTCAAGCATGGCATCAGTCTGAGGACCATGTACCGTAGCATGATGGGCTACGGCCGGGACTCACCCGTGTTGCTGCTGGTCAGAGATGAATCCAAGAAGGTAAGTAGCAGGGGACATGGGCAACTTGTATTTTCGATGTTTATGGGGAAACTAATTTATTCCTCCCACCACCCCCACCCCCCGCCCGTCTGGAATTTTGGCCGCGAAAATGTATGTTCTCATTTCTAAAACAGCACAAGAAAAAGATAAAGGCCTGGGGAGGCATTGTCTTCAGCCTTTAATTAAGTAATACACTGTTTTTCTGCCACTACCAAAAAAAATGCTATACATGTATGAATGAACCCCCTGGAGAGAGATTTTCTTTTCCAATACCTGCATAGCTAGTACTGTGCTGCTCCTCTATCTCGGGCAGTGGGCTTTAGTAGTTGATTATAAGGGCCATAAGGTTCCCTCTCCACCTCACTTCCCTGGCTTGGTCAGGACACCAGACGTTTACTACCACTGTCTGAGCAAAAGAAGCACTGCAGAGGGTTTGCAGCTGTCTTAAAGTGCTTTTTGCCTTATTTGGAAAGTGCAGCGTACTTGTAGTGAAGCCATTTCTCACCTACATACCACAGACCTAAATGTCTCAAAATCATATCCCTGGCTTGTGCAATTTTGTGAAAATAGAATATGTGGACAAAATCTCTGAGTGTCTGGTCAAATTCAATTCTGTCCAGATATTTCGTCAGGATACTTTTTAAAAGTTATCGTGAGCACTGCGTATGTGTAAATTCATAGCTGTATGGCATGGTAATTTTAATGTGCACACACACACACACACACACACACACACACACACACAGCTGTTTGGTGCCCTCTTGTCTTGTCCCCTGAGGATCAGTGATCACTTCTACGGCACAGGAGACTCCTTCCTCTTCAGCTTCCACGAGCCAGACGATGAGTTGAAGGTCCACCTCTGGTCGGGCGACAACCACTACATCATCAAGGGCAACAGGGACAGCATCGGGATTGGCAGCGGAGAGTAAGTTGCCCCCCAGACGTACGCACCTACACAGATGGGGCATAAATGAACCTTTGGCGAGATGGATAATTTGTATCTACAGACCAGCTACCAGCTCACCAAGGTGATGCGTAGCAACAGGCCAGGATGTACATAGGCATGTAGTTGCCTCTTCCTTTAACAGCAGGTGCTGACGGGGTGGTTTGTGTGTGTAATTAGCAGCCACAACAATGAGATTGTTATTGCTACACCAAATATATTTTTCCTGTCAGACACACAAACAGACGGATGTGGGAAGCATGAAACTAATTTTAGTAGCAAGTCTAACACTAAACAGATAGCAAAGAGCACTGATATGACCCAGATTCTGTCTTATACTCATTCCCATGAAACCCTTGTTCTTTCCTATGTACCTCCCCTGCAGTGGGCATTTTGGGTTATGGCTGGACGAGTACTTCTACCATGGCAGTAGCTACAGCTGCTCCACGTTCAACAACGAATGTCTTGCAGGCAAAGAGGACTTCATCTGCAGTGGGGTGGAGGCATGGGGGTTTGTACCCAGCGAATGTTCATGAGGTCTAGCCTATCATACCATGAATGTTGACAGCGTCCAGTTCACTATAATACAGTCATTCTCTTTTATGTTTCTGTGCACTCACATGCAAAGGATGTGTGTACAGTGTTGACACTGGTGGTTGTGATGGCCACCTTTTGTTTTTGTTGTCCATGTACCTGGTGTTGAATTGCATCTGTTATACTTTTGCACTCAATGAGTGTTCTAGTCTCGTGCCCAGACCACGACTGTCAATATTCATGATTTTACATGTAATAGCACGATACCGTCGTAGTCTCGTTCCCAGACCTCAGCCCAGCGTAGATACCAGTAATTATCTGCAATCTGGAATGTAGGGGGAGGAGTCGAGGTGAATTTATGCCTAGTCAGGTCGTCTGCTATTGTGTGTAGTGCTCTCGCCGCTGCGAGTGAAACGCCACAGAATGGGCAATAAAGTAAGAAGTTATTTTCGGGATATAAGGTTTTACTGAGCAGGCATCTAGAGTTGGTCTCTGGTCTCCAGCTAGTTCCACGTACAGAAGAGAAAGAAAGATAATTGAATAGTCGCGCGATTGAGGCGTGGCCCGGGAGACTATAATATAGTGTTTGTCAAGACGTCTCTCTTCCGTGGGCTGGCGACCTGAGGTTAATCTAGATTGTCTGGTCAACGATTGGGCTTAGGGGATAATTTATAGTGATCGCTTTCTTCAGTTGATTCCTATCTACGTGCATTGTGCACACTATGCTATAGTTATGATTAATTTTGGTAAGCCTAACATTCAAGCAATCGAAGTAGAAGCCTACCCTCTACCTTAATTGCTTTCAATCAATATAATCCAATCACTGTAGGATAATTGAGTGACTATGGTATCACAAACACATACAGGCTTTTACTACTGCGGTGCATTCTGTGTGCTTGCACCTTCGCTTGAAATACAGCTGAATAATTTTACTAGAACTATAGTAGACGATATAATGGGGGTACCTGCTAACTAGTGCTAATCAGAGTACATAATTACCAAATATGGATCATGATATCATGGCTGATAGTTACTCACGAACCACCAGACCTTTGTCATTCGTACATACAGCTATGACGGTAGGAGGATTGCAAGAAAAAGTGTATAGGGTTTGGCCAATTTGAATTATTGTGCTGTTCCGGTATGAGTTATAATTAGCACACATGCAAGCTACAGGTTACGTTGTTGTTTTTTTAAATTGTGAATCTACAATTATTAAAAATGCGTTGTGAAAAACTATGGTAATGGTAACATAGTTCATGAGGGCATACATGGTTATAGCTAGTTAATTTCAGGAGAGCAGTTTACATTTCTTATAGGTATAAATGTCATGGCTAGCTTAGCTGTCTCCATGGCTTTGTACAGCCTAGGCTTTGTATAGTCTATTGATTTATGTATTGTTACTCATGCCTATGGCCCTCCTAACCATTATAGCAACAGACTCGGTGATATTTCCCAATACATGGTTACCATACAACACTGACATGTGGTAGATGTATAAGCTATGGGGCATATTCTTTATGCAGTAACGTATATGCACTTGCCTTCTTTTAGATTGAGAAAGCTGCTGAGAAAGAATTCGAACCAAATGGAAAACCAAACTCACGATCGTGTAAAATAGCTACAGCTGGAATCATCGGTACTATTCTTGGGGTTCTTCTGCTTGCTGCAGGAGCACTTCTTTTGGGTCTGCCTGCTCCTGAGGAGACCATTAGATGCGGTAAAAAGTAGTACTGCTGGAAACATTGAACATAATCTTGCCCACCAGAATTCAGATTCTGAATGTGTCAATTTGTCAGATTATGAAATAATAGGCCAGCTCTGATCTTGGTTAAAATTCAGATGCTTCAGCATAGTTGGTTGAAACTTTAAACATCTAGTTGTGTGAAATCCATTTGGCAATCCATTTTCACATATTATTATGGGATTGGTATGGTGTGTACTGTCACAGATTGGAATCCATGCATGTCTGTACACATTATTTCTAGTGTACACACATGCCTGCAAGTTGTATTGTAAATGCATGCATACAGATAACAGTCTGCATGGAATATAGCACAGACAAGTGGTATGCGAAAGGAAACAATATCCATTGAGATTACATTGGGCTAGCCTCGTCCCCATGCAGGCTCCCCTCCCATGCTCAGAAAAGTACTTTCCATGGGAGAGGATCCTGAGGATGAGGCTAGCATTGGGGCTAGCTGAATGCTACAATGCTCTTGTGTTTACAGTGCATCCAATTTTTCCTTCTGTTTCTTATAGAGGGGTATACCTTCCCCATAACCTGTGGCCTGTGCAAAGGAAGTAAACTGGAGCTGATCTGCCCAGTTGATAGCTTATGGATGAGAAGAAACACAACCATTTGCAGTACTTCTATCTGCACTATCTCTGATATCTCTTCTAATGATTTTGGTATCTATCTTTGTGGGGAGAACTTGGAGTATGGTGTACATGTACTGGTCAGAGCAGGTAAGCCTTTGAGCATGTGTAACATAATTCATTGCCACAACACACGAGGACATGAGTACACAATCAAGAAACAGTTCCCATGACAACCACGTTAATTTGATATTCTACAGCATCATCTGGAAACTGTTCTCCCCCCTCCTGGCGCATTGCATTGGGAACGCTATTTATTGTCTTTGCGGTACCAGTGCTGATTGGAGGTGCTATTGCTCTGGAGGTTGCGAAACTTGTAAAGAAATTATGTTGTGGTTTATTAAATTAGCTTCATGTTTTAGTTAGTGTATATGCAATGTGACTTCCCCTTTGACGCTTTTTTATGTACGTTAATTATTCAGTTTATATGAGCTACACCATACCAAGTGTAGTAAAGGAGTACTGAGACTTTCTCAAGTGAAATCACCATGCATATGCATTGACCGATTATAAGATTTATACTATAATTGTGTATTAGAGTACAGACTTCAGTGTCTAAAAATTAGTGTTACTACAAACCAATAGTACTGCTGGCTATACAGTTTATTTAAATAGGTCAATTCTTAAATGACCACTTTACCTACTCTAGCTAGCTGCACATAGCTATCTGTTATTTTCTGTCAACATCTTCTGGTAGCAGCAGTATCAACCTACCACTACTATATAATATTCAATATTCTTTCTGAGAAGCATTGAAATATGGCCGGGCTTATCTCATTTGCTCAGCGGGCCAGATATGGCCTATGAAGTGCATGCGCAGTACAAGAAGAATTACAGTGAGGGCAGTGCATGAAGGAAGAAAAATATATGTGCCCTAGCCCTGCTGTAGCTCTTTCCAGGCTAAGCATGTTCGTAGGAATAGGTTGTGTATTATTCAAACTTCATTGGAGCATTTCGATGGGAGGATGATCCATGGTCACATTGTTGTAGTCCTGAAACTGGCCAAACTCTCCGTCGAGGGTCTGGCCACGCGAGCCTATGTGCGCAGTTAGTCTCGCGTGCCAGCCCCTTTCCGCGGAAGGCCTAGGGGGCTGGCACGCGAGACTAGTGCGCGGTGGGTGGTTGGCAGTTATGAAGTGTACAAAGGTAGCATTAAAAAATGAGTACGCCTAAGGAATTAAGTTCTGGAACACCAGATGACAAAAGAACCAGTGATATGTAGCTACGTCAGTGGGAGGTCTGTATACTAACTTCAGTTTGGCGAAGGGAGGAGCCAAGGTCTGGTCACGAGAGAAAACACTGTACTAACTGCACGCCGAATCAAGTTAGTCTCGAATCCAGACCCTCCCCTCGCGCCCCGTCGGAAAAGTAGGAAAGGAAAGAGGGTCTGGCAAGTATGGTAGGGGTCACGCGGATCCGCGCCTGGAATGCAGTCGCAGCTAATTATTAGATAATCATCACATTCTACCGTAAATTGTTTTTGTTGATTTAGAGAAGAGCTATCCGACATGGCTACTAGCGGTGGTTAGCGATCTCTCTTCCACAGAGGAAGCAGTGGTGCAGTACCATAGTGTGTAAGGTACGAGATGCACTCGATCGCGACTAAGATGGTATACGTACCCGCGCACTCGCGCGCTGGCGAATTTTTTCTTACGGAAGTTACGTCACAATATTGAAGTACAAAATGAAATTGTCAACATTCCAAGGATCCGCGTGACCCTTTCCAAACTTGCCAGACCCTCTTTCCTTTTCACTTTCCGACGGGGCGCGCGGGGAGGGTCTGGATTCGAGACTAGAATCAAGTGGTTTGGTGTGTCCGTATGAAACAACATGCCCCAGTGCTGCCGCTGTAACGGTAACGGGCGCTGTAAGGGATGTGTATGTGTTCGTAGTGGAAAACACTGTACTAACTGCACGCCAAATCAAGTGGGAAGATGCGAGAACCGTGGAGGTGTGGCCAGTACCGAGCCTGACAGCCCGGACCAAGGCCGAAACTGCGTTAACCAAGATTATGCACTTGTGAACGGCCAGATGGAGAACCGACCGAGAGGGAGGGAATGGAGCTAAGTGATGTTGAAGTGTTTCGTGAGTCGCCTCTCCTTGACGACGGAATACTCGGCATGGAAACCGGGATTGAAGCGACGCTTCCCCATGACAACCGAACATCAAGCATGGAATCTGTCACGTCAGATAACTACGAAGACCCGTGGCCACTACCTAGTCTGGCGAAGCGCGAGGGTCTGGTGACAAGCCTAAATTGTCTACTCTGAGTTAACTAAGTATGCATGCTAGTCCCAGAGGAGTTGGTGCAAGGGTACATGTAGCTATAAATTTTGACTATCCATAAACATGTAGCTACAGCATATTAGTGAATTAGTATGTATATAGAACGTAAAAGTAAAGTAAAAGGCATCTATTCAGATTTTTATACACATGTACACCATAATATTATAGGAAAAATAATGTTAATAATGAACAAGTATAATAACTTCAGTACACATGAAAAAGACATCTAGCTAAATCATGAGTTAATTGTAGCGGACTCATGAACCACACTTGTCACACTCAATCATGTTTGAGTCATAAGACTCTGGTAGGTGGCAAACACAGTAAACATGTACATACTCGTACAGCTCACTATAAGTATATTTCGCTGTTCTCGAGCTCGCTTCTACCTCCACCTCTCTTGCAATTTCCGCCATTCTCACTGATAACTCGAGAGTGAACTGTGCTTTCACTTTTATACCGCTGATACTTCATGTCCAGCCCGCTCTCATCAATCGCTGTCATGACGTCAGGGGTCCCCGAATCGCTGGCGGGATCCAGCCCGCTCTCGATCTCATCAATCGCTGTCATGACGTCAGGGGTCCCCGAATCGCTGGCGGGATCCGCGTTCCGCTAGCGAAATAGGGCCACCGGGATGGAAGCGACGCTTCCCCATGACAACCGAACATCAAGCATGGAATCTGTCACGTCAGATAACTACGAAGACCCGTGGCCACTACCTAGTCTGGCGAAGCGCGAGGGTCTGGTGACAAGCCTATATTACGTTTTATACCACATTACATCATCTATAATAAACGTGATTGGCTGAAAAGTCACCACTAAAAGTAACCCACATCTTACTGCTAGAGGCAAGACGTTGCTACGCGGTGCTGATTGTGCGCATGCGCAATGTGGTATAAGTCAGATAGACCACACCCACTCTTGGGTGTAGTCTATCCTATACTTGTACTCCCTGCAGAAATTTTGCAGTCCAATCAGATTGCAGAACGGCTAATTAAAATACCAATACCACGTGAACCCGCTAGACGGTATGGCTTCAGACTTTGAGTGCAAGTAAGTTTTGACACCCGCTCAGAACGAGAGGCAGCCAGAAGTGCAGCAAGGGAATTGAGCTACCTGGACTTGAAACCTGAACAGCTGAAAGTCGTACTGACATTTATAAAGGGTTGTGATGTGTTTGCTGTACTTAATAATATTCATTAAGCCTTATGTAATCTTACGTATAGTATTACGTACTGCGGAACAAAAGTTGGTATAGGCTTGTCACCAGACCCTCGCGCTTCGCGCTCGGGGTCTGGCTTCGCCAGACTAGCCACTACCCTCTTGCTCGCAGCCCAATTTTCAGTGGGGATCCAAAGATGGAAAGGCTTTTTGCGATATGATAGATGAGGCATATGATGATATCGTCCATTGGAAACGCAACATCTTTCTTTTACCATCAGGTGCGACTGGAAAGTCATTTATTCTGGAGATCACTCGTCTATTACTTGCTTTTGCAGAGGGCTCGGCTTTAGAATGTATTGCACTCAAGGCGAGCTTCGTGATGCAAATCCTACTTCTTCAAAAACCAAGCCGTAAAAGCAAGAGTAAAGACCATGTTAATCACCTGAAGAGACGACTTGAATTGTGGAAACAAGGTGATATTCCATCTCTTATTCAAGAGGGGAGGTGTATTCAATGCTATCTCCTCAGTCGCCCAAGACCATCGATGATGTTCTTGCACAAAACTTCGGCAAAATGATGGAGCAGGGAAAAGTAAGAAGTGCGCTGCAATATCTGCATGTCTCGCAACACAAGTGGGGGTATTCTTAGCCTCGATGACATGATTCCTACTGGTTCACTGAACTCTGAACCGATATTGCGATCAACCCGTGATGTCCTCCAAGATAAGCACCCGTCTGGAAGTCTTCCTGACCCATCGTCTCTACTCAATAGCTCCCCTGAATCTCACCTCTTCAACCCAATCATCTTTGAGAACCTGAATGCTGACTCCATTCAGCGTGCTGCCATGCATACTCACGGTTCAGCTGGTCCATCTGGCGTGGACTCATTTGCCTGGAGGCGATTATGCTCCTCTTTTGGGGTAGTGTCTCATGACTTGTGTTCTGCCCTGGCTGCAGTCAGACGTCGCCTGTGTTCATCATTGGTGAACCCAGAGAGCATCAGTGCCTTTGTAGCTTGCCTCCTTATCCCTCTGGATAAGTGTCCCGGGGTGAGACCCATTGTTGTCGGAGAAGTGCCAAGACGCATAATAGCGAAGGCACTACTACGCATAATTGGAAAAGATGTGGAAGATGCTGCGGGGCCCCTGCAGGTATGTGCTGGTCAAGATAGTGGCTGTGAGGCTGCAGTCCATGCAATGCGATCAATATTCCAGGATACCAACACTGAAGGATGTCTGTTAGTTGATGCCTCCAATGCCTTTAACTCCCTGAACCGAAAAGCTGCATTACACAATGTCAGTATCCTCTGTCCATCATGGTCACCAATTCTAATCAACACATACAGGGCTCCTGTGAGACTGATTGTTGTCGGGAGTGGAGAAATATCTTCTACTGAAGGTACTACACAAGGCGATCCCCTTGCTATGGCCCTTGCTATAGTGCCATTGATCCATAAACTGAGGAACAACTCCCCCAATGTGAAGCAGGTCTGGTTTGCTGATGACGCGACGGGTGTAGGATCGTGCGAAAC
This sequence comes from Phakellia ventilabrum, assembly GCA_963921505.1. Classification (NCBI taxonomy): domain Eukaryota; kingdom Metazoa; phylum Porifera; class Demospongiae; order Axinellida; family Axinellidae; genus Phakellia; species Phakellia ventilabrum. The sequence goes on from OY997381.1 coordinate 3,376,440, forward strand.
TCTGAGACAATGGTGGGAACAGATTAAGCGTCTCGGCCCTACCTTTGGCTACCATCCAAACAGTGCAAAAACCTACCTGATTGTAAAGGAGGAGCATGAAAACAAGGCGAAAGCACTCTTTGCTGACACTGATGTTCATGTTACCATCAATGGTAAGCGTCATTTAGGTGCTGCACTAGGTGCCAACACCTTCACCGAAGAATATGTCTCAAGCAAAGTTAGGGAGTGGGTCAAAGAGATCATGCATCTGTCGGTAGTAGCTACTACCCAACCTCATGCAGCCTATGCAGCTTTCACCCATGGTCTCTCCAGTCATTGGACCTATATCTCCAGGACTATACCTGATATTCAGGACCTGCTCCGTCCCTTGGAAGTAGCCTTCCACCAACACTTCATCCCCGCACTCACTGGACGTGAAGCCTGTTCTTTAGTTGAACGTGACCTCCTGGCCCTTCCTGTCCGACTGGGTGGAATGGGACTGGTCAATCCCATGTCTGAATCAACTCATGCATTTGAAACATCTAAATGCATCACAGCTCCCCTTGTAGCTCTGATTGTGGCACAAGATCCCCACCAGGTGGTAAAAAGAGACGAGCTCCAGAAAGAAAAGAACCGCATAAAGAAAAGGAGAAGGAACAGTGTGCACACGAAATACAAGGACAATTGAATCCACAGCTCCAACGTTCGATAGAACTTGCTCAAGCGAAGGGGTCTTCAGCATGGCTCACAGTTTTGCCCGTGGCCGAACATGGGTTCCTTCTCCACAAGGGGGATTTTCGTGATGCATTATGCCTATGGTACGGATGGAACCTCAGAAACACTCCCACTTTATGCAATTGTGGCACCTCCTTTTCGGTGGATCATGCCATGACCTACCACATGGGTGGCATTCCAACTATCCGCCATAACGAGATACGTGACATCACGGCAACTCTGCTTACAGAAATTTGCCATAACGTTGCAACTGAGCCACTCCTCCAGCCTCTTACTAATGAGTCATTCGCTCATCGCTCATCCAACACAGAACCAAATGCTCGCCTTGATATCCGTGCCAGAGGTTTTTGGAACACAGGCCAGGACGCATTTTTTGATGTTAGTTTTTTTTTTACCGAAACGCGTCTAGCAATCGCTCCATGACCACTGCTGCTGCATATCGCAAGCATGAATCAGCAAAAAAGAGAGAGTATGCCCAACGTGTTCGTGAAGTGGAGCATGGTGTTTTCACACCCCTTGTTCTCTCAGCAACGGGTGGAATGGGCCGTGAAGCTGCAACTTTTTACAAGAGATTGGCGGATGGAATCTCCAGGAAGGAGCACAAAGAATATTCTGTCGTCATGGGATGGATTCGTTGTCGTCTCTCCTTCGCAATCCTCCGCTCTGCTATCCTATGCATTCGTGGAAGCAGATCCTCTCGCCACCGCCCAGTCCATGAACTAAACATTGCACTAGCTACATCAGAGGGATGTGTTCCCTCTGCTGCGGAGTGAACTCTAACAGTTTTATTGACTCTATTATTAACTTTCTAAGGCTTAGCCTTGATTTTTTTAATCTTCATTGTCTTCATTGTCTTCTGTACACATATAATATTATATTTGCCTTTAGACTAAATATATACGAGTCTGCAGTCCGTGGTGACGTACAATGTAACCATGAGACTACCCGGACCCCGTACCGCAAATTTTTCGCTTGCGCTAATCAGCAGCATCACAGTACAACTTCCGGTAATTTCCCCGCTAGTATAATACACTAGCTGCTGAGCCTGCTGTTTATGTTCGTAACTATTAAACTGTCTTGGTGAGTCAACATGCATCTAATAATAGACTAAGGTAAGGCGGGGTAACTTGGAACGAAGTCTTTCTTTGGCTCCTTACACCAGAATAGGCGCTGTTATAGCAAGAATACTTAATTACTAACGTTAGTAAATTATTAAGTATCCTTGCCTAACAGCTCCTGTTCTGGTGTAAGGAGCCAAAGAAAGGCTTCGTTCCAAGTTACCCCACGTTCCAAGTTACCCCGCCTTACCTTAGTTGTAATGTAGTTTTATCATAGATAGTAGAGTAGAAGTCCTTCTACTCTACTATCTATGGTTTTATACAGGAAGAGTTTCGCGCGTGGGAGGGGAGCCTGGGGACGAGGCTAGGATTCTTCCTGTATAAGTATAGGATAGACTACACCCAAGAGTGGGTTATGCGCCTATGTAACCCACCAAGGGATAAATGCAAACAAGTGGGTTACGGTGCATAACCCATGCACAAATGCGTGTGGTCTATTTGACTTATACCACATTGCGCATGCGCACAATGGGCTATTCCAGTAAATGTCCGTACACCCACCATAGAAGAGGACTTTGTCTGAGGGATCACGAAAATTTATCTGAGTCCAGGGGTTTTTGTCTGGGGGTACATTGAAGCTATTGTCTAGGGGGTTATTGCATTTAGGAGCAATTGTCTGGGGGTTGGTGCGCACTGTAGTTCATTCGTCCAGGGGATAAAGCTTCAATCATAACTTTGTCCAGGGGTGCAAAGCAGTTCTGTTTCTTCTGTCCAGGGGGGCATACAGTGATTCCATTATTTTGTCTAGGGATGCTCATATAAATATCATTTGTCCAGGGTGCAAGTTAAAAAGGGGGGTAGGAGTCAAAGGGTGTGTCATAAATTTCCAACTCTTCTATGGGGGTGTACAGACATTTACTGGAATAGCCCAATCATCGCCGCGTAGCAACGTCTTGCCTCTAGCGGTAAGAATAAAAGTGTGGGTTATGAGCATACTTTTCAGCCAATCACGTTTATTATAGATGATGTAATGTGGTATAAGTATTCTTACTCTTTCGCACGTGGGAGGGGAGCGCTAGCCTGGGGAGTGGGGACGAGGCTAGCTATTTACCGTACAGGTATGGTGGATTGCAAGTAGGTGTGGCAAATGACGTAATTCTACTTTTTGGAGGGCAAACGCGCAAGTTCATAGGTGATGGCCGCAACACCCTCAGATATCAGTGAATCTTGGTAGGTCATGTCCTATAGTTCTCTCTGTTTCGCGATCAGCTGCAATAAAAACGTGCTCTCATCACAGTCACTTGCCCTCCGGAAGTGATATACGTAATTGGACACGCCCCATGCAACCACGCATAAATCCCCCGACGCTTAGCAAATAATAAACAAGACATACACCTCCAGTGATCATGAGTAGTAGTTAAACACTTCCAGATTTACATGGATTTGGTTAAAACCAAGCTGTGATAATCAGCAATCAGTATGGAGCAGAATGCCAGCAAACGTGTATAGCGTTTTCTAGACCAAAGTGGATAGCTATATGTTTATAGTAGAACTAGTACTAGGCTAGTTGCAAGTGCTAAAAATCACTGCATAGCTGTACACTTGCAGACAGGAAGACAGAAACCCATTGTAATAATGAATGTGTTTAACCATGGCTGTATGTAAATATAATTAGCACAGCAGTAGTAATGTCCTGAATACGTACTATAGCTACTACCACATTCAGCAGCTACCCTCTTACTTTATTAATAGTCTGCTCAATTAACAATCAATTTACATTTTTGCATAGCTAGACACAAGTCAAATGACTGAATACCAAGCACTAATGCAAATACAATAAGTTAACTAAATTACATCAAAATCTCCATGAAAAGATTGACAATTTTTAATAATTAATTAATACATCTTTGTATATTCTATACAGTATATCACTAAACTTTGAGCATGGCAGCCACAGGAGTGCACACCCACGATAGAGATGACTCTCTGGAGGCCAAGGTGTTCAGGCAGCACTTCGCCCAACTTGTGAGTAGCATCCAGGATCCCGAGACCCTGGCTGATGGGCTGTTTTCCCGCAACGTCATTGGGAAAGGTCTGCTGCAAGAGGTGCAGCTGGACAGCCTCACCACGGCAAAGAAGAGTAGAAAGCTACTGTTGGTTGTCCAAGACCAGCTGGTAGTCAATCCCAGCAATTTCACTGAAGTGGTGAATGTTCTTCAGGGTGAAAGCACCATGAAGTTTGTCACTGACACGCTGCAGGGTGACTACCGTAAGTGTGTGGCTTATGACGACTATTTCAAATTGAGATTGAATCTGAAATGATAAATATATGCATGTGTGCATGTCTATTAGCCTTGTTCTCAGGCTCTCCCTCCGGACCTTTGTCACTTGTGGTACAAGAATGGAACCATACTGAAAGTGACGAACTGGGAGGGGGAGAATGAGAATGAGGGTGCATGTGTGCTTGCTATAATCTGTCTACTGCTTGCCTGCGTGCAGTGCTAGCTAAACGCAAACCGAAGCTAGCTGACTTGGAGACTGAACTAAGGCATGTACATGGCTGGGTTCAGCTTGGCCTATGTCTGGATTTATCGAAGCAATCTCTGGAAGAGATCCATGCCACTCATAGTTCTGGCTCTGATGCCCTGGGGATGTGTAAAGCCAAAATGCTGTCTACATGGCTGGAAAGATGCCGAAATGCAACGTGGTCAACACTCATAGCAGCACTTCAGGCCACAGGAAAGTGGGACACAGCAATCAAGATCGCAGTAAAGTATGGTGCGTCTTTTGGACACTAGCCAATATATAGTTTGCTATAAGTTAAAGAGTGTGTGTATGTTCTGACAGGTGTTGAAGTACCATCCAGAGTGCTTCCGAAAGGCAAGATCCCGTCACAGATTGAGGTATGTCATGCACCATTAATAAATAAACCCATGTAGCTATATATAGTGCAGTGGACACAGTTGTTGTACCAGTATGTTTTGCTTATTTCCAATTCAGAATCTTGTTTTAGATGTCCATAAGAGGGCGAAGGTAGCTCCACTGAGAGAAGAGATTGAACAGACGAACACAAAGCTTCACCAAACCGAGGAAGCTATTAGGCAGAATGAAAAGGAGCTACGAATGCTTCAGAATGAGTTGAAGAGCTTGAAGAATCAACAGCAGTCGATGGAAAGGTGCACAGTTTTACTCCTTAGAGATAAACAAATTGAACAGCTGAAACTTGCTAATGGAAGACAGAGGCTACGGGAATTGGAACTATGTGTTCAACAGTTCGATCACAGTCAATCTCCAGTTCCAGAAGATGTGAAGCAGAAACTCCAGCAGACACAAGAAAGCACTGCTTCAAGTGAGCATGAGTTTACTCGGCTGGAATCAAAGATCAAATCAGCACAAGAAACCACATCAAGTGAAATAACAGAGCAACTCCAGAAGATTAGCTCAAAGGTTGAAGCCATTGCAGATGAGCTTGATGACCTACAACATCAGAAAAAAGGGCTACTGAAAGACGTACGAAAATGTGAACAAGAGCTGGATACATATCTGCTGGGAAGAAGTACTAGCACTCCATCCATACCTGAGGAAGCAGAGGTAAGTGAGAATACGTAGGAGTATTATAACTCTGTGTGTGAAAAAAAACTTTCATTTGGGACATCTTTTTGATGCAGGCTGCTTACTACAACATCATGATGTGTGCTGGTCGAGTGGAAGTTAAACTACGACAGTCCGAAGTGGAAGAATATGAAAGAAAATTGAAGGAAAAGGAAATTGAAGTGGATCAGTTTAAAGAGAAACTAAAGCGACAAGAGCGAAGCCTACAGGAATTGGAAGATCAATCCAGAAGAGCATCAAAATTTAAAATACAAGCATCATCCTCCACGTATCAATATGCATACGCACACATGCTGTGCAGAAATGAAATGGAAGAGTACGAGATGGAGCGTTGCATTAGCAAACTTCATGCGGAAAACCTTGAATACAGAATGCAGCTAGCTATGGCAGACTCCCAGAAGTGTGCACTGGAGACCGAAATGCAAGCATTAATTCAGGAGGTAGCTTCCTTAAGGACTGTGCAGACAATCCTCCAGCAGAAAATTGAAAAGGTATAAGTATTTGGTAGCTGCATGACTTAGCTACCTTTGAGATTCAAATATGCTCTACTATACACAGCCAAGACCAAAGCCAAGACCGCAATTGAGAAATGCAGGCTCCAAGGTGGAGAAAGCCCCATCTCACAAAGCACAAGAAAGTTCCATCATTGTTGAGGTAAAGAGCTTGGGTTACCTGAGTTGCAGCTTCAATTATATTTCTATAGTCTAAACAATTAAGCTAAGTCACATTTTACAGGGCTACAATTGAGGAATGCTAAAAGCTTAAGTGCAGCTGCACTTGTGACGTTTCTTAATTGCAGGAGCCATAGAAATATTATAGGTGCAAATTCACTTCTAATATTTCTATAATCCCTTTTGAAGCTACCTGTACTGTGTAATTTAGCTTAATTGATTGTGTCTGCAATTGGAGGCTTATACATGTAGCTAGTGGTCAAGAAATGAAATTGATCTGCTTGCATGCATATTATTGTGCATGTGACTTAGATAACCCTAGCTAGGTGACAACAACCCTTTGTTTTGTAGTGTGCCTTAGTCAGCTACTGTAATGGACACCACCAGTGAGTTATACTTCATTGCATAGTGAAGGATACACTACCTCTCTACTCTTATTTGTCTTTGTATGCATGAATCTGCTGCTTTATGCACATGAATGTAGCTTGGAAGCCAAATGTTATATTCATTTCTTTACAATCACATCTTCAACTTACTGCTTCTGTAGTGAGTAAGTCTCATTAATGTGCTTATACAAACTAATCAAGAACCACTTTACAACTCCATGCTTAGCAATATGCGTATCAATGACCGGCGAAATTGAGCAGGCTATATTCTACAATGTTTTCGTAACGGAAAGGGGGTAAATTGTACGGAGACAGTGCATTTATTGATGAAAATAACAACTTTCTGTTCATTATGGTTATAATGAGACCATCTGATGAATTGTAGCTGAATTATTCTATTAACAGTATGTTAGATTCAGTTTTTGTGTTTTCTTCCAGCCTGCACCTCCTATTCCAAGAGCACAGTATCCACCTCCTGTTCCACCAAAGCGAAGAATGAAACCATTTCTATCAGAAGTAAGTGGTGCGTTTTCTCTCTGAACTTTGCAATGGCCCTGAACTTTGTGATATTGAGTTAAAGTAGTCCTTCCCATAACTGGAATCCACGGTGATGACTATGTTGGCAAAATCAAAGCCTACATCAAGTTACTAAGCACCTAACAACCCCATCTGTTTAAAAATTAATTTTCAGATTTATCACTACAGTGCCAAATTTTGGAAAAGTCGCCAGGAAGAGTAAATAAAACATTATTACTACACAACCATAGGACTGGTTTTAAGTGCGAGATTCTAATAATTGTGAATTGCAACGTCATAGCCAGGTTGCAAAGTTTTAAAATGTATATAATGAATCTTGTGCACATGCATCCTGTAGCTGTGATCCTGTTGATCCATTTGTAAGTATTACAAATGCAATTACCTTCCAATGCAATAAAACCAGTCCTTATGAGATGGCATAAATACGGAACACAATGAAGCTAAATAAAGCTATACTGAGTCTACTCCATGCTCCATCCAAGGGCTGATCAGACTAGATTGCTCACTGTGCCTTGAGCTTCTGTCGAGCCCACTGTCTCACCACAAGACCTGTCCTCGGCTCATATAGGCTGTGATATTGTAGCCAGGAACCTGGTCGGTGCAAAGTCAGAGAATTTATTAAACTGCCGACCAATAATGAACAATTTTACTACACATAAGAGCTTTGAGGAGTGGACAGGAAACCAGTATGAAAGGGAGACCTTTGTTTGCCATCTCGGTGGTTGGAAGAGCTGTTTTTTGGAACAAATTTGAAGAACCGTTGCCGTGAGTGCAAGCCACACACTCTGCCACACCCACCATGGGGCCATGATAAATATGATGACCCACCTGTGATGAGGTGGCGTTATTGCCTGAGAACTGCAGGTTTTCTCACCCACACACGTTTCTATACGTGTACTTCCACACTTTTTAACCTAGGCTAGAAGGAGATGCGCATGAGAGTCTGGGAAATGGATAAGGCTTGAATCACTAGTATTTTTCTGTTTTATGTGCTTTCCATCACCAAAATAACCAGGAGACCTTTCTTCTACCAGATGGTGGCAGTCAAGGAGAATACCCTCAATTTGGGGCAGGAGCTGGGATCGGGAAAGTTTGATCCTGCACTCCAAGAGACATACAGCGGCCCAAACAGGAAGGTGCTAGAAGGTTCAGAGATTGAGTGTAAGAAGGACTCCAGGGATCCCTACCAGGTTAGGTCTGAGCTTGTTATGTGGGAATATTTTTAGGGGCTTCCTGGCAGTACAACAATTACATAGCCTCATTCCAGGTGCATGAAAGGAGTTTTTTGAATTTTACCCCGCGGTCTGGGAACTAAGTTACAGGGCCTACCAGGTGTTCTATTATGTCAATTAAGGCCTTAAACAGCCTAAAACAGCTGTCTTGCTAATTATATATACACTCTGGTTACTTCGAGTCTCCATGGTAATTTACCCTTAGACGCAGAAGTTACGAGCAACTACAGTGCAATAAAATTACGAGTAAGCAATTATAGTGCATATACATGCACTTCTGTATATGTAGTTCCTTACCTTTTTGACCTAGGCAAGAAGAGGAATGTGCATGAGAGACTGCATGGGGATGAGACTTGAATCACTAGTATTTATTTTTATCTATGCCAAAATAACCAGGGTACCTCTCTTTTACCAGATGGTGGGGAGGATAACCTGGATTTGTGGGAAGAACTGGGATGGGGAGAGTTAGGTCCTGTACTCCGAGGGACCTACCGTGATCCCAGCGGGAAGGAGCTAGATGTTGCTGTCAAGACCATCAGCATAGACTCCGTGAAACACGGGGAACAGGTGGAGTGAAGTCTTTGGGCGATGATTATTAGGAGCGATAGAACGTATGCGGGCACTACATGTACATGTATAAAACATGGAAAATGGGTGGGTTGAGTTATGACCTGAGAAGTGGGCAGAGGCTCTATTTATTATTAGAAGTGGTTGTTAGGACTACCGATATTTGCTGCCACAGGGTGTACGTTTGGTGGTCAATAGGGTTGCTATGCAAAGCCCGAAATTACCATACTTCATTTGTGTGCCCCCACACTTTCTCCTCCATGCCTCCAGGAATTTATGCAAGAGGCTAGGATCATGGTGACCCTCAACCATCCCCATACGGGTGGAATGGGCCGTGAAGCTGCAACTTTTTACAAGAGATACTTACTTCATTTGTGTGCCCCCACACTTTCTCCTCCATGCCTCCAGGAATTTATGCAAGAGGCTAGGATCATGGTGACCCTCAACCATCCCCACATCGTCAAGGTCATTGGTGTCACTAGGGGAAAGCCAATAATGGTGGTGAGCTCTAATTAGAATAGTACACCATAAGCAATTCTTTGCTGGAGTTGACTGGGAGACTCATTCTGGTTCATTACGGGAGGCACACTGTAGCTCAGTGGCATAGCCAGGATGAAAAGTGTGATGCATGGGCACTGCTTGGACACATTGCTGCAGGCAGTATCCGGAGGCAATGTGTGCCTCTGCAGGGGTGTGGAATTTGCTATATCTGCGGTAGCAGTTGAACAGCAGACAGCTGTTTTTGCTTCTTTGTCATCCGCATGTACATGTACGTATAAATAATTACTGATTTTTAACCTTAGCTTTCCGCATTATTTTTACTCTGGCATACACAAATTTTACCCGGGCACAGGCTCGGGTAAGGGTGTATCTATGCCACTGCTGTAGCTAGTTCCTCAAAGTTTCAGTCTCATTACCACATACAGTTTTTAAAGTAGGTAATGTGCGATATATAAAAATCTATATTTCCTATTGAGCTTTAAATTATATTTGATGAGCAGATGATAAGGACGATCTTAAGATTAACGTACAATATTAGTTTCTTTCACTGGTATAGTCTCCTTTACTCATATCTTCTTGAGAAATTCAATGTGGGGTTGATACGTCAGATGATGTGACAAGGTTCCTCTTTAACCTCCCTCCCCCATGACATCCCCACCCTATCACTACCATAGATTCAAGAATTGGTTCCCCTGGGTGTAATGATGGACTACCTGCATGATGGCAAGTACCCACGTCCCAGTATCACCATCCTGAAATTGTGGGCAGCAATAATTGCCTCAGGCATGATGTACCTGGAGAACAAGCGGATCGTCCACCGGTCCCTCTCCGCCAGGAATGTATTGGTCATGTCGGAGAGTCTTGTGAGTTGCTGCAGCTGTGCAATATTGTCGTAAGTCCTATATGAACCTCTAAAAGTAGATGTAGCTTATGTGCTTTATGTTTTGTAAGGGTAGGCGTACATTAACTGGCAAGGAACCACGTCTCCCCAATTTAATTAACCTGGCCGCTGGTCTAAAGTATTCTAATGTGCAGGAGACGTTTCGCCCAATATCAAGCTTCAATAGTTATGCCGGGGTATATGGTGTTGCTACTGCATGTATGCCAAATAGCATTCAAGTGGCTGGCCATGTACATGTATCAGAAGGATAGTCAGCCTTTGAACATCTTTGTCATGTATCCATAGTGTACCTATTAAGGTAGGTCAATGACGATCTCCAAATGGGCATAATTTTTGCTCATGACTAATTAATAAGATCAATGACCCTGTAGCATTATAGATGCATAGCACTATTGTTTCCAATGGCAGCAACTGGAATCAACAGCGGAGGTATGTCACTTTGATGTGGAAACTGGCACTTTGACTTTAATATGGCCAAGCAGTACCTTGATGTTGCCTCTCAACACTCTCTTTTTTTTGCTAAGATCCTGGTAAGAGCACGTATAGTGCTGGGCAGGCTATTTGTTAGTGAGAAGTTGTCTCAAGTCAGTAGTAGTGTTTGTGAGGGTGCCTGAAAGGCTAGAAGGCAGCTTGCCAGACATATGGTCATCCAGTCATTTACCTTTTGCAAGGTAACTTTTCTGTACCGTAAGCACTGCCCATTTTCGTAGCTAGTTGGCATTTGTGCGGCCCGGTCTCAAGCAGTGATGAGTTGTTGACAGGGCTTGAAGTGTGCATGTGGAAAAGCTAAGACAGGTTTTTGGCTGCCCTGTGTAGGTTTTGTTGGATCAGACTGTGTGGGCAGGGCTCTAGTGGATTCAATAATTTGGCATTCTAGCAACAGAGCCTAAAATTGTTTTTTGTGGACGTATTAGGCACAGGGAGTTGTTATAATTAGATGCTTAGTAAATTGGTTTAGGCTTTGACGTCACAACGTAGCCATCAACATGTTTCAGAGATTTTACTTCCACCTAAATCCTACCTTAAACGGCTACTACAGAATTGGCATAAAGTGGTCACTTTGCCCTTCCGCAGGTAAAGATCGCTGATTTCCGCCTCTCAAAAGTGCTGGAAGCCAACAGCGATTACTATAGGGCTTTAGAAGGAGGGAGATGGCCTGTCAGGTGGTAAGAACTAATACCCTGAGGTTGTTATCCAAAATGAAAGACTGGAGTCCCCCTCTTTCTCTCCCCTTCTCCTCCCATCTCACCCTCCCCTTTCCAGGTACCCCCCTGAGTCCATCAATAACGGCATTTTTCTCCCACGCCAGTGATGTTTGGAGCTACGGCATCACACTCTGGGAAATGTTCTCCTACGGAGAAGATCCATATGGGGATCTGACTGGGGCAGAGGTCAGCAACAAGATGCCATCAGTGTTTTAACTAACTCACAAATTGAGAGGAATGAGCTGACAATTGGCTCAGAGCCTTCCCTTAAAATTGACCGGGCAAGCATTGAAAATGTATTTCCAGAAAAAAATTGCCTGGTGCAAAATGTTTTTGACCAGGCTGGGCATAAAATCCTGGTGAAATTTCTTTTGTTTGGCCATTCTGCAGGTCCTGGACATGATTGAGAATCAGGACTACCACCTGGAAAGACCCATCGGCTGCCCAGTGAATGTCTACAAGGTCATGTTGTCTTGCTGGGACCTGAAGCCCTTGCACAGATGCACTTTCACTCAGCTACACAAAGCTTTCAGCAGTGAGAACCCAGAGTATTTCCTCCCATAAGGAACTACCAGTATGCCAAAAGTCTGGAGATTTATGAGTGATGTCATCATGAAGTCATGTGTAGTGTTGACATCACGGAGTGTAATAATTGCACACTATAAAGCTTTTTATCTAAGTACATAATATATGGTGTTGCCTGTCTGATCAACATTTGCAGTGGGTATAGTATTGTCATTAATTTCAGTGTTTAAATCTTAAGCCATCATTGCATGCAAGACAGTGAAACCCGATAACTACACCCTCATTATTTCTGGACACAAAGATGGGCCACAATGCAGTGACACCGACACTCGGTAGTGGTCCATCACCAGTTCCCTACCACACCCCTTTGGATAGCGGTATGTAGCTGGCACCCAATGCACACTTTGCCTCCTGTGCCACTCTCTGTGGGCAGCTGGTTGGTGCCTACATAGGAAGCTAATAAGGTCACTACAGCTTTTGTGATAAACTGACTCCTGGAAGTTATGCTTGATATGCCAGCCACTCGAGACCATACACTAGTAGCCATGGGATCCTCAATGGAATGGCCATACACTAGTAGCCATGGGATCCTCAATGGAATGGCCATACACTTAGTGACTAGTAGCCATGGGATCCTCAATGGAATGGCCAGTCTCTTGGTGACTTACTAAGGTTTTCCTGAAATCCTGGTGGCACTGTTTCATTCACTTTGAACACACCAAGTTATTAGAGTTGGAAACTGAGTTACACAAAGCCACACCTCTGGCTTTCGCATTCCTTGAATAGTAACGACATCGCGTTACTAGAGTTGGAGACTGCAGTGCGTGAGGCCACTCCTCCGGCTCCCACATTCCTTGAATAATGAGGACACATTTTATATCCTCACCATAAGGCTACATTATCTTTCATTGGTGCAGTTCTAGAGCATTAAATCATTCTCAGTCTCAGTGCACCAGTACAAAAAGTGACCAGTAAAGCCAGCAGCACACAGCCGGTACCACTACCTGCCTGATTCATGGTAGTAATGTAACCAGGCGGGTACTAAATACAGCGCAACAACTGCAGCGAAGTCCACACATGAAAGAGAGAGAGCAACTCAAGTTTACGCAACCAAAAACTCAGCCCACATATTAAAAATAGAGCTCATGTCATGCCGGAGTACTAAATAGGAAATGATTCAAAATGGAAGAGAAGACAGCTGCCTGCGGTCATCTGTAAAAGTGACACCAGGAGCCAGGTATATCGAACTGTGTGTGTGTGTGTGTACTCCAGCTTCCCTGTTCAGCTATTATTCTTGTGACTAACTGACTTGCGAAAACAGTTGGCCCGTGTGCATCGGGGGCTACCCCAGCCCCAGCCACATCCCGGGGTGTGATAATGTCAGGAAAAGGTCAGGTAGGTCTCCCAGGAAATGTTCACATGATACAGCTTAGAGATCTACTATTGAAGGCCAGTTGTTTTTTTCTACAGTAGTTTTTAGGTAGTGTAGCCTCAATACATATATAGCAACTACCTGTTCATGCAAGCCTCTGGTAGCCACGCGAGGCATATTACGCTTGTAGTAGGATTATATTAATGCAGCATGTGTGCTACATTTGCATACATGCTAACCTATTGCCAAGCATCGCCTGGGATTTTACATAAATTAGCACTATAATCGTTGTGGCAACATACAGTATAGATGCATACTAATCAGCACTAGCTATAGTTCTAATGTAATTATTTTGCTGAGGGTGTCAGCGCAACTTATTATTTCTACACCTGTGTACAACCGAACTAGTAATGTTCGAGTGACACTATTGCTAATTGGCAGTATTCATACATTTAAAACCTGCATGTAGCTATATAATTAATGTCACATTCACTTTGCATTTTTACATCTTGAAAAATAGTTGCAACAGTAATTTTCGAGATACTAATCGAGAAAATAATACGTATAACAAAAAAATGAATAGTGTGTAATTATATTATAATACTGTGCTTATTGTAGTGTGTTTAAGTACTAACCAGCATTAGAAGTCACTGCAGCTAGCACTGTGCTCTACTGTTTCCTTAGCACTTTCATTTGTATCTCCATCAGATGTCTGCCAGTCCTCAAGCATGCCCACATCTAAATAGCCAGCCAATCCTTCTAGGTGACTTGAAATGCTGGAAACTAGCTGTGAGAAAGTTGGCCTCTCGTCAGGGTTCTCCTTCCAACACTCCAACATGATTGAAAACCTGTAATTAAGTTATAGAAAGGACTATACGTACCTAAAAAAACATTGCTCATAATAAAATGTGCCATGAAGGTAAGGCATCAACTACCATCTCATAGTACTAAGCATTTACAGTGGGTGGGGAGGTTAACTGCACATTTTGGCTACACAAGCATAACACTATGTGTAATGCTATATAGTAACGGATAAGGGCCTCGTTTCAAGGGCAGGATTTCCCCCTGTGCATATTGTCCCCCAGTGCTATGGAAAAATTTGGAGGGGGACATCTTGCACTACACCGGCACATCAAGTACACATTGTGCACACTACTATCACTGGGCAACACATAGACATATTATGGATGCTTTAATTCACATAGAGAAATTCTAAGCACAAGATAACTGCTTACATGGCATCAGTGCAGGCAGCATTGTTTGGTTTCTCTGCTCTGTACCCACTTTGTAACATACCAGGAAGAGACACAGGGTCCACCGCAGGGTATGGAATCTTTCCACCACTAAACACCTCCCAGACTGTCAAACCATAAGCCCACTGTAAAGGGAAGATTTGTCAGTTACACTATAGTGTTTATAAAAAGAGCATAGAGCTGCCCATGCTCTAGGCCATTTAGTATATGTACACATTTCCTGTATTTCTAGAGCTTCCTACGCTCTATGGGATTCTTAGCATGCTGTATGACTATACCATGTTACTATAGTAACATATACTAAAAAATAATAGTCATCAGCTAACTTATTGTTTCCAGGCACCCACTTTTATCGTAGTCAAAAAAGTGTGTGTGTGTGTGTGTGTGTGTGTGTGGGGGGGGGGGGGGGTTAGAAATGAGGCTACAGCCAACTCTTGCAGTATTCAACGGTTATGTGCATAGAAATTACACGTACCACATCAGTTTTTTCAGAGAAAATCTGATCTGTTAGACTCTCAATTGCCATCCACTTAATAGGCAGTTTGTATCCGTCATCCTTCCCCTTCCTAATATAGTTTCTGTCATAGATATTTTCAGACAGTCCAAAGTCGGCTATTTTGATGACAAAATGGAGGTCAATCCTACAAGACAAGAAATGGTAGCTACCATAACTTCCATATCCTCTCTCAATACACAATTACTTTTTTATGTTCCCGTCTCCATACCAAAGTATTAATTAACAGTAACAATCCAACAGCCAACATTCTGCATGAATTGAGGACCATTGATTTCTTAGGATGAAACCCATTAGATTGGCTCTATGGAATCTTATGATGAAGTAATTATTTCACAAAACAGATGATTGTCATTCTTGGGTTGATAAAAGGAAGCAGAGATGTGTTTCTCAACAACCAGGACATAATATGTTGAATCACTATTATAACAACCTGAGAAAAAGATGACACCATAATCAGCTACACCTATAGGTGGTTGATGAAAGGAAAGTAGAGATGTGTTTCTCAACAACCAGGACATAATATGTTGAATCACTATTATAACAACCTGAGAAAAAGATGACACCATAATCAGCTACACCTATAGGTGGTTGATGAAAGGAAAGTAGAGATGTGTTTCTCAACAACCAGGACATAATATGTTGAATCACTATTATAACAACCTGAGAAAAAGATGACACCATAATCAGCTACACCTATAGGTGGTTGATGAAAGGAAAGTAGAGATGTGTTTCTCAACAACCAGGACATAATATGTTGAATCACTATTATAACAACCTGAGAAAAAGATGACACCATAATCAGCTACACCTATAGGTGGTTGATGAAAGGAAAGTAGAGATGTGTTTCTCAACAACCAGGACATATGTTGACAGAACTCAGTAGTAAATTTTATGTCTGTATATGTAGCATTCATCGAAAGAGGACCTCTGCTGATTTATTTTACACAACAAACCTGTTCTGTAATTTCAGTCAATCTGTACTCTACATAATTTATGTTTAAATTCTATCACCACCTAGCACAACATGACAGTCATTCTGCCAAAACATTTAACAACAAAACAGGTAGACATACATGCAGTTCCTTGCAGCAAGGTCTTTATGCACAAACTTCTGACTGGCAAGGTACTCCATCCCCTTTGCAGCTTGGATGCAGAAATCCATTAATTTCTTTGATGTGGTAAGCACCTGTAGGGCGGGAATATTAGTATATGTGTACAGTGAGGGTCTAGCTCGATAGACTGGTGTGAATGTATGGGGGGAGCAGGACGATAGTCTGCAAGGGAATATTAGTGTATTAGCCTCGTTCTCTATGTGGTACATAATTAATGCCAGTGATACACATGCACACATACACTAATAACTTCATTCCAGGCCTCCCCGCTTTTTGTGTTATGTAATGTGAGCGAGTGAAGCTCACTTTATGTAACAAGAAGTGAGGAGGCCTGGGAATAAGGCTATTAGAATATATATACATGTGTGTGTGTATGGGGGCAGGACAATATTCTGCAGGTGGAATTGATAAAATATGTGTGTGATAAAAAGGGTAGCTCCTTGGAATAGGGACAGATTGGTGTATACTGTAGCTTCAGCTGAAATGGCAAACGCATTGCCACTATAATCACACTTGAAAGACAAATCACTTTACCTTTCATATGAAATTGTTGCAGCAGTACAAAACTATCTTACCAAGTCACTATCACTGTTAGGAGGTAGGATTAGTTTTGATCTCTCTTTCTTGAGATAAGATAGAAGACTACCATTTGCCATTAAAGGCATCACAATGTAGGGAGCAGGGCCGCCATCAATACAGACACCAATCAGAGTCATAACGTTGGGATGATCAAATTTCCACATTTTCAAACTTTCTTTTAGCATGTCGTTAATCTGATTCTGATCAAAGAAACCTATTGTACACAAAAACAAGGAAACCAAAAAGTGAATAAACACCAGAATCATTCTTGTTAAAATATGACGAACCTTTAAGGGTCTTCACTGCCACCATTTCTGTGCTCATAGGATGCACTATGTTACCCTTGTAAACCACGCCAAATTCACCTAAATATGAGAAGAGTTTACATTAGAAATTTTATTGGTAAGTAGTCAGAGTTGCAATATAAAGGTATAGTAGTAACAAAAGTATAATAATAATAATATACTCATGTTGCTGCCGTAGCGCTTACGCCATTGACCACGCACCCACAGACGCAGGCGGAGCTTGTAAGACCTCCAGTCAGAGGACAAGAGCAAGAACAACCAGAGACCACACAATCCTGATCACCATACAATTCCTTCTTCCTAGCCTCCCATATCAATAATACAAAGCTCTTAACTAGCTTTAATAATGCTTTAAAATCATCCCTGTTCCAATTCTCAAACCCTAAAATAAAGCTTGCCTTATTAAAATTATCAAGTGTACTAAACTCCCCAAACCTCCCCCCCAATAGATTTTCTAATTCTACCATGAAATTATTTCTAATGCTGTCATATGCTGGATACTCCCAGAGAACATGTACCACACTCTCACATTCACCCCTGCATAATTTACACTGCCTATCATCATTTTTACCCCTATGTCTTCCTAACTCTTCATTCAGACCGTTCGTACCTGACCGAAACTTAAACAATAATCTTGTACCCGGATCACCTATCCCCTGCAAATAATTCTTGAATTCTATTTCCTTACAGAAAGACTTGTACAGATTCAACTTAACTTTAGTATTCAAGCTAAGTCAATTAAGTAACAAAAGTATAATACTATGCAAATATATATATTATACATTCTGATACCTTCTCCAATGGAGTCCAAGAGACGGATAATGATGCTGGGTATTAGCATCTCCGGGGGAAGGGCTTCAACATGCATGCTTCTCACAGACATCTTGCGTTTGGGCATCATTTCTGGTGGATATGATAGTCATAAACTAAACATGCAAGACAATTATTCACTTATATTTATTCACTTATATTTGTAAATACCATAGTATGGATTCTGCCCCACTCTTTCTTCCTGATCTGGCCTGCAGTACATGTAGGTGTGTAGGATAAACTACATTAACGTACAGAGTGCAAGTGTCCTAGCTATTCATGTAGCTGTATGCAGCCTTTCTGAAATAGCTAGCTACTCTACCAATGTTAATAACTGGACTATGTTGCCTATAGGATTCCGCTGGGGCAGTTATACTCCATAGATAGGGATGACCCGGAAAAAAAAGGCCACCGCATTGAATGTGTACAAAATGATATGTTCAAAACTCTGCTCTAGATGTACTTCAGTGGCGGATATAGAATTTTGAAAAGTGGGGTTCCAGTATCACCGGGGTCCAGCCCAGCATGTGTAGTAACCCCTCCCCCATGCAAAGCGTGGAAATTATTTTCACTAAACTTTGTAAAGGGCTCAGGAATCGCTCTCATGGGGTCTTTGCAAATAAATACTGGAAGTGCTCTTTGTAAAGTCGTGCATGCAGTAGTCCTATGGCCGTAGACCTCACTAACTCACCATAAATCTGCTTTACTGCATAGTAGTTACATTTGCGCAGACTTACTAAGTACATAGTATTGCAAACCGAAGGCAGCCTTTCAAAAGAGGGGTCCATGGAATCCATAAAACCCCCTCTAGATCCGCCACTGTACATTATGAACCATACCTATTGTTCTTGCGTGTTAAATGACTGGCCAACATCATTGTACACACATACACACACACAAAGCAATACTAGCACCACCTGGTGAAAATGCATGCCACCTACTTATTTAACTCACACATATTTCTGTTCTTTCTTGCGACGGATCACATATAACACAGCAACTATAATTAGAATCAGAAATACTACTGCAAGTACTCCTGCGACTGTACCACCAATGATGGCTGAGTCACTAGACTGTGGTACTGCACCTGGAGTTGGTACTGTAAGAGAAACATGAGCAATCATACTATGCATGAGTCAGCAACACATTCTAATTAATGCCTGTTCCTGATATAAGGAAAGCTGATTATTCAATCTTAACATTTTCCACGATGTAAGACAGAAATTGAAAGTACACACACGAAGTATAAATTGAGTATAAAATCTATATCCAAAGTTATCATAGTAGCTACTGATTGTTTCAGTTCTCAAACCAGTAGCTAGCTATATAATAAGAAACAAAATAATTCTTTAGAGGCTGACCAGCACTAAAAGTTACATAGTACAAAACGTATTAGGCCACATACCATCATTGTCAATAATGGTCACAAACAAAATATTAGGCATTCCAGTTTCCACACCAGGTGTGATCACAGTGAACTGCACCATGAACTGTTCATTCTGCTCAGAAACAGTTGAGTCATCAATGAGTATGATATCCACACAGCCCCTGCGCTGGTCTTTAGGAAATGTGATATTCAGTGAGACACTAGCAAAATCTTGCCCATCTGTGAATTAAAGAAAATTAGATAAACTGTCCTACGTTAACTACAATTGAATGTCATACCCACTGCTTCAGCTATGTCCAGTTCACTAGCATTGACATGAATAAGAACATCTTCATCTGAATCTCTGTCTTTCAGCAGGCATACATGAACTAATCCATCACTCTCACTTGCCTCATATATTTCACTGGAGAAGTTTACAGTCAACACTACATGTATAGTGAAGAAAATTAATACCATCAGACCAAATGCAAAGAATATGTGATACAACCACATTGATAGCCCTTCGGGTATTAAATTTTATATTTATTATGGCAGTTCTCTGACGGTAATTTGCTATATCTACACACAACAAAAATGTTTTCGTACCATCAGTATCAATGATTGTGATTGTGGCTGAGCTGACTACCACGTCTGCACTCATGGTACAGTTAGCAGCTGACATAAATGAACCCATATCTAAACTTTCCATGCCTTGGAGAGTCATGAGGAATGGTAGCGATAGGTCCACTACAAACTGTTCATTGCCTTCCAAAGCTACATTGTCTGACAGAATTTGGAACTCTCCACAGATGGTGTTGACAGAGCCAGGAGGAAACACAAACGATACTGTCTCTGGAACAAAATCATTTTCTTCAGCTAGATTGGGAGATGAACAATAGTCCACATTTTTTCAATACCACTATATAAATCAACAATATTTCATGTACCTTCAAAACCACTTTCAGACATTTTGCTGGTAGCAGTGGCAGTGAACATACGGGCAGTTTCAAGATCCTTTGTCATACAAACTGTGACTGTCCCATTATCTTCACCAACTGTGTAGTTTGTACTTGAAAACTGAACTACCACTTCTGTAAAAGGATCAAAAATAGCATGAATAAAAAAAGGTCAAGATGACATCCAGTATGTTATTGACTTACTATCATTGTCAATAATTGTGACATTCGTGGTATTAAGTGCTCCAATCAGCACGTTTGGTTGCACAGAAGTGACTGCTAAAATAAATTGCTCATTCTCTTCAAATGCAATGTCATCATTTTCAACTTTGACAATTCTGCACTCAACTGTACTATCAGCACTGAATGTTACAGTCACTGAAATAGCAGGGAAGTCCTCATCAACTGTTATTATAAAGGGTAGAATAAGACTAAAGCTTCAATGTTCATAGCTGGGATATCATTTGCTATAACAGCCTGTAATCTACTACCTTTTGCCGTGGTGTCATTGAAGGACATGGTATTTAGCATCACATTGATATCAACCTCAGCCTTGCCTTCCTTCTGCATGCAGACACTTAGCGAGGTGGCTTCCTCTCCCACGAAATAGTTCCCAGTAACAAACTGCACTGTCACCACTGTAGGAGGTGATAGGTGAACAATTACACTATGCAATGTTGCATGTGGTGTAGTAGGAAAAATTTTGCAATTAAAATTAAGGAGAAGATTTGTTCATACCATCATTGTCTAAAATTGTGATAAAGGCATACTGGGGATCCAGTTGAACAGCTTTGTCGGGAGTGTTCAAAGAAACCAACATTACTTCATTCTGTTCATAGATATTATCATCAATGATAGGTATGTCCACACAGTGCAACTGATTTGCTGCTTTGGCTTCGAAAACAAACTCAACTGCAGTAGTGTTGTAGTCATTTCTGGCTAAAGAAAGCAACAAATTAATAAGCTTTAGTGTAGTATTTGCACTCTTACAATGACATTGTATGTAAGGCCACGAGCCATACAAGAAAAAAATTCAGGTGTGCAAAATATGTGGTAGTTGAGAATAAAGATTAAATTTTATACAGTCACAATTGTTGACACCTTAGAATGTGGTGCTGAAAGATAAGCAGCAGTGAATTAGCTCAAGCACCATTTTAATGCGTATAAATCACAAACAATACCATGAAAATAACTTGCAACTGAAGTGGCTGAAAGCCACCTGGTTTCTGTAACTGCTTTTGCGTCACTGTTTACTGCTCTAGGACTGCTGATTTCAGCAGCTGGTAGACTGTGACTTACTGAGAGCTTCAGAGACCTGCTAAAGTGCATAATTTACATTGTATGTGCTTACAGTAAAACCACTGGATGAAAGGTGTACTGATTAGGACTGATTAAGTTCAATTTTTTCTCTCTACCATATTATAGCAATAAATTTACTTCTTAGGTGCCATTATTATTATTATCCCCTCCGATTTCTGGCATAGCTATCTGGTACACATTACCTTTTGGTGCATCGTAATGACTGCAGTTAGTGCCACTACAAAGTAATCTGGGATCTCAGGTAACTTGCAATGTATCTGTACTGATCTTATTCTGGCTAATACATTTTCACATTAATAATCAGGATATGAGAGATCCTTAACTGGAGTATTTTTGCTCATTATCATCATTTCAATCCCACATTCCTGCTTCAAGGACTTATATAACATATTACCATAATGCAAAGTACCTTTTGCTTGATTTGAATCAGAATTTGGGGTAGCAGACTCCACCGTAGCTAGCCTAACAATGACCTTTCTTGATGTAGTCTGGTTCAGAGCAGCACAAACTCTTAATGAGCCATCTTCACTCACAGTGTATTCTTCTTGAGCAAGACTAATGACAATAGCTAAGAGAATAATAAGTTATAGCTTAATTCAGAAAGAAATGCTTAAGTTAAAACACAACAAGGCAGCTTTTTGATCTTCCAATGCTGGATATGGCACTGAATAATAGAGATTGCTTCTGTATTATAAATTCATTGTTAATAATTTGGAGGGAAAATGTGTTTATGGAAACACACAAACGGACAAATAGACAAATAAACAAACAAACAAGCAAACAAACAAAGAAGGAAACAAGAACTAAACAGTGAACAAAACACCTCAAGGTATCGTCTAGCAAAGGGGGAGATACACAGAGGCAAAAAAACCCTGACCTGTACAGTTCACTCCGAAGTAGTCACAAGATCCCTCAGTATATAATGGGGTGGGAGGCAATACACATTCCAACAAGCTATTTTCTCCTCCACTGCAGTTCACATCATTCAAGAGGATAATACTAATTTCATTTACTCCAGAAAATAGAGCCAGTGCATCTGAAAAATTTAAACCACATGGATGAAAATAGTAAGGCGTGCAGGCAAATATACAGCTATGCATGTAACAGATGCAAGCAAGTCTGAGTATTATTATACCAACTACAAATTCAGTCCCATGGTCATTACTTAAACAGCTGCAATGACATGACTCACCTTCCCCCACTGAGTAACCCAGCTGTTGACAAGCCACAGCTGCTTCCCTTTCACCAAGAAACTCCGCACATAATCTTGCCCATGAATTGTTGACACAAATCTCCAGAGGTCCACGTTCTGACTCTCGAATATCACCATTATAGCATTCTGAGATAGTAGATGCATATTGAATTGCAAAGACCTCAAATAATACTATTCAATAATTATAAGCAAGCCACTAGTCTCGTGTCCAGTTCCTCCTCCACACCTTGTTGTTTTCAGGGGCAAGTGAAGATCTGGGCATGAGACTAGCAAGCCAACTATGATATAGAGCTGCATAACATTACATACTAGAGAACAATATCCCCTTTTCCTTCATTCATTAGACAGTAAATACTACGTATAGGATAGATACCTGGCTAGAGGGATTTAACCTACTTAAACACCCGTGGGAACCGAGGAAGTGTTAATTGAGTCGAGGGCGGAGCCCGAGACTCAATTAACACTTCCAAGGTTCCCAAGGGTGTTTAAGTAGGTTAAATCCTGAGAGCCAGGTGTCTATCCTACTTAGACTATATAAACAATCTAGAGGTGCGAAGACATCAAAGTGCTGGATACTGCTTAGCAACTACTGAGGGCATTAACCTACTTAAACACCCTCTACTAACCGGCATACTTCAAAGGATTTACCTCATAAATTATTCATATATGGTCTAATGTGTGTTTCAGGTTAGGCTCAGCCAGAAGTGTTAACTCTGCCCACTTATATGGTAGTCATGGTGAGACATAATGAATATTTTAAAGGTGGTTGCGAGTGAAGAATTTTCACTGCAAATTTTCAGGAGTCAAGGTAATGTGATGTACAGAAACTTATAACCACTCTGGAATTTGAGACACCAAGAATGGAGACTTATCAGCTATTTCCTGACAGAAGTTGTAAATACCAGAAAACAACCATTATGCCAAACCAATATCAATATCTGGAACTGTACCCTGGAATCCAATTTTAAAGTGTAACTTGGGTAGATAAGTGAATATATGTAGCTGCTTTCTCTCCATTCTCTGTGAGTTTGCTTTAGTCCTGTTTAGGTCTTATGGCCATCGATTTCAGTATCATGGAGTGCTGAGGATAAAAGCCTTACCCAGTCAAATTTTCTGTACTTCTAGTTGAGCCTAACCTTAAGGATCCAAACACCAGCAAGTTGGCAACTGTATTGTACATACCGGTATGGTCTGGAACAAAGCCAGAGATCATGTACACTAACTTAGTTATTTTCTTTACCCAATACACAGACTGTACTTGTGCAGAGTAAGTTAGCTAATAGGTGTTCTCTTTCTTCCAACTGCAAGTTGGCTTCACAGACGTATCATTAAAGGCTGATGTTTCAATTAACTATTGGGTTGCAGTCTTCTTCATGCAGGGCAGACATCACAACAGAGAGCACAAGCAGAACACAGACGAATAAATAGCCCGGTACTAGAATCTAGAAGCGAAGCCTAACAAGCAAAACCTATAACAGTGTCCAAACAAGCATTACAAAATAAACTACATACTATAGAAATGAATCATCTGAGTCAATAATTAGCTTTGCCTCTGCAATGTCTGCACTAACGAAGACTGCAGCCCTGCAGTTGGAATGTGGGCATTTTAAGATATATATTTATTAAGCCATTTTGTGGTCGGAACCCCAATGAACATAAATACAGAGAACCAACCGAGATCCGCCTTGACAAGTTTACAGTACCAGTGGAATACCTCAATATGTACTCACCAAATGGCCGAAGAATTTCAAACTGATCCACACGGTACACATACACTCCCATTATACCTAATCCAATGTTCGTGTCAACTGTGAGACTTCCAGATGGTGTATTTGGTGCTTCGAATGTTATTCCATCACCTGCATTCAGGCCTGCAGTGACACCGTCACGATTTCCCCACTCAATTGTGTCATAGTAAAGTGTCACAAATGACATTTCGCCATCAGTTGCTAGCACACTCTGGAAAGTGTTGTGTACCTACAGGCATACAGTTATTATGTAATAAAACACATGGCCAAGTTGGCATGGGATAAAACACATAGCCAGGTTGGTTAGGTGATAAAACACATAGCCAAGTTCACTCTGTGTTTTATCGTATTAATAACTGAGTAAGCCAACCAAAGTTCAAGAATAGAGTACATTACCTGACCCTCTACTCCAGGTTCAAAAACCATCCACGTAGCAGTGAAGATCTTCGTTGGAAAAAAATTCCAAACTGAAGTAAAAGTTAACTGCATTTGAATATATGCTTTCTCCAGTACACACCACTGAGAACTTTCTTGGTAGTGGATTTGATCACGTTCTGAATACTCTACAACTTCCCAAAATGGAGCAACTGCTGCAACATCAGCAAGTGGAAAGGGAGATGGACCCTCAATGACTGGAGTTTCAAATGATAGTATGCCATTTAGGTTGACCTAAGAAAATAAAAGGGGGTAGTAACATGTATACCTAATAAGCGCGATAAGTTTACTTTGCATACATGTATTGTGCTGTAGTTATTGCCAAAGAAAGGAAACGTTTGGGTAAGTTGTAAAGGTGGAGCCTTCCCATTTGGCTGTAGTAAAAGTGGTAAATCTCCTGCACTTGGTCCAAAATTGTAGAGGGAATCAACTAGATAAAGTAAAATTAAGAAGAATTTAAATTTTGGTGCAATTAGGGATTAATAGCATGAGTAATTACCAATGCAATTTGCTTTACAACTGGCAATCACAAGTGCTACTGATCCTAACATTGCACACGTCATGCAATATATTAATAGTACGCACAACAGCAGTACACAGAATAGCAGACATCCTCTAACTGATACTGCTTATCCTATGGTGGAAAAGTTATTAGCCAATCAGTTTGCAATTATTTATGTTTTCTCATAGCTGCTGGCTAATCGCTTGGGTTAAGTGGAGTAAACTTGTAAAGAAAGCCTTCTATTAATATTATTATCACACCAAGTTGGTCACAGCATCACAGGCATACCCAGTTAAATCTAAATAATGCACACGTCCTAAACACTTAAATAAAAATTATAAAAACCATCTAAAATGGTAAAATTACATAAATTATTCATAAACCTACATTTGTAGTATTACATTATCACTCCTAGAAGCTGAAACAACCGGTGAAACAAACTCTGTTGTTACTCATGCACACGCATGCATGTATGTAATAGATCCCACTATTCAGGGTTAGGTAATAGCATTTAGGTTTTGTAAGATAAGTAGTGCACACAGTGATACAGCCCTCAGTATGCCAATGTCCATGCATGCATACTCAGTTCTGTCACGGAAAAAAACAAAACTTATACTGAGATTAGCAGCAGTATTACTGAGACTACTGATTGTGCAATATCTTAATACATGCTACCAATCATTATTGCTGTCTTACTTGGTCCTGAATCAGTGATAATCACAGTAGTGTTCTGGCGGAAAAATCCAGCATACCTTTCACCAGTGTTGATCATGATGTAAAGGAGAAATGATTCTTCTATCTCACACAGCATATCGTTTTCATGGATATCAACGTGAATACATTGTATGTTGTTTCTTGGGGTAAATGTTAGCCGCTGTGACACTCCACTGTAGTCAGAATTCCCTGGAAGAACAAAAGAATGTACTAATTTCTACATTAGTAGCCATGATATCGATACACTGCCAGATTTAAGGGGTATGAATATTTGGTATGAGGGAGGGGCCAAGAAGAGGCAAAATTTGTACCACTGTGATGCTTGGGTGCAAATTCAGAAAATGTATGTAAAGCTTCCCTACTTTCGCTTTTCCAGTAGCATTATATTAAATAGTTTTTGTTCTCGTGACAGGCTGCCCCATGAAAATACTCACATCTGAGGTTGTGATTCATTACATCCGCATCTCTGCTCTTGAGCAATACTTATGGTATACAGTCTGATCACCCGCTGTACTTACACTTGGCAGTATGCTCACCCCTTGATGCAAAATAAACATTACCTATGGCTGAGATATCTTCTGACTGAACCTTTATCTCAACACGTCCAGTTAACGGTGTACTATTAGTGGTGATACATACAGCATTGTCTGTTGTTCCTTCCCTGAATATATACACCGGCTGCTCAAAACCAATCCCGGAAAATTCTGCAAGACAAAGAGAATATATGTGCATCAACATGACAGACACTAAATTATGCTGCTCTAAAACTGGATGGTGGGATATGGCATAATAACTACAATTCTTATCATGTTGTCATGCGCGTGCATGCAGTTTTTGACATCTCTCTTGAGTTAGGCAATGGGACATAGGGCACCCTACAACTCCTTGAGGCGAACTTTATGACTGGGTCTCTTCTTAGGGAGAGATATTACCGGTTGGCTCCTAGTGGGGTTCTGACAGCACAGTCATAATGACCATAGGTAATTATGACCAGACTGTAAGTTGTAGCACCCTGCTAGTGTCTGAGATCATGCTAAGTAGCACAGACTACTTTTTGAGGCACCTAACTGGGATGAGTTAATAAGCCAGGGAGGAAACTGAGCTTTGTTTGCAGAGATTTTGCCAAGTATTGATCACAGTTTATAGCATTAATATCAATGCATCAGTAATTTACATGGAACAGGATGTGGTGATAATAGGTGAGCTTAAGTTGGTGTAACCATAATGTATTTAATAGGATGTTTTGGTAATCAAACTCATGTGGAACTATAACACTCTATACTAAATTGTTAATGCTTTACATGTATGCATGAATGTTCTGATGGCATTTGCGGCCCCAAAAGACTGAACATTAGCTACTAACATTATTATCATTGAGCAAAAATAATTGCTGCACCCTCCCCTCTGTATCAAACTTTGATATACAGTGTATGAAATCCATACCTGGTACACAGACAACTCCAGCATCCTGATCATGACCACAATTGGAGGTCCCAACAGGCTGATGATCACACTCAAAAAAGATATTATTCTCATCTCCAGTGCAGTCCACATTGTCGAGATATATGAGACCAGTTCCAGGAGGAAAGGTTTGACTCTCAGAAGCTTCAGCAACAAGTTCTGTATTGTATTGAACACTGGTTATTATGAAAATTATGAAAATGACCTAAATCATTTCTGCTGTAGATTAGAATAAGACAATTCATTCGGCATGTAGCAGCATGCAGTAAACTATACTCCAGATGCGTATATAGCATTCATAGCTTAAGCGTGGAATAAGATGATGGATAATAACGGCTGGCTGTTTTACACTGTTTTACAAAACAATAACACCCTCCAAGTCTGATAATTCTCATGCACCTCGCTACTGCGAGGCTCCTTGCATTCTAAATGTACACCTAGTTATATCTCAGGAACACCAACATTATTGTAAGTTTACATATATCCAGTGCAATCATTTGTGGCTGCAACTGGAGGTATGCTACACCAAGGGCACATTAAGCCGAAGGCGGCGAGAGGGCACGCAACTTCCTATAGTGCACGTACAGACGGCATAATGCTAAATGTTACTAAAAATAGCGCTTCCGGGTAACTACGTGGTAGTGAATATACGGTACGTTTGCAGGCATGTACGGCACATTTGCAGAGGTCAGCTAAAAAGCAGTATTTGTTTTGCCTTCTGCTTGAACAGTTGCTTCTCCCACTGGCTTATCGGGCCAGATTCGGTGAAAGAGCATTGCTGGCTACACTGAATAGCTACATAGGTACTTTATATTGGGAGATTTAATGGAGTAAGGTATCATTAGGCAAAGTCTAACTACTTTCACCTTCTGCTGAGCACAATCTCAGAGCTTATATTAAAAAGCTGCAAGATTAAAATGTGATGAGATAATTATGAAAGTTGTTAAGCCAATAATTTTCTTATACACTACCAGAAGATGATTTGCCCACTATAAATGTCCTGATAACATTCAATTAATGAATCTCTTAGAAAACGTATCATGAGAGCTTACCACTCCTATTGTATCCAAGTTGTCTGCATACAACATCTGCATCTATATCATCCCAAAAGTCATCACAAACAGTCCCCCATAGTCCTGCAAAACACACCTCCACTCGACCACTTGACTCAGATGGCCCATCTTGAAGTCGTACATCACCATCAGTGCATAATATTGCGCCTACAGCTGTATTGAAAAGCACTGCAGATTGTGAGATGTATCTTTTGCTCTCATTTATCTATTAAAATATCCTCAAGGCTCATACAATTCCATTCATAATTGAAGGAATGGGAGCCAAAGTGGACTAACCCATAAATA
This sequence comes from Phakellia ventilabrum, assembly GCA_963921505.1. Taxonomy (NCBI): domain Eukaryota; kingdom Metazoa; phylum Porifera; class Demospongiae; order Axinellida; family Axinellidae; genus Phakellia; species Phakellia ventilabrum. Next base: position 3,405,370 of record OY997381.1, read on the forward strand.
TTACAGGTTCCAACATGAGAATGTATTTTAGGAGCTGCAAACAATCTGATAATAATGCACATTTTTGTCAGTCAGGGTAGTCTCTGTTGCCTGAGCTTGCCTCCGTTTGTTACATCCATGCACAGCCTAGGTTCCCTTACTGGCTTCATGCTTCCGTGTATAACAAAGCATGGGCAGAACTTGGAACAGAGGAGAGTCAGAGTATTTTGATGAGAAACACAGACAGTATAGGAAATAGTTTAAAACTTGAGTTGAGAGGCAAGATCAGTAGAAGTGACCGACATTCCAGTATGGGCAACAAATAAAATTGATATGTCCTGTTTAATAATCAGCCAGGCATGCTGCACATAAATCATCGAATTGAAGCTGTAGTATGCTCAGCAACAGGTCAGTTCGAGCAAAATACACCTGTAGAATGGTTAGGCTGTCTCATCTTGCTTGTATAGCTTCTAGCAAAAATACTGACTCAGCAATTTTGTAATGCACTTCCAGCTAGCTGCCCAATATGCCAAATGAAGATATTATTGCTACCTACCACTTCTTTGCCATCTAGACAAAACGAAAATAATTTAGTAGCTTCCACTGCGCTCTTGGCTATAGTAGCATAGCGTAGCACACATGGTAAGTGCAGACGAATAAACAGGCAGACATATGTACAGCAATCTTAGTACCATCAGAGTGTGTGCTTTGCGCAGGTCAAAGTGTGTGCTTTGCGCAGGCCTGCAGCTACCTGGTAAAAGGAAGAGCCATTTTAAGCAAAAGGCCAACCAAATGAGGAGGGCGGCATAACTGAAAACTAGAGTACGGTAGACTTCAAATCTGCATGGTTTCGATGACATTGGTGCTGCTTTAAATAGTACACACGCTTGATAACACTAGATCCATATAATACCTGTACTGATAATGGCATGCATAATGTGTAACAAAGTCATAAGACATTATCAGTGCTTACCTGGACATACTACTCCTGCATCAAATGCAGATGTACAAGATATAGAATGCATTCCAACACCTCGATGGCGGCAGTCAAACAACCTAGACTCATTCCCGCTGCAAGCCACCTGATCAAGCAAAATTCTACCATCTCCATGTCCAAGTATAGCATCTAGTACTGCAAATGCACCTGTGTCCATTTTTACAATAAAGAATGTATGGTAAGAGAGAGCTTCTATAAAACAGTTTGAGTGTACCTTCTGTTCCCAACCCAAGTTGCCTGCAAACAACTGCTGCATCAATGTCGTCCCATAGCCTGTCACACACAGTACCCCACTGTCCAAGCAAACATATCTCCACTCTCCCACTATTGCCATCTGCTCCTCCTACCAGTCGCACATCTGTCTCATTACACACAGGTGGTACTGAATGTAGGGAACACAGGCATGCTATAATTGTTTTGGAGGCATTGCAACAGAATGACATTATCACCCTATAAATAGACATACATTCTCACACTATCTCCAGACCAATGTGCATGTTTCACTCTGCTAATTTGGACCATGTAAATTTGCTCATTACAATTGGAAAGGGAGTAAATCAAGGACTCACTTATAGCCATCTAAAATACACTTATCAATCAATAAACAGTTTGTGAATCTGATTCCACTTTTGGTTTTCCTTTTGTGCAGCCTCATTCTATTTTTCTCTGTCAACTGCTCCTTCCAAATTGTCCAAGTCAAATTACAACAGTCTTAAAAATTTGTGGACAAGGCTAACACAATACAGTGCATTGTAATAACATCAGAGCTAGTATGAAGGCCAATTTTGTTATCCTGAAGGTCAGTGCATTGTAACAATATGAAGCATGAACTAACCAGGGCAGCTCTCCACAAACAAAATATCTGGACAGCAATTTCCCAAGAATGGACACATGTTGCTGTTGCACAGGCACTGCTCTGAGGACACAAAGCATGATGCATCTAAGCAGCAGGATGTGAAACCAGCTGTCCGGCAGGGAGCTAAGAGAAAAAGTAGAGGTATGTAGCTCACTTGCAAAATTGTTTTATGAGAGCTATAAGACTAGTTTAGTGGCTGTACCCCGGCTTCAGAATGGCATCATATATTACCATGGCAGCTAATTAATGTACCAATGCCAAAAAGTAATTTGTTATGTTAACATTAAGCTGACCTGATTATAATGGTGTAAATAAAATCCTGGCATCTGAGAAGGCAATTATCACTCTTACTTTATTAATCCTCTGGCAGACGGCAGGAAACATGTGAAATCTACTTTCATGGAGTATGGTAGTACTCCATATACAGGGGCGGTACGGGAATAAAATGGCCACCACATTGAATGTGCACAAAATGAAATATTCAAACCCTGCTCTAGATGTAGTCATAAGCCTTTATAAGTGATACCTGTCATTCTCGAGTGTTTTCATCGGTAACAAGACTGTTAATGTTGCTTGAGAAAATCATTGATGTACCACATCGGCAAAGAGACTATATAGGTAAATTGTCTAGTTTGTACTTCTTTCTTTTTACTAGCCGGGCGCGCGCGAAGCAACTTCCCCCCCCCCCCCCCCTGCTGGTACTAAGATTGCTTTACGTTTTTGCATTTGTTTGTGTGTGTGTGTGTGTATTCGTCCGAAATTATCGCATGCGCTAAGTTACGTCATCTGTTACTATGCCACTATAGCCACGAGCGCAGTGGAAGCTACTGGAAGTTTACAGGCTCAATAGGCCAAGGTATGTCAAGCTAGATTAGTTTTGTGTTACTTAGACGGCAAAATAGTGGTAGGTTTGTGCAAGTTCTACGAAATTGCTGTGTCAACACTTTGGCTGAAAGCTGTATGTGATGAGACTGTTTAGTCAAGCTGATCCATTCTACAAGCTTAGACCGACCTGTTGCTGAGCACAACCTTCAGTTGGATGATTTATGTAAAAAAACACCTGGCTGGTTTTTAGATATGAAACATCAGTCTTGTTTCATCTGGGCTAGCATAATTATGACTGAAGCAATTACAATGATTCAAAGGCGAGAAGCGGCATTTTCTACGGGGTATTGCAGTCTCTTGAGTGAATGCTTGCAGTTTCGCACCATTGTCACACATTCAGTACATTGTTTACCATGCAATGGCTTACTTTTCCACAGTTTTTTTCACATGTAGGGAGAGCCTGGGAAAGAGGCTAGGTTTCTAGCATAAGCCACCAATAATTGGCTGAAAGTTTGTCCGACCTTCCAGGAATGACTTTGGAACACAAGTTCTTGCACCAACAGAAAGAGTAATCAATGCTGTACAAAATAACCCCGTTATTGCATGTGCGTTTTACAGTGGCAAAACATTTGTGCAGCCTATCAGATGCAGACTGGACTTGTGAATCAGTTTTTAGCAAGAGTTAAAAATTGATACGCTTCCTGCACCAGTTTGTTACTGAACAACATAGCCTCGTGGTATGATTCAGTTTCTGATATAGCTACAGAACCAAATCATCTACACAACCATCTGTACTATTCCCCCCCCCCCCCCCCCCCAAAAAAAAACCAACAACAACAGAAACGAGTTACAAAAAAGTTTGAAAAGACATACATGTATAGGGATGGAATCTCAGAAAAGTGACCAAACAAGCTAGGAACAACACCACAATATTTTTTTGGATTGCATGTCTTCTGTACAGCTTTCATTTTTCCAATCACATACACACTACAATTCCTTATTTATTATGCAGCCATTTCACAGCCGACAAATGATTGCAATACAAAATGACGTCGACCTTACTACAATCATTTTTCCACCTGGTTATTTTTTGGGATTCCATCCTTTAAGTCTTTTCCAAATGCTGTTTGTGAATTACAGGTTACTGTATGAATGAATCTGGGAATTATGGATACTGTCAATTGTCAACAGATTAATACCTTCACATATTACTCCAGCATGGCTGTTACAAGTCACTTCACCAACTGGGAGGACACTTGTTGCATCAGATCCAAAGCAATCACCTAGTAAAGTTTCATTTCCAGTACAGTTCACTTGGATATCCCGGGAGTACACTGTTCCAAACGTTGGCCAAAAGTTTGCTGACAAAGCATCTAAAGTATAAACCAATCATTAGTGTTTGTAGTGAAGTCCTGCTGGGAGCACATTCAGATATGGGAACCAAAATGAAACAGGCCCACCCACTGCATATGCAAATATTCTATGCATGCAAGAGGTAGAATGCATTAAACACCATATGCTCTTTTGGTCGGCATGAAGAAATGAAGCACAGACATTAAAGAGTGACATTAACTGGAGCAGGCAGACTATGTTTTTGGCCTTGCCAATCACAGCTACTGTTTGTATGTCCACAGTGCGTGAGAGGTATAATTACTACAGTGTTATATTGTAGAATTAGTACAGAAAGCCATTATCCTGGAATTAAAAAAATTACAGTCATACGTATAACTAAGCTGTGTTCGCATTTAAAAACCAAGTCTCTTACTTTCAGAGGAATATCCGAGTTGTCTACAGGCAACTGATGCATCCTCAACATCCCATGAACCACTACAGAGAGATCCCCAAGTATTGTTCAGACATACTTCCACTCTACCATCTCTATCTTCTCCATTCACATAGCCATCTCTCAGCCGAATGTCACCATTGTTACAGCCTAATTGGATTATAGGACCACACACATGCCGTTACTATATTTATTTGATGTTACTAAGTGGTCATTATGATGTGCTATGATTATTGTGCAGAATAAACAAATTACAAGTCACCTGTTTGTACATAATTGCATTCAGAAATATGCTTTAGACATCCTGCCAAATTGTACCATTGACATAGTGCAATGCTAGCTTTGGCTTATCATTATTAAGCACTGATGCCCTCATAATGTGATAGCTATATAGATATATGTTCACAAGCAAACATGCATGGTACAGCATTTTATACACTGCTTGCTACGCCTGAATATGTTAGGGAATGCCTTTGTCAAGCATTTTTGTATTTCCATAATTAATATAGTTCACTCTCGCATAGCAAGTCAGCCACTGTGCTGGCTACTTTCACTCCTGTTGCAGATAAAACTTCACATGGATGCATGTATGGAGGCAGTTCAGCTTCCCAAGGTGATTTTTAAACAGGCTATCTGTAGATAAAGCTGTAAGTCCACAAGGTATCATGTGACCAACCATAGTTTAAAATCTTACAAGCCACTATAGTTCCAGATGGGGTCTGTGAACTGCCTACAGGATTTTATTTTTTGGATACCATTCTGTAGTAAAAAAACATCAGACGTCTGAAATTCAGGCACTTAGTCCACAAAATAAACTGCTAAAAGGTGCAAAGTTTATTCTACTTGTATGTGTGTAACATAAGTGAATGACCACACACATTCTGTGAATGGTATCACTATAAAGAACATGATATCTACTTGCATATGACAGCTAAACATAATGCAATAGCGTACCTTCACAAATTAATCCAGCATGTGTGGTACAAATCAGTTGATCCAAAATTATGTTACCAGACCCATATGCTGATGTGTATATAGGATCGTATATATCATCATAATTAACATCCACACAGTTCGCGAAGGATGTGTCATTGCCATTGCATTCTGCACTGACCACATGTGAAGGTACTATTCCAAAATCAGCCACAAAGGCCCCTGAATAATTAGAAATAGAAATCTTGTAATAGTATTCTACAGCACATGCATAGTTTCTTGGTAGACAGCTTACAGTGAAGGTACTTACGTCCTGTTATATATCCAAGCTCTCTGCAGGCTACTGTTGCATCCACATCATCCCAGGTGTCATCAACACAAAGGGATCCCCAAAGAGAATTGAAGCAGAATTCAAGTCTAGTATTGTTTCCTCTGATACTTCCTAAACGAATGTTTCCTTCATCTTCGCCATGACATAGGTAGGTTGCTATAAAATACCAAAAGTATCTATTTAATATACTACAAAGTAAATAAAGGGTCACAGGTATTGCCTTGTAGATTAACTATTATTCCAAATTAGGAGTAGGACAGCCATGCCTGAACAAACGACTTTCATCTGTATCTCAGAGGAAATATAAGCAGTCTGTGGAAGTGTCAGTAGCTGGCTCATACTATAGAATCGTACTGTTTTATTAGACAGCTAGTGGTAAAAGGCCTCCCAAACTGCTTATACAAGCAACTTTAGTAAGCAAACCTGTCTGTCCTCATCTGCATTCCCAGGCCTCCCCACTGAGAAAGTGAGGGGAAAGGCTGAACAACTAGAACTGACAGGTCCTTCAAATACTGGTGTTGCTGCAAAAAAAATTCACTGTTCTCTTGCTAAGGACCCTACCTGTCATGTCCATTAAGCAACCTTGATTACTAGTAGGTCAACTGTGGCCAACCTCCTCTACTGAGAAGGAGCTGGATGCTACAGATAAACTATTCAGCAAGTTCACTGCTTTATACATCCAAGTAGGTGTGGTATAAAACACGGTCAATTATGCCAATTTGTCTTTTGACAATGCTAGATGTGTCCTATTAGACTAAGATGAAAGTGCTTGAGTCTAAGATAGGTAGACGCTGCTAATTTGACGCTGCATTGCGTGTTTTGTACTTGCCAAAAATGGTTTCCATGCAATAGTAATACCCTGCCAAGCGTAAAGATAAGAAGTGGTGTAAATCAATAAGTTTGGCATGAAGGAGGGGCCACAGAGAAGTGAAATATACCATATATACCAGTCTACTAGTATGATCCTTGGGTCAAAACTAAAAAAAATGTAAAGCTCCTCTACTTTCAGTTTCTGTAAAGATCAAAACAAAACTATACATACTTTATATGGGTCTTTATAGGGCACTACAAGGTATATGCTCCAAATGGCATCTCTGGAAGTTACATGGATGCCGAATTTGAACTTGTGGCACATGACGAGTCAGAGATTTGGACGAGTTTATTACCAGGGGAAGCCTACTACAGCCCTCAGGATGGAGAAGCTTCCAAAAGCTACTATTCTTTAGCAGATTGTTGTCTCTATCTGCAATAATTCAAGGATTGGTCATGGCAGCTATGGGAGAGTGGAGAGATGAGCTGTGACACTCGAAACTCTTATTTGCATTGCTCAATCGTGTTGTCAGTTAATTAATAGTGCTCGTGTCTCTCAGAGGCTACATACATCCAGCAGCATTGTTATGCATGGTTTTGGGTTTGTTATTATTCTCACAACAGGCTGACTCACAACCTGTCTCACCCCGCCCAGATCATGATTCCACATCCCTACTCACCCGCTATACTTTACACTTGGCAGTGTAATTACGCTCTTTGCGAAGAAAAAAAAAGAATCCTAGTTGAGAATGTGCCGAACTTTGGCATGTATGTATGTATGTATATATGTATGTATGTATGTATGTATGTATGTATGTATGTATGTATGTATGTAGGTATGTATGTATGTATGTACGTATGTATGTATGTATGTATGTATATATGATGTATATATGTATATAAGCATGTATGCATCTGTATGTATGAAGCAGAGACCTTAGAAGATGTATGCACATAATGAGTAATGAATTCTTACACTGCCACTGCAGATTTCATCAAAATCAGCTATGACAAAGTTAGAAGTGGGAAAAAGTCAATCATCATGCAACCCAATATATGTACACTTATGGATGTATTAAAACTTGGCTGGGAAAGAGTTAATGGTCCTTCATATTCATCCCTTTATTATCACATGTCATAATATAATGTCTACACCACTGATCAGTATTTTGGAAGTTCATACCTGGGCACGTCTCAGCTATATCAATACAGCAGTCACGGAGGGTGTGACACTTAACATCACAGTAACATGTTTTCGGATATCCTTCACATGTATCCTCACCAGTACAACATGTAAAAAATCCAGCATCTTTGCAAGAACCTTTAGAACAAAGTAATGGGATAAAGAATGATTACAGCATTCCAGAGGAAAAGAGTAAATGTTTTAACTTATTGAGTTTTTGAATTCTAAAACACCAAAGAAATACAGAAGCCATATAATTATCTTTGTTTCTTCTTCTACTTTCAGCCTGGCTAGCAAGATACTGACTGAAGGGATTATTGCCAAGCGGGAAGCGAGGTAACTATGTATGTATGTATGTATGTATGTATGTATGTATGTATGTATGCATGCATGTATGTATGTATGTATGTATGTATGTATGTATGTATGTATGTATGTGAGTAATGCTACAGGAATGCAATTATTGCAAGCATATTTCCTTTCGGTGCAACATTGTTTGCATGTGTAGTGCCAGTGAAAGGCGAACACTACACTACGACGGACTCGCATGCAGAGAGGCAGTGGCAATTAGGGAGGCTACGTACGCAGCAATACAGAAGCAGTGGTAGCGAGGAAAGGAAGGAAATGTCAGCAGGAGATTCATCAACAGCGGGTAAGGCTAATTCGGTAGATGAAAAGTGATGACCGCTGTTCTCAAACCTCGGACTGACCGAATGGTCAGCTGACCAGTGTAATGGAACTTGATTCCCAAAGGCCCTCTGCATGGAATACCATGTAACTATGCACTAGTAATGATTTTAACGCAAGTAGGGGGTATTGTCTATGGGGCATTGCACTCGCACCATAGCATTTTCAAACAAAATTGAACTGAGTTAGTACTTTTCGCTACACACCATTTCGATTAATATTCGAAGAGTACGATGATGTAACAGAGATCGTGCCTACACCGGAAACGCAACCTTGAGCGCATGTATCAAAATTCAGTTCAAATTTCAGTTGCACAGAGTTGTTTTCTTGCTGAATTACAAATGGACAAGTGAAATTGCATGAGATCCAGTAGCTGTTGAATCCAATTATAAAGAGCTATATTGTCTCATTCAATCGTAACTGTGAAATATTTGCTAATTGCTGTTCTTGTAGCTACTGATGCAGCATGCCTTCTACTAGGACGATTATAATACTTAGAGTGTGCATTATCATGAAAGTGAGTTGCTATAATTAAGTCATAATATTATATAAGTGTAATGAATACAGTGCTAAACCATACGAACCTCAATGATGTGCATTAAATAGATACAGTACTCTTTTAATCTCACTGCAGTTCACTCCTACAACATATAATCCTTGCCCACATTGCCTTGCAGTTGTTTGTGCTGTCCTTTGAACTATAGCTAACTGTTCCTGCCAACAATCCACAATTTAGCTACACATCGTGTACTGTGTAGCTAGCTATCGTCTGAGCTTATGACTTGAGTATACATGAAAGTATTACTTTATGTAGCAGCCAATCATCCATACTTTTCTACCCCCTCCACCACTATACAACATAAACAAGTCACAAGAAAATGAAAGAACATATACCTGGTATGAAAATCAACAAAAAACAAACAAACCAGGTAGGAACAGCACCACAATACTTTTACGAATTGACATCTTTCCAACCACACACTGTACCAGCCATAGAGTAAGTAATGGATATTCGGATGACAGGTATAATCGGATGCGCTAGCGCCGTACGCATAAATTACCGGAAGTGGGCGGGGCCTTTGATCTGACCCTTCGCACTCTGAGTTCCAAGTTTGATGTTCCTCCGTTACTTGGTTCTGGAGCTATAGCCTTCCAAAAGTAAGTCCGAATATATCAGTGGATTGTATAGGGCCTTAGCAGCATAATGGTGCAAGTCCGATGTTTATACGATGTGGCATTCCAAAGATAGAGCTGTTTTACCTGCTTCCATCCATTAAAAACTTTAGTATCATGATCAATGAAGATGATGCTGAACTTTTTAGATGAACAGCTCTATCTCGAGAACCATGCAACGTATAAACATCGGACTTGCATCGTTATGCTGCTAAGGACCTGTACAATCTACTGATAGCCGTATCGTCGTGCTAGCAGGTATTTTAGGGCATCTACGACAAAGAAATACGAAATCCACTGTCCGATCATAGACAGAGTGACCCTGCTTCACATTCAGCAACACCCCTCAGTGCTCGAGGCAGTTACAACTACGAAATGTTGGCGTGCAGCAGCAGTGTCGTGAGCTTCCCAATGCTGCAGAAATTTTACCGACAGTTGCTTTAAAGAAGAGACAGGTAACGGAGTCCGACAATACATACGATTATCCGATCTTTGATATATTCGGACTTACTTTTGGAAGGCTATAGCTCCAGAACCAAGTAACGGAGGAACATCAAACTTGGAACTCAGAGTGCGAAGGGTCTGAAGTATCGATCAAAGCCCCGCCCACTTCCGGTAATTTATGCGTACGGCGCTAGCGCGTCTGACCTGTCGTCCGAATATCCATTGCTTACTCTACTCTAGCATCCCAAGTAACAAGTACCACGAGACACGGTGGGAAATATGTCAAAAGATGTAGTGATGGCAATCCATAAACATATCGTGGCGTCTTTCCTACCTTGTTTGCTTATTTTTTGGTATTCCATCACTATGTGTTTGTTCACTTTTTAAAAATGTTCTTAACTCCGCAGAAAGATGTATTGTTTCCGTTTGTCTGTCTGTCTGTCTGTCTGTCTAGTCACGCTCTAGCATTCAAAATACTTACTTAAGTAAGTTAGTACAGCTTACTGGCTGAGGGTTCTGGAGATACAATACGTACTTATAGAGATTGATCCCGTGTAAAATACTGTGAGTAAGGGCGCGCGGTATCATGAAGACGCACATATATTCGCACGTTTGCGTGGAGTTACGCTCGTTTGCGTGGAGTTACGCTCGTTTGCGCGGAGTTATGCACTACGCGTATGCCGCCGTTCGTGCGCGGATTAAATGTTTTTTGTTTTTTTTGTGTTTTTTTAAACAAAAGTTTAATTAGACGAGTACACCAAGGTATAATACTAAAAACTGACAGCTAGATAAACTGGCTGGAGAGATAAAAATAAAATAGAAATAAGAATGTAAGAAAAGACAGTCAGATAACCCCATCAACCTCGGATGGTCGGATGGGGATCCTCCGCACCCAAAGAGAGGCGTTTCCTCTCCAGAGGCAGATGGCGAGACGTTGGAACAGGTGGGTGGTTGAGTCCGCAGGGGGGGTACCCAGTCTCTGGCCCTGTAGGCGACCGATGTTCTTGATCACGTCTACAGCTCTAGGGCTCCAGCCACCAAGTGACTCCACAATCAGGGGAATAAAGGTTACCCCAACAGAACGGCAGGGGGCAGCGTGAGCGGCCAACTTTCTCTCTTCCCCAACAGATAGAGCATGGCCCTGGTTGATAGATGCTCCATTGACAGTTAGCTGCTGTAGGGTAGAAATAACTGATACGTCAAGGGCGGCAGGCTGGCCCCGCTTACAGCAAGGAAAGTAGACATCGGCTGGCCGACTGCTGGACCCAGGGATGAGTGACGGCACTTCCCTCCTAGGAGCCAGAGCTGCAGACTGGGCAGCAGAGAACAGAGCATCCCTAAGAGAGTCATGACGGTGGATTCTGTCACCATTCCCACCACACCCAACTTGGTGGTCACCGTAGGGGTCAGCAGCAGCCTGGCATACTGGGCATCGAGTCCCCTCCTCGACCATCTGCAGGCCTAGCCAATACTGGAGACAGAGCCTAAACTCCCAGTCATGAAGATGTAGACCCAGAGCGTGTGAAGGCACCACGTTAAGCCAGTCTCCGGCATGGGGAATAGCAGTAGAGAGGGCCAGAGCTTTGGAGCGGGTATCGGGAGCGCTAGAAACGAGGTCAACAAAGACAGCCTGGTCTATGGCCTTGGAGAGGTGACGTTGACGAAGGGGGACGTCGACATCCGCAATAGAGGACCAATCCTCCCTTCCCACGGTTTCAGCCATAGCATCAAGGGCAGGAGCCAGATGTATTGAGGGACCAGGGACTCGACCGCAGATTCTGGCGACTAGCTGCCTCGACTGGTCAAGGGATCCAATGTAGGCAGCAGGGGCGTGGAGCGAAGCACACCTGATACCCAGACCACCAAAGGACGATGGAAGAGAGGCCTTCAGACAAGCCCAGTTTGGAAGGGGCCCACCAGCAAGATCGGAAATAGCCTCCAGCATGACATTGTCGAATTTGGAAGAGGCCTCTTTTATGTGACCAGGTGGACATGTTCGTAGAGCGAATGACACTTTTGGGAGAGCAAGGCAGGATCTGAGGATGGTGGTCTCCATTTGTGAATCCTGGAGGTCTGGAAGGCGGTCCAGGACGTCTTGCACTTTCCTGACCCTCTTGAGCATAGACTCTTCACAGAACGAGGGAGGGCCAACAGGGGAACCCAGGAGGTAAAAGCCAACTCTGTTGACGGGGATGTCGGAAGGGAGAGGGTTGTGATCGGATGAAGCATTACCAGGGATGTAAAGGAGGGACTTCCCCCTGTTAAGGTGGAGCCCTCTAGCAGGCCCATCCTCCTCCACAATAGCCAGGGCGGCAGACAGGTCTTCAGCAGAGCCACATAGGGTGCCATCATCCAAATACCAGGCATTGATGTTAAGACCTGGGACTTCTCGATTGATTCTCTCGACAATTGGGTGAAGAGCCAGAGCGAAGGCTAAAGGGCCGAGAGGGTCGCCTTGCTGGACACCGCACTTGCTTAGGATTGTGTGCTCCCCAAGGTGAAGCAGGGGTTGGGCCCCGTAGCAACACTCTAACCAGGCAGCCATGGAAGGAATGCGGGCTCTCACCTCCTCAAACATCTTCCCACGGTCAATGCTGTTGAATGCGTTAGAGAAGTCTAGGAGCAAGGTCCACTTTCTCTCTGGACTGGTGTTGGGGTCCTCCTGTACCCGATTCACGGCGTGAACAATCGCCTCACAGCCTACAGAGACACCGACGCCAACCTGCAGTGGAGTCAGGACTTTGAAAGCCTCACCCTTAACAGCCTTAGCGATACACTTGGAGGTGAGCCTGCGCAGGACTTCTCCCACGGCAATCGGACGCAGACCACCACCCTTCTTCTTGGAGGCAAAGAGAGCAGCTCCACAAAGGTGAGGGATGACTTCAGAGGGGGCTTGCCCAGAGCACAGCAAATTAATTACCCTGCTCAAGGCCTGAAGAGCCCCATTGGCGCGATCAGGGGAGGGACAGAGCACAGCCTCTTTCAGGTGGTTTGCCCTGAGACCGGAGGGGCCTGGAGCAGTGCCGCTGGGGAAGCTTCGGAGGGCCTTCACAACTGCAGCTTCATTGATCATCACAGGAGAAGGGATCGGGTTGGAGGGGATAAGAGGTGGGTCGACCTGGGGGTGCTTCGCCAACATCTCAACTAGAACTTCCTGGGACGCTTGGGCAAGACCGCTAGATGTCAGAGCCTGGGTGGCTTTCTTGTATTGGCCATTCTCCATGGCGCGGCGAGCACGCCGGGCATTGGCTGTAAGAAGGGATTCTGAAGATTCCTTTTTGGGCTTTCTGCGACGACCCAGGCTCTCTCCCTCGTCCAACACCTCGGACCACAGCCCTAGGATATCACCCTCACGCCATTTCTTTATTCTAGCGCGAACAGACTTCAGTGTGTCCCTCCAGAAGTAGCGCCATCCACTCGCAGGACTGAAAAGGATGCACTTGGCTAGCATAAAGAACTTCTTCCAGCCATCCAGGTTGGCAGGGGCAGAGTAGACATCCTGTAGCACGTCCTAAAAACGTCATTAAATGCGGTTTACGCACAGATGCGTGAAGGCGCGCGCGTAAGCGTTAAGCGCGTACGGTATCACGTCGCGCCTATGCGCCGCAAGAAAAAGTTTCCGGCGCACACGCTCCGCACGTTCGCCGACAACGCGCCGACAACGCGCCGACAGCGCGCCGACAGCGCGCCGACAACGCGCCGACAGCGCGCCGACAGCGCGCCGACACGCGCCGACACGCGCCGACAGCGCGCCGACAGCGCCGCCGCCGACAGCGCGCCAGCGCCGACACGCGCCGACACGCGCCGACAGCGCGCCGACAGTGCGCCGACAACGCGCCGACAACGCTCCGCACGTTCGCCGACAACGCTCCGACAACGCTTTAGCCAACTCACTAATTGTACGTACAGTGAACACGTGGTGAAAAATAGAACATCACGATGGCTCTATCTAGGATGGTAAGTGGTTTAGCTATGTACATTAGCAGCCACCAACCATTACGTATATATTATTACATGTGAACCTACAAAGATGTGGTAAATTTAGAGGGTGTCTGTCACTCACTGAACTTTGTTATCACTAATCCATCAACCAAAATTGTTAATTTAAGACATTGTGAAGGCAGTATTCTCAAATATTAAATCTTCTGAAGGTCATGTCGTCAAGGATGGAATTAGACGATCGTAAGTTGATTCACATGTTGCGGTTGTGGTCAAACCTAATGCTTGTTTAACTGTTAATTTGGAAGACCACACCAATTTGATTTCAAATGGGATCCTCCCAAGGAAGAGAGAATTAAAGCCACATGAATTTTGTTCCCCAGAGCCATCCAGTTTGTTTTAAATTTTTAATAAAAGTTTTATATTGATAACCAAGAAAAGCTAGTAGAGTATTTTAGCCATAGCGCTAGCCTTCCTAGATGTCTAGAAACCTGTACTGCTTGCTGTTCAAAAATTTCAGACAGAAATACAAGTGAATTGATTAGCTGTAGGCTACTTTCTTCTATAATGGAAATAACATCACTCCAGCAACACCCCCTACTTTTTATTCTAGCCGACTGGGTCTTATGTCTGCTTTTAGCTTTTCCGTGAACCATGAAATCGAATTGGTGTGGTCTACCAAATTAACAGTTAAACAAGCATTAGGTTTGACCACAACCACAACATGTGAATCAACTTACGATCGTCTAATTCCATCCTTGACGACATGACCTTCAGAAGATTTAATATTGAGAATACTGCCTTCACAATGTCTTAAATTAACAATTTTGGTTGATGGATTAGTGATAACAAAAGTTCAGTGAGTGACAGACACCCTCTAAATTTACCACATCTTTGTAGGTTCAAATGATATACGTAATGGTTGGTGGCTGCTAATGTACATAGTTAAACTACTTACCATCCACCTCTTGCCTAGATAGAGCCATCGTGATGTTCTATTTTTCACCACGTGTTCACTGTACGTACAATTAGTGGGTTGGCTAAAGCGTTGTCGGAGCGTTGTCGGAGCGTTGTCGGCGAACGTGCGGAGCGTTGTCGGCGCGTTGTCGGCGCACTGTCGGCGCGTTGTCGGCGCATTGTCGGCGCGCTGTCGGCGCGCTGTCGGCGCGTTGTCGGCGCGCTGTCGGCGCGCTGTCGGCGCGTTGTCGGCGCGTTGTCGGCGCGCTGTCGGCGCGCTGTCGGCGCGTTGTCGGCGCGCTGTCGGCGCGCTGTCGGCGCGTTGTCGGCGCGTTGTCGGCGCGCTGTCGGCGCGTTGTCGGCGAACGTGCGGCGCGTGTGCGCCGGAAACTTTTTCTTGCGGGCGGAGTGTCCTTCTCGGCTTCCGTACGTACGGTATCACGTCGCGCCTATGCGCGTGCTGTCAGACCGCGCTTCAGTTGGAAGTGGATCTCAGGCTGTAAACACCAGGTAATGTTACTATTATACAACACAAACATACCAAAATGCATATATACACAAACAAAATAGCTGGTTTCAGTCAAATGATATAGTGCTAGGAAATTGTGCAACATACGCATAATGAGTACAACCAACTTGAAAGTCTAGAAAAAGACACTTCGCTGAAATGTCTTCAGCAAAACATATTTCAATTGTGTTTTCTATATTCACAGGAGTGATGAAAACAGAGCTATCTAGTACAGCTGTGGTAAGTCCAAAGTGATCTTTACAAGTAACTTGCAAGGGACTAAGGGGTTTAAGAACAGCAATAACTCGTTGTTGCAGATGTACAAAATACTCTATGAAGGCAAACTTTTTAGTCCCATTATCACTGTAAGAAATGGTGTAACTGTTGCGTTTCTTTACACGTTGGTATGCTCTACTGTAGTACTCCACCCCTC
Source organism: Phakellia ventilabrum (assembly GCA_963921505.1). Classification (NCBI taxonomy): domain Eukaryota; kingdom Metazoa; phylum Porifera; class Demospongiae; order Axinellida; family Axinellidae; genus Phakellia; species Phakellia ventilabrum. Next base: position 3,421,208 of record OY997381.1, read on the forward strand.
GAACTTCAGCCCGATACACAGTTGTATATGGACCTGGGGGTAAGTCTAAACCACATGCATTCAGAAAAGTTGAAAGTGATTGCAGAACAGATGGTAGGAGAACTTTCTGTGACACTCCTCCTAGTACTCTAACTTCTGAAGTTACTCTCTGCATGGGTGCTCTGTACAGACAAAGAACATACTATCTCAGTGCATTAATTTTCTAATAGCTATTACAACACTTATAATATACTTTTTCTTCCCGAAAAGTATGCCGGCAAATGTAGAAACCGCAGGTGATGCATGCTGAAAGTGGGGTAGGGTGGGAGGCAATGCTTGCATGATGATGTAGGAGAATGCCATCTGCATGTGTGCAGATGAGATTGGGGAAAAAATGAGGGATAAAAAAGATATTGAAAACACACACCAATATTATAAACACGATACCTGTCTGGACATGTCTCTGGTACCGTGAAATAAGTACTTCAACTGTCCATTCATATTTTCAAAATGAAAACATGAATATGCCCATAAGGGTCCCCACTGTCGCACACACTCTGGTAGATGCCGTAACAAATGAGTGTTCATGGAGGTAGATTTGACACCTAGTGATAGAAAGGTAAAAGAAGGCGTAGTAATAACACTTGCTATTTAAGGGGAATGAAGATTGTAGTTCACCATAAAGGGTGCTGAATTCCTCATGGAATTGCCTAAGAAGACAGCGTCCCAAGAGTAGGTCTTGCTCAGAAATACACTGTGACGAAAACAGATGGATTGCTACCACAAGTAGTGCCAAGTGACTGAGATACGGTGTGGGTAGTATTCCACGCAGAACAGGAATTGCAAAGAAAAGGAGCCAGTTTCTCAGCTCTGCACCTATATATGTTAGAAACCTGTTGTAGAGTATGCAAATACTTCTGCCTTCATACCGCTGAAGGTTTACCTTTCCAGTGCGTAAACTGGTCAAGACTTCGCGGGACCCGTGACATGGAATCCGTCACCTTAATTGATAGGAGTAGCTCATCACACTGTTGTATCTACAAGAAAAAGGGGTTTTAATGCTTGTTCATGTTACTTAATTGAAGCTCCCTAACAATACCTTGTTGCCAATGAAATAAGGCTCTGCTTTATGTGCTTTATCAAACCATAGGCGCAACAGAGCCAGTGTTACTCCTAAAAAGACTCCATGAAGGTCATCCACAACCACCCCTCTGACCAGATCAAAGAATGGATGGAGAGCCAGTACTGTAGGTCCTTTCACCCCACTGACCTGGTAGTAAAAAATAACAGGGTGCACTATGTACTCCTTACATTATTTGTACTGGGCTTGCAGCTAAAGTACTTGGTATATGTTACTATGGTTGCATCATGATCTATGTTTCTATATACATGTACCAGGGAATAAATTTGGTACGATTACCATAGTAACATATACCAAACCACAATAATATATAAATACTTACAACACTTGCTGCATCTTCTGCATTCTTTAACAGCGATGTGTGTGTTCTTTCCACGGATGGACCTTCATCAGGCCAGTACCGGTGCAGATGATCACTGCCAACTGTTGTACCCTTATCTTCACAATACAAACACCCATATTGTCCATTCCACTGTTTCGTATTCATGACAATTGCTCTTGCGGGCAAATCAAAGGAACCCATAATGAGAATGGCACGGGCAATCTGAGGTCCAATACGACTTTGTACAGCAACACCTATCAACAGTGGATAGATATTGCCATCAGCACACAAACTGCTATACCTATGCTATATGAATGTGACCTTCAACACAAATAGCTGTCTATCAAGAGCTATTATTGTTGAGGAGTAACGATACGTTCGCTTAATGTACACTTTCATGTGCATGATCTGTATAAAGTACACATTCTAAAGAACACCCACAAGACCAATGGCCATTTCAAGACAGTGAGAACACTGAAGTAATTTCAGTGAACTATGGGGCTATATAGTGATCTCAGGCAATGGTCTCAGGCAGATCCTGCACACCATAAAGCACAATCAGTGAATGAAGCCAAGAAAGGCTTGAACCTGCAAGTGCATATTCTAACCTGCACACACACACCTAAAAGTTGATGTGAGATATGTTCACAGTAGACACAGTAACCAGGTTTCATGTATTATTGCATAGTTCAACCCACCTTGTTTGTATACCACATTGAGGTCATCAATTATTGGCCTAAGAAACATGTTCATGACTGGCTTGTCACGGGAGTAGAAGAGGCCCAGTAGTAGCATGTACTGCCGGAGAAACCTAGAGAACACCAGGAGATATTGCTAATGCCATGTGTACTGGAAGTGGTTGGGATACTATGCATGCAGATAGGAAAATATTAGTTCAGAATTCCATACAACGCACCGGCGCGTGGGGGGTAGCTCATTTACCACAGCCCATACTGGCCAAATAGAAATCTTTGAGGAACGATAAATTGCAACACCATCACTGTTCAGGAGTAATGATACATTCGCCGGGTGAGACAGAAACTGTAGATGTTTTCTATATCCTCCACCATCATATATGTCCTCAATGAGATCACTGTGTGAACGTTCAAACCGCTTCTGGAGAGCCGTCCATGTATCTGGATCTAAAAGAATAGAAAATGAAGATTTGAGTTTGTGACAAACACATACATAATATGCACAGCTTTTTGCTACACACCTTCCATCAATCGCCTGATTTGCGGTCCAAGAGGGATCGTTATAAACACAGCCGGTGGTCCACCGGCACACCCACTTCCAGTACACACGGCATTAGCAGCTGGTAGTGGCCTTTGACAGCATGAACAATACCAGTGTTGAATTGAGTTGCACTCGGGATAGGCATGTACAAAGAAGCGTTTCAGACTGTAAACTGACTTCGGTATAGAGGCTGCTAGGGGGACATGGACAGATAACAGCTGCAGTAGCTCTGTGAATGCCTTTGTAGTGAGGCTATGACGAACAATGTACTGGAATATTAGCAGGTAGCTCTGAATCACTGTTAGGACTGCGCCTGGATATATAGGGGCAGAGAGAGTGCTACGACTACTTCCATCAAACAATCGTGTTGGGATTCCGTTCTCAGTGTGTGTAACACCCTCTGCTGCCAAGACTTGGGAAGGGCCTGAATCACCTTCATAGTCAAAAGACTCATAGAGATCTTCCAAGTCGGAATCAATCAATTCCGCTTCTGGCTCTGAAATACTCGCGTCGCTTGCGTCCATCTCTGGTGCGGATAGTCCGAGCTCACTGCACAAGCTGCTTGACTCAGATTCCATGAAGTCTTCTGCCGATGAAGCTTCACTGACACTCAGATCTGGAGTAGACATAGCTTAAGTAATACTCAGCTGATATGGCCTAATGTCATGCAAATATCTCGTTCCCAGACCAGGGATCGTCTAGGAACGAGACTACCACACACGTGCTGCATATTAATATACATAGTTGCCAGGGCTTTTCTCTAAGTAAGTATTAGTGATGAACCAACTATTGCAACGGCCACGTGGCGTAGCGATTTTACTCTTTTGTCTAGCTGCCATGGCGCAGTGGAGATTGGCCGCCATTGAGAGGAACAAACGACCAGGTCAGAGGAGCCATCTTGTAGAATCCTACCAAGAATTTCGTAAATTATCCCTTTTCCACCTGTAGAGTATATACTTGTGGAGTGGAAGGAGGGGGGCCAGCACTCCGTTGTACCCACCAAACTTACCGAAAGTACGGATTTCAGTGTCGGCTTGGATGTACTTTGCAAACTGAAGGAGGGAGAGTTTGAGGGCAAGATCCTGAGTTCTGGTTAGCCATTTATGCTATGTCCTCTATGAGATCACTGTGTGCTATGTAGCTATGCATGAGTTAGTGGAGTACTGCTTTGAACACACACTTTGTATAGGCACAAGGACAGAGTGCTGCACTTCCCAGCGTGAACGAGAGAAATCTTTAACAGGTGCATATATATGCATGTGTAGATGTGTGGAGCTAGCAACCAGTCTGCAGCCACACTTCATAGTTGAATGCTTGAGTGAGAAGGTGAAACTGTATAGAACTGCTACAAAAGTATGGGACCTATCTGTTTCATGTTTGGAGTATCCTATTAATTAAGGCAGGATGTTTGGTCACCATGGCATGCTTGGACCTTTCAGCATGTTATAGTTTCACCTACTATATGGGGGGTGCCTCTATATTGGTGATTTGCGATTTCTGTACACAGGAAGTTCCAGTAGTGGGAGTAAAAGGAAGGTGGATCAAAAAGTTCAACATGAGCGTACTCAGTCAAAACAGCTGAAGACAAAGAGGGTTAATTGGCGATGTTTTTATGCATGCATAATGTTGGTTGTATGACATAATAATTATGCGTACTTATATAATTATCCCTTTCTGTCCCTATAGGGATCATCCACAAAGGGTAAAAGCAGTAGAGTGCCAGGCAAACGGGTTGAATCACAGAAAAAGGTATGTGGGTGGGATGGGGAAGCCTACTAATAATTTAGTGTATGAGGTAGATCGTGGTAGAGCTTCTCTGCATATGCCCCTAAAGGCTTTGGAAGTGGCTGGAGTAGAAATGTCGGCAAGTCTACTCCAGGAGATTTTGGAGAGCACCTCCACTAGCACTTCTGACAAGCCAGGAGAGCAGAAAGCCACGCTCACCCCCACCCCCATGTCTGTGGAGGGACACTTTGCCATTGGTTAGACATTTACCACTCATGTGCATTTATCAGACATTATCCATTTATAAAATAAAATCTCATTAGGAAGCCCAAACTTCACATCGACTCCAGAGTATACTGCCACTCGTAAGTCTGTGCTTATCAGGCATCTTGTTCAATTGCTAGATCTTTACTCTCTTGTTCCCTCCTTTCGACAGCACCACCTTCACCACTTCCTCAGCCTGTTACAGACTCACAGTCGGAACTGCAGAGGCAGCGGGAAGTGAGCCAGGATTTGGAAGTGCAGAGGCAGCGTGGAGTGAGCCAGGATTTGGAAGTGCAGAGGCAGCGGGGAGTGAGCCAGGATTTGGAAGTGCAGAGGCAGCGGGGAGTGAGCCAGGATTTGGAAGTGCAGAGGCAGCGGGGAGTGAGCCAGGATTTGGAAGTGCAGAGGCAGCGGGGAGTGAGCCAGGATTTGGAAGTGCAGAGGCAGCGGGGAGTGAGCCAGGATTTTGAAATGCAGAGACAGCGGGGAGTGAGCCAGGATTTGGAAGTGCAGAGGTAGCGGGGAGTGAGCCAGGATTTGGAAATACAGAGGCAGAGTGAAGTGCAGGGGCAGCAGGGAGTGAACCCGACTCAGTGGTCGATACCCAAAGCCGGTGACCCCAATCTGTTTTATACTCCTGGCCCAGCACTACCACCAAACTTTGTTTTACCATCATACTCATATGACTTTGGTGTATATGGGAGGACACAGGAGGACTCTGAGTCCAATGTGTCACGGCACTTTTCTAGCCCTGCAAGTCCTTCTGGTGTACTGGTAAGTTTGCATTCATAATGTAACTGTGAACTATTTACAACACTCTCCTTAATCCTCCCAACCCAATCCCAAAGTCTTTTATGGCTAACCAACTATCTCCCTAAGGCCACTCATTTCTAGCGTTCTCACTCTGATAGCGACCTAAATGCATCCCAGAACGAGCATGCATTTATAAGCCTTAATTTATAGGCCTCACTTAATTAAAAAAGCAGCCAACCTGATATTAGTACTACAACAGGACTGCTTCAAGTCAAATATTTGAAAAATAAAACTTAAGTGTATGACTAAATGATGTAACAGCATTTTCATTGACTGTCAATTTTTTTGTAGGGTTTGAGAGACCTAGTGCTTAGCGTTAACAACCAGACACAAGCTGCTCTGGCAAGTATGAATCTATCGTTGCAACAGATTGGCTCCGAAGTTGCTGCGGTGAGGGAGCAGCTACGCACCAGAACAAAGAGGAGAAGGGTATCTTAAAGTTCTTTAGTCTATGTCCTTCCTGTCCCCTCACCCACACCTTCATGTATTTGTATTTATAGAGTGATCAGGATGATAATGAGATGGTTTCAGCACCCAGCAAAAGCTCATCAGGCGGTAAGATATTCATTGTTAAATCAACCATAACACTTACTTGTGTATTTTCCACCATATATAGGTGGATTATGGTTTGGGGACCCAAACAAAGATTCCCAGAGAGTGTCCATCCCAAATTGCGGCATATCCAGGGAGCAAGTTTTGGATGTTGAGCGCAGGGCCGGAACACCGGAAAATTAGCCATAGGTCTCCTGCTACTCTTATTCACGCCAGCAGAGCTGCAGTGGGGTAACTGCACGAAGCCACTCAGGGACGACATCCAGGAACTGGACTCGGCCAGACTTTGGGCTATTAGATGTAAGAAACACATGGCTTGTAATGTATCCATGAACCCAGCTCAAGATAAAATCTGAGTGAGGAAGGCCTGCTTACATGACTGTGTGGTTGTGATTTCAAGTCTGCATATTTACTCGTAGGCCACGTCAACTTCAAATTCCCTGACTCAGTCCTGCAGGAGAAGAATTGGAAGGATATGCTTACAAAGACCCTCAATCCGAAGTGTCGCCAGAAGAGGGCACCCAAACCCAAGACTAGTAGTTCCCCACCCAAGCAGGACTAGCAATCCCCAGCCCCTTCCTAAGTATTCTCTTCTTTGCATGCTTCAGTCTTGTGTTAAAGGTACTCACCAGCCTTACCAAAACTTGATAGTAGTCCTGTTTCTTTTTTTGCATGTATCTTGCATTGAAAGTCTCTTCAGAAAAGTTTGAAAGTCTCTTGGAAAAAGGTTTGCTCCCAGCTGTTAACTAACTGGAGGGCTGAGAACCTAACCTGAAATTGGCGCCATAAAGTTAAGAATACTCTTTGGGGATCTACTGAAATTTTAGTCATATGCTCACAGGGTATGCATGCTTTTTACTACCATTCATGCAATTTCCAGTACTTGATTTTGGCTTAGCCCACTATGATCCTGAGCCCTTCAAATTACAATGTTATTAGCTACGCACTCACCGGCAGTCCACTCGGCGTCTCCAGATCCGCGCGTAGAGCTGCTACGTCTGCATATATCTGTGCGCGAGTCATCGTGTTTTTACGGATAAACCGCGCGCCTCGCATACTAAGTACTAAGCCGTATTAAGGTGTATGCGCACGCTGTACATCCGCGCATCGTGGCGCCACCGCGCGTTAGAATCTTGCGCTATGTGTAAGCGCTAGTGCGTGCTTTTACGCGCGTAAACGTGCAGTATTTTACACGGGATCGATCGAGTTCCAGGTGAGCTGCCTTGTCACCAGCTGGTAGGGCCACCATTTTGAGCCTATAATTGCTTGCACAAGCACAAGCATGCAAGAGTGCTACTCAACTGGTTGAAGATGCAGCAGTGGAAGGCTATGAAACACGTAGCAAAAGGAATGCTTCTGCCATGATAGAAAAGCCTCTAATTAAGTGTGCAATACACAGTGGGGCTTTGTCAATGTTGTCGGTATTAACTATTCCTCTGCTCAGCCAACATACTGAAGGCAGTATTTGTCATGTTGCCCAGCAGCTGTCCAAGGTAGGTATAAACCCATCGTGTTGCTCATACTAGTTGTTTAATGGGCAGTTGCAGCTGGTGACAGCCTAGCCTCATAGCCAGATATGAGGTTAGTGACAGTCTAGTCGTAGGCTTCAGGATTGTAGGCATGACTTTAAAGTAAGCAGATAAAGTACTTTGCTCTGTGTATTATACAGCTACGTGACTGCTTTATTTCCGGTCGGCTCTCTTGATGCCTCTCCAATGCTTGTTCACCACACGTCCGTAGAGTGGGAAGTATAGGTCCTCTCTTGAAATACTTGTACAGCACCATGATAATAGTACCGCTTCAGACCTACATTTATCGTAGATAATATATACGCACATGGGTGGTATGCATTACATCAGGTTTTAATATTGGCGAGAATTTAATTTGGCGATTTTTTTATGATTCACCAAACCGCCAAATTAAAGTCCTCGTCAAATTTCCCGCTATATGGTACTCTGTAGACATCTACAAAGTTGGATGTTTTCCATAGTATAGTCCATTCCATTCCAACAACAGTGCAATAGCAATGATTGGGTGAGCCTATTTATTGGGCAGGACCAATTAGTGTGCAGTTTATATATGTATACATATACATGTAAAAAAAAAGCAGCACGCAGTTACACGCAAATACCATCTGTCTGATATACAACTCTAATGCAACCACCTAGCATCACCAATTATAATTGATGTCCAGTTGGGATATCGTAAGTACTCATGCTCGGGCTTTGCTCTCAGATATCACGTTGATAAATATAACAACATCCCTCCTGGTCATGTGATACACAGCACCACCTTAATCACTATATAAACAGTATTGTTTGGTCTACCACCTCCTCTGCATGCACAATATATGTATAAATCTTACCAATAGTTTGCTGCTTGGTAGAGGCTGGGAGCACCAGAAGAATGAACAGGCTGATACACAGTGTACCTGTCATACTTCACAACCTATGGGGGAAATACATAATAAGGGTGATTTTGGTACGGAGAAGTATAATAAATTGCATCATGAAGGTATCAGGCTAAGATTTCGCTCGTGAACAGTTTCAGCTAGGTCGTTGGAAGACGAGAAGAAGGATGTATGGAGATAGAAAGTGTGCATTCTGTGATAGTAATGAGGTTAAAGACAGTGCATTTTGTGTTGGAGTGTGAGGAGTTCATGTGGAAGAGAAGACAGGTGATCAGGAAGATTGGGAGAATGGACGGAGCTGAGAGATGAGTTGAGGAGTATCAGAGAGAGATAAGGAAGTGAAAGTTGCAGGGAAAGAGGTTGGAAGGCACAGATGAGGAGGTGATGGTCAGGATTGATGGGCGCTTGCTGCTGGAGTTGCTGGGTTAGTGGAAGAGGCGAAAAGAACTAATGGGTTGGGCATATAAGCACTACACGTTTTCGTGCATGTACATATTTTTAAAAGTCACAGCTAAGCCTTGGCCAGGATTACATCCGCATCTCTGCTCACCCGCTGTACTTACGCTTGGTGGTTACACTCGATACACTGCCAAGTGTAAAGATTTAAGGAGGGTGTAATGTATACATGGTCGATGCATGCATGGTCAGGCAGATTTAATCAGTCATCTTGCCTTTTTGCCTGCACAATGTGAGATCTCCAAATCGAATCCAAAATGAAAATCACAATCTCAGATCTTCACATTGCCTGAGATCTCCAAATTTCGATGTCAGATCTCCACATCCCTGTTTACTTATTAATGTTGTCCACTTCCATATGCACTGCAAAAGCTAGGTGGCAGCTTTGCAAAAAAAACAGTGTGCATACATGATAACCACTTTAGTCCTCCAATTTCTGACAGCAAGGTGTGCTAGTATATTGGTCACATAGCTATTATTTACAATGGCAACTTGAATGCCCTCATAAAAGCTTTTGCAGGGACGGCACCGCCGGTCAGGCTGGTCAGGTTTCAACCTTTGCAGACAAATATTTTGTATAGAAGTATAGGGGGATCATTGCTGCGAATTGCATGTCTCTCTCTCCTAGCACAGCGCAGTAACTCGACTCAGTACGCGAATAAAGCGGCCACGCCCGCTGGCTGAAAACGATATCGTACGAGTGGTCTGGTCACGAGACAGTGCGCTTTTCAATACGAAGAACCTCTCAATTACGACGAGTGTAAGAACACAGTGCTCTGCAGATTTCAATGTGATTGGTTTCAGGGCGAAAAGAAGCTACGAGAGGCCATGAGATGTTCAACCTGACCAGTCAAAATTTCGTGACTCCGGCCCTGTTTTGATGTATGGATTTAGTATCATATGGCACACCACCATCGTTGAAACTTTTGAAGAGGACACCTGGGTAATTGGACTGTAAAAACATGAGTGGTTGTTTTAACCCAGCTTAGTTACCACAGTTACAATTTAAGTGTCAAAAACAACACTCATGGCTTTTTTTTGACCCTTAAATTGCAACTAGCTGGGTTTAAACAACCTTCATGTTTTTGCAGTGCGTATGGAAGCTTTTAAATGAATAATTAAGTGACCTCAGAAGTTATACTTCTGAGGCAACTTGAATGTCCTCTTAAAAGCTTTTCAATTATTGGTGATGTACTTCTAATTGAGGTACAGTATCATATGGCACACAAAAGTAGAGTTATCTTGGTGCTGGGGTTGAAACTGAAGTAACCCTATATATGGGTTAAAATGACCACTCTATTTTTGCGGTGTGGGTGTATTTCATTCTTTTATACTGTATGGAGGATGATGGAATTTTGGATATGGATGATTGCACTAAACTATGTGTATTTCCCATGCATAAACTGCTATAGCACTGTGAAAATGAATGGGTAACTCTAACCCTTGGGTGGTTGCTACAGCTGCATGATCCAATACCATAGTATAGAAAGCTACAAGCTGCAAATGTTCCACCACTATAAACAGTTAAGTGCATGGATCGAGTTCATGACCAGTACATACCACATGGTACCAGATTAGGTATCTAGGTTACCACATTGGTTTATTTCAGGGAAATGTTTACATGGAGCTGTCCTGAAATATACCCTAGTGGGAAGCTATAAGCCACACCAACAGCGCTCTTTTTCATGAGGTACATGACAAGTACACAATTACATGTCACATGCACAGCAACAGTATTCTGTTCATGGGTACAAGAGATTGAACCTTTACATGGAGCTGTCCTGACCTACAATCAGATGTTGGCGTTCCCCCACAAGTACAACAACAGCTACATGTAGGGTCATGGGTTACATGACCAGTACATGCCATGGCCATATATGGTACTAGATGTATGCAGATTACCATATTGGTTTCTTTCAACCTTATACTGGGAGTTAGCTTTATTCTTTTGCATGGGGTTATCCTGAAATAGATTAATCCTTGCAACTGTGGCAACCACCTTGGGTTAAAAGTACCATTTTATTTTGACAGTGTATATACAAACTTTTATTGAAATATGGAATCACCACCTTATCAGAACTCAGAAGAACTCAGAAGAACATGTCTCCTCTCCAATTATGGGTTTCTGCAATTATTGACATAGAGGCATCTACCAATGAGGTAGTATAATAATATTTCATTATGCTCTATAGATGTAGCTAATTAGAGATATTTGGAGAATACTTACCCTGCGCACACAATTGTGACTTCTCTTGTTTGCCGTTTCTTTCCCTTTTGCTCTTTTGGCTTTGTTTACTCTCGCCTTCCTGATCTTGCTGAATTGCTATGGTATTGTACAGTGCTCCAAGCGTAAAGAGTAAAACTTTCAAAAGTTTTGAATTGAGAACACCACTAACAACCACTCTACCATGTCCAAATAAGTATTAAAACACCAAAGAAATGGTTTTTACAGATTTTCCAAAAAATTCCCTACATTAGCCAATACAGTATAGCTAAGTACCATGCAGATTTTGGGGAAAATTGACAAAAGTTTTACAGAAGTGTGAGACTGGTAGGATCAAAGATATAGGTTAGCACAAGCTTGACCTCAATTTTTTTTGAAGTCACTTGGATGATAATTGCTAAAGTTATTACCTTAAGCAAAACCCACTCAAAACAGGAACTTTGATCCTTATCTCTGGTGTAGGTGATATCTAGAGTCATCTTGCCCTGACTACTTGTGATATCCAAGGTTTGAACTCACTCGGAACTAAGATGCAGATTTAACCCTTTACACCCGGTAGCAGCCAAATGCGCCCGCAAACTTGCCTGCCCATTAAACCAGGGATATCCCGTAATCCCACCAATGTTTCTTCTTAGTATGCACCTACTGGCTCCCGCAAACACAGTTACAAGTTAAACCACTCACTTTCCATCAAAATAAGACGGCCTTACAATACTTGAAGTACATTCGATCTCCCAGTAAAATTACTACATAATATCTCCAAATCACTCCAGATCTCAATGTAAGATATCACACCAGCGTGAGATCTCCACATCCCAATGTGAGGTCTCTACATAACCATGTGAGATCTCCAAATCACAATCTCAGATCTCCACATCCCAATGTGAGATCTCCACATCACAAGGTGAGATCTCTGCATTATCCAATCTCAGATCTCCACATCCCTATTTACTGCTTCACTTTGGCCTTCCATATAAACAATCAACAGGTACATACAGTCAATAGCGCTAGTACTGTAACGAGCGCTGGCTAGCTAGTAGCTAAGCACGTATTTTAAACAGTCAATAACGATCGCCAGCTAGCAAGACTTACTTGAGGAGCGTCGTGTAACTGTGCAGTTTCCGCGCTTCCTTCCAGCTCTTCACTCCAATTGTAGAGTAGAATCACTACAAACTCTAGTCAGCACACACAGCCCTTCTATAATTGCGTGGTTTTCGGCGCAGTTTTTACGGAGATCCGTAAAACGCCGAGCACGAATTGTATCATTTAGCCTCGCTCACGTGCTTTCAGTAGGTGCGGTTTGGTATGCAGTTAAGATTTAGATTTCGAGAAATTTGAAAGTTAGAGAAAAGTGAGAAACGATTGAAAATGGCTGAGTGTAAACGTGAATTGACGAGTTTGAAGACCTGAGCAAGGTGTCGCATCCGTCCCCTAAGACCAAAATCTAGCTAGTCTCGCGGGCCTACCTCGTACCCAGGCGTCGCTCGTACCCAGGCTTCTTACTGGATGCGAAAAAAATCTGGGACTGCTGGGTACGAGGCTAGCCAAAATCCACGCTGTGGTAACTTCTGTGTCGCCGATGAAGAAGAGCACTCTTTTTACCAGCCGGGCTGGTACTAAAATTGCTTTACGTTTTTGCATGTCTGTGTGTGTTCGTCCGCAATTATCACGTGCGCTAAGACGCACCATACTATGCCACCATAGCCACGAGCGCAACCGGAAGTTTGCAGGCTCAATAGGCCAAGGCACGTCAAACTAGATCAGTTTTGTGTTGCCTATAGGCGGCGAAAGAATGGTAGGTAACGATGATAATTCTGTTTTCACAAGTTCTGATCGCTAACTACGGCACTACGAAATTGCTGTGTCCAAATAATTTTGTAGCTATGATGTTGCACAAAGATATGAATGATGGCGGAAGCAGCATGATGCCGAGCTACAGGTTCCTCCAATTTGAACCTGTTACACAAGGACTGGTAGATAACGTTTTGAACAGTACAATTCTTGATAGCTATATGAAGTAGCTAGCTATGCTGTTAGTTATAGGTGGTTATAGGTGATGGTGCCCAGGACAGTCAACATCACAGATGCGTGAATAAATTACTGGTTAGAAATACATGATTGTACCCATGCCTTCCACCTGTATTTTATTTAGTAGCCACATGTGGACTGGATGCCTGAGTACAAGGTTAGGCATGCATACAAGGTTATTGCATGCATTCCAGAATGAGTCACATGTATTAATGTCATGAAAATGTGACTAAACACTTTTGTGTGGTAGCTATCCTACGGTATGTTAATTTTTTGGTTATAGCTAGCATATTGCATGGCATGGCCCTCCAGTAGGCAAAGTGTGTGTGTGATAAAGGTGGTATATAGACTTAGCTAAACTGTATTTGACAGCAGCTGAACCATATTGTCCTTACTCCCAATAATATTAATACACTCTATTGGCACCACTCACAAGTCATCATTCAAAACAAGCTAGCATAATTAAGGTTGGGATAAAAAAAATTATGTTAGTTGAGATGAAATGGAGGGGCGTAGGAGCGCTTCCACCGGTGGTCCGGCTCAGAAGTGTTCATTAAGCATTTTAAAGGGGTCAGGAATCGCTCTCACGGGGTCTTTACGAGTCAGTAATGGAGGTGCTCTTGGTAAGTCGTGCATGCAGAAGTAGGCCTATGGCTGTGTACCTCGCTACCTCATCGGAAATCTCTTTGCCACGCATATATAGCGCGCGTAGCGCCAATGCAGTTGTCTGTGAAGTATTAGTTCGTCCAAAATATAAGTGTGGCGTACATCCCAGCTGCTATTCTCGTTCCCAGACGAGAAAGCCTGGAGCTAACGTTGAGCACTTCTTGCGTACGTTCGATCGCGAGTTAGGCAAAAAAAAATGTACCAGCGTCGAAAAGTGGTCCGGCTAAAACCGGACCAGCCGGACCGCGTGCTATGCCTATGTGAGCATAAATGTAGAGTTAAACATAGTTATGGAGGAGGGGCGCAGCCAGCCCATGGCGCATGCGCACAGTAAGGGCACGTGTTATTTATAGGTTGGAAGGCAACTAGCTGTTCTGCGTCTCCGAACTCCCTCCCAATATTCATAGACTATAAACTAACTCCACCGATACCCGGTTACCATAAGGGTTCGGTGTGATCAGTGTAATAAGCAAGCAGGCAACCAGGTAAGAGAAAAGCAGTGCTAGCAAAACAGCTGGCTCATCCAGCCCGGCATGTGTCCACCCCTTAGCAATGCATATACACAGCTATGACCTACCCGTCCGGGACATTAAATGCATACACAACAAGATCGGAGCAGAGTGTGCAATTAGCTCATAATTATTATGCAGTTGTAAATATTCCAACAATTGACTTGTGTACTTTCTATTTCACGCATATGTAGGTTTCAAATCAATATGGCAACCCTACCAGCATTAGCCTGGTCCCGCCGGGGGACCAGGCTATACCAGCATTAATACGATTTTGACCTCTTAGTACTCTCTCCTTGCACTCCAATTTGGATCAAAGAGAAGTGGGCAGGATTGTCAGTGATGCACAGAGCATTCTCTTCCCATGCAGTGCCAGACAATATTATAGACAGTGGTTTGAGGAATTTGGAAAATCACACAACATGGCTCCTGAATATATTTAGCTACATTGGAGCCCTGGTCACAACTGTGGTGCTAATGGGTCCCAAATGTTTCGTAAAAGTAAGTGAGAATTACCAGGAGCCAACTGGCACTGGAAAAGAGTCAAGCATACATGCGTGATCATGTGACAAACCTAGCCTTATTTTACATCTCAAAGGGGTACAATGCAACTACCAATGAATAAGTAGCTATGGTTTCCAGCTTTCAGCCAACTAAGTATATAGCTATATATAGACACCCGGCAATTGACGACTAACAACAGACAACAGATGTGTATGAGAAAGTTTGTGGCACCTTTTTCATCAAGTGCATGCGCAATGATTCTCATGCCGCCTGTAACTGCTCAACACTGCTCAACACCTGCAAGAGAGAAAAACTTAGTGTGACAAACAATAAAATGTGCTGTTTACATAATCCAGAAACCCTTTTAATTAGTCATCAGTTTGAGGACAAAATCTGGCCGAGTTAGTTAGGCTAGAGCAAATAGCTATACAGACACCAAATCAACACTCAACTCGCAAGCACTATGAGTCCTAACTGAAGTAACTGCATGAACAATAGCTACATGTCCACATATTTAATATGTGAAAAAGTAATCTAGAGACTAATCTGCTGCACTCTAGTACTGCTCCATGCATGTACTATTTAGCTATGCATACTTTATTGACTAAGATTAATGTTATAGACCTTCTAGGGAAGAAGCCTAGTCTCGTGCCCCGTCGGAAAATTCTGTGAAATTTTCCGACGGGGCACGCACGAGACTAGAAGAAGCCCGCTCCCGCAAAGAAACTCCCCACTCCATGTTGCACGGGAACTGGACATGAGAATATTTGCTGACGAGCTCACGTTCCTTGTAGGGGAGGGAGCATGAGTCCACGAGGGACGAGGGATGCCAAATAGCGGGCGCAATCTACTGGAGTTTAGAACCGTTGAATCCTTGGTTAGCAGCTCGACGCCAGACAGTATCTTTCATACGGTAAGCAGCATGTAGTAAAGTGAGCGTATCCGTGTCCAATCTGGTGCACAGATTCTGCAGCGTTTTTAGGCACGTTTGCCTGTATTTATTTTCAGCGATGGTTCAGAATCTGGTTTATGACATTTTGTACTGAGCCAGCAGTCCCATGCAAGTATGTATATATAGAAACCATTTTTGACCAAGTAAGGTTGTAGATAACGGGGGGGGGGGGGGGGGGGGGTAGCCTCATACCCATGCCGCATCGTTAAAAGATAAGTGTCCTGGTATCATGATTCACGCATGCACAAATAGAGTCGGTAAATGTATCTGTGAATGGTCTTGGTCACATGGCCAGGATTAGTACAGAGGACCATATATCGCGCAGTACCATTTATCGCACAGTAGCACAAATGTCAGGTAAGGCTAGAGTAAGGTAAGGCGGGGTGATTTCGGACGGTGTTTAATTTTGGAAACTTCGAATTCAACGTTGTGTTATTTTGAGGGATGAATGGCTGCAATCTCTAAACTTCCAGCGTTGACACTGGGTCTCTGCCTGTATTGCATACTAAAGTTCCATTGCAAACCGTTAGTGCAATGGTCAGTTTCGGGCACCGAGCACGGAATTACCCCATCAAAAATTTGTTACGAAATTGCCCCGCCTTACCTTATACTTACAAATTCACTTACATCGCGTAGAGATGATGAAAGTTTGAAGCTCATACTCCATTCCGTTTTGAAGCTGTGGACCTGGGACAAAGTTTGCACGGTCAGCAACAATTGGAACTGTGCAAGATTTGGTATTAGCAGAAAGTACGGAAAGCGACATTAGGTTCTCGTGTGTGACAATTGGCATATGAGGCGCCTTGTGTTTGTGTCCACGGTCTCGTAATATGAATAGTATAATTGTAGACTCAATGCAGCAGCGAAGGTTTGAAGTTCATACGCCGTTCTGTTTTGAAGCAGTGGACCCGGGTACAAAAACTGCACGAGAATGGGCCACTTACGCGACATACAGTCTGTGCATAGTAAGCTAAAAACAATTTCTGGAGCTGAAATGGCTTTTTCACCGCTCAACAATTGCTCACTGATATGATTACAGCTTTTTCTGGAGGTTAACTCAGTGAACGTTCACACAAGTACACAATTTTGCGTTCAGTATCAAAGTTCATATATAGCAGAGTTTCATACAGAATTTTTTGGTGGGGGTGGGAAAATGATGTGCTTAGAGCAACGCCCACTAGCCCCCAGAAAAGTTTTGAAATTTACATGCTCTGAGGTTGCTTCTGGTGGCTTCTGGGGCTCCAAAAAGGATGGAAATTAGTTACTAATGAAGTACTGAGTATCAACTTCAAAATTCTAGGGGGGGGGGGGGGGGGGGGAATTCTAAAATCTAAAATGCCTAACCATGGCCAGAATTTTCATTCAGCATTTAAAGTTATTGTACAAGTGCACGATACATCACAACTACTTGCGCTTACTTTTCATGTTCTCAAATGCTTCATGCTATCCGATACCACCGATGCCACCGATGCCACTCAATGCTTCATGCTATCCGATGCCACTCAATGCTTCATGCTATCCGATACCACCGATGCCACTCAAGTTAAACAACATGTAGTTTTCTATCTGCTACAGTTATGTCTTACTGTAAAAATTTGAAAGGGAGTCTCTCTAGTTATGAGTTGCTTGATTTTTAAATGAAAATCTGGCTTTCAGGGCTTTTCAGTTGCAAGCGGGGTCCAAGATTCAAACTACAGATAACTTTCTAATAATCTATGTTCCTGTCGAAAAACCATAGTATAGGCTAGCCATAGGAAATGGAATCAACAAACATTTTCTCACTTGCTGCCATCTTCGATTACAGGAAATAAAACGGACGTATACCTATCAATTACACGAGCCATTTCCAAACATATGCGGATTCAACTGGCAACAGCAACAGTGAAGGCACGTTCAATTGTTAAATACTCTACGAGAGCAGCAAGAGCAGGAATATGTGTGCATGTGCATGGGGTAGTAGTATGTATGTATGTATGTACATGCGCATGCATACGGGGATAGTCACAGTTACTAGGGAATTAACATATGAATGGACCACATTACATCATATACTAGTGCGTACATGGTATTCCAGGCAGAGGGCCTCGTAGGAATTGAGTTGCATTACATGTACGCTGCTTAGATACGTAGTTATTAAACACGTTTAGCCAGTCCGAGGCTTTGAGAACAGCAGTCATCACTTTCCTGTTGGCGAATAAGCCTTACCCGCTGTCGATGAACCTCCTGCCAATGCCGCGCCCACAGGAAATATGTTTGCAATAATTGCATTCCTGAAACGCGCTAAACGCGTGTTAAACGTGCTAAATCGCGTGTTGGAAAGAGATTTCAATTTTTTGCCGGACACCAGACAGAACCAATTGCTTAACCCCGCCGCATACGTGCGGAGTAATAAATATGTATGTGCCCCTTTTTTAGGTTATCACTGTAAAAATAAATAGATTGATTTAACAACTGAGTGGTTACTGCAGTTGCAGAGTGCTAGATGGGTCACCTCGCTGGTATACGTATGTTGCAGGAATAACAACTACGTATACAAAGGAACACTTTCAGTCTACACGTAGGGGTTAAATTTGTTTGACACGTGGGCACCGGAAGTAGCCGTTTCTTTGATGGCTGGCGGTGAGTAAAATGGAGTCGGTGTGTACAAACGCGCTGTCAGGACTTGGTGGATTGGTGTAAAAGTCGATACACAGCTGGCATAAAGGGCGAAGTCAACAAAACTAGTTTAGTTGAGCGACGATCGCCAAGCTTGGTCTCGCTGCTGTGGGCAAGCGCGTGACCGCCATTTTTGTAATTCGAGCAACTTTGAATTTTTGTACGTTTTTGGGCAAGACAGATCTGCAGGTCCATATAGTCACTAACTGAGTAGTTTTCCTTGTATATAGCTAACAAGGGACAGCTGACCACTTGTTATTCCAGCAACTACATGCATATGAGGCGACCCTTGAATTGCAACAGTCTTTGGCCTCTGGAACAATGGCTTGTGTAGCCGCCTAGGGCGTTTCTTGTTGCAAGTATTACCGTATGTAATTTATGTACATGCCAGGGACAAATTTGGCTGGTTATGATGAAACGTGTGTAGATTGAAGACTTCAGTTAGTACATATTTGCGTACCTGAATAAAGTCAACAAGATTCCATGTAACACAAAACGCAAAGCCACATGCCTTCAATTACAGATCTCACACCAGTAATGGTCTGAAATGCCCTGCTTTTTAGACTAGTCATTCAACAGTCACATCGTTACTGCAAATCCACAGGGTTTCCTTCTTTGCATACAACAACTCATATTTGGGACACTGGCGGGTATACTCCCTTCACTCCCATCAATGTCATCACTGGTACTGTTTTGTGGCTTCTTGGTGGTCTGGCGTTTCTTCTTTGCTGGCAGTTTAGTCTCCTCCAGCCTTTATCGCTGCTTTTCCAACTTTTCTTCTTCCTAATCTTTCTTCTCTTGTTTCTTGTCACAGTTTCTGCAGAAGTCACATCACTAATGCATGTTGCGTGAGTTGTGAGACCACGCCTTCTTTTCCTTTTTTGATTTATGCTTAATAGGTAGAGCTAAAACTTCGGTAAAGACTCCATTAAGGATGGAGGAACTGCTAATTGTGGCTGCAGTGGAATCAGGATTAGGTCTTTTACTGGAAGTGGAAGATGGCTGGGTAAGCAGTGAGCTCCGGTGTACGTGTACTGATTGGGGAACAAACAACAGCAGGTACTCTGCACCTGGCTTTCAGAAACTTGTGAACCAGACGAATTGGTATCATCCTCTGGCACAAGTGCCTTTGATGGAGCCAATTGGCGATCTTAATTTCAGTAGCCAGACTTATGAAAGCCAGCCATTGTGCTTGCGGAGGTCTCAGATTGATGCAACGCTTCTGCAAAGAGACCAGCTATCGATTCAGTTGGTAATTACTTGACCTGTATGTGACTCACTCAACTCGCAAATCTCTGTAGTATGTATATTTATCAAGGGTATTCTTTTTGGGCCAATGCTTTGTCATAATATTATACAAACTATGTAAGTATGTAGTCATACCATGAAAACCTGACAGTTTTTGAGATTCCATTAGCAGCTAAGCTCGTACCTATAGCTAGGCCTTCTGCCATAACTCAGAAGGCCTGGGTATGAGGTTATTAGCAACTACTACTGAATTCTAAAATTGTGGTATACCGTGTTAGGCACGTGCATACTCACTCACATTCTTATGTGTTTGTTTTCTATAGATGAGTTTGCATGTGCCAATGGGTCCCTTGCACAGAATGAACAGAAAGCAATGAAAAGGAAAAGACTGAAAGGTACGTACGTACTGTCAGTGTCAATTTTTACCAGCCGGGCGTGCTTTGTGTGCGCCCGGCTGATATTGAGATAGCTTTACGTTCCTGCGTCTGTGTGTGTTCGTCTGCAATTATCACGTGCGCTAAATTACATCATTGCCTTACTGTGCCATTATAGCCACGAACAGAGTGGAAGCTACTGGAGCTTTACAGGCTCAATAGTCCAAGGTAAGTAAAAAAAAAAGCTAGCTTAGCTTTGTGTTGCCTAGATGGCGAAAAGGTGGTAGGTAGCTATGATACCTCAAGTTCTAATAGCTAAATGGAAGCGCACTGCGAAATTGCTGTGTCAGCTGGAAGCCGTATGAGATGACATTGTGTATCCAAGTTGATCCATTCTTCAGCTGTTTTCAGCTTAGACCAAGGACACTTAATACTAACAGTATTAAGCACCCTTGTTTAGACTAACCTGTTGCTGAGCACAGCCTTTAGCTGAATGCTACTCTGCCAAGTGTAAAGATAAGAAGGGGGTGTAAATAATTGCCGAGCGCCTTAGCGCGAGGCAACTAATCGTGCAGTGTGGGCTAAAATCTCAGCTAGCGTATATATATATATGTGTGTGCAACTTCCGTCACGCTTAGGAATGCAATTAAATCTCCGGTTACGTTTCTTATACGTGTTATTACTATGTCTGTACGTTCCGTATACGTGTTGTTACTACAGCTGTAATGAAACGCTTCCGGCCCCGCGGGCACCCCGGGGGGCAAGCGCATGTTCAAGATGCCGCCTTTGTACTTCTGACGCCCGAAGGATTAGAGATCTGGACAAATCGATCGCTCCTTTTTACCCAGGTAGGCTTACTACAGCTCCAACACGATTAGAGTTTGTGTAGCCTCTGTTTCAGCAGAGATCTGACCGCTGGAGACAGACGGTACGCGGATCGATCGCCAGCGATACGAACGTGAGTTTCAAGCAACTCCGCTCTCGTGTAGCAGCCATAACTGGTCCTTAGAACTGTGTTGTATACAAAGACATTCGTCTCCTGAAGGCTCATTCGTGTAGAGTAGCTTCTCCGGCAATTGCGTGGGCGATGCAGCTTCTAGTGGGTGTGGTTTTGTGCTAACTAATTACATCATACCTCTGCGCGAGGCTATCTGCGCAATGCGTATGCCTAGTATAATTAATACTAGTAAGATGCTGGGAATCATCGAGGGGCGAGCCTGATCGAGCGTCGTATATCCACTCAAACGATTGATACCTATTCAGGACTAAAACAATGATATAGGCATCAGGTGGTGTTGGAAGATTCATTTGATTTCAGGTTTGACAATACGCAATGGTATGGATGATGCAGTGGTATGAATAAATCAAGGAGCAAAGTACAATGTCACAAGGTGTGACTACATGCTGCTCTTCTCTCTCGTTAGTGCCTGGCCTCCCTCTCTTTTGGGGTACCTGCAGTATTTATTTCGGGAGCTTTAGCTGGCACAAAAGTGTGATTTCTCTCCCAAACATGCAGTGATCATTTGACACTACAATTTACAGTACCTGGTTAGCCTCTTTCCCACGCAATCAACTGGTTGCTTTGTTCCACCTACAAGCGTCCCCCCTCTGAAACTAAATTTTGTGAACGCTATCTGACCTGCTACTCTTCTCTGTCGATGGGGCGCTCTCTCCCGTTGGCGCCTGGCCTCTGTTCGCCTACCACGTATCCTAGCTGCAATGGTATCCTCTATGGTCCTCTCTTCTGCGAGTTCTTCGTTCCTGTCTTGCTGTCGGTTAGCCATTGAAACCACTTTTAAAATTATACGCATGTGGAACTTAGAGAAATGCGCACGTGCACATGACAGACGGATATTTGGACCGTAAGCGCATATGTGGTAAGTGCGTGCGTACAGACGTACGTACAGAGAAATTGTTCCACAGTACATGCTAGTGTGGGGCTCGCTCAGGCTCACCCCAATAATATAACGTTTTGCAAAAAGTAGGGGTCACAGAGGTGTGAAACTTATACCATTGTGATCCTTGGGGAACAAATAAGAAAATGTATGTGAAGCTCCTCTACTTTCAGTTTCTGTGAGGAATTATGACCAAAACAAAACTATATACATTTTACATGTCGCCTTATGGGGCCCCTACGAAGCACTTGGTCAAAATGGTGTCTCTGGTAGTTTAATATGGATGCCATCTTCGAACTGAGAGCGCTCAAAGCGTCAGAGATCTGGAGAGTAAGGAAGGCTTACTACAGCTCACAGGTTAGTAGAGTTTGTGTAGCCTCTGTATGAGTAGAGATATGAGCGCTATTAACGGACGGCACGTTCGAGCGATACGCTTGTGAGTTTCGAGCAGCCAACCTCGTCTCTCCACTCACCCGCAGCAGCCATGGCTGATCTTTGAACATATGTTGCAGACAGAGGCAGCCATCTCCCAAAGACCGGTCGCTTTTTCGTAGCTTCTCCAGCAGCATTGTCATGCATGGTTCCAGGTTGTTATTTTCATGACAGGCTGGCTCGTGACCCGTCTCGCCCGGCCCAAGTCGCGTGATTCAAATACATTCGTTTCTACTGGCCAGTTATACTTTACACTTGGCAGAGCGATTACCCTCAATTTATATAAAAAATACCCAGCTGGATTTTAGATATGAAATATCAATCTTGTTTTATTCGGACTAGAAGCAGGAATCACCTACCACCAAGCCAAGTGGGGAGGGGCTTTATGTACTAGCCTCATACCAGATTTTGTCTTGCAGCCATGAGATTAAGGCCTGATCCAGTTGATCTCATGGGGTGAAAGGCCTGATTATGGCACCTTGTCAGATGCGCGGTGTGTGTAAAGCAATCACCATCGAAATCTGACATTTCCTTGGAGAAGCTTCCTGTACATGTATATCACGTTTTTGTTCTCAGATTTGACTCCTTTTTTTTTTGCACGTATGCAGCCTCCATATATAGAGTAATGCCTAGGTGCTGAATATCCGAAGGAGGACCTCAGGTCTGCAGATCATTTCCCTTTTACTTCTGTGCATAGTGTTCCTCAAGATTTCCTGGTACGTGTGAAAAAAAACAAATGTGCCCCAGAGCCTACCTCAAGATCTCCTGGTGTGAAAAAAGATAGGTGTGTGTATAGGAGCTCATTCACTCCTGTTGGTGTGCAAGCGTATACAGTGCATGTTCTATACTTGCAAGCTCTAGCTATTTGTTAATTCTCTATTGACTCTACAGGTTGTGGCGAACTGTTATGGTGCAATTTAAATTGTAGCTTTAGTGACTCTATGTTTCCAAAAGGCGTCATTGTAGTGTAATTCCTGTGACAACCCTACTGGAAGATCTTAGAAGATCTTGCAAAGATAATTGTCAAAAACTTGGCAAGAACTTGGTAATATTCTTGCCAATTTCTTGAGAAAATCATACATGATTTTGAAACATTTCCTGACAAGATCTTGGCATAGTTTTAACAAGATACTTGCAGGTTCCATACAAGATCTTGAACAAGATACTTACGGGTTCCATACAAGATCTTGGCATATTACTAACAAGATACTTGCAGATTCTCTGTAAGATCTTGCAGGTTCTGTGCAAGATCTTGGCACAGAACTAACAAGATACTTGCAGGTGCTGGATCGGATCTTGCCTATGATAATGAAGATTCTGGCAAGCTTTAAATCATGCTTTGCAGGTACTTTGGAAGATCATACGATATTCTTGCAATATTTCAAGAATTTCTTTCAAGATGAAATGAACATAATTTACGTAAGCATGATACACATTTTAAAAGAAATTACAAAGAGATAAAACTAATGTCCAGATAACACGTTGGGAATGCTGTTGCTCTTTCTCACTTGTATCAGATGGCTCAGAAGTAGTTGTGAGTGGATGCTGGGAACGTTGTTGCTCTTTTTCTGTAGCTACTTTTTGCTTTCGTGACAGCCGAGGAGCTTCAGGATTAAATGGATACACCCCACATTTTCTAAATCCAGCAGCAAGGTTGGAGGGTATCATGGTGTTTCTCCATGCTTCAGAAAGGAGAGAAGAAAACTGAAATTTTGTCACCACCTTGCCAGGGTTCTTTTGCACATAATTATGGCATGCTTCCTTCCAATGTCTTTTAAGAGGCCCAAATAAGAGGCATCAAGCGGCTGGTATTCGTGGGTGGTGTGGGGTGGAAGGCAAAATATTATTACTTTTGCACAGGGCCGGAGCCAGCTCTTTTTAAGTGGGGCGGCTGCAGTACTCGGTGGTCCGAATAGAATAGCGCGTGAAGCGCGCCTGCTAGGGGGGTCTGGGTGCATGCCCCCCCAGGAAAAGTTTGGGATTTCAGGCCTTCTAAGATCGTTTCTAGTGCAATCTTGGGGTGAAATAGCTAAATTTTGACAACCTACCATTAAACTGTCCTTTGTGCTTCAAGTCTAGCTGTAAAGGCGTGCCCCCCCTCGCTCTCGACCGCAGAACTGATATCAGCGCACTGCCGGACCTGTTCCTATGCCCCTGTGCAGCGGCAGGTGAAGAAAGTGAGTACGAAGCAGCTTCTGGTGGTATAGCCCTACCCTTGCGCCAAGCGTTAAATTTTCGTTAATGTCCAGCAATCTCTCTATTTATACCGTCAGCAATGGCTACGTTGAACACACGTTTTTCGTCCCTTGAGAGTCTTGATCCCACGTGGGCGGGCATGGTATGGGAACGAAGCCACTGCATAAATAAAATTACCCCGTCACCGCATATAATGCACGACACACGTCGGATACAACAGAGTCCAGTTGGTGAACAGAACATAAACAGGGATATACCGGGCTAGAACAACAACAAAAACAACAGCACAACAACAAAAACATATAATGACTATAGATCTAGTTAGCATTTGAAGTCGCCAAATACCCGCAATCGTCCTTCTCTACCTGTAACAAAGTCCCTGCCAACCTGAAGCAAGTCCAAGGCATCAGTTTTCTCCTTGTTGACATGCAGCATCATGAGGTTGTTGAGGCGCTGTTGGGTCATAGTCGTACGTAGGTACGTCTTGATCCTCCTTAGAGCAGAAAAGGAGCGTTCAGATGAGGCATTGGTAGCAGGCATCACAAGCAATAGCTTCATGGCAGTCCACACAGATGAAAATGCCACTCTGCTGAGGACAGGCCGCCAAGGATGCAAACAACGTCATGGATTGTGATCTCATTGATGCCTTCAGTGTCACACAGGGGTTGCAAAAGAGGTAGTTGAGCCTGTAGCTGAGCCTTTGACAGGTCACCTTTGTAGAGATCGTAGACATAGTCAAGCTCAGCATCGCATGTTTCACCTTTGCACGCTTTCACCACAAGCTCCTCAAGGTTCCGATACGTGCTATAGCCAGGCTGGTCGAATCGGTCACGGATCGCCTCAACAACGTGATCTATAGCCCCATAGTAAATTTGACGATAGTGAGCCTCTGGAGTTGCAAGAAAGTCACCGGTAGAGGACCCGACTTCAAAACGCTGTGGAGCACGCCGTTTCCAGGGGAGACATGGGTCAGCAACACCAAACCGAGTTTGCTCCTGGATGACCCGCTGATAAAAGGCAGCAAAGTGCTCATCGGAACGTATCTTCTGCAAAACACTTACAGTGAGCTTGGCAATACGCTGACCTTCGGCTGCAGACAGCGTCTTGTGCTGAAGGGTCTTGCTCAAGTTGTCAGAATGACGAAGAATAAGAGATCCAAGGCAGACACCAAACAAGAAGTCAAACTTCATCATCTGCGCTTCCACACCAATGATCCGTGCACGCATTTCACCATCCAGTGAGCCATCCAGTGCTTCTTGCCACACCTGGAGAAGAACCTCATAGTTGTCCATGACACTTTGTAGAGTTGCAGCTCGCACAGTCCAGCGTGTTGGACACAGGATACGAAACCCTGGTGTTTCAGGAGCAAGGTCAGCCTTGAGTTTCTCAAAGGCAGCATCGCGTTTTGGTGACTTCTTGATCAGCTTGGACACTTCTCCAACAACTTCAAAGCTGCTTTTCATAACATTGCATTGCTTCACACAGTCACTTACTGCAAGGTTAAGTGCATGGGCGTAGCAGTGGGTAAGGATAGCACAAGGCTCTTCATCACATAGCATCTTTGCAACTCCCTTCTTTGCTCCACACATAGAGCTAGCTCCATCATAACACTGGCCACGACAGTGCTCGATCTTCAAGTTCATTCTTAGCAGTGTGTCCTTGATCACTGCCACCAACGCCTCAGATGTGATAGAGTCGGTAAGGTAGAGCCCAACAAACTCCTCGTGTGCAACAAGAGCATCATCAACCCACCGAAATACAAGTACAACTTGCTCCTTGTTTGCCTTGTCTGTTGTCTCATCCACCATCACAGCATAGAAGACTGCTGACTGCAAGCTGGTAGCAATCTCACGAAGCACTTGCAGAGCCATGATGGAAAGGAATTCATTGTGCACTTCATGTGAGCTGTACTTCAGCTGCTTTCTCTCCATGAACTTCGTCATTGATGGGAAATCCTCACCACGCAGAAGGAGCAACTGATGTATGTTTGAGTCACATTCGTCACCATCACCACGAAATGCTAACCCCTGCTGTGTTAAAAATCGTACACTAGACAAGACTTTCAGCAGGTATTCTCGATTCGCTCGCTTCTCTGAAACGGCTTGTTTGTTGAGCATGTCTCCAATGTCAACAGTTGACGACAGTGCTTCAGCACAGGCCTTGTGGAAGTCGCCCTCAGCTTGCCCTGTAATCTTTGCTCGTCCATCTTTCACGGCTCTACAGCACGTAAAGCACCGAACAGCATCCTGTGCAACATCATAATGCAGCCACTGCCACTTCCCGAACCAGCTGGGCTGAAATGAGCGCTGAACAGGAGACTGCTTTCCAAATGTGCGAGGTGGAAACGAAATATGACGAGGCTGATAAGGCTTTGTAGATACATCGCCAATATCCTTAGGATCGAATCGCTGGGCCATACTGTGCCGTCAACGGAACTTAACGCATGCATGCCCTCACGTGCCCGAAATACCACGGTACCACGCGCACGCCTTCTTTAAAGAAGGCGTGGTATTCCGTGCAAACGTTCCTAAGGCTGTACTGTAGATCGACGAAACTAGCTACTACGAAGAATAGTGTCGAGTGCTAGCACAGCACACACGACAATAGAACTGTCCGAGGTAATATAATATACGTAGCTAATGATCAGAAACTTTGATCTGCTTTTGGCTTGATGTATCGCCATTTTTTTACCAAAGGGTCCAAAAGTGGGGCGGCCATGGCCGCCCCGGCCGCCCCAATGGCCGCCCCGGCCGCCCCAATGGCCGCCCCGGCCGCCCCAATGGCGCCGGCCCTGTTGCATACCGTATCATGTCGGGTGTGTAGTGAGAGCTGTGGCCATCTAGCAGTAGCAGTAAGGGCCAAGTGCCCACAGCATGCTTGGCAAAGTGGTCGATTAGCCACCCACGGAAGAGCGCCGAGTCCACCCAACCTTTATCACTCAAGCCATAGGTTGTTCCAGGTATCTCTCCTTCGGTCCACTCGTGGTTTAGAGATTTTGAATCAAATATCACAAAGGGTGGAATGGCATGTCCTGCTGCACTGACGCATCCAATAACAGTGACCTGGCTCTTATTACCAGATGTGCGGTATCGAACTTTTTTTGGCCTTTCTTTGCCACCACATTAGGAGCACGGTGGTCAAGTGGCGTACTGGTTTCGTCAACATTGTAAAGTTGTCCCGGAGACTCCATGAGATTGTGCTCCTCCAGCACTTCCTTCAGCTGATCAAAATACTGCTGTATTGTCTCCGGGTTACACGCTTCCATCCGTACATGGGCTGTTGGATCTCTCTTCCGCAGAGTAATCATCTTCTGCCTCTGCATGAATCGCCGGAACCACCCATCAGAGACTTTACCCTGATTCTTAGATCCCATTCGTAGAACCCCTTTGTCCTTGGCCACCATCTCTGCTAGGAGTTTCACCTGCTTCTTCGTTCTACCATACCCCACTGTTGCAACCTCTGTAAGGAAACACGAAAGTTCCTTCTCTTCAGCTGGTTGTAAATACGGCTTGGGCCCAGGGTTAACTCCATGCAATACTTTTCCCTTCACACGGTCTTGGAGCGTGCTTCTCGGGACACCATGCAGTTCTGCTGCCCGTCTTACACTCACTCCATCCTTTACGGACTCCATTGCTGCTATCATGTTCTCTTCCGCCCATTGTTTCCGCTTACTTGCTCTCTCTAGACGTACAGCTGCTGGGGCAGACTTCGATCTTAGCCTCTTCTTCCGACGCGGCATGACACTTAACTGGAAAATATATGGCTCATAGACAGTAAATATGGGACTGCTGGGTTATTTAACCTACCAGTATCAAGGCAAAGGCAGCAAGAGAGAACCTACGCGGGAAGGGCGCGGGTAAAACACGAGGTAGCTTTTCCGTATATTTCTGTATATTTCAGCATATACCCGTGTACGTAAAGTTGCCGATAATAGGTACAGTGGGGTACCAATAATTGGTGTATGCCGATAATCGGTCAATTACGCTATGTATAAATATTCAGGTACCCATCAAAACAGCTGCAATAGGCAAGTGGATATCAGTGGGTTCCGGAGCCTGAGAAAGACAGTTACAAGGCCCTCACAGAGGTAAAGTTTGCACTGAAATTGCATCATGTAATAGTACTTACTATCGCTTTCATACTGTAGGATCTAGAGTTGTATCAACCCAGAAAAATTTGCCCATTAGGGGTTTGTAGACACTTATACTTTATTTGCCATGGAGAGTCAACTGAGAATGGGCTGACTGCTCAAGGAAGGGTCCAAGCTGAAGTTACAAAAACCACGGATGTGTATGTGGGAGGGGGGGGAGTGACTGCCCCCTTTGGAATTTCACACGTGGCAAATTTCCCTCACCCTAAGGGTCTTTCTCTACTCCTGTAGTGCGGATGTGAAGCTACTTAGATGCGTACAAAAGACGGGCTGGTAGGCCCTGGTAGGAAGCAACAGTCACATGTCCGGACAACCTATCCCCTGTCCGGACACCGCCTCACTTACTCTACTGTTTGGCACTATAATGTCTATAGCTTTTAGTTTGCCCCTGATGCTGCTCATAAATCCGGCAATCTGCACCCTCTCAGTGATCAGCTATATTAAACATCACCGGCAACTAAACAAGTTGCTTTTATAAAATCAGTAGAGGAACCTTAATGACCGAAAGATCTTGTATCTCAGCGACATCAGTTGGCTCTTGCTTTATCATCGGGTGCGCTGTCAGGTACCGTAGGTGTGATTGGAGCGATAGCTTCTGTGGGATCAGTGGGCGATTCTCGAGTGCCAACGTCGTATATTCGGTTTCCCCAACCACCCTTTGGTGGATGCAACTTTCCATCCTTCATCCTAATTAGTCGATACAGACCAGTTGCATCATTCTTGTACTTCAAGGATGATACCTGCGGTCCAAATTCACACCTCAGTGTCTCAAGCATAACGGTGCAGTCGTCTTCTAATTCAACCTCGGTGGTTGACCCAGCCCCTCGAACTTGAATATAGTCCATAACGCGCAACTACCTTCACAACAGTCTGGACAGAACTAGCAATGAGAGTACTCTTCAGTCTCTTGAAGCTGAAAATATGTTTACACCTTACCCGCTAGCGCTAGCGCACGCTGTCAATCGAATCACGTGCCTTTTCTTCCGGGGGGTGGAGCCTATAGCTCTAGCATGCTGCGCATGCGTAACTATACCTAATGTGAAGACCTTCCAAAGACAAAGTCCAAAAGGTAAGCAGATAATATTAATGGTAATGTGACCAGGCTACTATACTAATAAATTAAGTTGTTTATTACATAGTCAAATATGCTAGCTACTTGATGAGAGACAAATGATGGGAATGTCCGTCAGTCTTAGAGGACATTAATCAGGACATAAAGCAAGTTTCAGTAGCCGAGAATAATAAATTGCCATGGGCTATATCATGAATTGTAGAATTCTTAACCTAAAGAAGTACCAGAGGTGTGTCAACTTCAAGGTGGAACCAAGGGTAGGATAGGTGGCAATAAAGAGTATTGCTTATACTGGAAAGCATTCTAGAGTCTCTTTTAGAATAAATCAATCCTTCTTATGACTATTGTAGGCAGCATAAAGTGCACACAGAAACCTTGTTACCTCTTCCTCCCACAAAGGTGACTTATTGTTTGGACAGTAGCCTAGCAACAAGAAAATCAAGTTTTAGTACCTGTCAATAAAGCATATGGTCAAACAGTTGTTCCCAGCCATAGGCCCAGCCTTGCATGGCCATTTGCTATGACTTAATGAGTGACTTGCTTGTTATAAAATGCAAGCATGCATAAATGCAAATTAAAAAATAAATAAAAGAATATAGTAACCCAATGAGTGTGTCCGTATTGTTCAAGAATTTGAAGTGGTAGGGGGTTCATTAGGTGTACACATAGGTGGTCGAGGCATGGGTGCTGGTGGGGGACTTTCAACATTAGGTGGAGTCACCCGATCCAAATCGTGCAGCTGTGATGAAAAAAAAATGCTAATGCTGGTAAACGTAATTTCAAATCTTTACTAAGCGCATCTGTCAATGCTGCTCCCTCCAGTTGTTGGTTGAGTGGGGGAGAGTTATTAGTACTGTCACTGTTACTGGTATTCTTACTGCTTTTAGTGCTGAGTCATGTTCAGTTGAACCGCATAGCTTGTGCTCTGCTCTGTTGTATTTATCTGATAATTCATTGCTAGTGAGCGGTATACACACGGATTCAGGATCTTTTGACTCGGACTGGGAGGACGAGCAGGATGACATGGAGTACGAGCGAGGCGATTTATCATTGATAAGCGGCCGTAACCATGATGAGAGTTACAACGGGGCTGGAAGCAATGTGGTTGAACCTTCAATTAGCTTGCGTACGACTGCTAGCTGTGATGATACCCATGTCCCTGTACATCTCTACAGGCTCTATTTCTGCACAATTTTTTTTCACAAAGCATGGAATAGGTTGATTTGTTTACATCAAGTGAAGCTTACTTGTTACCCTGCCTTGCTTGAAGTTACTTCTGTAGTAGGACGATGAAAAGCCGGACCAAATATTTCTGAATTGAGAAGGTTAGTGTCATACTCTCAAATTAGTCTTTCAGCTTTTTTTCCTGCTTTACCAACCTGCTTTTCTTTGTGGTTAACAAACAGGTGAAAAGCAAAGCATATGCTAATTCCACTCCATATTGAGACGAGCACATGATGTTGCTCAGCTTCTTGTATAGCTACCACTTCAGTGCAATTCGTTTCTCTTCCTGGCTTTATTCCAGAAAGGCATCCTTGGTTCATGTGATCCTTAATATCAACAGTTTCTTTGATTGCTGCACTTTATAGCCATGCACACCTTTACATTTTTTGACAACGCTTTCAAGAATTGTAGTAAATACGGATGGTTCTGGAGTGGTCTTTGATTGTGTCTGTTCCTAATCTGTTGGCACACAATACCTTCCTTAGATCATGCATGCATTCATGTCTAAGAATATATGTGATACTTAGCAATTTTCTCCCCAACCCTTTTCACTGCATGAAAGACACCTAGGTAAACTACTAAGCCCGCACCAATTAAACAACTTTTGCAATTTGTATACTGTCCGAGGTAGTCTTGATGATGGTGGCAAGAGTGGTGTAAGGGTCTGTAATAGTTCACCTAATGCTTTTGCAGACAACTCATGTCTGATACTGAACTGAAACACCAGCAAGGCCGCCAGTAAAACTGTATAAGCTTGCCACCTTCATACACCAATGCAATGCCATTAAATAGATGAGGTTGAAATCCCCTAACCTGAAGTTGAATCATGGGGAAAAGATGTCCACCAACAAGTGCTCACACTGTCACTAACCTCTGCAGTGCAAATTTTGCTAAAGGCAATTCATGGAATCCCGAAACTGCAAGACATACCTTTCATGCATGTGGTATCATCCTTTATCTTCACTATGGCCCAGGCCATTATGATGCTCTAGTGTGGTGTGAAAGCCATCTTCCAGATCCAGTATCTGCAATATCTGCACTGAATTGAGTAGCTAGTATATGTACATGTGGAAGTCTAAAGGAGCAATGATTCTGAACCAGTATGCAACAAAATGCCTGTATTTTACGGCAGGGACACCATGCACTACCTCCTGCAGATGCAAAGGTTGCCAAAATTCCCACATGTGTAGACCAATCGTAGAGTCAAACTTGTATGAATGCTTCACTTTTTCATACTTGACGAAGTTGAGCTAAAACAGAGATGGCAAGTTAATTTTACTATATCTGTACATTATACTAATAATTCAGAATACTCACAGAGTAGAAAGTCTTAGCGCTAGCACTGCTGCTCTTCTTCACTGATGAGATTTTTGCCTTCCTTCTGCCAGTCTGATTGGCTTGCCAATCAGACAACTATACTAAGCAGACTGACCTAAATAATTGAAGCGAAAGGATAGCTATCACTTGCCAGTAATCACCACTAATGCCAGACGTAAGGGTCTTTGAGCCACTGCCCGGCTTGCTAGCCACCGGTACTAGCGAGATATTTTTATCTTTCACTGTAGGTGAACTTAAAATTGCCTCCAATATGACCACCAGTTTTGAATTTGATTCACTTGACATCTTTTGGCTGAGTGACTCCTGAAACTTGGCAACTATAAAGCCTGTATGTGTAGCCAGCTAAGCTGCTTCAGCTGGGTAACACGGACAGTGTGTGAATAATATTCGCCTAAACACAAGATTGGAATGACAGCTATTAGAACGAATTGTTGGAGTGACAGTTATTGGAGCGAGAACTAGCTATTGGAACGAAAACTATTGGAACAATGAGGAGCAAGAGCTATTGGATTGTGGTATCGGAATATGGAACGTGGAGTGACCTCCAGGGCCACCATAGACTAGAGGTGCTTGAAATTGCTACCCAATGCTCCATACCAACTAATAGAAGTACCGGAAAAAGAAAGTTTATAACTTAAAGTGTCTCTTCTTAGTAGATGGTAAAAAGACACTTGATAAACCATCAAGTAACAGATCTCTGTTTTTACTATGTCTAGACTTCCTAGGCTAAGCTACAACCTGTGCATACCATCCCCAGGATCTGGCCAAATTATGTCTAATGAGTGCCCTGCTAGGCTTCTTTTTGAATATCATGCCTGGTTCAAACAGCTACCA
This sequence comes from Phakellia ventilabrum, assembly GCA_963921505.1. Lineage (NCBI taxonomy): Eukaryota > Metazoa > Porifera > Demospongiae > Axinellida > Axinellidae > Phakellia > Phakellia ventilabrum. The sequence continues at coordinate 3,454,407 of OY997381.1, forward strand.
GAAAAATACTTGATTTGCATTTCAACCCTTGCAATAGCAATCACACATACAGTGTAATGGAATGGCTATAAGATATGGATATCCTTGATTAACAAGAGAAGCTACCCAAAACTTGATCATAAATTCCAGTATGCGGTGATAATATGCAGGATATGATGAGGGCACGTTTGATTACAAGATTGGTTCACTCAGATGGCAGCTAGTGCACTGACACAAGATGTGTGCACTCAGATGATGGCTAGTGCACTGAGACAAGAGGGTCTGTAGAGTAGGTTCTTCCCCACGAATGAGGAACCACCATCGAACTTCGGAATTACCCTTTTCTTGTACTTTCTACGCACCTCAAGGTTTTCAGCAACAGTAGATAGTTTTTGCAGGGTAGATAGCACAGTTCTGCAAGAACAGCCTCTCATAGTGTCCCAGACACGCCTGACACCATTAACAACTTCTCGTTTTGCTTCATGACTGGTATTTGCATTCTGACCTGGGGCTGGGTTATGCCGCTTTATGTGACTCAACGGTCAGCGTTCTAACACTGTGCCAGCGCTGCTTCTTCTCTGTCCGAGAATGCTTCTGCTCCTGCGACTCTGAGAGTTCTTGGCGGGAAGGTTCTTGCACAGCATTTCACTCCGTTCCACTCGTGGCTGCAGCTACCTTCTTGCCTCGCTTCTTTCTAGTAACGGCTTGCCAGGGCTCATCATTGTCATTCTGGGTTGAAGGAATGGGCAGAGCTTCATTGTGAGCTACAAGCCTTTGTAGGGCTGTGCATAATTCACTGACTTCAGCCATTAGAGCCGTCACTGTGGCTTTCATGTCGTCCAACAGGGCTCCGTGAGACTGCTGGTAACACATAACACACAGAAAGGGAGTAGTAGCGGACGATAAGTCTTGGAACTGGGCGACTGAGACTCCAGCACAGTAGCGGTGAAACCACTTGCGGAAAACTGTCGAAGAGTATGTCAATGATGAACTTTGCAGATGGCAGTGATGAAAAAAGGCTCAAGAAAGTATTCTATTCTTCATATCTTTGGCAAAATGCTCTATGTCTTGGGTGTTAAAATCCTAAGGATACAGAATAAATCTGCAAGGCCTTACATAAATTTTCAATGGGGATTTTCTCTTTTACAAAGTAATAGTGTTCCTTTTGTGTGGATAACACAATAGATGGTTTATTCCACGCACAGTTTACTGATAATCTGTCCCGTGTCTGGCTAGCCTCATTCCCAGGCTAGCGTCTGCCTAGTTGCTGTTACAGTTAGCGCCGTCATATCATGGCCTTTCTCATGACATTGTATTAGCTACAATATTAACTATGCAGGTGTGAGGAATTTCTGGCACTGCACATTTGTTTGCTATACCTACCATCTACTCCAAAATGTCAAGCACTTCAGATCTCCTAGGGAGGACAATTCATGATAAATGAAAGTCAATCAGGTGGGGTTTTGATGAATTGTGATTCTCTGATACATGTGATATATACAAATCCATCGGTTTCTACATCTGCAATGTATGCAGGGAGCCCAAATATACAACACAAAGGGCCAATCCATGTTCCTCGATCTGTATACAGATAATGACTTAATATATCTCTCATAGGCATACATACAGATCATGGTATACACAATCATAAAGCATGCATAGCTGCCATTTCCCAGTGGCGTTGTTAGGGTACCGATTTTGAATAGACACTCTTGCATATCCCTAACAGATTTTGTTTCAACTCTTTTCACACTCCAGCCTTCTTTGCATCCTTCACCTTCACACTTTTGAGTTACTAACATGAATTTATTACACGTTTGTTGCCGACTCCCCAGAAATACGTTCTGTAGCTGAAGACACTTGAATTCTGAGGTTTTACATTTATCCCCGTGCACAAGTCTTGATATTGAAGCAGACAGCCGCTATAACCCAGTGAGTCTCAACAAAGTGTGCTTTTTTGGAACGGAAGTTGTAGTACTACCTATTTCTTCTTAATCTTACGGATGATACGTAGATGCCTGGGATGAAATGTGCTTTTGCCATCTTTTTAGCAGACGTGTTTTGATGGAGGGCGGGGCTTAAAGTTTGTCACGTGACTGGAAAAGTGGGCATGGCATTCTTAATTGGCACATTCTGTAAATGTTTAGACTTTGAAACTGAAATATTATTGTTTGCTAGAGGTACAGCATTTTTTGTGCTATATTCTGACTCCCCTTTACCTTAATAGTATTGAGATAGTACTGTTTATGAGGCTGCTTAAAAGCCTGACAGACTCTTTTCTGCCCCCCCCCCCCCCCCATCAATGCTTTTAGTAGATTGCCTACAGTTAGTCATGTACTGCTATGTGTCTGTAGGTTTAGTGTAAACTTTCATGTGATTGAGTGGTATCATAATTTTGCCATACAACATTTTCCCCTAGATTTAGCTAATATACTGTGTAGGTTATGTATAGTGGGTAGGCTATTTCTGGCAGAAAAGCTGGCTGGAGTCAATAATAAAGTTTATGAGGCTGCTTAAAAGCCTGACAGACTGTTCTCTGCTTACCCCCATCGATGCTCTTGGTTGCTGCCATGGGAAGATGTACCCCTTCTTGCTTTGACGTACTCTGTGATGTGTTGACTCTTTGATCTCTGATTCCTACCTTGCAGTGGCTCGGGAGTGTGGGGGGTTGAATTGCAATCATTCGTGTATCATTGAAAATGAAGTTCCCCACTGTTTTTGCCCACAAGGACACTTCCGTTCTGAAGTAGACAACTCTACGTGTTTCAGTGTGTGTGTGTGTGTGTGTGTGAGAAAGTATATGTTAAGCTATTACTATACACACACTATCATCAATTCTGAGTCAGAGTGCTCTTTTTGTTTGTATACGAGAATGCAATGGCTCACATCAGAGCAAGTAACTAGTAACTCTGTGTTGAACTTCAGGGAAGGCACAACAACCCAGTGGTAAATCTGTAGTGATGAGTAGATGGTCCGAATATCTGGGCAGTCTAGTCCCATTCAAAATGCTATTGTAGCATTCGCAATACACCAATTTCCTACGTATTTCAGAGTGTGTGCGTGTGTGAAAGTAAGAAAAATGTGGGAATTAATTAGTTGATAGTTCAATAGTTTGTGTCTGCAATCAATATTTGTTAGGCTTGCATGGACGTGTGCTGCGAGGGGGAGGATCCAATGTCTGGGTAAGGGACTAAGCACTATCGACAGTTGGTTACTTTGTAAGCAAAATTTGCCACACTGTCTAGCAAATGTGTTTGTCTATATGTATCAGACATTCGCAACGCATGTGGCAATAGTAGTAATGCTACGTTGCCAAGCCAGAGAATTATATGCAACTAAAGCTTTTCTATTTTTCGTAAATGATTTAACATTGAAAGTTAGGATGTCGTCAATAGTAATAATTATCTAAAACTTTCCCCTATAGGAATTTGCAGAAAGCTTATTATACAATCAGTTTGGTGAAATATGTAATGAGTGTCAGGACTTGGGCTTTTACTCCACTCTGCGAGGCGGCCAGTAGTACTTCTGGTTTTACGTTGTTTTGCATTGGGTAGTTCTTCAGTTTCTTCATTTTGCCTGATTCTTTTTGTTTTACCTTTCAAAACATAATTCCACACAAGATATACAAGCAGCAGCGAAGTTTGATAATTAATATGCAATCAAAGACAAATAGTTTTTGACAATGTACAATTCATTTTAGAATTTGTCTGACGGTGTCCGACACAATGTTCAACCAAAGTACAGATCATTTCGGGATTCGCTGGACAGAATCAAGCGTAATTCCACCTGATTTGTCAATATAGTGTACGTATTTTCAAAGTGTGGGGCAGAATCTGTCAAAATACTCCTGGATTGACCAATATTAACTGCAAAATGCATCCTTACTTGCTAACGGTGGCTGGACTATGTCCGGCAAATGCATGGCTAGAATGCTCCAAATTAATCAAGTGCCAGACTACGTCTGACAAAATGCCCCCCTTCGTTTCCAGTAGTGGCTGCAAATTTTGAAAAGTGCCGGACAGTATCTGCCCCCATTCCTAGGTAGAAGTGGCCCCAGGATCAAGAGGAAGCTTGGTTTTTCATAACTTATTTTGTTAATGTGTTTGACTGATCTGCATTATGGTCCATTTTTACCCTCTTTTGGCCACTTCTTGGCAGAAGTTAATTAACTCTTGCATTACCAAGTTTTATCACAGAAAAGGTCCAAACACTACACCAAACACTTGCAAGTAATGACAGCCATGCGTAATACAGGTTGTTTTGAAAGACACAGCAGTTGCCTCCTAGACCTAATTCCGTATAGTTTTCTTTTCTCCATGCAGTTTGCCTGCAGTTAGTCATGTACTGCTGTGTGTCAGTAGGTTTAGTATAAAGCACTGATGTGGTTGAGTGGTACCGTAATTTTGCCTTACAACATTTTTTTCTAAGATCGCGTGTAGGTTATGTATAGTGGGTAGGCTATTTCTGGCTGAAAAGCTGGCTGGATTCAATAGTAATGTTTATGAGGCTGCTTGAAAGCCTGACAGACTGTTCTCTGCTTCCCTCCCATCGATGCTTTTGGTTGCTGCCATGGGAAGATGTACCCCCTCTTGCTTTGATGTACTCTGTGACGTTTTGATTCTTTGATCTCTGATTCCTACCTTGCAGTGGCTCCAGAGTGTGGGGGGCTGAATTGCAATCATTCAATCAGGCTGAGTGTTCTTTTTGTTTGTATACGAGAATGCAATGGCTCTCACATCAGAGCAAGTAACGAGCAACTCTGAGTTGAACTTTAAGGGATGCACAACAACCCAGTGGTAATTCGATAGTGATGAGTAGATGGTCCGAATATCTGGGCAGTCTATAGTCTCATTCCAAATGCTATTAACCCATACAGAAATTCCCAGGTTGTCTCAAGGGTGTAACCACCATGCTACCAGGTTGTACCATGTACTTGTCACCACCTTGTGACCAGGTTGACACACCCTTGTACACAAGTTGTAGAAACCCTGGATTTGAAGCTGTTTCCACCTTGTCACGATGTTTCACCTTGTCACAACCTTGTATACAAGGTGTGTATAATTAATCCGCCAAAATAATAATCAAATCGAGCAACATACATGTAAGTGACAATCAATGCATGTGCATGCAAGCAATGCAGCTAACATGTGTAGACTTAATGCACATGATTATGGTTGGGTTTAGAGTTCTATGGCAGTTCAGAGTTCAATGGCAGTTCAGAGTTCGATGATGATGCACAAGTTAATTATAGTGCAGGCATTTGCACACCGATCATTGATGGCATCAACTAAGGAAGCTGTCGCAACACTATGTTTTATCTGCACATACTCTGTGTGGATGTGGTGTGTGCATTTGCATGAAATGAGGTCCACAGAACAATAAGACGATCAGGAACTAAAGTGCTACAATGTAGTGTGCGTAAGGGCTAACTTGGAGAGGAGAGAGGAACTGCACTATAAGCACTACCATAAATTTACAGTGGGAACATTTATCACAAAAATGAACACATCAAGTAAAAATGGGTCACTGGACACATATTATCTACAACCAAATTTTGGGATGATTGGGTGTGTCTTTACATGCTATCAAGTAATAATTGCTACCGTTGTCACAGTTCTGCGCAAAGTCAAATATCCCATCAAAGGTAAAAACAAAATTTTATTCACTTTTTTTTTTGCATCACTGTTCTTTTTCTACAGGTGATTCTCTGAAGTTCACAGACACGCATGATCAAGCTATATCCAACCTATAAACTATTATGAGCTTTCATTTTATCACTTTTTGTGTTATATCCGTCAAATTTTTTTTTGTTGTAACAACTGACCACTGAACAGAGTGTACAGTAAGGAAAATAACAGCAATGATTAGTGTTTATGACCTCAAAAATGTAAGCCAACGTTCAGCAGGGATAAAGTCTCGGTACATCTGTATTATGTGTGACACTTTGGACTCAGAAAGGCTGCGTTTCTTGTTTAGTGCTGTATAGGTTTTCGATTCGTCTGGAATGATATTCTCAGTGGGATTCTGGCCTGCTAAAATATGCATGGTTGCGGGGCTGAATGTGCCAGCGTAGCACAGAGTACGTGTCCTACTGACCACTGCACCTGTCACACAGTGTTTGGAGAAGACAAAATCATGGAGACTTCTGATTTCAGGCATCTTTGAATACTTTTCAGCTATCGGATCTCTCCAAACGTGAACAATCGACCCATCGTCCACAGTGACATCAGCATATTGTGCAATAACATCGTCCTTTAGCTCAGTGGTTGAAAAGACGTCTTGGCTGTTGTAAGTCTTGGCTATCTTCGAGAAAAGTAAATCTGAACTAAATTTCGTATGTCCAGCAATGAGGAAAGAAACTCGGAGAAAGTCCAATCGTCCTTGTTGGACCATTTCCCATGCCCAACCCATCAGGTAAAAAGTTTTATTCGTGCTGCATGTATTGTCCAAAAACAAATGAACGCGACACACCCAATCAGGTAGGTTTGAAATTGTAATGAGTTGTATAGGGGATTGTGTGGTCAATGTTCTTGGGGCCAACTCTCTCATCCAATAGGTACACAGCAGATGAATTAGTCGCATGGTTCACAACACCATAGATATCATGACTTAACTTCTGCAGGTAATAGGTAGAACCTGGCTGTGGAGATAGGCCCCAATAGGGCACGAGTTTGCTCATCTGGTAGTCTGCTGAAATCACAACGTTCATCACAGTCAACCTCCCCTCTTCTTCATCTGTCAATGACAATCTCCCTTCTAGCTCAGTGATTTCTGCCCACTCATCTCCACACTTCTTTGTAGTGCCAACATAATATTTGTGGGCTTGTTCAGCTTCGTGGCGATGACGCTCAAATGCCTGATTGATGGCTCTCTTTTCATCCTCAAGGCGTGAAATCAGACTAGCGTCTGCAGATGCAGAAGCTAACAGGCGGTTGATTGTTGTTCGTTTGGCTCTACTCCCTTCCTTCCTCTTACTGCACGTGTCACAATAGTCCTCCTGATGCGGGCATATTGAAAGCTTGGGTCTATGTTTCTTCAACCAATTTGAACAAGTACCCCTTCTAGATTCTGTTTGTGAACGAATAAACTCACCAACGACAGATCTCCTGAGACGCTCCTGGTAGTAAGAGGTGCCTGGCTTTGGAGCTTGAACTGTTGTAAATTTTGGCAGGAAGTAGCGCGTTGGGCCTGACGAATCATCAGATCGTCCATTGGGTTGGCTGTTTATATCTACAAAAGTAAGAAAGTCATCCATTACTGTTTCCTTCGCAGAGTTCGATGCTTTACCAGCATTGCCGTGTTTGGCGTGTGGAAATCTGACACTGACGGTTGTCGAACCACTAAGAGACCTCCACCACACCTTTCAGGCATGATTATATAGTCTCCAAGACGCTGTTCCTCTACCTGTGTTTTTGTCATCTCCACTAATGGACACTGGGATAGCTGTCGCTTGATATGCCTCTGGCGTGTAAGCCTCAACTTGGAGATGCCCAAAGCAGCACGAATACATGCAGAACAGTACAAGTAGTTTCCCATAGAGTCGAAAACATTAGCCTGGATCCATTTGTTCTGCCTCTTTAAATCTCGTTAAGGTGTGGCATCAGTGCGTTTTGGGTTCGGATTCATATGTTTTCGCTTCTTGAGCTCAGTGCCCTGATGGACCATACTTTTAAAAGTGTCGGCATACCGAGATAGTATAGGGTTGCACTGCATACTGATGCCAGTACTTGCACAGACTTGGCTGTCCTCAGCTAAGGACCTGTTAAGGGATGGCGTATGTGTGTATGGCCATCTTGGTCTTGGAACAGAGGTCACATGTGTCCGTCATGGTCTGTGGCTTCTGCTTCGAACTCCGTGGCTGTGCACCGGACGGTACACTGCTTGCCTCGAGATTTGTCAGATACTGAAAATCCAGGCTGCAGCCATAGGGAAACAGATAGCAGGGGTATTAGTACGGCTATGAAAGGAGCCACACAGCTAGCTAAGCACTTGGCGGGACACACTTTTGCTTAGAAGTCTGCTACGTATTACTGAAACCTTGAGCTAGTTTTTTACAACACAACTCACTTTGCTTCGGAGATCCCATAACGACCATACTCATTAGGATCCAAGTCAACGGGACTGTTTTGAAAAGAGAAGGGGACCCATGGCCACCAGTAGGCCCGGGCTAAGAACGGCCACGTGACTATTAGTACTAGTAGCTTCGCACTTTGAGTTCTGCGCTGCGCCATAATATGAATCTCATTAAAGCTAGTTATTACACCATTATTTCCTGTGAAGTTCACCAGTATCACTAAATAGCTAAACATATCAGTATTAAGGTCTCTAACTAGTTCTTAAATACCCATGAGGGCAATGCTTCACCCTCTGGCTGTGGCTGAAGAGAAGGACAACCTTGAACCCTCTGCTTCATTTGCCGCCTGGCTTGTGGACTTTTATTTTTTAAGCCGGCTTCATCCAATTTCTAACATTTGAGGACAGAGAATGTGATACAATGATTTCTTTGTCAGCATCAATTCCGCTTTCATCGCTGGTCATTAGATCAATAGTTAAAATACTTCTCCATTTTTCTTTCTCTCAATCCAGGGCCAGATGGGTTGCTTTTTCAAACGCCGCTTTCCTTTCTTTGGATTTCTAAAAACAAAAGAAAGACCAATCAATATAATATACAGGCATACAATCTGCTGTCAAAAATTGGCACATAACTGTGTTACATAATAGACTGTCCGCTAGTAGTGGAATAAGATAGAGGATTGCAAAGGATCTATCACAGTAGCCACACAACAGTCTTTGTACTCTGGCTGGTACTTGAACTGAGACCTGTGCACACCGGGAGTGTGAGGGATTCCAAGACTTGTTGGCCTACCTGGAGCCAGGTTACGCTATTCCTAGGTGGAAGCTGATAACTTGCTACATGACAAGTAGTTTCTGAGAAATTGACAGAGGTTTCTGAGAAAATCGGTCTTTCATGATCAAGCTGCTAACAAGGAGCTTTCTCTTGAGATCTATGAAGAGAAATCCTAATAACGTTTTGAGTACTCATTTGCCGCCTCATATGCTCGTGGGTGTCTTGGTATCATATATAATCTCACCCCCTTACCCTCACGAGCCTCTCATGTCTCCTTTTGGTCTTGTTCTTCCCCTCCAATTTCCCTCGCCTTCTTGCTGATTGTTCCTCGGTTCTGGATCTATAAAACCTATATGCAGCATCTACAGAAGAGTATAGCTACTAATAATTAATGCCATCCAAAAAGATATGACAAGAATGTATACAAACCTTTAATGTGCTCAGTCAGGAAAGTAGAGTTTATTCCTTTCACCTCCCGTACCAGGCGATTTAGGATAGCCTGGTCGTGTGGGTCCCTATACGTAATCCTACCAGATGTATGCAAAGAGGTGCAAAAGTACAATTTTGATATGCAATACAACTCCAGACTATTTATAGACCACTGCATCGGTGGTTCAAAAGACCTGCTATTTTAACTTATAATGCACCTACTATTCCTGCATTATGCATGCTTATATTCTTATCAGTACAGATTTCATGCTGCTCTCTTAGTAGTCTGCCTACTATACAACCACCTAGCAATGTCAAATAATTTCTTTTGGGGGAGAATCCCAGAACCCCCTCCCACCCCAACCTTGTTTCAATTACATGTACATGTTATCCATTTACCCTGGCTCAATTTTCCAGCCATCAAAATTGTTGAGGTCTTCCTCCATCAAAAGGCTGCACACCCTCCTTGTCTCACGCAGCAGGGACCAAGATGTACCTTAGCTTAGCACAAGAGTATCGCACTACCTATAGGACTGTGGCTTTAAGGGTAGGTTTGGCCACTCACACTTGTATGTCTCATGTGTGCAGACTTCAAGGCCTACTAAGCCACGTTTGTATATATTACTATTATAGTTACAAGTTATGCTCTTTTTTCATGGAGAAATTCATAGAGCATATAGGAGCCCTAGGGATACAGGAAATGTGTACCTACATAATACTGAATGGCTCAGAGCATGGGCAGCCCTTGCACACAAACAGCAGCATGGATGAAATGGCTATTGTTGCCTATTGGTTGGTAATGTACATACAAGCTTCAAGGGCTGTGGCAACACTATTTGCTTCAAGGGTCACTCACACTTGTATGGCTCATGTGCGAAGACTTTAATAAGTATAGCTTAGAGCATAGAGCTGTCCATGCTCTAGGCCATTTTATCATCCCTCAACTCTCCCTGGTAAGTCATTGGCTTTTAGCAATAGCCGATCGGCTTTTGATACGGCTTTTAACCGGAAGCTTTACCGAACTGCTCGAATTTAAGATGTCAGCTACAGATGCAGAGCCTAAATGACACCGGGATAGGGTTAGGTGAATAAAATCTGGGCTGCGCGGCATCTGAAATCAAGCAGCTTCCGTACCTGGTTTGTAATACACATACAATTATCAACCATTCTCTTGCATGACATCGTTGCCACAATCCAGTAGAGAAGTTGTCCTTTTAATATCCTCAGTGGGATCGTCACGTCCTGGAAAAAAGTCGTCCTAGCACTAAAATTTCTACAGAAAAGTCGATCTCCCGACTAATACTATAGTAGACTTAAGCTTGAAAGACTATCCTCTATTCTCCTCTCCAGCCCACAATCTGACAAGGCTAAAGATCACTTACAGTACTCTGCCCTGTGGGGACAAGACTAGCTATCCTCAGTGACAGTGTGTGGATTGTTGACAAAAAAATATATATATACTTCAATATTTCTGTATAAATACATAAGACATACCCTGACTTCATCTGGCACATCCCTCTTGGTTGAGCATCGCCTGGAGCTCGAGGGAGTTGAGTCCACGTTACTGCTTGATTCGTCTAATTTTTTCTCTACAAGTTTGAGTCTGCGTTCTGTCTTGTTCACACGTTCAACAAGATCTGACAAGAGTCGGTTGCTCTTCTGAATCGCCTTCAGGACGTCTTGACGATCATCATTGCTCGCATGTCTCTTATTTAGAAAAGTTGGCCTACTCTTAGGCCGCTTTTTTGCTACGAGGACTAACTGGAATTTCCTCGCTCAAGGAGGCATCAGATTCAGAGGTCGAACCTTCTACTTGCTCATCTGAAAGACGTTCCGATGGAACTTCACTTGTTTCTTGTATAAGAAAGCGAGCCATAGCTATATAACGCGTCAAGACTAGCTATCCTCAGTGACAGTGTGTGGATTGTTGAAAAAAACAAAGGAAAATATTGCAATATTTCTGTATAAATACATAAAACATACCCTGACTTCATCTGGCACATCCCTCTTGGTTGAGCATCGCCTGGAGCTCGAGGGAGTTGAGTCCACGTTACTGCTTGATTCGTCTAATTTTTTCTCTACAAGTTTGAGTCTGCGTTCTGTCTTGTTCACACGTTCAACAAGATCTGACAAGAGTCGGTTGCTCTTCTGAATCGCCTTCAGGACGTCTTGACGATCATCATTGCTCGCATGTCTCTTATTTAGAAAAGTTGGCCTACTCTTAGGCCGCTTTTTTGCTACGAGGACTAACTGGAATTTCCTCGCTCAAGGAGGCATCAGATTCAGAGGTCGAACCTTCTACTTGCTCATCTGAAAGACGTTCCGATGGAACTTCACTTGTTTCTTGTATAAGAAAGCGAGCCATAGCTATATAACGCGTCAAGACTAGCTATCCTCAGTGACAGTGTGTGGATTGTTGAAAAAAACAAAGGAAAATATTGCAATATTTCTGTATAAATACATAAAACTCAGGTTCATGGCACTTGCTCCGTCATAACATTGCCCTCGAAGTTTCTCAAAGGGCAAATTCAATCTGATGAGGACATCTTTGATTGCTGTCGTAAGTGTGGCAGCATCGATAGAGGCAACATGATATAGGCCCAGAAATTCTTCATGAACCTGAAGGTCGTCGGTGACCCGACGAAGAATCAAGGTGACTTGTTCCCGGTTTGAGCTGTCAGTTGTCTCGTCTGCCATCACCGTCAGAAAGGGAGAACCCTGAAGATCTGCAGAGACAGCTCTGAGCACCTGAAGACCCATCACCTTGATGATTTCATTTTGAATGTCAGGGCTTGTGTACACATTCTCCTTTCGCTTCAGCCACTCGGCTAAGTTTGGATCTTCCTCGGCTTTCATCTGGAGTGACCTGTCGTGGAGCTTGACATGAGTTTTAAGAGGTTGAACGCTACCGAACCTCCTCAAACCGCTTAGCTTCAGAAGAAATTACGATTGTTGGATAATTTGCAATGAAATTGGGGTGGTTCAACCCTACCAAACCTCCTCGAACCTGAACAAACCATAGCACAGGAAAAGGAACCTGACCTGTAATGAGGATTGACATGAGTTTGGAGTGGTTCAAGCCTACCAAACCTCCTCGAACCGCTGAGCTTTAGAGGAAATTGCGATTATAGGATAATTTGCCAGTAAAATCCCACCTTTCGAGAAGGTTCGGCGTATTTAAACAAGGGATCATGGGAGTGCACTTAAAAAATGACGAGACAATTCAAATGTGATACAGGCAGAGTGCTTTCTTGGGCTGATAATACATGATGTACAGAGAGATTCGTTGTTGTTGGCATAGTGCTTTCTTCCACACAGTAAATCCTCCAGCTTCAACAAAATATTTAAACTCTGGTTGTTCGATGGAGTCGAATCCAATTATCCTCTTGACACTGACTGCCACTTCATCCTTTCTGACGCTGTTTCCATGGACGATTTCTCTTTCGATTACAGTTCCCTCGGCAATTGGTTCTTTAGTAATCGGGTGTATTAGTTTGACTAAAAGGAGAAAATGTACCTTCATCACCTGTTGAAAACTGACGCCTACACTGTGAATCTGAACTCCTAATCATACATTGGGTACATCAGCAGTAGGTTTGGAAAGGCAAACTCTAGACCTGCTTTCCCCTTTGTCACAGTGGTTTTGTTTACATTTTTTTCCTTCAAAATACATACTTTTTCTTATAATTAATGATGTAATAGGCGTTCAAAGTGTTAACATAGGAATTTAGCTAAAAGTGTTTAGTTCGAGAATTATGACAGTTCTTAGCTCACTGCGAAGACTTTTCTTGTCTACGCCACAAAATCAACATCAATGGATCACCAGCGCTGTTACTAGACGTCTAATTCATGTGAAACTCCAACTCAAACTCTTCATGAACAATAACACAATGAATGAAGTATCTCTCTAACAACAAATACAACAAAATAGGGCAGTAATTACTTATTATGATAATGCCTCATAAATTCTTAAAAGTTTACTTGCTCCTGATGTTTCTAACTATTGTGGCTTCTATAGGAACATACTACTTATGTCTATATCTCTCGAAAGGCAGGAAAGCTTTGAAGTTTACTTCATGGTTACCGCGTAGATCTGGCAGATGCCACGAATCGTCTTATCTGGCTCAATCACTGATCAATAGGCGGAGGCCCAGCATTTGCTGAGATGGTTTAGTCTTGACAACAAGCCTTCAAGAGCCACTTAAAGGAACACAAGAAGAGACCATGTGTCTGCAGGTACTGTCACCAGGTCTTTGAGTACACCACTTTCAGAGAGCATCTTGCTACCCATGACATTGTGCCACAACGACACTCAAGAGCCACGAAACCAAAACAGCTCCCACTGTTCGTGCCACGGCTGTACATGTACCAGCATGTGCGTTTTGAGATTACCCTGATGAGAAAATATCTTTTCACAGTGACTCGTAGTTTCGCAGTTTGCCCGTCCACTCGCGGTGGCAGCAGCGAAATTTGCAGAGCAGAACTTTCACAAATCCCGGCACAGTGGCCGGCACACTGCTATTGGCAGAGTTTGAGCTAGCCATGTCTGCGATCACGACCATGTCAATATTTATAGAATCCTTAGCTCCGGCTGGATTTATAGAATCCTTAGCTCTGGCTGGATAATATATAAGACAAAATTAGGTAGGACCCCTTAGTGACAAAAATCCTTGTGTAGGACCACTACTCTTATACTCTTATGGAATCCTTACATGTAGATTCCGGGCTTTTTCGGGCTATCACCATCTAATGTAATGATCATACAATTAATGGCAAGCTGCTGTAAACTCTTAGTCATAATGTTAACTTACAGTGCCGAAGCTTCGCTGGATCTATTGGGACAACAAATTTATAATTAGGCAGCACTCAATTGTGTACTGTGCAGTAATACTCTTACCTTATACTTCTTATTTGGTTCTCTTTCCTACAGAAAGAAGAAAGAAGCAGTGCAAGTTGTCTACAGCAGACAGAACAAGGATTTGTTTTGCACAGCTCAATCCAATAACTTCTGTGAGGGAGACATATTGAATGATACAGCTAAGGTAAAAGTTTTAAATTGGTGGACAAATATGAACTGCCTTACGGTCCAATCTTTTGAATGGCATTCTGCTTGGTCCTGCAGCCTCATCTGAATTAAGTGTCAAAAGACATAGTGAGTAAATTATACAAAAATAACCAATAGGCAATTAGAACTTGGTGGTGTATAATTCAAATATGATGATTGTGAATGTACTGACACATTATTAGCAGAATAATTACCTTTCATCCAGGTGGGAAAGCCAAAGGACTTTACATGTCCAGTAAGTATAGCATAAAAATGAATTTTAAATAATCTTTTTTATTTTACATAATCATTTTCTTTTTTGTGCAGCATTGTGGAATGCTCTTCCATAGTGCCCAGGGGTTTTCTAAGCATGTCTGCAAAAGTGCTGACCATGAGGAAACACTGCACCCTGTTGAGTGTGAGTGTAATACAGGTAATTGAAGATTTGACATCATGCTAAACCAGTTCATTCACATCCCAGACCCCTTCACCCTTATCTCATGGTAGTTTGGTAAATTTGATACATGTTGGTGGGTATTGTGCCTGGACAGCAGAACTTGTGGGGGGGGGGGGGAAGTGACTGTGCTGAGGAAGGTGATGGGGGTGATGATGATGATGATTAAGCATGCCTCTGCACCCATTTCATGAAGAGGACTCACTAGTTAGGATGTTTATTATCACAGAATTTGCCTTTTGGCAGCATCACAATGAATGCATGTGTAGGTATACTGCTGTTATATTAGCTGATGCACTATATGTCTTGTGATGGCCCAGTGAATCAGTCATCTTAATGCTAGTTAGTGCAATGCTAGTTAGTTAGGGGCTCCAAGGGGTGTGTTGCACATGACCAATTTAAAACTTTTACAGCAGATGAAGTCATCCCCATTTCAAGTGGAGAGGATTCCTCCAGCCAAGAGGGGGAGACAAAGAAAGAACTCATCAAGACCATCAAAGATGAAGACATCAGGAAGTGGTTAATTCAAAAGAAAGACCTCCTTGAGAGGATCTTTCTGAGGAAAGAGTTTTCATGGAGACATGAGGACTATGTCAAAAGGGGCAAGAAGAGAGCCTCTCTTCATTACATTGATACCCACATGTTCACCCAAGGGCAAATTGACATAATCACTAACTTCCTAATGAAGATGTTCTGTGCAAAGTGCATGAATTTTTTTCTGTACACAATGGGTGTACTCTACCCAGAGTGTACCATGCATGGCTTTTTTTGTATATACACTGTCTTGACTCCCAAAAATCATTATCTGAAGTACAGTCACTCCTTGTGTTCTATATATGCATACATGCTTTTGTGTTTTATGCTTATGTGTTTTACTGTTTCTGAAGATGCTTGCTCTGCCTGTGTCTGTTGGTAGACTGGAGGCCCAAGATTTACAGTTGTCTTCTGAGCCAAGTCCATCATTTGAGGAGCCATGCCACACTCCACTCCTACCATGGGGTAATGTTAAAATGTCATCGCGTGGAAAGAGTTGCATTGTATAGATCAAAATCGGTACTTACAGCTTGGAGGACATCCTCTTGCTGGGGGGGTTTCTGCAGGGAAAGATTTTTCAGGTACAACAGTGGAATTGGAAGACTTGAACCCAGATTCCTTAATTCCCAAGAGTTGTTTGCTTTGCTAAACACGGAAGGAAAGGCTACCAACCCAGTGTGGTATGTAGGATCATGAATCAGCATTTTTGTGTTACAATGAGTATTGATGCAAATGTATTTTTTTTTTAACAGCTAACTCCTGGAGGTGAACATGCACAACTTATTAACATTACACCTCTAGAACTTGTGTTTTATGCATTTATGTGTTTTTTGTGTGTTTTATGCTTTTATGTGTTTTATGTTTGTGCTTATGTGTTTTGCTTATGTGCACAGTTACCAGACAGTTACCAACACAGTGGTTCGAGGGGGTTTGGGGTGGTGGAACCATCCTGAAGTCACTTGAACTTTCCCTGCATGCCTGCATCCCCCTTCGTCACAGTGGTTCAAGGAGGTTCAGTGAAGTCGAACTGCCTTAAACTCACTCAAACCTTGCCTGTAGGCCTGCTTCCCCCTACTTTACAGTGGTTTGAGGAGGTTCGGTGCAGTCAAACTACCCGAACTCGCTTGAACCTTCCCTGTACACCTGTATCCCCCTTCATCACAATTGTTACAGGAGGTTCGGTGAGGTTGAACCACCCCACACTCACTCAAACCTTCCTTGTAGCCTTGCTTTCCCCTGTGTCATAGAGATTCGAGGAGGTTTGGTGTATTCAAACCTCCCTGAACCCACTCAAACCTTCCCTGTATGCCTGCATCCCCCTTTGTCACAGTGGTTCGAGGAGGTTGAACCGCCCCAAACTCACTGGAACCACTGTCACGAAGGTGGAAGCTGGTCAGAAGGGCAGTTTGGAGTGAGTTCGGGGAGATTCAACTTCACCGAACCTTCTCAAACAACTGTGATATAGGTAACAGGTTTACAGGGAAGGTTCAAGTGAGTTTGGGGCGGTAGGGGTTGAACCTCCCTGAACTCACTTGAGCCTTCCCTATATGCTGGCATCCCCCTTCGTCACAGTGGTTCGAGGAGGTTCAGTGAGGTTGAACCACCCCAAACTCACTCGAACCTAACCTGTAGGCCTGGTATTCTGTCATCACAGCATTTCGAGGAGGTTTGGTGTATTTGAACCTCCCCGAACCCACTCGAACCTTCCCTGTATACCTGCATCCCCCTTTGTTACAGTGGTTCAAGGAGGTTTGATGGGATCGAACCTTGCTGAACTCACAAATATCAAAGGCCAGTGCCCAATTCAGCCCCTACCCATGACGCATAAATGCATCATGGGCATGCAAAGTGTTAAGGCCCTCCAGCTCTTGGAGCTCTCAGGTGAAGTTAGGGCCCTCCTGCAGCAGGAGCTCTCGCAAGGAGGTGAACTTGGGGCCCTCCTGTGGCAGGAAGTTAAGGCCCTCCTGCTCTCAGAGCTCTCGGGAGGAGGTGAAGTTAGGGCCCTCCTGCAGCAGGAGCTCTTGCAAGGAGGTGAACTTGGGGCCCTCCTGCGGCAGGAAGTTAAGGCCCTCCTGCTCTCAGAGCTCTCGGGAGGAGGTGAAGTTAGGGCCCTCCTGCAGCAGGATCTCTCACACAGACGTTTATTCAGTAGTCATGCAAAGCATGCTGGTGAACTACCACACAATAAAGCATGCCATAGCTTTTTCATACAAGAAATACAGCAAAATAAAAAAAAAGCATAGTTGACTGTACCAGCTTAACAATAACTCAAAGACTATCTACACTGTGAATAACTACAATAGTGGTCAAATTAGTTCACTTCTTGCACAGTTGTGGATGTCTCTGATTGAAATTTGTGGTCAATCCATTTCCCTCTGACCACACATTTTAAGCAGTGAAACAGCTTCTGCATACAACCATCCAACACTTCTAGGTCAACATGTAAGGTGAATTGTTTACTTACTATGAACATGTTGCCTGGTTTTCTTTCTGCCAGCCCAAATGACCAAACCCATGTGTTGGTTAGTACAAAGGGCAAAGTTTGAAGATTGGGATCTGCCGAGAGCACAACATGAACCTCCCTGAGTACTTGGGCTGTGACCAGTCCTGTATGCTTCAAAGCAGTGCTGATATCAGGCTTTTTAACCTCAATCAATGACAGGTTTGTTCCAGAATCAATTGTCACAATAGATAAATCTGTGAAGTTTGAATGGAAAGGGACTGATGGCTGAAGTTTTATCATAACATCAGTGCCATCAACTGCAGCCTTCACAAGTGAATAGACTCTTATAGTAGCTTCCATTTCTGTGAGATGTGCAACATGCTGAGCATAAAATCTCAAGTCATCTTGCAAACCAACTGGTAGGTCAAATTCATCTACACTGGTAAGAGGCAGTGATTTTGGTATTCCTCCACTCATGATTTTTCCCACATCATCCCATTTCATGTCAGAAGGAGATGGCAATGGATTGGTACATACCTATTAAACAACAAAAACAGGAAATGATGTTATCATTACCACACTTAAAGATCAACTACCTACCTCTTTAATACGCTCCACAATGACAGCAGCCCAACCTGATATACCCCAAATCTCAGTTAAACCCTCCTGAAGTTGAGGTGAACAAGCAAGAAACACTTGGGGTTTCATTCCACATCCTTCCAGTATATTTAGGATGCTTTGTGCATCTTGAAGTCCTCTTGCTTCTAATGCAACCACAATTTCATCCCATTGCACTTCCCTTGAACGTTTTCTGGAACTTTTGGAACTTGAGATACTCTAGAATGATAGTTGAGAGTGTGGTTAATACATGTACTGCAGTTTGGTCAACACTGCTTTGCTCAAAATAATACAAATAGGACACAGGACAGTTGTTCCATACCATTGTAAGAAGAGACCAAGTCTTTGGCATGTGGGCGAACAGTGGACGGCTGGGCGAGTTTGAACTTGTCGTGTTGTCTGCCGCGTGATGTCCTGACGACAGTCACATGGACATCACGTGAACATTTGAAGAGCACGAGAGCAGTACTCCCCGCCCCCCCAAACCACTGGCAGTTTTAGTGACTAGAACCTTCCCTGTAGGCCTGCTTCCCCCTATATCACAGTGGTTCGATAAGGATCTGTGTAATTGAACCTGACTCCAAACAGCCTTTCAAACCAGCTTCCCCCTTTATCACAGTGGTTCGGGGTGGTTCGATCCTCGAACCACTGATGTAGGTGGAAGCAGACCTTCATCACAGCAGTTCAAGGACGTTCGGTGAGGTCGAACCGCCCCAAACTCCCTCGAACCTTCCCCGTAGGCCTGCTTCCCCCTACATCACAGTGGTTCAAGAAGGTTCGGTGCTGTTGAACCTCCCCGAACTGACTCCAAACCGCCCTTCAGAATAGCATCCCACTTCATCACAGTGGTTCGAAGAGGTTTGGTGTAGTTGAACTACTCGAACCTTCCCTATAGGTCTCCTCCCCTTTTGTCACAGTGGTTCCAGGAGGATTGGTGTGGTCAAACCGCCTCGAACTCTACCCTGTAAGCCTGCATCCCCCTTCATCACAGTGTTTTGAGGAGGTTCAGTGTATTTGAACCTCCCCGAACTCACTCGAACCTTCCCTGTATGCCTGCTTCATGTGCAGCCCTGGCATAGCAGGCTATTACATGTGTTTGGGGTGGTTCAAGCCCTAGTGAACCTTCTTGAACCACAGAGCTCCTTCCCCTGTGCTATGGTTCGAGGAGGTTCAGTATGGTTGAACCACCCCGAACTCATGTCAAGCTCCACCACAGGTCTGGTTCCTTGCCCTGTGCTATGGTTCAAGCAGGTTCAGTGGGGTTGAACCACGCCAAACTCATGTGAAGCTTCACCACAGGTCTGGTTCCTTGCCCTGTGCTATGGTTTGAGCAGGTTCAGTGGGGTTGAACCACCCCGAACTCATGTCAAGCTCCACCACAGGTCTGGTTCCTTGCCCTGTGCTATGATTCGAGCAGGTTCAAGGAGGTTCGGTAGGGTTGAACCACCCCAAACTCATGTCAAGCTCCACCACAGGTCTGGTTCCTTGCCCTGTGCTATGATTCGAGCAGGTTCAGTATGGTTGAACCACCCCGAACTCATGTTAAGCTCCACCACAGGTCTGGTTCCTTGCTCCCTCTGGAGCTCAGTGGTTCAAGACGGTTCGCTAGGGGTTGAACCTCCCCGAACTCCTGTCTAACTCATGACATATTATCTGATGAACCTTGCTCCCTCTGTATCTCAGTGGTTCGAGACAGTTCGCTAGGGGTGGTTTGGGGTGGTTCAAACTATCCTGTAAGCTTGGTTCCCACAGTCAACCAGTGGTCCAAGCAGG
Organism: Phakellia ventilabrum; assembly: GCA_963921505.1. Taxonomy (NCBI): domain Eukaryota; kingdom Metazoa; phylum Porifera; class Demospongiae; order Axinellida; family Axinellidae; genus Phakellia; species Phakellia ventilabrum. Next base: position 3,474,529 of record OY997381.1, read on the forward strand.
TTCAAAGGGACCAAGCTACCAACCAGTGTTACCAGTGTTACCAATGTTACAAGTGTTACCAATGTTACCTTGGATAATTCTGATGTTACCAGTGTTACCAATGTTACCTCTGTTACCCGTGTTACCAATGTTGGACTTGGCTCAGAAGACAACTGTAAATCTTGGGCCTCCAGTCTACCAACAGACACAGGCAGAGCAAGCATCTTCAGAAACAGTAAAACACATAAGCACAAACATAAAACACATAAAAGCATAAAATACAAAAGAATGTATGCATATATAGAACACAAGGAGTGACTGTACTTCAGATAATGATTTTTGGGAGTCAAGACAGTGTATATACAAAAACAGCCATGCATGGTACACTCTGGGTAGAGTACACTCATTGTGTACGGGAAAAAATTCATGCACTTTGCACAGAACATCTTCATTAGGAAGTTAGTGATTATGTCAATTTGCCCTTCGGTGAACATGTGGGTATCAATGTAATGAAGAGAGGCTCTCTTCTTGCCCCTTTTGACATAGTCCTCATGTCTCCATGAAAACTCTTTCCTCAGAAAGATCCTCTCAAGGAGGTCTTTCTTTTGAATTAACCACTTCCTGATGTCTTCATCTTTGATGGTCTTGATGAGTTCTTTCTTTGTCTCCCCCTCTTGGCTGGAGGAATCCTCTCCACTTGAAATGGGGATGACTTCATCTGCTGTAAAAGTTTTAAATTGGACACATGTGGACAGTCAAACCTTTTCACACAGCCAGCCAGAATGTGCTCCAAAATGTAAATCTGCATGGCTTCATGTGCAACACACCCCTTGGAGCCCCTAACTAACTAGCATTGCACTAACTAGCATTAAGATGACTGATTCACTGGGCCATCACAAGACATATAGTGCACCAGCTAATATAACAGCAGTATACCTACACATGCATTCGTTGTGATGCTGCCAAAAGGCAAATTCTGTGATAATAAACATCCTAACTAGTGAGTCCAGTGCAGAGGCATGCTTAATCATCATCATCATCACCCCCATCACCTTCAATTACCTGTATTACACTCACACTCAACAGGGTGCAGTGTTTCCTCATGGTCAGCACTTTTGCAGACATGCTTAGAAAACCCCTGGGTACTATGGAAGAGCATTCCACAATGCTGCACAAAAAAGAAAATGATTATGTAAAATAAAAAAGATTATTTAAAATTCATTTTTATGCTATACTTACTGGACATGTAAAGTCCTTTGGCTTTCCCACCTGGATGATTTGTTTTGCACAGCTCAATCCAATAACTTCTGTGAGGGAGACATATTGAATGATACAGCTAAGGTAAAAGTCGCGGTTCATGCGCATGCGCGGAAGTAATGACTTTGCACGTGCAAACTGAACAAGTTTAAACTCGCCTAGCTGTATTAGTTGTCTTTTGTGAAAGTTTAATACTATGAAGAGGACGCAGTGCAAATCCTGGCATTGATATGTGGCCTTGCTGATGTGGGCCACAGTTACCACATGCAGGCTGACAGGAAGGCTGGGGAGATGCTCACATTCCTCCCTCCTCTACTAGAGGACCAATATACTCAAGTTATACGTGTGCTATACACTAGTTATACATTTAATATACCATACAGTATTCTACAACAATACTCTTGTATAATAGATAAATACACATGTAATACAACAGAGTATTGCATGCACTAAACACAGTGCAGGAGCCAGCCAATCATATTTGTCTGCGTTTCCTCTGTTTTGTGGCTCGCTGTTCTTCTGTGTACCGCAATTTAAACTCCCTCAGTTCCTCCTCAGCTTCATCAGCTCGCTCCTCAGCTCGCTGCAGTTCTTCCTCAGCTCGCTGCTTTTCCTGCTCAGCTTGCTCCTCAGCTTCCTCAGCTCGCTGCTTTTGTCGCTGAGCTCGCCGCTTTAGTCGCTCAGCTCGCCGCTTTTGTTGCTCAGCTCGCTCCTCAGCTTGTAAAAGTAGTTGTGTTGAATTGAGTACATCTATCATGTTTTGATATGTCTTCTTAGGATGAAGAGTGATGCCACAATCAGTTACAGGTAAGCAATGAGACTGATTGAGTATGTAGTAGCAGATGAAAGAGAACACAGATTCATCAATTACAAAACTCTGATTTACAAACTGAAAGGGTTGTGATACAATAGCATCTGCACATAAGCAGTTGTGTTCAATAAAAGGGAAAAATACAAATGTCATAGAATCTCCACAAACCAAAATAGCCAATGGTGGACACTGTTGTTGCTTGTCAATTACAGAGGAAACTTTACTGACCATGTTGTATCCAATAAGTTGACACACACCATCATCAGTCAACTTTTGTTTCGCTTCTGCTAGTAGGGCAACAATTTTGTTTCTGGGAGATATCACAGTATACATTTGATAATCAGGAACACTACCCCTTGAAGTCTCAGCCTGGAAGTTTGGAGTAGTAGATATAGTGGGTTTAGAAGAATCTGCATCAAAACTGGCATCACTTTTTACTACAGATACCTCCGTTGATACTACTGCACCAGTACATCTATTAATTGCCTTGATTAAGGGGTCTATGACAGAAAACCTGATATCAGACTCTGATTTGCATTTTTTATCTGCAGAGAAGAGCAAAGGTAATTCTTAACTAGAGATATGTATACATTGTGCACATGCAGTGTGGTTTGGTATGCACATGGTAAATGAAAGTTCAGAGGAATGATTGAAAATGGCTAAGGGTGAATGTGACTTTGAAGAGTTTGAGCAAGGTGTTGCATCCTTCCACAAAGGCCAATATCTATGCCATCATCCATGAAACACTACCATACACAGTATGCAGTAAAATTGCATTTCTAAGTGTGACAGATACAGTGTCAACATATTTACTTGCTAGCGGAAGTTATGTGACATGCCCACTTGTTGGGCAGGCCACTATGGCCTATGAGACAACACACAAATACAGCAATACATAGAGATACAAAACATACAATTTTACTTCATACAAGGTGGGAGAAAGACAGCAGTTAGGTGAGATGGAGGGCAGAGTAGGAGGGAGTATTTGTGCACTCGGGGTACATGACACTAGACAGTTGTATAAATTATTTATTTAACTCACCTCCAAGAAGCATACTAGTGACTTCTGCAATATCAGCAGCAAGAAAGAGTAGTTGGTGCTGGATAGTATATGACAGGGATGCTTCAGGGATGCTCAATTCAGGCCACAAACTCTCCAGAAACTCCTGAAATTTATTCTTGCAAGACTGGCAATCGTCCAACTTCCCAAGTGAGCGAAAATGTGTGTTCAATCTCAGTTCTGAGGCTTGCCAGACTGTTACTTTTCCGTCTCTACTATTCTTCCGTGGAAAATCGGCAACTGGCGAAAAGATACGCATCTGACCACACTTCAGAAAGTCGAAGCCGGAGCCTAACTGCCGATAATAATAACCGTCACTGCGCAAAGTCATGGTGGTTTTTGAACAGCACTGGGAATCTGGTCGAGTTTGAACTTCGAACGTGCATAACGATGGCAAGCACTCTTCTCATGGTTCCTGAAAGCGACAGTTCCATCCTTCCAATTGCTGAATCCTCGGGTCACCTGGTGTTATTTATTATTGAAAAATATTTATTTATTATAGAATTGCTATAATTATTATTTCTTTACTTACAAATGCTGGATCAGCGTTGTGCTTAGACATCCGCCTCTGCTGGAAAGCCATCAAGCAAGTGTGGCAGTAAACCACATCCATCGCTTCATTGTAGTGCAGCCAAGGCCACTGGCTGAACCAAGCAGACTGGAACGCACGGGACACTGCTTTCTTCTGCCCAAATGTACGCTTAGGGAACTTATAGTTCGCAGGTTGATGTGGCTTGTCGGGAATGTCCTGTGCCGTCGGCACGGTGACACTGACAGTAGCTGTGGCCATTGCGCAAGTCGTGACAGCTGCAGCAAGTGCGAAAACGTCACGTGTGACTCGTTTTTCGCACTTGCTGCTCGCTGAGACTTGCGCTTATGTCGCATTGATGAATGAACGATCGACCATGCATTTACTGGTAAAACAGTTTATTGGCGTTCTTTACTGCTTCCGCGCATGCGCAATTCCGAAACTATCGTCGTGAAAAAACTGGTCCAGCCAAAACCGGACCGGCCGGACCGCTTGCTACGGCCATGATCTACTCCAAAAATGTCAAGCACTTAAGACCTCCTAGGGTCAATCTGGTGGGGTTTAAATTGTGATTCTCTGATACTAGTGATATATCCAAATCCATCGGTTTCTACATCTGCAATGTATGCAGGGAGCCCTTTTTTCTCAAACTTACAACATTAAGGGCCAATCCATGTTCCTCTGCATACAGATAATGACTTAGTATATCTCTCATAGCATACATACAGATTAAACTCTACGTGTTTCAGTGTGTGTGTGTGTGTGTGTGTGAAAGTATATGTTAAGCTATTACACTATCATCAATTCTGAGTCAGAGTGTTCTTTTTGTTTGTATACGAGAATGCGATGGCTCACATCAGAGCAAGTAACTAGCAACCCTCAACTATATTCCCTTCACTTTGCTGCTACTTGGTGTGGATACCAACATGTTCCCCCCCCCCCCCCCGACAAAAGAACGTCTGGTATCCTAAACAATAAACAAACTTTCTTGTCACAGCTGTTGCCAAGAGATGCTCCGAACACCTCCAGCCCCAGCTTATATCCCACCCCTCCTAACCTAGCAACCAATCTAAATTCCCCGCCACTGTGGCAGCAACCCAGTTCTGACTACTGCACATGCGCAGCACTAACCAATGAGAGCTTATTTTCTGTATAACTCACTACGCTCAAATGACAGAAAATACATTTCCTTCTTTCTTACGGATTGAGATATGCTCCCTTCATCCACGGATTCTGCTTCCACGGAGGAATCTTGTGCCAACATTCCAGATCTCCAGTTTACCACAGAGTTCGCTAACGAGGAACATGCAAATGCATGGGTATTGTACATGTGTAGAAATTGTGAATGTGGTGCGGCATTGATGTCACGTGCACCATTACATGTCTGTGAGCTGCAGTACAGAGCCCAGGGTGTCCGTCTGTGAATTACGTTGTGCTGTTGTACAGCTGGCTTGTACCATAATTAGCCATGTCCTATCAAAATTGTGTGGCACAGAGTTTAGCACCAAATAAGGCAATCTGCTATTCAAAGACTGTAAACTGAGTTGCCATTTCCATGCACCTGCTTCCAGATTTACCCTTTAATTACAAAGCTGCCTGTGTTTGAAACTACCGCCTAAATTTGCCCACTTTTCCTTATAGTAGGTCAACCAGTACATATATTATCACATGTGCCTGCCTACCTCCGAGATCTGTTGGAGTCATCAGCAAAGACGTGACAACGACTTTCAATTTGTCCTTGTGAAGGAGCTTACACTCTAAGTCTATACTCTCCGCAATCACAGTCAAATTGCTGGAAAGTATAATGACAAGGTGAACATGGGAATCGAACTTAAATTCTTCCCGAAAAGTGTTCTTCCAGAAGCTTGATATCAACGGTTTCATTTGAGTTAGGTATCTTTAAGACTTTGTTCTGTTCTAGATAGGTCACCAGAACTGACTTTTCTTTCACTCTACTGTTGTAGATTCACTTGGATTCAAGATACGTTGACACAATGCCAAAAATAATAAATTATAGCAACGCTACGTGTGCAGAGTTTGGCCGACTGATTATCGGAATGAAAAGCTGAAAAGCAGTGTCCTACTAGGATCAAGTAAAATGTTTTCACAGTCACAACTAGAGTTGCATTAGCTTACCACCAGCCATGCCTTCTTTCCTGCCCACATCTATGGGTTCAAGTTTACTGTCTACAGGCATAGGTAGGACTTAGACCGATCAGGGGTAGATTGGGCAAGATTAGGAGTGGAGGGTGCAAGCTGCTTCTTGTCTACTCCTTCATCATCAGTATGCTGAGCTTCCTGAATCACAGCTACGGTGGGGGTGGGGGGAGGGAGGGGGTCATATCCTGGCACTCATCTTTCAGAGTAGTAGTCTCTTCTGCCTCATCATCTGTGAATAACGTGTCATAGTCAGTGACTATCAGGAGATTATGAGATTTATATGACAAGCTGAAGGTGAGTCCGATTTAATATGGATTGTGGTGTGTGGGACTGCTTATACTACAGTATACATTTTCATGAGAGTGCATGGGTTTTATACTTCTAGCGGTGCCTTTGATTTATATGGCTGCTGTGGTACGATGAGAACTTACCACTTATTCACTACATTGAATCTTGCCTTCGATTGGTATCTCAATTGTAATTCACTGGAAAAAACTTGAAATTTCCTATAGCAGGATAAGTTCATGAAATATACTGTGCAGTTCATATGTCCTGCAACTGTTTGTCATGTGTTCTATTGAAGGAAATATATACATGTCCTGAATGATTCCTGATGCAGTATAGGGCAGAATTTCCTGTACTCTTTCATTTATCAGTCCAACATATCACATTTCATTCAGCTTTCATGTAGTGTCTGATGTAGATACATAAGCATACAAGCAGTTTTAATTAGCAAGTAGTAAATAAGCACATAACCAGTATCACTAAATAGCTAAACATATCAGTACTAAGGTCTCTAACTAGTTCTTAAATACCCATGAGGGCAATGCTTCACCCTCTGGCTGTGGCCGAAGAGAAGGACAACCCTGAACCCTCTCCTTCATTTGCCGCCTGGCTTGTGGACTTTTATTTTTTAAGCCGGCTTCATCCAATTTCTTTTTAAATAGTGTAACATTTGAGGACAGCCATGGCAGAGAATGTGATACAATGACTTCTTTGTCAGCATCAATTCCGCTTTCATCGCTGGACATTAGATCAATAGTTAAAATAATTCTCCATTTTTCTTTCTCTCCATAGAGGGCCAGATGGGTTGCTTTTTCAAACGCCGCTTTCCTTTCTTTGAATTTCTAAAAACAAAAGAAAGACCAATCAATATAATGTACAGGCATACAATCTGCTGTCAAAAATTGGCACATAACTGTGTTACATGATAGACTGTCCGCTAGTAGTGGAATAAGATAGAGGATTGCAAAGGATCTATCACAGTAGCTACACAACAGTCTTTGTACACTGGCTGGTACTTGAACTGAGACCTGTGCACACCGGGAGTGTGAGGGATTCCAAGACTTGTTGGCCTACCTAGAGCCAGGTTACACTATCCCTAGGTGGAAGCTGATAACTTGCTACATGACAAGTGGTTTCTGAGAAATTGACAGAGGTTTCAAAAAGCTTTACCCTCACTGAGAAAATCAGTCTTTCATGATCAAGCTGCTAACAAGGAGCTTTCTCTTGAGATCTATGAAGAGAAATCCTAATAACGTTTTGAGTACTCATTTGCCGCCTCATATGCTCGTGGGTGTCTTGGTATCATATAATCTCATCCCCTTTCCCTTACGAGCCTCTCATGTCGCCTTTTGGTCTTGTTCTTCCCCTCCAATTTCCCTCGCCTTCTTGCGGATTGTTCCTCAGTTCTGGATCTATAAAACCTATATGCAGCATAGTATAGCTACTACCAGTGACAGTGTGTGGATTGTTGAAAACAAAAACAAAGGAAAATACTGCAATATTTCTGTATAAATACATAAGACATACCCTGACTTCATCTGGCACATCCCTCTTGGTTGAGCGTCGCCTGGAGCTCGAGGGAGTTGAGTCCACGTTACTGCTTGATTCGTCAAATTTTTTCTCTACAAGTTTGAGTCTGCGTCCTGTCTTGTCCACGCGTTCAACAAGATCTGACAAGAGTCGGTTGCTCTTCTCAATCGCCATGACAACTTGCCTAGCCTGGGAATGAATGGTGGTGAAGTGCCATTGCTGTAGCACCCAATGCAATCATCGAGGGGTAGAAATTGTAGTGCATTATGACATAAAGTGTGACGAGTAGTTTATTCAAACTGTCGACACTGAGGGGGCGGAATACTAGTAGCTGGGAGCTGTCAGCTGCAACTTTAGGGGCTGACACCAGATGGCCGATCCACACCAAGTTACAACTGTCCACATCGAGAACATGTCCTCGGTTATCAAGGAACAACTTCAGCCCTAGGACCCAAATAGGACTAGTAGAATTTGCCGTATTCCGGCGTCCATTATAGGGTATAGCCATTTTCCTGGGCATCTTCATTTGACGCTTCTTAAACTGGATAAACTGTGTGATTTCTTTGTCAACAAAGCTGCAAGTTAGCCCTTCTTCCCTTGATGGTCGATTGACCGCTCTCGTGAAAGACTATCCTCTATTCTCCTCTCCAGCCCACAATCTGACAAGGCTAAAGATCACTTACAGTACTCTGCCCTGTGGGGACAAGACTAGCTATCCTCAGTGACAGTGTGTGGATTGTTGAAAAAAAAACAAGGGAAAATACTGCAATATTTCTGTATAAATACATAAGACATACCCTGACTTCATCTGGCACATCCCTCTTGGTTGAGCGTCGCTTGGAGCTCGAGGGAGTTGAGTCCACGTTACTGCTTGATTCGTCAAATTTTTTCTCTGGGTTCTGTCTTGTCCACGCGTTCAACAAGATCTAACAAGAGTCGGTTGCTCTTCTGAATCGCCTTCAGGACGTCTTGACGATCATCATTGCTCGCATGTCTCTTACTCGGAAAAGTTGGCCTACTCTTAGGCCGCTTTTTTGCTACGAGGACTAACTGGAATTTCCTCGCTCAAGGAGGCATCAGATTCAGAGGTCGAACCTTCTACTTGCTCATCTGAAAGACGTTCCGATGGAACTTCACTTGCTTCTTGTATAAGAAAGCGAGCCATAGCTATATAACGCGTCGAGATCAAATCCAAATCCTGGAAGACTAAATTACTGGCTAAAGGGATATTTCTGTCTAAAATAAAAAAAATTATTCTTTATATACTATTCTTTCCCGCTTTTTTTGAGTACGGCAATCAGCAGTGCGCATGCGTGTACTCAATGTGGACTGAGAGCAGTTCAGGATGGACTGCCCTGCACTTCGGCAGGGGAATGTGGGATGTCTGGGTGCGGGACAAAAGCAGTTCAGGACGGACTGCCCTGCACTTCAGGATGGCTGCAGGGGAATGTAGGATGTCTGGGTGCGGGACAAAAGCAGTTCAGGACGGACTGCCCTGCACTTCAGGATGGCTGCAGGGGAATGTGGGATGTCTGGGTACGGGACAAAAGCAGTTCAGGACGGACTGACCTGCACTTCAGGATGGCTGCAGGGGAATGTGAGATGTCTGGGTGCAGGACAGATGGTGTTCAGGATGGATTGTCCTGCACTTCAGGGGAAACTGAAGGGGTACATGAAATGTCCACTACAGTTCTGGTAAAGGATAGTCAATGTCAATATAACCTGTGTGTGTCCTGTGCATCAAAACCTCAGGATATTTGACTTTCGGTCCAGTGTATTACCTGCAGGTATGATTCAAGGGTCCAGGGCAGCTCCCTGTCTCCCCTCGGGCTCCCAGTAATGAGCACCTTATCAACCTTTGCACTATTTGAGTCTGTCAAGTAACACTCCACACCCTCATCCTCCTGCATGAACATAGCACTCCGGTACCTTTCTAGGACATGCTTGTAAGAGGCTTCCTTGAGCCTTAAAACTCTTCGGGAACCAGATGTCCAATCTGGCATGGGTCGCTTGTGCCAACAGTCAGATTCTGTCATTTTGCCAATAGTGGTGTGGAATGAAGAGAGAACCTTCATGTTACTTATGTGTTTTTAAGCTTCATTAGACTCAGAATAAAAAATGTGCTTTATTTAGATACATGATAGCAGTACGTAATAGGTCTTATATGAAAACTTGTCAAGAAAAACTCGAAAGGAAGTAGATGGAAGGACGAAGTTAGAAAAAGGTATGAAGTTGGTAGATAGATGGATGAAGCTGTAGATGTAAAACAGTGGAATACTTCATACAGCCCGAATTTGATCTGGGCACTTAATTTTCTAATGCTCAAGTTCTTTGTGATGGTCCATGATAGCTGTCCATCTACTTCCAGATATTCCAGCTAGGCTAGTGGATATCTACCTAGAGAGCTATGAGCATAGTGGAAGCTGCATGCTTGGGAGACCAGATCAGAATTGTACTCTGAACGGCCCAAGACGAGAGGTGTAGGTCGTTCAACCGACGCCCTGTCCCCCAGGTATCAAATAGGGTCTCTTTATCCATGAATGTCCTTAGTAAAGCGATAATAATGACGTATCCACAATTGCAATACTGATCATGCAAATTGAACGAATGCAGTATTTGCCTTGAGCAGCTACAGCATTATACTAGTTTAGCCCCTCTTCTCACCGGATTGGGTTTCTGACGTATCTGGGAGGGTTGATGTCGACGGCCCAGGTAATGCAGCCGCAATTTCTTCTCGAATCAGCTGGCGCAAGTGTTCCGACGACCCTAGGGGATTCTGTCTTTGGTAGATGCTGTTCCTGGCCGTCTTCCTTTGTCGGTTCTCGGAAATGAAGCTGACGAACACTCTGTGAGCAGCAGCAGCACGAGGCAGCAAGGACCTTGATGCGCATGCGTAAACTACATGTGACCATACTAATTAACATTTCATGCGGCAGGGAATACCTCTCCTGTTAACTACGTTTAATAAGTCTTATTAAACTCCATTTAAATGACAAGATGGTGTCTCCACATCTAACAAGGTTCCCTGTTATTGTGAATTACGCTACATTCAACGCCTATAACTTCATAATTTATATAAATCTTTGTCACTTCAAACTTCCTGTTTGTGCCAAATTCGTCTTCCCCTAACTGAGAGTTTCATAGGCAATGAATCTGATGTATTTTTCTTGAACAATACAGTGTAGAACATACACTGTCAGCAGAACTTAGTACCTTCGCCTACAGCAAAAATTAATGAAACACATGGCACGCTCGTGAACCAAGAAAATGATCTAGTTAATAAGAATAATAGCTGCTTCTTACCACTTGAGGTGCAGATGGACAGTACAATGGCCGTTGACAGTGTTTAACTTCTTCAGTCACATTCACTGGCTGGCTAGTCATGCTTCATATCTTTGGGAATAATGCAGGGGTTGCCTCAGGCATGCTTAGTCTCAAGCTATATATACTATTATGTGTGGATGATGCCTACTTGACCAGGGTGCCTCCCTGGTAGATTGTGGCTGAGCGCCCTCAGCATTGTCCTCCTTTTTTGGCGATTGTTTGTGCCATGAAGTGGACCTCCTTTTCACTTTGGACTGGGTGACCTCACCCAAAAATATTTTTGTCCCCCTACTTTTTAGTTGCTTCTAAGCAATTCAAACCCAGCCCAAAGTTAATTAGTTGTCATTCTAATGCTAGATGCCAAAGCCAGATGTTCCTACTAGTGTGGCTCCCAGCTCTGAGCTGCCTTCTGCTGCCCCACGAAATCATGAAATGCCTACCTTGGGAGCCTGAATTATACACGTGTGCTTCAGCTCGCCGGGCTGTCTCTCAGCTTTTTATCACATGTCTTTCCCTTGCCTTTAGGAGGGTACCAATTTCCCTCGAGCATGAATGCAACATGATTGAGGCCTTTGGAGATGGGGTACGGAAGCCCATCGCTGTCGTTGGGGGCTGGGGAATGTTGGACAGAGGCTGTTGAGGCTCTGGTATAGATGAGGCGGGAGCTTGAGGGTATGCCAGGAATATCTGGGGGGCCAAAGTTGGGAGTTGGGGGTGGTCGCTGGGGGTAAGCTGTGTATTCGGTTGTTGCAGCTGCTGCACACCATGGGTTGGAGTCAGCTGCAGGTTCTGTGGCTATTGTTGCTGGGAGTTGGGTAGTAGAAGCAGTTGTGGTTTGAGGTTGGGTTTGGTTGCTGCTGTTGTTGGGATAGTTGCGGGCGGTCTGATTGGATAGCTGCTGCGATCCGTCCATCCATGGCGGTGAGGGCTTGCTGCATCAAGGTCGCATATTCTGGCACAATACTAGCTGCACCTTTGGAACAAATGTAGCCCGGATCTCTCCAAAGCCCTCCTTCTCAAGCATGTCTCCTAGGAACACCATGAATCCAACACAGCTGCTGGCTGCCCCCCATATCACTTTCAGTTCCTGCCAGGCCGTCAGCTCTTTCTCCGTCTGCTCATCTCCTATCTCAGGTAGAGAGAAGTTGATGAGCAAGCATCTTGAAACATGTCTGCAGGAATATATGTAAAATGTGATGAACAGCGTTATCCATACCAATTTTGTGTTAGTTTTTTTAAACATTAACAATAAATTGAGTATGCACACAGCAGTACTTGAGCTTCCAGTGTATAAGTCTGCCGAACGTGAGTGGTATATTTCCTATTGCTGTGATCAGTAAGAAGGTGGTGAATGCCCCAGCCCCCTTCCCAAATGGGTATGCCACAGATTCCATTCGACAACCTTTGGCTGTATAGTGATGCTGCAATTAAAGTTTCTGTAGCCACTGGCCAAAATACATGACAACTTGCCTAGCCTTGGTAGTCACTGTGAAGTTAGCTGACATGACAGCAGTTGACAGTGGCTTCATGTCTCCATGCTTCACAGTGGTAGACGTAGCTTCATTATAGAGATCCACCACCAGTTGTCCATTGTGAGCCTCTAAGAGGGAGTCATCACAACCGATTGGAAACGAGCATTCACAGCTGCAGTGCAGTTAGTACTTCTCTTTCCCACATGAAAAAAATTTGTTTTCATGTGCAGCGATAAGTGAGAATCCACTTGTAAGGTCTTTCCAGTCACAGAAATGGGAATGAATGGTGGTGAAGTGCCATTGCTGTAGCACCCAATGCAAGCATCAAGGGGTAGAAATTGTAGTGCATTATGACATGAAGTGTGACGAGTAGTTTATTTAAACTGTCGACACTGAAGGGGCGGAATACTAGTAGCTGGGAGCTGTCAGCTGCAACTTTAGGGGCTGACACCAGATGGCCAATCCACGCCAAGTTACAAATGTCCACATCGAGAACATGTCCTCAGTTATCAAGGAACAACTTCGGCCATAGGACCCAAATAGGACTAGTAGAATTTGCCGTATTCCGGCATCCATTATAGGGTATAGCCATTTTCCTGGGAATCTTCATTTGACGCTTCTTAAACTGGATAAACTGTGTGATTTCTTTGTCAACAAAGCTGCAGGTTAGCCCTCCTTCCCTTGATGGTCGATTGACCGCTCTCGTGAAATCCACCTTCTTATGCATGCTGTCAGATGTGGAGTAGCATAGCCTATTCATGGGGGGAAAATACATACATAAAAAGGCTTTTATGTAGGTTATTCTGGTTTGCCAATAATTCCTAAATTGTTCCTGAACTGCAAGGTGTAGCTAGTAGATTGTACGTACTGTGGAAGTTTATCATTTCACAGTAGATGCTTGCACAAACTAGACCTATAAAGGATATATATCATTATATGAATGACATGGGCTACTGCGATAGTTTTGCAAAGAGCTGCCCGTTTGCTATACCACAAATAGCAGATGCAATTATGACCAGGTTGAGTTATTGTATGTTAACGTGTATAGTGCATCAACATGGAATTATTCGACAAAATACTTTGGAATAAAGGCATTGTGAGTAACAGTTTTCCAGTTGACCTGAAAGGTGATTCCTTGAGTATACTGACATCTCTGAAAGAGAATTCCATTGTTGACTTGAACTATGCCAATGTCTCCAGTACCTTGTGCCTATTTGCTTTGTACTTCATGGTAGTAAGAAAGCCATCATTATTAGGGTAACATATACCAATGTTGTGTATGGTGTCTTCAAGGGACAAGACAATTACAGGCTGCACATTGGATTCCTCTTCCGCCTAGATATCACTCATTTCGTGATCATACTCATTGGGTAAGGTAGCCAACAGGGAGCAATAATCACTATATTGACAAAACAAAAGAGTACTCTAAAATGATATCACAAAGACTGCCTTTGACAGCATATTGACCTCAGCTCCACCTCGGTCAATAAGTAGGTTGTGCTTCAGCCAATTAGTCCTTGGGTGCTTAGTAACTAAACTTTGCCTAATAACTTCAACTGCCTGGTAGGTGGATTATGCTCTGAAATCTACCTATTATGCTCAACAAGTGCCCCTATTATGCTTATTAAAGTATCAACAAAACAGCTTTCCTGCAGAGACTGCCCTCACTCGCCACACTCACGCCTTTCTGATCGCATCGAGTGAGTTGGCTTAGCACCAGTGTCTCTAAATTTCAGACAGCACAGAGGCTCGAAGTTGGCTAAGTAGCGACATCGGTGAAGAGTAGTTGCCTATAAGCTGCTGGCACCCACTTGACTCTTGCTAACAGCGCTGAGTTGAGTTTCCACAAAACTTTAATAAAATGACGTAATTTCCACAGGAAATCTACGGCTATTATGCTCGTATTATGCCTGATGCTTTTCGCGCACCTATGAATTATGCCCACCACTACCTACCGTAGCCCCAGCAGAAACATGATCTATAGTTAGACCTGTACATGTAGCTGGGGAAGGGGGAAGGGGGAAGCGGTGTGTTCAGGAGGCAAAGTGGTGTCATCAGTATGAGGTCTGGGACTGTCTATGCTGCTGCCAGCTTGAGTAGAATCATCATGAGAAGGACTGCGTGGGAACCAGGCTTAAAATAAACAAACTGATCATGGCACGCCTACTGCCAGATCTATATGCACATAAACTTTTACTTTAGCTATAGTGGGTCTACATGATGTTATGTGGGATGTTGTGTGTGTTGAAAAGATCATGCTCACTCGCGGTGCTAGTAGTAAAGCGTAGCGTGGACTTAGTTCACCAAGCAAAAGTTCAATAATAAATGTCAGTAAGAAAAAACGAGTACACAGGTTAAAAGGTATACCGGGAGGCGCAGGCCCCAAAACAAACAAAAGATATACACCACAAAGGGCTGACTAGGAAACTATACAAAAACTAATTAACATTCCTAGATACACCTATACAAAAACCATGGTAACTAAGCGCATACACACATTAAGTCATAAGTGCATGTTTTTCTCATTACTGTTCTCAACACTCCTCCTCACGTTGACTTAAGGTAGTTCCACAACTCCAGCATTGTGTCGGTGTTTGTTGAAAAGTTTGCGATTTAATCCTTTCATAAACACATCGGCAGTCATGTCTCCAGTTGGACAATATTCGAGTATAACGTTACCACAGTTCACCTGTTCTCGAATGAAATGGTATTTTATATCAATATGTTTGGCACGTCCATGAAATTGAGGGGTCTTGGTCATGGCAATTGCAGACTGGTTATCCTCAAATATGGTTGTTGGTGTTTTAGGAGGACTCCCCAATTCAGTGGTTAGGTGCTTCAGCCACACTGACTCTTGAGCTGTACTTGAGAGCGCTACGTATTCGGCCTCAGCGGTTGAGAGTGCAACACAACCTTGTTTCTTACTGTTCCAAGTAACAGCGCCTCCACTTAGTTGAAACAGGTAGCCAGATGTTGACTTTCTGTCATTGATATCCCCGGCCCAGTCAGCGTCAGAGAAACCAGCACACTCAATAGAGCCCTTCTGACTGTAGAGAATACCATGTTTTCCTGTGCCTTTCAGATAGCGCAACACACATTTCATAGCTGTCCAGTGTTCCTTCGTTGGTTTAGAAGAATATCTGGCCAGGTTGCCAACAGCATAGGATATATCTGGTCTAGTGCTCACAGACAGATACATCAGACTTCCAATTGCGGACTGATACTGCTGTCAATTGACACATTCATCTTCATTCGTCGTTTGAACAAGCTTTGAGCTAACATCCACTGGAGTGCTGACAGGCTTACAGTCCTGCATTCCAAACTCCCTCAAGAGTTTTTCCGTGTAAGCTGGTTGACCAATCCAAACAGACCTTTGTTTTTCATCTTGCACCACGGTCATTCCCAGGAAGTAGTGTAATTTTCCCATGTCTTTAATTTCCGAGAGAGAGCAGCCTTCACCTCTTGGATTCGCTCATCCGTGCGTCCAGCCAAGACGATGTCATCTACGTACACTCCAATGTAGAACACATCTTCTCCTGCATCCACGTATATGCACGGATCACTTGTTGACTGGACAAAACCCATTTCTTTGAGGGGAGAATCAAGAGCGGCGTTCCATGATTGCTTTAAGCCATAGATGCTCTTCTTGAGTTTGCATACAAGATGCTCCTCTCCTTCAGTCACAAATCCTTTTGGTTGCATCATATAGACCTCCTCCTCAAGGTTGCCATTCAGGAAGGCGGTGGTTACATCAACTTGGTGTAGCTTCAGACCATACTGCACAGATAATGCTAACAGAACACGTAGTGATTCCTGCCTCACAACTGGGCAAAAGGTCTCGTCATAATCAGTTCCGTACTTCTGGCTGAATCCTTGGGCGACCAATCTAGCTTTGTAGCGTTCAACGGAACCATCAGCACCTGTGTTGACTTTGTAGACCCATTTGCTTCCAACTGCTTTCCTTTCAGCTGGTAACTCGACGAGCTCCCAGACATCATTGTCCTTAAGAAACCTCATCTCAGTCTCCATTGCCTGCATCCATTTTGAGCTATCAGGACTAGCAGTGGCTTCCTCAATTGATGTGGGCTCACATAGCAATTTCGGCTCTGTTCCCTTCCATAGTAAGTTGGCTGGTGCCTTTCCCTTGTTGATCTTCTGAGTACTTGTTCAGGTACACCTTCATCAGGAGATCGACTCTCAGTAGGTTCAGTCTCACAGTCGCTGGAGAAATCAAGCATCACGGGATGATTTACGTCATCGTTTGTAGCAACTTCGCCACCTTTCTCGTTCTCGTTGAATCGGACATCTCGGCTGTGCAGCACCTTCCTTCGAATCGGATTGAACAGTCTGTACCCCTTTGTCTCCTGGCCGTATCCCAGCAGAATACATTTCCTTGCCTTCGAGTCAAACTTGCTTCGCTCATCCTTTGGAATATGAGCGTATGCATCGCATCCAAAGACTCTCAGATGATCCACCTTCGGCTTCTCTCCATGCCATGCCTCATATGGGGTCATGCCCTTGACAGCTTTGGTTGGACAACGATTCCTCAGGTAGACCGCGGTAGCGACGGCTTCAGCCCAGAACCTCTGTGGAAGTTTGGCATCTAGTAGCATTGAACGAGACTATTCGACAAGTGTTTGATTTTGTCTCTCGGCACACCATTCTGTTCGGGTGTCTTGGGGATAGTACATTCGTGACGTATCCCTTCTGATTTCAAGTAGGCTTCGAATTTCTTTGGAGTGTATTCTCCCCCATTGTCGGAACGAAGTGTCTTCAACTTCTTTCCACTAGCCTTCTCGACAAGTGCTTTCCACTCCTGAAAGCGATCGAATACTTGGTCTTTCGTCTTCAGGGGGTAGACCCAAGAGTAGCGGGTGTGGTTGTCAGTAAATGTGAGGAAGTACTCGGCTCCTCCTATTGACTTCTCTTTCATCTTCCCACACACGTCTGAGTGGACTAACTCGAGTGGTTCCTTTGTCTGCCTCTAACTGGTCTCAAAACGACTGTGGTGAAGCTTTCCTCCAGTACACGTTTCACAAAAACCAATACTGTTTGTCGCATCGTAGTCAAATTGTAGTACTAGTTCCTTTCTCGCAAGCTTCTTCAGACTTTGTTCACCGAGGTGCCCATATCGACGATGCCACAATCTCTCTTTGCTCTTCTTCTCAACCACATTCAACTGTTGCAGTTTCCGGCAGAATTCCAAGTAGTAGAGATTCCCCACTCTAGTGGCAAAAGCGACGACCTTTTTGTGTCTGTTCAAAATTTCACATCCAGAATTGTTGAACTTGGTTGCCTCGGATGCCTTTGACACACTAAGCAGGTAGTATGAGAGCTTCGGAACGCATAACGCGTTTTGCAGATTGCACCTCTGAGTACGTCCATCGGGCAGAAGCATCTCGAGTGTTACCGTACCTTCGGCAGTGGCTTCCAACACGTGCCCATCTCCTAGAGTTACTTCTTGTGGCTTTCTCAAGGAGAAAAGTTCCTTGTTGTTGCACATGTGGCATGTAGCTCCGGAGTCGATGATCCAGTTCCCTCTGGAGGTAGCTGAGAGAGCGTGACCTATTACCAAGGCTTCATCGTCACTAGTTGAGCTAGACTCTCGCTCTTATGTGGTAGCCTTGCTTGCTGAGTGCTTTGGCTTGACAGCCTTCTCAGTCTTTTGTAGTTGAGCTAGTTTTCTGCAGTTTCACTTAAAATGGCCAGGCTTCTTGCAGAAATGGCATGTCAGCTGCTTCTTGGAGGTCTCTCTCTTGCGGCCAGCTGCGAAAGCTTTGCTTCCCTCGTCTTCCGTTCCCTTTTCTTTCATTTTTCGTTCTTCGTGCAACAATCTCTCCGTGACAATTTCCATCTTTGGCACAGTCTCCGAGTTCGCTTCGAGTGTGGTTACCAACATGTTGAATGAGTCCGGTAGACTAGCCAGTAGATGCACGACTCTGCCACGGGGTCACCAATCACCATGAGTGCTTCAAAAACTTTGGTCATAGCCTTTATATGCTCCTGGACCGACTCCCCATCTTTCAGGCGCAAGGAATAGAGCTTTCTCCTCAGCTCCAGCTTGTTAGCCCAAGTTTTCTTCTGAAACTGGTCCTGTAGTTTCTTCCAAACGGCTACAGGGTCCTCGGGATCACCTATCAAGTAGAGCAAGGACGTCTCCACGGATAGAACAATAGTCGCCAATGCACGGTCTCGTCTAGACACGAATTTCTTGTGAGCCTCGGCTTCGCGCTCGCCGGTACCTGGGTCACTTTCAGTTCCATTGGGCTATTCCATTTAATAAGCATACACCCCCTGTGGATGAGCTTTAATTATGTCCAGGGGGTATTCTCTATGAAAATGTAATTTGTCAAGGGGGTCCAGGGACAAACAAATTAATATGTCCAGGGGCTGCAAGACACAACAAATTGATATGTCCAGGGGCTGCAAGACACAACAAATTGATATGTCCAGGGGCTGCAAGACCCAACAAATTGATATGTCCAGGGGCTGCAAGACCCAACCAATTGATATGTCCAGGGGCTGCAAGACACAACCAATTGATATGTCCAGGGGCTGCAAGACACAACCAATTGATATGTCCAGGGGCTGCAAGACCCAACAAAGTGATATGTCCAGGGGCTTCAAGACCCAACAAATTAATATGTTCAGGGGCTGCAAGACACAATAAATTGATATGTCCAGGGGCTGCAAGACACAACAAATTAATATGTCCAGGGGCTGCAAGACACAACAAATTGATATGTCCAGGGGCTGCAAGACCCAACCAATTGATATGTTCAGGGGCTGCAAGACACAACCAATTGATATGTCCAGGGGCTGCAAGACCCAACAAAGTGATATGTCCAGGGGCTTCAAGACCCAACAAATTAATATGTTCAGGGGCTGCAAGACACAATAAATTGATATGTCCAGGGGCTGCAAGACACAATAAACTGATATATGTCTAGGGGCTGCAAGACACAATAAATTAATATGTCCAGGGGCACATGCAAGAATTCCCATAAATCTAAGTTACTGTGGGAAGGTCAAAGCATAATTATATATATGGTTACGGGAGCAAGACTCAGCAAACTGGTGCACATGTAAGAAGTCTTAATCATATCCAGGGGGGCATCTCTCTGACAACCATGGGAGGGTCAAATTAAGTGCACAATTAATACTTTCGGGGACGTATGCGCAAGATACAGCAAATTAATATATATATATCCAGGGAGCATGCAATTGCATCCAGGGGGCAACTTTCCATAAATTAATAACTATGGAAGGGTCAAAACATCAATCTTAAGTAGATATACCTGTAGTGATATAATACTGTAGTCTGAGGTATTACTAAAGGAGTATCTGTGCAATGAAATATAGATTCTGACATTAAGCTATAGTGGTTCAAATTCATTCTCACATTCAGTTTTGATTATTTCTTCTTCTTTGGTGGACAGCAGTACAGGGGCTGTTGCTGTAACTGGCTCACAAGTGCGTCCTAATACGCTGGAGCTCTTGGCGCTTGCGATCTATTGCTTTCTTTAGAGCAGCCTGGTATTTTCTCACTTCTTTCAAAACGTCAGAGATTTCATCACCTATTTCTTGAGTTGCATTTGCGTACACTAGATGTGCAGTTTCTGTTAGTTCAACCATTTTCTTTTTATTTGCTTGAACTGAAGATAGTGTCGAAGCTTGAGCGATTTCGCCGTTATAAACCTGACTCACTTGCACAGCCAGCTCTTCTGCCTGCAGCTGCAATAAGTCACTTTTTTTGCAGAGTCCATGCGGTGTTAATGGCTCCTTGGATTGCAGCTTTATCTTTTAGCTTGTGTCGCACAGCTTTGTCCTGGCATAGCTCGGTTGCTTTGGCATTCCAGAAGAGTTTGTATTCTTTATCTAATCCACTCGATTCAGCAACGTCTTCATCAGCGAATATGTGGATTCCCAGATACTGTGGTGAATAGTCCACAGTCTTAGGCCTAGATGTCTCAGCACAGGAACTCTTAAAGAACATATGCAGGGTAGTTTGACCAGTACCGGTGGATGAGCAGGGTTGTTTCCTTGCTGGTGGGTATTGTTCAGTAGATGCTCTCTTGGACATTTTAGACAGATTGTAACCGACTGAGCTTACTCTTTCACAATAGAAAACATAGACAAAGTGCAACAATGGCTATTTATACTACAGCCCTAACAACCAAAATGACACCTAAACTAAGACAGACAAACACATACTACCGGATACTACACCTATTAACAACCACTAACACAGAACAGGTAGAATGTAGAGTACAAAGTGTAGCACATTAACATAGATAACAGGTCCAGTCTATATCACACAGATGTTGCAGTCCTTCAAGCAATCATATAACTTCACTGAGAATTACATCACTATATTACAGCAAGATCCACATGAGGTAATCAACCATAAAGTGTAAATGCACAAACAAGACCAAGTTTGGGCATTTTTCATACATGAATGTAACTTTCACATCTAGTGTCTGGATTTTACACTACCACAAAGAAACTTGTGGTTTTGTAGTTGTCTAGCTATAGCCATACAGCCCGGCTGTGAGACTGCCCTGAAGTAGAGTCTGCTCTACCTGCACTGATTGCCTATTGTTTTGCCACTGAGACAACCCTTGATATGGAGGACCACCCTAAACTGCCTTTTCTACTTCATTGCTACCAAGATATAACACACAAAAAGGAAGGGTATGGAAGCAAGAGAGCAAGTGGAACATGGTAAATGTGTAGGTTATTGCATTTAGGTATTAAGTGTACACAGTTGCCATGGTACCAGGGTTTTCCCTATAGGCCTGTGCATGGTGCCTGCCTGTGCAGTGCCAAGCTACCGTTTTCATAACAGTTGCACATTAGTAGACCATGTAGGGTACTTATGGCTTTTGTTTTGTCTGCAGCTGCCAGTCTCTATAGTAGTATTTTACCATGCAGCTTTTTACTCTCAGGCTAATAGGATTCGCAGTCAAGTACCTACATGTATGTACAGTAGAGTGAAGATTTGACAATGCCCCACAAACCGTCTTTCATCAGCGCCATCCTACATTGTACTTTCCACGTTGGATAGTTCTTTCCATTCAGCGGAACGAGCGAGACAGCCTTCATCTCTGCCGTGGTGCAATGTAGAGCAACCTCCACGCGTTGTGCAAACTTCGAGGATCTGGAATAGTCTTTAGCTTGCTAAACTACAGAGTGACTGGGCCCATAACCTGTTGAAAGGATCATGCTCACTCGCGGTGCTAGTAGTAAAGCGTAGCGTGGACTTAGTTCACCATGCAAAAGTTCAATAAAAATTGTCAGTAAGAAAAACGAGTACACAGGTTAAAAGGTATACCTGGAGGCGCAGGCCCCAAAACAAACAAAAGACATTGTCACACAACAGAGAATATACACCACAAAGCGCTGGCTAGGAAACTATACAAAAACTAATTAACATTCCTAGATACACCTATACAAAAACCATGGTAACTAAGTGCATACACACATTAAGTCATAAGTGCATGTTTTCTCATTACTGTTCTCAACAGGATTATGCTCTGAAATCTACCTATTATGCTCAACAAGTGCCCCTATTATGCTCGTTAAAGTATCAACAAAACAGCTTTCCTGCAGAGACTGATTGAACTCACTTGCCACACTCACGCCTTTCTGATCGCATCGAGTGAGTTGGCTTAGCACCAGTGTCTCTAAATTTCAGACAGCACAGAGGCTCGAAGTTGACTAAGTAGCGACATCGGTGAAGAGTAGTTGCCTATAAGCTGCTGGCACCCACTTGACTCTTGCTAACAGCGCTGAGAATGTGGCCGAGTTTCCACAAAACTTTAATAAAATGACGTAATTTCCACAGGGAATCTACGGCTATTATGCTCGTATTATGCTTGATGCTTTTCGCGCATCTATGAATTATGCTCATTTTAATGCCAGCAAAATCCGTGCACCACTACCTACCATAGCCCCAGCAGAAACATGATCTATAGTTAGACCTGTACATGTAGTGGGGGAAGGGGGAAGCGGTGTGTTCAGGAGGCAAAGTGGTGTCATCAGTATGAGGTCTGGGACTGTCTATGCTGCTGCCAGCTTGAGTAGAATCATCATGAGAAGGACTGCGTGGGAACCAGGCTTAAAATAAACAAACTGATCATGGCACGCCTACTACCAGATCTATATGCACATAAACTTTCACTTTAGCTATAGTGGGTCTACATGATGTTATGTGGGATGTTGTGTGTTGCATAGGCTAAAGTGAAACCTGCATGAGTATGCTACCTGCTTAGGGTAACATAAAGCCAATGGTACTCAGATGCTTTAACTCCTTATATATGTTCATTTCACAAATGTATGCCTAATACTAAACAATTACTTAGTAGCTACATCCCTACCCATACAAGGTTAAATATGATTATGCACTTGCCTACAGTGATCTTCAACACAGAGATCAATAATGCTATCAGTGTCACTAGACTGATCAGAAATTGCCCCCACGCAATCCTGCTGAGCATATCTTTCCAGGTTGCTAGCTGGAATGCACCTGTAGCACTTCTGACACCTGGTTGTATTGGTTTTGTCCTGAATACATATAACCAGCGTACAAATTCTTTATATCAACAGCATCCTGTAGCATTATTATACTATCTGCTGGAGGCCATACCGCAAAATTGCTAGACTATTTATTGGAAATTATAGCTATCCAAGCCATACATCTGCTCCAATACATTGAGAGCTTTTTAGGCTTTTTAGGCTGTGTGCAGGAATTTGCAGAATCTTTGCAACACTGCAGTGCTCAGAGCTTAAAGTATTCCTTATATGGGAGGCACTATTTGCTTTGATCTGGGGATGAACTTTAAAGCCTAATTAATCATTCACCCACCCACACTCCAGTGGGCTTACTTAGGAAAGCCAGTCAGAATCTATATATAGTCTGTAGTAGGTGTTGGCCTGAGGTCTGGGCAATACCATGCTGGTATGGCTGAAGGCGCTTTGAGGGGAAACCACCAAGGGCGGAGCCTCAACTATAAGCTCCACCCCTGCCCAGACCTGTCACACCCTGAATAGGCGGAAAGATGAAAGGAAACCAGTCCCTCTACAGACTGATGCACTCTCGGAGGGGCGGGGGGTCAGAGCTAGCTCTCACTCTCACCACCACAATCTAGCTGACAAGTAAGGGGGGATGAGCCTTGAAATGATGCAGTCAGAATATGGAGGAGAAAATGAAGGAGTTTGCGCACGTCTTCTGGTAACACCCCGTCTTCAGCTGGACATATGGAGATGAACTCAATTAATTAAAAATTAAATATGTAAACTGAGCCTGTGCCATCTCATTTGTAAAGACTTTGTATTGTGTATGTATATTTATTACTAATTTAATTTAAATAAAGTTCCAAAATTGGATGGCGTCAACCTTCCAATAATTGAAGACTATGGATAAAGTTTCAAATTTCGATGACACAAACCTTCCAATAATTTGAATTTAAACAAAATTCCAAATTTGGATGACATAAATCTTCCAATAATAGAAGAGTATTTAATTTAGATAAGGTTCAAAACTTGGATGACGGTAAATCTTCCAATAATGGAAATTGGATGACACAAACCTTCCAATAATGGAAGACGTTTAATTTAGATAAAGTTCCGAACTTATAATGCATAGCTATGGAAGAATTGAATTCACTTCCAATAATAGAAGACAACACTTCCATTTCTGGATTATATTTGTTCTTTCAGTCTCTCTAGAAGAAAAATCAGTCAAATTTCTTCCAAAATTGGATGATTTTTGTTTGATCTCGATGATCTTCCAGTTTTGGATGATTTTTTGGTACTACAAATCTTCCATTTTTAGAACGTGACCATACCTGTCACTTTTACCTCCACGGTCCATGGATTGCAGCAATATAATACACTTATGTATGAAACCACTCAGTTTTGCATTGTTTAGCCTTCTTTATCATATACTTACACTTGACAATGTATTATTATCATCATATCTTACAGGGCCTGGTGTCTTGCTACAAAGCTATACTGCTTGCAGGACCTGGTTTGGATGTTCTCCTGCTCATTGTGTGTTGGATGAGAGAAACGTTTTGGAGTGCTCTAGCCATGTACTTTTTAAGTTGCTCTAGAATCTGTCAAACATTAAACAGAATTGACATAGCTAAGTTATATTGTTCCCCGTATTCCAGAGTTGATATTATGTTTATGGTGTAGTTCATTTTTGTAATATTGGCATGATATTATGTATCTACAGTACACTGATTTTTAATTTTGTAGCTCCTATATGATTGCAGCAACACACCTGCCTGCGTATGTCTTTCTCCATGTTAGAAAAGCCTATTCACGTGCATGAGAACGTAGCGGATAAGAAATCACATGACTTTTGGTCACGCCCACTCAGCCTAGTAGTCTCGTGCCCAAACATTCACGCCGTCTGGATACGAGACTAGAAATGCGTGCGTATGTGTGCACGCTCAATGCCCATGACTTGCTCGTGCTGGCGTGGGCGTCTAGGCACGAGACTTTATAAACGACAGATAGCGATCAGTACACGTATCGAGTATATATGTAGGTCTAGCTACTGTGTACCTAGAATTGCATTTAAAGTCAAAGACTACACTACCTCAAAACAACTGGGTTTAAAGCAGTATAACCGCCGTATATACCCAGGGTGAGTTAGCTAATATTTACAAAGTAACGTCTGATAGCTACTGTTCATCAGTAATTCCGGATCCCGATGGAATTCTTTGCGCTATTTTGAGTTGAATGTATAGGTGGCGTGTATATTGTATTTGCATTTCGTGCTACTTGAAAATACATAATTTGATAGGTCATATTATCGATCACTATGCAACAAGTTTGGCTCACCGTACAGCTGCATGCCCAGATTTACTTCACACGCCATATGCCTCCACGCGCTAGTGTCTACAAATAAATGGCGTATTGACTGTTTCATGTTTCTACAAGAAGCAACCAATTTTTTTTGCATGTTTTTGCCTGAAGACTATATGCTACAGCCGCCCAGGGTAAAGGATAGTCTCGGGTACCCAGACCCGTCGGAAAATCACTTTTCGATTTTCCTAGGGTCTGAGACTAGGTAAGGGACAGCAGATTGAAAATGATGCTGATTGCCGTCTCATAGAGATCTAGTTGAGCCATGATATCATCTGGCAGTCAAGGACCAGTTATGTCTGCTACAGGAGAGTAGAGTTGCTTGAAACAATGAAACTCGTGATCGATCCGCGTACCGTCCGTCTCCAGCGGTCAGATCTCTGCTGAAACAGAGGCTACACAAACTCCAATCGCGTTGGAGCTGTAGTAAGTCTACCTGGGTAAAAAGAAGTAAACGATTTGTCCTAATCTTAGTCCCTCGTGCGCCAGAAGTACAAAGGTGGCATCCATGTAACTGGTAGGACGCCATCTTGAACACGTGCTTGTAGTAAAATTGCATTCCTAAGCGTACTAGCTAGGTGAGATTAGTTGCCTCGCCGCTCAGTAGGCCTGCGCTAATTATGCCGGAAGAATAATCGGTTACTTAAAGAATAAGAATAATGCGAGAATAATCGGCATATTTTTACGTAGATTACGTCATTCTAATAATTAGCAGCAGCGTCTTAAGTGCTTTTTACCTTATTTGGAAAGTGCTGCGTACACAATGCACGTAGTGAAGCCATTTCTCACCCATATATTATGGTTTGGCAGCAGCCTTGCGAGACCTTGTGCACGTAAGCCATTAGCACAATGTCATGCTGCTCATGCAGTAGCAATGGACATTAATGTATTTTGATGAGTTTATGTGCTGTAATTTTTTGGGAATAATCGGCTGTTTTTGAAAGAATAATAGGGACATTTAGCAAGAATTCAAGATTTGAATAATAGGCAAATTCAAATGAATAATTAGCTCAGGCCTACCGCTCAGCAGTGACAGTGCAATGAATAGGTGTGGTCACGCTCGCACGTGATCGGCCGTGGTGTCTGAGTGCGAAGTTGTGAAGCACCTGAAGATAACCCAGCATCAGATAATTGGCTACTTAATGTTTCAAATGTGATGAATGATCCAATGATACCATGCAATATGACATATAGCTAGTTAGCCATCATAGTCTACGATATTTTTCTGATGAAAAAGTGTGGATCTAGCTATGTTAGCTACACCGAAGCGTTTTAGCTAAGTACTCTCATTTGATCAACACTGTTCTTGCAGTAGGTTTTGATAAAGGCATCACGCAACTAGCTGCTTCAATCGAAATTAACTACTTATTAAATATTCATTATATAGCTAATCTAAGTAGAGAATCATACCTGCATGATCACTAAGCCCCAGACCCAGATCCACTGCTATTTTTGTATGCAACCGTGAAGTTAATTATAGTCAACCGTTACGGTATTGTCACTGGAATTCTGTTCCTGAAAAAGAACGGTCCTAGGACCAAAATTTTCACTGATTTTCGCTGAAAAATTGGTCCTACCCTGAAAATTTTGGTCTGACCCTAAGACCAAAATTTCCACTAGGGCAGGATGTCCCAGGGGACATTTGAAGGGGGGGGGACATCCTGCACTACTACACTGCTGTTGTTGTGCCACCAACATAACATTAAACTACAACAAATGAGATATAGCTACTGTCTGTAGGTACAATCATAGATATTATGTCTGTTTCTATCGGAGTCTTTATTCGGTGGACTGAATTGGACCACTGGACTACTGGAATGGACTACTGGAACATGCCTGTCATAAATTTGAAGTATCACTTAGATTCAATGACAACCGTACACATGCATGCATGCATGCATCACTGCTAAAAAGGAAAGATTATTTAGTTGCATCATTATCATTTTGTAGTACACAGTTTTTGTAAGGGAACAGTGCTCTGCTGTTATTGTGATATCTTACATGGCTATCATAGTATGGATAGCTCATGGTCACATGCCAAAACGCTATGATGAAAATCTGCCCATCAGTTAAAATCATGACTGTCTACTACACAATTGTAGCCAGCACAGTACACAGCTTTGACAGGAAACAACGTATTTCAGACATATGACTGATAACGTGGCATATGGTCATGCACATGTCAAAGTGCTGCAATACCACGTAGCTATCAATGACAACAATGTCTATATTAGCTGCAACTCTAGTAACCAGAGGATAATGCATACACAGAAGTGTTTCAGCTATGAAGTGGCACAAAACTAGCCTCGTTCAAAGGCCCCTGCTTTATTCGGTTGCACGAAGGTAAGTGTAACCAATAAAGCAGGGGCCTGGGAATGAGGCTAGTACAGAACATAATCACTGAAGCAAAGTCACAATGCTAAACCTGTGGCCAACATTTCCACACAAGCGAGCAAAGTGGCGCTCACTTTCCTTGCTCGTGTGGGAGAGAGCTGGGAACGAGGCTACTAAACCTGGGGAGCAGTATAAAGTATAAACATCAAAACAAGAAAACAAAGCTAAAGTTGGGTCTAGATACAACCCATGTGGCTATGACCAAGTGCTCAGTAGCGATTGTCTGGGTACCCAAGCGCAGCATGAGCAGCCATATAGAATAATTGGGGATTGAATTTTTCTCCACGGCTGTGAGATAAAATCTGGGTGTGGGAGACCTGGGTACGAGGTTGCATCCCACAGTCTCAAGACCTACATCTGATATTCAGAATAGCATTTGTCAGACCATACAGGATTGCTAGCATCTGTTGTGCTTGTAGATAGAGCATTTTATAACCGATGCATGCCAAAGGAATAGGCAGCTACATTTCAATCAATAAAACATCAGCTGAGTGACCAGCAGCCCCAATCAACATTCAGATGGATTTACAATATTATGCTACCCATGCAGACCAGTATGTCTGAGGGTATGCCTGGTGGTGGAGATGGAGAGGATCCTGGTGGAGGTGATGGCCCCACTGATGGTGGTACGTAAGAAATGTCATTTAAACTGTCTATGCTGGGTGTGGTAAGGGTATCATTTATAATAACCTCGTCCTCACAAAATGTTGCCAACATTTGGATTAGACAAGACATGCAATATTTGAAGACATTGTTGGCAGGGGTTAGATAGGTGAAACTGGGCAGTAGTATCTGCTAAATTGTTGTCGTTTGGTCATTAGAGTTGCATCTATACTGTTTTTCATACATAGGTAATTGTAGTACACTGCTCTATAAGGGAATAATGCTCTGCTGGCTGTAATACCTTCAAGGGCAGTGATGCACCCTGATACCTTGCATGGCTAGCAAAGTGTCGATAGTTCATGGTCATATGTCAAAGAGCTGTAGAATAGCATAATACCTTATGTAACTTGCGACTGCCTCTGTACTACACAGGTACAGCCAGCACAGTACACAGCTTTGACAGGGAACAATGTATTTGACATTACGTCTCTGATATCATAATCATTTTGAAAGTACTCCAATAGCAATGACAATGTGTCCATTGTCTATAATCAGTTGCAACTCTAGCAACACAAATTTAATGATTGGTTTGTAAGCAGTGAGTGCACCTGGAGGCGCAATTGTATGTCTAGCTGTTTGTGTCCTTAAGCATTGCTTTCAACTTTCACTATCGTAGTAATCATTGGAGGTTAAGGGGAAGATGTTGAAAAGAGGCGGTGCTTGAGTCAAGTGGTGCATGCGCAGAAAGGGGCTTGGGCACAAGGTACCAGACTAGTGTAGTAAGTACCTCGAGAGCAGGAGCAAGACGACAGTCTAACAGAAAGCAATATCACATTAAGCGAGTCTTCTAAAGCGTAACTGTAAGTGCAGTGGGTAAGCAGATTGTGCATGGGCATAATATTCACCACTTGGGCATGGTTAAAATACACAATGATCCACATGCACGGAACCATAGTATGCAGATTGGTCATTAGGTAGGTACACTTCTCAGGTGAAGTTTGGTCCTCCTGCATTCACGATTCCCACTGTAAGGTATGTTATCTTGGTACAGTACCTACAGGTAATAGGCACGAGTGGTGGTTGGCCCCAGGTCTCTGGGATCAGCAGCAGAATGATTCTGGGATGTATGATCAGCTCTCCTCCCTTGTTCTGTATCTGCTGTAGGGCCTTAAGAACTCTATCAGGAGCTGTCTATAATTACTTTTAGTTTGTAACAATCTGGTAAAATCTTTCTGAGAGGGGACCAGACATACCCAATCTTCCACTGCTTCATTAGACATTTCCAGACTAGCAGTAATTCTTTTGTAAATACCTGCGAACCATGGTACAATATTACATGATGTAATGCCTTATTGACCTTTAAACCTGCTGTCAGTAGACGGCCTGAAGGCTAAACAAACTGTTGTCATGTTGAGGCTAGAGCTGCCGAAGTACAATTTACTAAAATTGTATGTATACATTTTATCGCATGCAGTGGAGGGAAGGAATCCACTAAGTTAAATTTTTCACTGTTATGTTGAAATTATGTGTCTATTATAATGCTATGTGCCCTCATAAGTTCTCTGCTGTTTTGTATCATTTATGCAACAGGTGTTCAAGCTGAGAAGATAGAAGGAGATTTAGCTGAGCCATTGGCCGCACCTGACACTGATGTACCTCAATGGTCTAATTCTGATTCAAATATTACTGAAGGTAGTACCGGCCCTACCTCTACTGCTGCCACAGTCCCACCCACTGATGAAACAGACACCTTTGGTGATAGGACATGTGAGCCTATGCTTCTTAAACCTGGTATGTCCATAGTAAAACCACTAAGTGATGTAAGAATGTCTTTGAGTATTTCCGTTGCTTTTTTTTTCAAATTCAGATTTGAGTTGTAAGAAAGAGCCTAAAGTAGTAAATGGAAAAGAGACTAATGGATTGGAAAATCATGTCAGAGACGGTAAGTACAGATATAAAAGCAAATTAGTACATGTATACATGTAGATTATGATTTTTAATACTCTGCCAGTATAAAGATGTAAGGGGGGTGTAATGTAATGTAATGTAATGTTTGGGGTCACAGAGGATCGAAACTTATACTATTGTGATCCTTGGGAGAAAGCTAAGATTTGCAACCTAGGGTTTCTTTACTTTCACTTTCTGTGACGAGTTATGGCCAAAACAAAACTATATACATTTTATATGGGCTTTATGGGGCCCTTACAAGGCACGTGTTCAAAATGGTGTCTCTGACAGTTACATGAATGCTGTCTTCGAACTTGTGGCACACAAAGAGTCAGAGATCTGGACAAGTCTATCGCATAGTTTTACCAAGGGAGGCCTACCTTAGCTCTCAGGTTAGTAGAATTTGTATAGTCATGAGCACTATTAACGAATGGCACAGTCAAGCAATGCGCATGTAAGTTTCGAGCAGTCTCTCCACTCTCCCATAGTAGCTATGGCTGATTCTTGAAAATATGTCGCAGATAGAGACCTAAAGATCCTTTAAATCCACGCCGCTCTCGGTTCTGAGTGTTTGTAACTCACTTTTAACATGGAATTTGCACACTTTGACCTCATGGCCCAGAATTTCCGTGTCACGTGTTTTGCATATACAAATTGTATTTGCAATTTTGTGGGGAGGGGGGGGGGGGGGGTGCTGGGGCCCCTCTGATACAAATGTAACACATAAAGGGATTCCTTCAGCTGCGATCAGAGTGAGTGAGATGCCAATGGTCCAACAGCAAGCCTTCGTCGAGGGCCTTCATGGGCCTTCGTCGAGGCTCTGCCCTATATTGAATGGGAGTAGCTGAAACGTATACCATATACGTATATAAACTTTTGAACTTTATACGCGTGCACTACCTACTGATATCGTTCGAGATATTCTAGCAAACCTCACTAGACAGTGACCTTTATGTTTTCAAGACTCTCCTTTGGACAGAAGGCGGTGTAACGTACATGAGATGCTACGAGAGCGCTTCCTGACCACTGGAAATGGGTTTTCACAAAGAATGCCACACTGCACGCGGGAAACTGCAATTGGCTTAATACAAACTCTGTAAAGCACCTCCAATAAATTCTCGCAAGTTTTCTCTTAGCTCTTGCATGCCATGCTTAGGCTTATTAGTCAAAATACTACATACATGAATTGCAATACATTTAATGTCACTAGTCTGTAGCCTCATTCCCAGGCCCACGTGCACAATTCATTTAGCTAGCTGTGGGTCTGATTTTTTCTCACATGCGTGACACATAGGTATATGGTAGAAGGAAGGTAAAAGGGTAATTTGTTTGCAGGAAAGGACAGCTGCAGTTCTCAGACAACAAAGGAAGGTAGCAAATCTACACTTCTTGCAGCTACACTTTGGACCCAGTTTGTACCACCAAGTGAGTGTTGAAACTTTGTCACCAGCAAAAGGTAGAGAAGTGTAACAGTCATTCAAGCAGTCATGCTCACATGCATGTAAGTTAAATCACGTGAGAAAAGATGCCAGGCTCTCCAATGTGAAACGTGCAGAGAGCTCATCACTTTATATGATCTTTGGTTGCTGTTGTCCTTCATAGCAGTAGAGGCCTTCGAGTTTGCTTGTTGTATGGCTTGGAATGACATTTTACTTTATAGAGGGACCTTTAGGTGAGGGTACTGATCGATTTAAGATACCGAACTAGCCATAACTTACTAGAATTCAACTAACAGTTACTATTTCATAATCTAAAATTATGTAAGTTAGTATACATGTCAATCATGAAGACAAAATAAATTCATGAGTATTAACGTTTTTTGCTCTGGAGTTGAATCATAAATACAGAAAATATTTCTCTTCACAAAAAAGTATACGTATTTACACTTCCAAGTTTGCAGTATGTACTATAAATATTTGCCTATCTAATAAGCCTCTTACTGCTGTGTGTGCAATAGATGTATAACAACTGGTCCAAGTAATATTCAATACTCAGCCCAGATTTTTCTTACAGCCATAGATCAAATCTGATCTATACCTGAGTATATTCCAAAAATGATCGTAGTTTCATACCAGCTATATATATATGTATCCATATGTACTCTCCAGTTTTGAGAATGCCATGCTAGAAGTGGCAGGTTGAAAGCTCCTGGAAGAAAAGCACTATGAATGATCTGCTCCAACAGTACAGCTATTCTTTTATACCCATACAAGTACAATGTTATGAACATCTGCAACAAGCTCTAATTTTTTCTTTATCATAGTTAGCTACTATGGAAATTGGCACAATTGAGCAGCATAGCTCACCACTGCAACTCTCAATGACAGATAGCAGATTCCTAGATGCGTGCGAGAGAGCATATCTATGAGGGTTAAACATTTATAACAGCATAGTATTAGATTTATTCATTATCACTAATTACTTCTACTACACCCGATATGATTTCTGGTACAACCTGCCTACATAATTATTCCTTACACTTGCATCTCTGCTAAGTGTACTTATATTTGGCAGTGTAGTAGTCAAAGCAACATTATCAGGTTGAGTGTGACCACATGGCCAAGTGTGTAAGTACAGGAAAGTATACATGTGAAATGGTAAACACCACAGCTGTGAGGCGGTTCCCCAAACAATGTGCACTAAATTGAATCATTGCCTTCTCGATTCATGAATTTTAATTACTGTATTTGTTTTTTGTTGTTTTTGTGCAGAAAGCGCTTTTACAGCTGTTTTGTAAAAACCTTTCTGCACAATAAAGTATTTATACAATAACCTGGCCTGAAGCTAATCAAAGTATACATTGCTACCAATGCTTACATAAATAGAGATTGCTGTGTAGTTATGTATCACTACCATATTGCCTTTAGGACTCAAGATAAGATTCAAAGATAATTCAGCCACACCCTGCTGCTACACCTATGCATGGGTTCCAATGTGTGCTACAAAATGTGAGCAGCCAATTGACTGGGTAGACTTTACAAATCATGATGTCAACTATCACCACATTCGATGCCATCAGATACTTGCAGAAAGGGAAGATATTCCTTTATTGGTAGAAACCCTGATCCACTGTGAATTTGCACTGGCACTGGTCCTAATCAATACTGATGATAATTTTGACATTAATTATACTCTGCTTCCATCTGATGAAAGTTTAGGCTTTCCTATTCTCATAGTCACATCTTCAACTGGTAAAATCTTGAAGACTGCCTTCAAACAGCATTCAAGGAATACTGAGGCTAGGGTGGAACTTATGCCAGCAGAAGCAGACCTTTCTATCACAAAACCAGCTGCTGAAGATGGGCATTCACAGGGCGCTGGACTAGGTTTG
Source organism: Phakellia ventilabrum (assembly GCA_963921505.1). Taxonomy (NCBI): domain Eukaryota; kingdom Metazoa; phylum Porifera; class Demospongiae; order Axinellida; family Axinellidae; genus Phakellia; species Phakellia ventilabrum. The sequence goes on from OY997381.1 coordinate 3,508,090, forward strand.
TTAAATTTTATTGAATTTTCTTGGTGCATAATAATTATTGCAGCAAATTTTATACAGGATTTCTCAATTCATTAAAGTGGTGGTCAAAAAAAAACACCGAGACTGAAAAATCTATTTCGAAAGACTTGGCAGTCAGGGTTGCAGATCTAATGTTCCCTCCAGAAGAACCAAAGATTGCTTCAGAAGATTCAGGTGTATTCCAGCATGTGATGTCAGAATTTTATTTGTATGAAGAGGTATGTTGTTGTGATGAAACCTATGGCACTGTTACATGCACTTTGCTTGGATAATTGCAACATACCATGGGGTATGATTTTTTTATAGGCTCGTAACTCCAAGGAGTCTGTGGAAAATGCAGATACAGTACTAATGCTGTATAAGCTTACGGAAAATTGCAAGCTAACATTCAATAGGGATTTTCCATTCTACTTAGCTTTGGCATACAGGACGTGCATCTGGTAAGTTAAAATTATAGCATTAGCATAATTTTTATAACGTCTGATTTTGCTGTTATGTATAGGAAAATGTACTATGGCAATGAGTCACAGAGAACATTTGTGGACACATGTATTGAAATGTTTGAATCTCTGGATTCTTCAGATGTTATCAGCACACTCAATGGCTTTTTTAGAAGGTATGTGTGTGTATTTTAATGTATGTTATTTTTGAAATGCTAACTGAACTACATTAAGGAAAAGGTGAGGTAGTGTATGAAAAGATAAACTTCAAGTCAGGTGAGCAGTTGTAACTTGTAGTAAAAGTGCTGTTACCACTGCCTAAAAATTTGTTTGCTTAGCCTACCAATGTTTACTCTGATGTATTGTGCTAGGAAAGACTTTAGTTTCCGTATGAAGATGCCACAGCAACCAAGCAGAGATCACATGGTCAGCACGTACCACATTCTTTCTTCTGCAACTACCTTATTCATGAACGAAAGGAGAATGTCATCTCCAGTTCGCATTTACCCTACAATGTTATGGAGTAAGTAATTGTTATGCTATTGAATGTTCACCACTCACTTTTGAATTACGTATTTTGACATATTTATAGTCACAACTAACTTGAGTTTTTGTGCAAAACTGAAACTCCAAGATACAGCAATATTTGCATGGAAGAAGTGGCTTTTGGAGGTTAGTCTTGCTTTAAGGAGTTGAAAACAGTTCTATTGTGATTACTTTTCTAACTATGATAATAGGATGCTCACCAATATAAGCTGGATGCTACTAACATCAGAGATGTAACAACAGCCATAGAAATGGGTCAGGCACTAAAGTTACCTGAGGAACTACGTTTCAATACCATACTCATTGGTAAATTGCTGGCTCTAAGTGGGACTAACTACGTACGTCCTTTCATTCATCAAGGGTAAGCTACATTTTGTGTGTACTGTGATGATTTCAAAATTCCTGTATTAGTTATAACAAACCCAGGAGGGATGTTGTTGATTTGTAAGCTCAGGATCAAAGGTGAAGGATGCATGATTACATGTGCTACAAAGGATAGCTAGCTGCACTTGTTGACCGTTTTGAGTGGCAAACGCTTAGCTTACAGATCCATACCCTGGACAGCAATGAAAGCACTATTGATAAATATGCTCCATTAGTAGCAAGTAGTTTCTATGTAATTTAGTTTAACTGTTCAAGTACCTACATTCAATCACCCCTCTTTGGTATGAACAATATAAATTCTGCATACATAGAAGTATGATACTTAGTTTACTTTTGCATTCTGTACTTACATTTATACTAGTATGGGCTAATCAATAAATTTCCATTTCACAGAAATGCATTGTATGCATTAGAAGATCACTTCACAAATGAAGAAATGTTTATGCAACACGTTGTAGTATGTCTGCGGGAACAGTATGAAAGATGGTTAAAAAAGAGATCTAAAGGGTTCTTGAAAACACTTAGTCCAGCTACTGAAACAAGACAGGGTGCAATTACAGACGTAAGTGCTTCTGCATTTTACTGGTTTAAATGATATTAAAACTCAGACTCACTATTTATTATGCTTGTAGGGAATGTATGCTGTTGATACAATCTTTAAAGTAGCTTCCGAGAAAAACTGGGATGGAGTTCAAACAGAACCGTTTCGTGAAGAGATCAAACGATGGCTCATGCTGCTTCTAACATTGGTTGATTTTAACCAGAAGCCACAGGAGTGCTTGGAACTGATGCTGTCAAAATCTTATCTTGTGGCAAAGGAGTTTGAAGGTTTTATTGGTGCAAAGGTATGACGTATAATCCTTACATTCTCATTATAAAGCAAGTGTTATGCATTGCCATGGGAAAGTATGACCTACAGACATATATGGCCTTGCACCACCATAATTTTTTTATCAAGTAAAGAATTTTCTAACTAGAAACTATCTTACATGGAGACCAAGCATCTGGATCTAGTATGAATAAGTAAGTAGCTCAGTCTGTCTTGATAGCATCATTTCTTTATAATACCGTTGATCAAATGTGTATGGCAGTGCTTTGACTTACTGCACATACAGTATAATTTATTGCACTATTTTTTTGTGCAGTATTCATGCATGGAATATTTGGTACACTGTATTAGGTATGTCTCCTTACATACTTTAGACTGATAGAACACAGTTTCCATGACTACATCCTGTATATTTGTGTGTATAATGACGATAAGTTTATGAGAATTTCAAAAGCCTCACCCATAGGGGTAATTACTAATGAAGCCACACCTACGCTTGTATTGGCATGTTTGAAACAACTCAGTCAAACCAAACTGCTACAGCATACAGGAGTGCTCTGCAGAGAAATTCTTTCATCATGTTTAGCCACTTTTCCTAATTATGTCTGTTAACTACCTGCTGAGCCACCTGACAAAGTACATGGTATTCACACTGTTCTATTTGAACCACCAGCAATCCTAACAGGCTAGCTGTAGTATGGTGACCCAGATGTAAATGAAATATGCAGTCTATGCGTTTCAATTCCACATTTTGACAGTGTGCTGAAGAGCAACCATTTGTATGGGCATGTGGTATGCAATTAGGGAATGTGGTCAACATCAAAGGTTACAAAGTGGATCTGCTCAATTTATAATTTATAAATAATTTAGGTACCATCAATTCTGCTAGAGTAGACCCTGACCTTATTGCACCTGTGTATTTGTCAATTGTTTGGTGTACTATCAAAATGAAGAGCTGAAAGAAAGCATGGGAACTTCAGTTACAGATGCTCCACAACAAGTCTTGCTAGCTAGCGCTCATTAACTAATTTTTAGCTAGCTATTGACTGTATGTACCTCTTAAAATACTGCTTGCTTTTAGGTAAGTGCTTTAGGGTAGTGCAAACTGTCGTTAGTTTTAGTTTTTTTTTGTCCCACAAAACAGCCAACAAAAGTATAGTTTGCTATGCTGCTGGTGCTGGTTAAAATATTCATATTTTTCAACTAACACCCCCCCCCCCCCTCCCCTTTCCAGCATGCAAATCATCTGAAATGCTGTTGTAGGGGTCAAATTAATTGGGAAAATACAGTTTTTAATGTGTAGTGAATGATTGATGCATATCTCAGCAACTATGGGTCCTATCGCCATACTCTTTTTAGTATTATTGACAGAAGCTAGGTGAGTACTCACTGAGAAAGCTTGTATATAAAGGCCTCAAGCATGAGATAGAGCTCATGGACCTCAAGCCACTACCTACAATTTTCTCGACAAAAAGGTCAATGCTGCACTCTGACTTTCCAAGGATTTCTTACTGTATTCGTGAAGGACTGATGGAAGCTTTTTTGTGATTGTCCTTTAGAGACTGGAGAGATGACCTCTTAACCTGGGACTTGTAGGTCCAGTAGCTCTCAAATCTAGGCCTAACTAGCTGCCATTCTGTTGTGATAGATAATTCCTGGTGATATTATATGACCTGTCACACCATTTTGACTACTACACTTTTGTGTGTACAAAGAAAGTTCAGGATAGATCTTGCTGGAAGACAGGTCTTCATTCACTGGTTCAGTATACTGCTCCCTTGAGAAAAATATATAGTGAACTTGCCTCAACCTCCGACTGTAACTGTAACATTTTGTGGTTGGGCCATAGCGCATCCTTCCCACTCTTAGTGGAATTTATCCTACCTTGTGCAGCTGCTTGCAAAAAATAGTGAACATTCAAAGGCTCACTGTTCCTGTGCTATACCTGTACCATTGTCTGTGAATCAATATCTGTGTCACTGTCTCACCAATGGGGTGACTTCATTTTCAGGTCGCAATCATAGTTAGCATACCTACTTACCTAATTAGCTTCACTGGTTTTAATAACTGCATACTTCTTTCATCTCTGTTAGATTGTTGAGTTAACAAAAAAGAGGCCAAAAAAGATGCCTTTGCTTCAGTTCATCCCTCTTTACAAACTAGCAGTTTACATCTGGCCTGCACAGGTAAATACAGTGTGCATACTTTGGACACAAGCTACAGTAGTGATTGTCTGGACATTTGGCAAATTTGCTACATTCCAAAGGCCTTCCTTCCCACGTCTGTACATATTGCAAGAGAGCAGAGGTAGCTCATGATACTTGCAGAAAGTCTCTGAGAAAGAGGCAAATTTGCCACGTGCCGTGACAACCCCCACCATCCAGACAGTGTCTGTGGTGCCTATAACAGATCTTGTATACCATACCAAGAATATGATCATGCAATTCTGACCTACATATTATGAATGTGAGGGTCGTGCTAACCTCGTACCCAGGCCTTCAACACCCAGATTTTATCTCACAACTGTGGAGAAAAATTGGGGAGCAAGGCCTTGACCAACAAGCACATGCTACTCTTCTTGGCTAAACAATTACAGTCCAATGATCCTTATTTTATTTCTCATGTTTGTGTTTGGATATCATCAGTTCTGCCATTCGTATTATATTCACTGATCTTGTAACTTATCTGGGATATTTGTTAATCTTGTTGTAGCTCCTGGAAGACTATCTAAGTGATTTCACCTTCCCTTCACAAGATAGCATTTGCACTTCGCCCTGGAGTGACCTAATCAAGGAGGTAGTAAAAAGGTACACTACATTGTGCACATAATACAAGCAGAAAAGGTATTTGAACTGTTAGTAATTTGCACAGGTTTCCAGGAGCAGCTAAACAAAATATGCTTCATGCATTCATTATGAAGGCAGCTGATCAATATAATAGACCATTTCGCTTCATCACTGACCTCCTACAACTTAACAATCCCAACCTCTTTTTAATTCAAGTTGATGAGTACAACCAGTTTTGTGTTGAAGACAAGCAGGCATTAGATGAATTTCAAGATGATCTTAGAAAGTTTATTTGCCAACATGCTCTGAAGCAAGAACTCCTGTCAAATCTTAGACTGTTGATGGTAAGTTATGTAATGGGGAACATGATTATATTTGATTACTACATTCAATTTTTCTCTCCAGAATCATATTTCCGAAAAGGAGAATGGCTTCCAGAAAATTATCCTGATGGCAGTGTATAAGGTAGAGTTTCGGTACAAAATACCCAACAAAATGTTAGAAATACATGAATAGGACAAAATACACTTATTCTCGTGTAGCTAGAATAATTATTCCTACAATTACACACTGCTATTTATTCAATAAGTTGAAGCCTATAATTAAGTGTCTTATCTTTCCCAAGAGGAATATAGTATCCCCAAGGTTTTAAAATCAGGCCAATATATTATACAAGATTGGCTGACATATTGTCTGCCGTTGTTTGTACAACATTCACATGACTTCCACGTGTCAATTGAGTGACAGTGTAACCCTAAATGGTAGAGGCCTGTGCATCTAGGAATTCTAGACGTTATTCTATTCCTCTGTTAAACTCTAGCTAAAGGTTCAAACACAAACGTTTATTACAGAGATGTTGCTGTAGCAATACACATTCATACTCTATCCATTTATTGGCCATTCTGTTTAGCACACCATGTATTGTTATCACACTGTTAGATTTTATCAACAAATCGATGGTGTTTGTATATGCCTAAATTTTTTCTTTATGCACACTGCAAAGTGGAGTCAGTTTAGCATTACTAGTGAGTCAATGCATAGAGCAGTTGCGAGTTCATCAGTGCATCACGTGACAGTCATGTACAGCATGTATGCCTGCCTTGATACGGAGGAAAATGTTGAGATTATATAAGCCATAATATTTTGTGTTTCGTTCATAGGAGATTATTCCAGAAAACAAGGAGTTACAAGAGACACAACTAAGACCAAGTTCTATGAACTATGCAATTGATAGCATGGCTACTGAGCTAAAGAAGGGTTTCACGTGGGTGGAAAGACAGCCGACTCCTAAGCAAGATTTTTGTCTCAAATTTATAACTTCATGCACAGCAAAAGTCCAGGTATCAAACATGTCCTTTGATTGGGTCAACAGGTATTCATCTGTACTGAAGCAGATTGGTAGTATTTTTTGCAGATATGGAAATGCTGGCATTCCAAAAGAAGCTAAACACAACCCTAACCAGCATGTGAAACAATACTTTGAGTGGATTGAAAATCTGCATGGTATATTATCACACTGGAAAGCAAAATTTGAATGTGAATGCGTAAATTATGATGAAATCTGTTGCTATCATCATAATTTCCCCCAGTTACATATCCTTGCTGAAGATGTCGCTGCCTCACACTTGGAACTTTCCATTGACTATGTAATTGAAGTACGATACAGTTTTCTCCAAAATTTTGAAAATTTGAACCTATTGCTACTGAAGTATATTCCTGGTGATCGAAAGGCAAGATGGTAAGTGGTACCACTGACGCAGTTTAATACTTTAATGATTCAATATCCTGTGTTTTATTCCATAGGTGTTCCTTAATCTCGATCCTCACTGCATATGGTATTGAAATTCCTCATAATCTCTATACACAACTAAATTTCCATGTTCTCTTTCCTGATGAAAGTCCAGAAAAAGCTGAAAACATAAATGTTACAAAAAACATCCCATCTGCTACAACACAGGGTGACTTTCGTCCATACAATGAAGCCATTTGCCTTCAACTGTCTAGTCATGTGAGCCTTGGGGAGCTTATTTTATTAGTGCAGGACCTCGATACATTCTTGGCCATGATAAAGGATCATATGGACTTTCTTGTTTATTTTCATTTGCATCCAAGTGAAATTGTGAATGTTTACCTAAAGCATTCACTTGATAAAGTTATGCCATCAGATGTGATTATTGATGAACATATAACAACAGAGCATGTACTATTTTCCATTTCACATCTAGAAAGGGCCTTAAAAAATACGCAGTTGCTATTGGAGAATATAATAGAAGGAACAGCAACATACAGGGACATAATAGCTGAAGGGTGTTTAAAGCTGGAGGAACTGGATGTAGAAACAGAATTCAATCAAATATTAAAGTGTCCAATGATTGGTTCAGATGGTATTTCAGAACTTCCTGGAATGAAGAGTTTATTTCGACTATTCCAATTTGGTGCTCACATCTTTACTATTGAAAGAGTCTGCCAACAGTATGACCTTGAGTTTTGCTTGAATGATCCTCAGCTCACAGAAATGATTGAATTAGCGAAAAAGTTGGAAAGTGAAGAGCAAAAAGATAAACTCACACCTGCTGATGCAGAGCCATTATGGAAGAATGTCCATGAGACTCTCTGCTTAAAGGAAGATGCAAGTCCAACTACTCTTGAAATATTTCATAAGGTTGCAGAAAGTGCTGAATTTTTTCAATTTATTAAGGAGAAACAGTTCGTAGGTCCAAATGGAGAAAAACGATTTCGTCAGCAGTTTGAACTCATTACTGCCCAATTGCAACATGAAGAATACCGTGAGATTGTGCTCAACCATTTGTTTGCTGCATATAAATTCATTACTCCATTCCTGACTATGAGCCACACGTTTAGCTCCTTAATGTCTGCTATAGCAGTACTAAAGTTGCCAAAAGGACTTCCGCAGCTTGAGACAGTGAAGAGTAATATACATCTTATTCGAATCTGGTTCTCCCATGCTGAAGATATATATGAAAATATATCTTGTGAGTTGGATAATATTTGGAAAAGTGGAAGTTTCCATATAACTACTTCTTCTACTTCTAAAAACAGATCTCTCAAAATGTGGCTAGAATACGAAAATTGTCTGCCAAGCCCAACAGTATTAGTTAATCATGAGAGTGACCCTAAGGGGCAGGAAGAGTCTGTCACAGAAAAAATGACAAGTGGAAAGATTGAAAGCTTTGTACATAGACTTGGTTTTCTAGATGATAAAATAGATGAAAAAAGAGTCCAGTCCTTCCTTCACCTCAAGGAGGTATGATATCAATCCTCTATTATATGTACATGTACTTCTTATTTCATTAGGACTAAGTATTATTGCTTTGGTTTGCAGGTTGCGGACAGGCTACTTCATTTGTTTGGAAATCTAAGAGAATTAGGTCACCCAGACTATTCACAAGAAGTATTCACATGTAAAATGGAGTGTTCAACTTCTCAACTGACCGCAGATACTAAGGTTAGCAGTTGCAGTTTATATAGTACTATGCAGTTTACATCAACAGTTTTTTCCAGGTTTCTACAGCACAAAAGAAATTGAAGGACTGGATTGAAAACATTGAACATTTACACAACAGCTATAAATGGCTACACTTCTTCAGATTACCTAAACTGATGATACTCCATGAGTTGCTAAGCACTAAAAATCCTTCTGCACCCAAAATTGCAAGCGAAATTGGATTCCTTTTCAACAGGAATGCGTATGCAAAAGTTGTACAAGCAGTCAAGGTTTGTGAATGTGTTTGGATTTCCTCCAAGTAATACTATTACTTGTATAATATCATGTTTTTGTTATGCAGCAAGCTACTGAAGTATTTCAGAAAGGTCAAGTTTCTGCAATGACTTCGGTTGGATCATTTTTTAATCAGCTTTTTAGTCAACAAGGAGAACTCGAACTAACAGATTGCTCATTGCCAATACGCTACATCAATGCTTCAGTTCAATTACATGACAAGATATCAATCCTTCATAGTGTGCCTGGCTACTCCCCAAGTCAACTCTTAAGGTTCATTTTGGGACTCTATGGTGGCCCACCTGGAGCATTTGAAGTTTTACACTGCAAGTCAGGTATTGCAGAGCAAGACCTTAGGCTATTCATGAAGAGGGTAATCCAGCATCCACGTCAATACCTCATTTTGGAGATTAACAGACTACCATACCAGCTGCAAGAGGTGAATAATAGTGGTTTACTGGTGTAGCATATATTTTATCATTGTATATTATGCAGGTCCTGCTTCAGCTGTACTTGGAATTGAGACACAAGATTGAAAGTAACATGCATTTAGACTTGCACATTGTTGAAACGGCCCCTTCTGTATTTCGAGAAATCCCATGGCTTAAGATTATAGAGTACAAGGTACAATACCAAAAAATACATGATTACTCAGTATATTTATTTGATTCTTTCCTGGCTATAGGAAGAACCACCTCTTGATCTTGCTAAAGCTAAGGAAGTGTGTAGAAACACTGGGCTGAATTCATGTAGTGATTTATCTTGCATAGAGCTGATATACGGCCATCCAGGTGAGAGAAATGAAAGATTTTTCACTAATATTGTAAAATTAATGTAACTTAAACCCTCCAGGAAGTGGTAAAACACACTACATCAAAAAAGAGATGGCAAGAATTCCCGAAGCTTACCATATCACAATTGCAGTAAATGAAGCCTTTAATTGTCTCAGTGCTATAGAAAAGTTACGATCACTTCAGATTGATGGAAACAAGTGTGCTGTATTTTTCAATTTCACCATGCTCCCTCCAACGGTGGGTGCCTTATACATTACTACTGCACTTTATTGCCTTAAAATTGCATAGTAAAAGCCTCAAATCAGTGTATAAACAGTTGGTATGGTCTAATTGACATGTTCATATAATTATGCTGGTATATTCCTTTTAGGAATCTGCTCATGTAAAGGAGAAAGAGCACTACTCAGAGTTGATGCACGAAATTGGATGGTTTTTCTTTGATCTATTGTTTCTCTGCTATGTGGAAGACCTAGCTACTGGAAAGTCCTTTCAGCTTCCTGGTGGCTTGTCATTGGCATTATATATTGAGGTAGAACAAAGATAGGAAAATTTTGTATTTCCACTACAATTGCAGTAATTTAGTTAGGATGATAGGTGGACTGTATAATTCTCACTATATCATAGCTGAGTGTAAGGTCATTCCTCTGCATAGTAGAATGCTTGATTCAACTATTCAAAAACACTCCACAGGTTCCTTCCAGATCTAGTATGACTCCAGACAAAGATCTGGAGTGTTTTAAAGAAGAAGTTCCAGCTTTAGGTCTCCTTGGTAACCCATGTTATATTGATCCACATTGTCCATACACGGTTGATGATGATGTTCAACTGGTATGTACATATTTGAGGGCATATGACTCTGGGAATATTAACATGTTATATTATGAGGAAGAAGATGATGCAAATGATGATGAGGAAGAAAGTGATGCACACAAGGAAGAAGGTGATCCATTTATGATGATAAGAAAAACTTTTTGGATCCACATACTGTAATGCTTATGCTCTACATACTGATGTGACGTTATTAGCCTGGTTCCCAGGATCCCACCCCAAACGTAAGGGGGATCATGGGAATGAGGCTACAATATTATGGCCTTGAAGCCAAATTATGATAATTGTGTAAGGCATAACAGAATTATCAAGCCTCACAGTGACAACATTCAGTGTTGCGAAGCACTATTACATTCTGACAAATCTTCCAAGGCTCTCCAGTAAAGATACATAATTTACTTATCGAGGGTGACCACACTAGTGATACTTAATTACCTTGACCACACTACCAAATGCGTCGTAATTACAGCAGATGAGCAGAGGTGTGTATGTAAATGAATCATAACCTGGGTGTGGCTAAAATTATCTACATGCACAGAGCCATAGTGTCAGAGAGGCTTAGTGTGCTTCTGGTAAGTGTGCTTTCTCACGTACCTGAGGATGAGCCACGCCTCTCCAGTTCTCAGAACTGAGTGTGCTATGGATTTTAGAGTAGCTAAGCTTTAAGACAAGTTCTTACAGGATTCCAAGCAGCCATTATCAGTGATATCATACTTTACTTGCCACCTTAAGCATGGGCATAGGAGCTGCACTGGCTGAACCACTTTTTTCCCATGAGACACACCCACACAGTTTATAACATATGCACATGCACATCGCAATATGCTCACAAGTATAGTTCTGGAGCACAATAACTAGTACGACGGCTTGTTGTCATTCTGTTTTCTGAAAAAATCACACCAACCTGAGAATTTAACTTGTTTTTTGGGGGAAAATATGATAACAGAGTGCTTCCTGACTGATGGAAAATATGAGATAAATTTTTTCCACACTACATGCAGAGAATATTTATCAGCTGCTTCACAGCCTCTATGGCTAGATCACTCTTTCAAAGCTTCCTAAGCCCCTATTAAATGAATTAATAATACATTAAAGATACTGCACCACATCCACAGATCCCCATCTCATCAAGTTCAGTAAGCAACCCAGGTTGTCTGATGAGGAATGCCATGGACTTCTACAAAAATATATGCCCTGTCATATCAAGGGGAGCAAGATCATGCAGAAACTTTTTATTCAGTAAGTAATTTATCAGTGTCTCTTCACAAGCTTAAATTATGATTATCTCTCCCACACAAAACAAGCTATATGAATCGGCGTTGTGTATTTCTGGATAATCTTCCAGCATTCAACTATAACACTGGCAGAGGTGAGTATATTAAGGTAAATGGGAAAACACAGAGAACAGACACATATGAACTGGGATCCACTCTAATGGAGACAATGCTTAAAGAAGTGTCTGATTTCTGTGATCCTGATATCAAAGAGAGTTGGTCACAGAGACCTCACCAACAAGTGAGTGCAGTGAAGAAACAACTGCAGCTAATACTTATATAATATAAATGCCATATATCCCCCCCCCCCCCCCTCTCCCCCCAATCAATTACTATAGCTCATTTATGATTTCAAAGATTGTGGTGGGAGTCTTGGCTTAATCTCACTGATGGCTGATGAAATACCTAAAACAGACAAAACAAAGTTTATCAAAATTGGAGTAGAAATTCCATCTATGGCGTAAGTTTTTTTATTTGTAGTGTCTATATCAGATTAGCATTTACATAGCTGTAAATTTCTTTCAAGGAAACTTTATTCCAGGGAGTTACTTGATGGCTATCTCTCACGGGCACTAAATGTTCCTCTAAAAAATGAACATATCTCTCTAGTGGATGAACGACATTATGTACTTACTCTGGATTACACTTTAAAAATGCTCAACATCCATGAACGATATAAATGTGGAATTCCTGTAATCATTGAAGGAGAAACAGGTGTTGGAAAGACTGCTCTCATTGAAATGCTGTCTCAGCTTTGGAATAGCTCCTGGCTGTCACAATGGGATAGAGAAAAAAGTCATATATTACTTTTAATGGAGAAAAGGTTAGAAGGTGAGTGAATTATTATTGCATAATTTTATTTAGTATCTCAGACTCCTTTAAATTTTATGCTTCAGACCTACCAATAGAAGCTGTTGATGACTCGAAACGAGATGTATGTCTTGATACTGTATACAAACTAAATGCTAGTGAGGAAGTTTCTGAAGAAATGCTGCACATCATTGCACAGCTCCCAGATGCATCAAGCAGTGGCCACTTTTATACTGTTCTAAATGAGTCCCTTATGAAGATGGAAAGAAATATAATGTTGGCCTTGTTAGATGTAGACAGTGAAGCCCTTACTATTGCATTTGAAGCTATTCATAAAGAAAATTGCTCACCCAAGGTACATATTAGTGTACTTAGACCTAGTCATGAATAATATCCTTTGAAGTATGCCTGCCTAATGAGGTATCTAAATCTGATAGATACCTCATCTTTATTCATGAGGTATCTAAACGCCCGTTTAGATACCTCATCTTTATTCATGACATTAGTGGCTGCCTATATCACAACTGAAGCGCTCAGCATGGGGCAGGTTGCTGCTTCCTTCAAAGGGTTAGCAGCGGTCACTTATAGAGGCGCTGTTATCATAACACTAGGTCTAAATCGGTTAGACACCTCTGTGTCGGTGTCTAACCTATATTTAGACCTAGTCATGAATAATATCCTTTGAAGTATGCCTGCCTAATGAGGTATCTAAATCTGATAGATACCAGCTGGCAGGTATCTAAACGCCGTTTAGATACCTCATCTTTATTCATGACATTAGTGGCTGCCTATCACAACTGAAGCGCTCAGCATGGGGCATATGGAAAAGCTGGAAATGGAAAACATGGAAATGGAAACTGGATAATGGAAAATGGAAAATGGAAAGCGGATACGTCCGCTCGTGAAAGTTACAGTGAAATAATGGCTTGCGCATGTGACTTTTTACTGTTACTGCCGTCTGCTGTTATCTAAGTTTTGAGTTAGATTCTACTGTACTCCATGCCAGTCCTGCTTCATTTGTACTGCATACTCAGCTGCGTATACTTGTATATATAACCTGTGTATGCAGGTGGATGATAAAAGGACTCCTACAACCTTCTTTTGACGATAAAAGGAGGTTGGCTAAACTGGTATAAATGCTGGATGGGTGGGGAGAGTTGGCATGCCATCAAAAAGCTTTTTAACCCACCATTCCTGATTCTCAAGGTCAGGCATCCAGCAGTAACTGGGGTTTATTGTATAGTAAGGGATAGTAGGAGTGGTTGTAGTAATGATTTCAAATGACTTCCTGTTGTGCATTGCCGACCGGCGCCGCCCGCCCATGGCTGTATTACGTCAGATTGCAATGATATGATAGTGATGTAATCCATATTATAGCGACTACGCTCATAGTCGCTCACGTTATTGATATATGATATAATAGTGATGTAATCCATATTATAGCGACTATGCTCAGAGTCGCTCACGTTATTTTTATTTTCTCCCACGAGGGTACAACAAGGTCACGTGTGTCACTGTGTTCGGTCCTACAGCTATTACTGTTTAGCTAATTCTGTGTATTAACCGTGTAACTTTGTATTTCTAGTTTCCAGTTTCCACTTTCCATTTTCCACTTTCCATTTTCCATTTCCAGTTTCCATTTCCATGTTTTCCATTTCCAGCTTTTCCATATGCCCCTCGCAGGTTGCTGCTTCCTTCAAAGGGTTAGCAACGGTCACTTATAGTGGCGCTGTTATCATAACACTAGGTTTAAATCGGTTAGACACCTCTGTGTCGGTATTTCAGTCAATAGATACCTCGCTTCCCTCGGTATCTATTTTCCTGAGATACCTCCACCTCGGTGTCTAACCTATATTTATACATAAAGTTGGCACTGACAAAAAAAATCTAAACTCTGTTATCCATCTAGTCTACAGCGCATCTAATGCATATTCTCTTTAGAAGCAAACTGAAGAATTCCTTCCACAAACTCAACGTTCATGCTGGTATGTACTGATAGCTTGCTTTTAGCTACTGAATTGTATAGTGAAATGTGAATGGGTCCTTCATATCTAGCACTACTACCGAAAGACATTGAAAACTTCTTTAAAGACATCTTTAAACAAGCACATGGTCTTAAAGAAGCATATGATGCTTGTGAACCAACCAAAAGACTAAGCTTTCAAATTCCTTTTGTTACGGTAAGCTTCTATAATTATTGTTATGCCCATTCTTTTACTGACAATAAGAATTTATATTGCAGGCTTATCTAGATGAAATCAATACAGCTTCCTGTTTGGGACTGTTCAAAGAGATTATTGTTGATAGAACAATTGATGGAAATGTGAGTTTAAATGGCATACTTTTATTCCTTTCAATATAGTACCCTTCTATAATTAAGATAGTACAGCTTGTGACTGCTATGGTACACTTATACACACACCTTCCCTTTATATAGCCAATTCCACAGAATGTGTTCATTGTTGCATCATGTAATCCTCATAGAGGAGATATTCTAGCAGCTATTAGTGAACAAGACCAAAAAATTTGGCTAAAAGGAACTTATTATGTCAGAAGATTACATCCCACATTAGAGTTTTTTACATGGGATTATGGGTCATTGAATAAGCATCAAGAACGAGAATATGTAAATACAAAGATGGAAATGCTCAACCAAAGAATGTCTTGTGAAAATGTAGAAAGTCTTACCAATCTCATTGTTGAGAGCCAACAAAAAATGCGTGAATATGCATCAGACCAGCTTCAGGAATCAAATGTGGAGGGAGATGTTGCAAAACTATGTACAAAGAGCTGTGTCAGCCAGAGAGATATTCAGAGGGTATTTACCTTCTATCAATGGTTGATGAAACTATATACCAAATTTAATCCACATAATGAACTACCTGAAAAATATCATCGTCGTGCAGTGATGGTATCACTTGGTGTAGGATACTTTATGAGACTTGATACAAAATACCGCAATAGATATCAACAATACCTAGACCATTTTGACAGACTTGCAGGAGAAATTACTTTTTCTGAGGCATTGAAAGATGAGCTAGAGTGGTTTATTGAACAGGTTAAACTCCCAGCAAGTATAGCCAAGACAAGAGCACTGCAGGAGAATGTTTTTGCTACCATCGCATGTGCTGTAACTCATACTCCCTTAATTATTGTAGGTGATCCAGGATCTTCAAAAACACTTTCTTTTAATGTTGTGATCGCTAATCTTAAAGGAAAAGAATCCAGAATGGAAGTTTTCCGTTGTACAGACGTCTTTAAATCACTTGATCCTCATTTCTACCAATGTTCTCGACGAACCACTTCAAATGAAGTGGGAGAAGTCTTCACAAGAGCTATTAATCGCCAACACAGTCTTGCAAATGTCCCCTTGCCTGTTTACTGTGTTGTATTCATGGATGAAGCTGGTCTTCCAGAAGATAAATTGGAATCACTCAAAATATTGCATTATCATCTGGATAGACAGGAAGTTTCCTTTGTAGCTATCAGTAACTATGTTCTAGATGCTGCGAAAACTAACCGAGCAGTTAGCCTCTTTAGGCCTAAAGCAACTGATCAAGAATTATTTGAGCTTGCCAAAGTAAGTATTGTATCGGCAGGAAAGAGACAAGATATTCAAGAAAAACAAGTTAGAGGTCTGTGTTATTCATTTAATGATGTACTTGCCAGAGAAGAGTTTTGTAAGTACTATGGGTTGCGAGATTTTATCCATTTTGTTACCTACTTGCGTCACAAGTACCAGCAGTTCTTAGATCCTCAAGTTGTACTTGAAGCTTTGGAAAGAAATTTCAATGGTAGTAAGAAAGAGTTATTCAAAAAACTCTGTGGGGTTTTCTTCAGCAAGGTAATAATTTGAATTAGTCATAGTTTCATGTAATGTTGTCATCATTATCTTGATCGTTTTTAATAGATTGGGATTGCTGAACATATGCTAAAGTATCGGAGCATTATTGACATCTTAAAGGACAGCTTAGCAGATCATACCAGGACAGAGGGAGATGATATTCACAACAGCATTCAAAATGAAGTTCGCTACAAGCTTATTATTGACCCAAGTGAAGATGACTCCCTAGTGAGACTCCTATTTAGCTATGGAGTTTTACAAAGAGAAACAACACGACTCTACATTTGCAGTGATTTCCCAGCAGACAGTCAGTTGAGGGTAAGCAAACATTCAATCTCTCTTTAATATTCAATAGTATCAGGTTTAGCTGTAGCCACACCAAATACAGTAACAGCATATACTTTTAATGCATGTGCATAAACATGTATTTTATAGCAAAGTCGTGGGGAATTATTACACTGCTCTAAAAACAGTAAAAAATGGCATTTTATTAACTAGATCATGCCAAATATTTTTTTTGTGCAGGTTCGTACTATTGCACAAATCCGACATTCAGTTGCAATGGGCCATACCATTCTGATGTGTCAGACAGATGAAATACATGAGAGTTTTTATGACCTCTTTAATCAGCGGTTTCGTAGCATTGAAGACCCCAAACATGGCACCCGCTACTACACCAATATTGCAATAGGTGCTCATTCCAAGCCATGCCCAGTAGACCCTAATTTCCAATGTGTGGTAGTCATTAAGGAGTCCGAAGTCGAGCACACTCCTCCACCCTTCCTAAATCGTTTTGAGAAATACTATCTTACACACAGAAATTTGCTAGAAACTGTGCTTAGTAACATGCCACCATGTCTCAGGATACTACTACAAACAGCATATAGCAAGGTCAGTGTAACAACTATTTTGTCAGGGAATTCACATACATTTTCAATGGAGAAGCCATAGATGTGTAAAAGTAATCTTTTTAATATTGAGGGGCAACCTCACTGCCAAGTGTAAGTACGATGGGCAAGTGGACTGTGTATCGAAAGTTCTACGAGTGAGCAGAAATAGGAATGTACTGAATCACAACCTGGGTATGGTGAGATGCAGATACTTTCATAAGCCAGCCAAAAAAAAAACTAACCTGGAACCATCCATAGCCATGCTGCTGGAGAAGCTATGAAAAAGTGACTGGTCTTCTTATCAATATCAACGCATTTTCAAGGATCAGCAATGGCTGCTATGGGAGAGGGGAGAGATGGGCTGAGCTTGTGCTCATTCTCGATCGTGATCTCTGTTTGTAGTGCCCATATCTCTACTTGTTCAGAGGCTACACAAACTCTACTAACCTATGATAAACCTTACTCGGTAAAACTGTATGATACACTTGTCCAAATCTCCACATGATATTTTGTGGGTCACAAGCTCTCCATGTAACTGCCGAAGACACCATTTTGAACATGTACCTTGCCCACCAAGGAGAGGGGCCCACACAGATACCTTTATTATTTTATTTTGGCCATAACTCCTCATAGAAACTAAAAGTGTAGTACACTTTCGTTTTCTTTTTTCTTTTTTTTTTGGGGGGGGGGGGGGGGCATTTTTATGGGCCCCCTTCCCCAGCCACATGGCATCTCTGGCAGGTACATGGATGCTGTCTTTAAACCAAGGATGCTGTCTTTAAACCAAGTCTACAACACAGTTTTGACCAAAGAAGGCTTCTACAGCTGTCAGTTAGAAGCGTTTTTGTAATCTCCGTATTAGTAGAGAAACAGCACATAATACAGCTAATCTCTCCACTCTCCCGTAGCAACCATGGTTTATCCTTGAAAATTTGTTACGTATAGAGACAATGATCTGCCAAAGACCAGTCACTTTTTCGTAGCTTCTCCAGCAGCATTGTTATGAATGGTTCCGGGTTGGTTTTATTTCGCTCGTGACCCACCCAAGTCAAGATTCAAATACAACCACTTCTACTCGCCCGCTATACTTTACACGTGGCAGTGCAGTTACCCTCGATACAATAAATCTATTTTCCCATGGATGCTGTGAAATATCACAAACCTTTTATTGTCACACATCCTTCACATGAGTTACAATATCATTGCCATATATCATTTGGATGCCGGGTAATACTTATCATGATATTTTACGATATCTATGTGATGTGTTAACATACTTCAGTTCTAAAAGTATCTTTCACTGCTGCCTCAATTCTTATCGAGCAGCTGTTAGCTAGCCAGCTCATTTTTACTAATCATTGATACAGGCTTTGGTGATCACTGACTGGAGCAAAGTGAGTTGTGTAGTTACCTTCAGTGAACAGGCAGCATAGATGCTATATTTTGCTTCTCCATCTCAATCTACCAGTTGTTGGTGTAGCCAAATAGCAGTAGCTACATTGATCCTGACTCCACTATTTGCTGAAGGGCCAGTTCATACTTTGCCGCTGGAACGTCTTGCTGTCAACCTTGTTTCTCTTCTTTAGCTATGTATAAATGATGTGTGTGCGCAAGTTAACGCAACTATGAGTAGAATTTATCAACCCAAAGTGGCAAAATTACAATGCCATACTATCCATATCTATACTGCAGGCTGAAGAATTTATATCAATTGCCACTACCAAGCCATCTAATCTATATGGCTACAAAGCAGAAACTCTGGATTCCTTAGTGCTTTCACTGCTGCCACCTGTTGGCCATACATATAGCCCCCTGCTTAGCCAAGAGAACTTTTCATTGGATTCAGAGGAGTCAGAAGATGTCCATGTATTCATACTTCAAACACTATTAGCCATGCTGCAGAGGAATGCGGGCTTTCATATACCTCAGGTATGCTTGCTTTGCATACTTGTGTATAACACCAACATAATATTTTCTTTTTCCCTTGTAGTATGAACAAGAAATTGTTAGATCAGATGCTGATTACATATTCCAAATGATCCTTTTGGATCCTGAGTTTAAAGAAATTATGCCTCAGATCCGTCATGAGAATGTAGCGGTATTGATTGATGATGCATTACATACTCTACATCATGGACCAAAACCCACAGATAAACACACACCATTTGAGATATACACTGATGCTTGCATGGTAATTGCAGTCTTGACACAATGGATTATAGGCTACCTCTGCAAGCATCTAATGCAGTTAATGACCCCTGAAGCTTTAACAGTTCACTGTAAAGATTTCCCAACTGTGTATATTCAGAACTATCTAAAATTTCAGGAGCATTTCAGTCTAAAAGAGCTTGTACACAGCTGTCTTGAGGACCTAATGAGGAATAAATGGTAAGTATGCAAATGTTGATCACTAACATAGGTCTCCATTTTAATAATAATAATTACTCTTGTACTTCATTTCTGCAGGGATAGCACTGTATGCCCAACAAAGCTCCTATGCTTTACTCGTTCATCTCCACTAATTCACCAACTTCCAGCTGAGTATCCTGGTATTCTTGCTGCTGAGTCTGGGAGTGAATACCTCGAGAAGTATATTTTAGCTAATTCAGCACAATTGATGATACACAAGGTATCTCTTGAAAATTCACAAGGCAGGCTTGAAAAATTGCTAACAAAGTTTGTTGACTCAGATTATACCCTATTGCTATTGATTGCAAACATGCAAGAAATCTCTCCCAGGATGGTAAATCATTTACGAATCATGATTGAAGAAGCAGAGAGCAAGATTAAGAATTGTAGCAAACTCTTTGTATGTCTTCTTCACTTTCCACCAGTAATGTTCTACCAATCATGTTATCCAACACTCTTTCTGCAAGGGTGGGGCCATCATTATCTTGACACCATGGCACGTGGTACCCTCACAAGAGCAGGTGTAAAGGCTATTGTTGATGTTAAAACATGGCTTTATCATTGCTGCTTCCCAGAGACTGTTCCCTCTGCTACTAATGATGACTACTTTGTTAAGGGTCTTCAAAACCTACTTGAAGATGCAATTCCCGTTATTGCTTCAAGAGTGGATTTTATTTCTCTGAATGAAAATGAAACATTTAGGCACTTGGATGCTTCTCAGGGAACAAGAATTCTTAAGGAGCTCCTTAATCAGAAGGGATTAGGCAGAATACTCTGCAGTAAGTTCCGTATTTACTGGACTCCCAAAGTAATGGTTGAACATATAAAAAGGGTATCAATGTTTATGTATGACCAGGAATCTACCCTAAATATTACTGATTCCACTCAGAGTATTGTTAGATCTTCATTTTTTGACTTTCTTATATATATGTTTATCAAAATGAATGAAGAGCTGTATATTAACATCATTCGTGATGAAAATTGTCCTGCGGTTGTAAATGAGCTCTTCGAAAAACTTCTTCAAGCACTTCAAGTTCCTGAACTAATGCAATTGAAAGTTCTAGCAGCTACCCTCAGACCTCAGTGTGACCCACAAAAAGTCAAGCATCATCCTAAGTTTCCATTCTTCAAATATATATGTGAAATGGTAGAGAAAGTAGTTGATGAGAGCAGAGAAGAAGTAAATCAAAAAATAAACATACAATCTGAAGAAAAGATAGATGTTCAGGAAGTGAATGGCTCACTTTTTCTGATGCAAAGAAGAAGTAGGCAGCAAGTGGAGGAGATATACAAAGATGTAGTAATCTCCAGATTGAAAGAAAATTTGAAAAAGGTTGGTACAATGTAATGTGTAATTTAACCATCTGTAGATCAGGTTTACTAATTTACATTCTCTGACAGGACTCAACGGGCTGTTTAGCTGTAGCACTTAATGCCATTGACAGTGACCACAAGGACGTCATTTGGAATTTTTATATCGATGACTTTGCCCATTACAAACTTCATCTGGAATCCAAGGTTTCTAAACTCACAAATGATATCCTAAAAGCATATATTGGTCATCTATATTGTAGTAGTGCACTAACCCGGATGGTATCACTGCATGTTCATCTCCAGCTACATCAGCTGGATCTTTCAAAGCTCACTGGGATATTGAGACCAATATCTAGGATAGAGAAAGAGATGGAATTTCTGCCATATATAACAGACCCTGCAAAACTGACTTCACTTGTGTCGCCTGAAGTCATTGGAAATTCAGTTTTGTGGTCCCCAACACTTGCAACATTCACTGTGGATATGTTATTCAAATCCCTTTCTTCTCCAGACGGTGAAGAACTCCATCAATGGTACAGAAGCTATAATGGCATTGTAAGTTTACCAGCTATCATGTACTTTGCATTACATCTGTAGATGTTTATTTGCTTGTTTGTATAGATGACCATACCTGCCATGAAAGAAGACATTCTGAGCAACCTCACTCCAGATATTGAAAAACAACTGAACATTATGCATGCTATGTACTTGGTAATGCAATGCTGCTGTGATTCAGCAAAAGGTTATCAAGTATTCAAGACTTTGCAAGAGCTGAAGGTATTGTGTTTGCCTAATTATCACAACTGAATGTTGATTGTAATATTATTTTTAATCTCTGTTACAGTTGTGTCCAAGACTATGCAATGAATTTCATGCTGGATTGATAATAATTCCACATTCTTCAAAAGAATGGCAGTTTTATATGGAGGGACTATTCGCATTCTTTTTTTCAAACTATCGGACTACTTTTAATGAAGAAGACTGTCGATTTTTTCTTGAGCTTGCTAATCAACAAGACAGCTTTTGCCTTCCTTCTGCTCATGTCAGGAGAGTGTCTAAAAGTGTAGCTGATGCCCTGCAAAGTTGTGCTTCCATGAGTATTTTCAAATTGTATCTTTCAAGGATTCTAGGTGAATCACAACATGAAATTTTACTCCGAGATCCTCAGGTTAGTTAATATATCACTCTATAACTATGACTAAAGAGACTTGTAGTGCATTTCTTTCTGACTACATACGTGCCTATAAACACAGAAGCGAGAAATGGTTATGAAAGTTCATGGCCCTAAAGTCCTTGAAGAGTCTGAACTGTTGCTTCACGATGCAAAGGTTAGATGAGTATCTTGTGTGGGTACGTAGGTACTCTATCATAAAATTTTAATAACAAGTTTACTGGCTATACAGGGCCATAGCAAGCTGTAATGGAGTGGTCTGGCCAGGGTGGCTGTATTCATAAATCCCCAAATGTAGTGTGGGAAAATTTCGAATCTACTGGTCAAGAGTAGCTCTCATAGTATCTCGTGTACCATACACCACCTTCTCCTGTCCAAATCTAAAGATCACACCGGCTGAGCTGGTGACACTGTCTTGAACAATGCCAGCATGTACTATATTATCCATGATATCAGTAACTGGTGCATGCGTACGTAACACACAAAGTTCATAAGTTTCATTGATAATGCCTGAGAGCACAATACAAAGTATACGTATAAGTATGCGCTATGCTTTAAAAAGTTCATGGGAATAGTGGTCCAGCCAAGATCGGACAAGCTGGACTGCTTGCTACGGCCATGTACTATATAATGTATATCCTAGTGGGGAAGTTCTATATGTAGAAACCCCAAAATGTGGGTTCTAAGTCAGTGATTTAGAACGCCTCCTGGACCCAATCAGATTGTAGTAGTTTATATCAATGTATTCTAAATAATAATTGTGGTCACGATGAACTACTTTTATTTATTATACAGAGGCGTCAACTTGTTGGCAGTGTGCTAACAGTGACCAAGGATCTTGGATTCCCTGGTCCCTATATTCCCACATTCTATCAACTTGAAGAAAATTTGCACATATGTACTTGTGAAGGATTTCAAGTTAGCGTGACATAAACTTGTTTGTGAAATACCGACCCATTATGACCTTGGTACTCTTGTCTACTACAGCTTACAGTAATGCAGCAGCCCTTGGCACATTTGTACTTCATGACAGTTCTAGAGCATCTTCAAAGTAGGAGACACCTTCCCAATCACTTGGTCAGACTTGCAGGAAGAATTTCAATGGTACACAAACTTATATAAGACTAACTGATAAAGTTACAAAAAAAACATTGAGGGACCATGTAGGGATGGAATCCCAAAAAGAGCAACCAAACAAGGTAGAAACGACACCACAATACTTTTACGGATTGCCATCCCTACATCTTTCGCCATTTTCCAACCACACATACACCACAACCCCCCTACATAACACACCCATATCCACAGCCAATAAATGATTGGAGCACCTCGTAATATTATCTTACACTATAACTTTTGTAGTAACATGAACGTAGTCACTGTTCACCCCATATCCTCGCAAACAATCCACACCATGTTGAGCGACAATATCTAAATGGCATCTGCTCACAATGCAGACCTTTGTCTCCCTGATGCTATACACAGCTACATGTACATCCTACAGGACTCCAAACTGGGCAACACTAAAACATCCTGACTCCTCCCCCTACATGTACAATGCATTAACCCATTCATGATTAAGCATGCAGTTTTGAACAAATGCCACAGGATGTACACATCACAATTGTGTTGGACTAACATCCTGTCATGCCATGTAATAAGTACCACAAGGTAGCTATGGTTGGCAAAAGATGTAGGGACGGCAATCCGTAAGAGTATTGTGGTGTCGTTTCTACCTTGTTTGGTTGCTTTTTTGGGATTCCATCCCCACATGGTCCTTCGTGTTTTTTTTGTAACTTGTTGTTTCTGTTGTTTTTTTGGGGGGGGGAGAAACGTTCCATGCAGAGATGTGTTGTTATAAATCATGATTTAATAGCAGAGAATAGTATGTTCAGTAGTGATGTAAAGTTAGTTTTCGAAGCCAACCGACAACAGCAAAACAGATAGCAACGCTAAGAGTTTTGTTACTGATGAAAACACTCAAGAACAACAGATAGCTATGGCTCATAAAAGCTTATGACTAGCTACATGTAAAGCAGCTCAGACATTTTAACATGCCATTTTGTACACATTTAATGCAGCAGCCATTTTTTGGGGGGGCCATCCCTACATATGGAGTACTACCGTACTCCATGATATTATTTATGTGTATATATCTCTATTTGTCATGTAATCACAGCTCCTTAAAGAAGATTCTACTTCAGATGTTGAAAAGGTATTGCTTTTCATTGAAAAGCAAGCAGTTGTCCAAGTTCTCATTCAACAGTTGGCCATGTTTTTTGACCCTAAAAATCCTAAAAAAGTGCAGGATGTAAGTTCTTATGCATGTACGTATAACCATTTTAGAAGTGCTGTGAATACTGCATTTCTTCTATATAGCTATTCAATGCTCGGCTGATTCAAGGGGTTACTCCATTATTGAGTGACAAAACAATGGGTGGCAGTGCCACAGCCGTCAGTGGACATGGTCTTGTATTGGCACTTCACCTGCTTAAACAGCTAAATAGCCCAAGAGCATTTGCTCAAATGTTGCAAGATGATCGGAGCACACTTGTCATGAACTTCAGCTGCGTGAAACCATTGCAGCATCTCATCCAGGTAAATATTTATTTAGTATCTAGGGGGGGCTACTCTGAGCTGCCAACTGTAAGAATGGTAGGCGAGCAGACTGTGTGTTGTAAGTATTGCAGGCAAGCAGAGATATGAATGTAATGAATCACGATCTGGGTGTGATGAGATGGGTATTTTCACAAGGCAGTCTATTATGAGAGTAATAATTGATGTTTTGTTTTGTCAAATTATTTTTATTATTATATTTTTTTAGTGGTCACACACGTAGCCACAAGAAAATGGCCATCTCATGGCCCATTTGCACCTTGACTGAACATTTTTGGTCAGTTCTCCGAAGGATTTAACTTACCAGACAAATTTGGTCCAAGTGCTAGTGTGCAGATACTGGTTTTATAGTTTTCATATCTGCACACAATGTATAGATCTAGAGCGTGGCCGAGTCAATCACGACATCCTGACATGGCCATACTTTTGCCTACATAACTCCATTGTTGTCCAAAGACCATACGTAGTGCACAATAAGCACGTGCTTAGAGCAAAGCCATTGGATAAAAGGTTAATGAGTTATGTCGTGAGGCTCAACTTTACATGCGGTTTACTACAACAACGTGCTGAAAATTCGATTTCTACTCTCAGCAGCCACCTGGAGGAAAATCATTAGAAAACTAATGATTGGTAGGTATACTTAGAACACCAAATTCTGGTTCAAGGTACAAATTTTGTACCTTGAACCAGAATTTGGTGTTCTAAGTATACCAATAGGTATCATTCCCAGGTGCTCAGAAAAATCCGAGTTTTACCATGTGCCCTGGGAATGACGCTATAATTTATATACTCCAGAGTGCACTCTGCTGTGAGTTCCTAGAGCTGCAAGCATATTAGGGAGCCTATCAGTTGATTTTGATCGTGGATGATTGCATTGTGCATCTCTTTAATTACTTTTAGAGCAAACCAAAGAGTGAGGCCCACCTCTTTCCTTTCATTGGTCCAAAGAAGAAGTCTAGTGAGCTGGGTCGTTTTTATCAGCAAATTTACAGAAGCATGATCAACATTCACAACAGTGCAGGAAGTCAGGAATCTGTTGATGAACTAGTCAAGCTAGCTCAAGACAGGTATAACTAGCTGTACTTCACCTTGTTTTCAACATCATTACATATTTTATCTTTCTTGCAGTGAGCATAAACTGAAGTTCACTTCTACCACTAATAGTGTACTCTATATCAGCAAACGCAATGCTTTTAGGATGCTGGCGTGGCTTTGTGCTTACTACAGATTCTTTGTGGAAAAGGTGCTTACTTTTAATTTGCTACTTCTCAATCCAGATAAAATTACATGGTACTGCAAATAACAGTGTTTATTCAATATATCTCCAGGTGCAATCTAGAATCTTAGCAGATGTGATCAGTAATGAATTCAGAGGTGTTTTCGACACTGAATTTATTGGACTTCTACAGAGCTTTATTTTTCCACAATGTATGATTCAAGACCCAGAAATTCCTCCTGAGATGAATGAAAATGCACAAAGATTTTATATTACAGAAGATCTAGATATTGTACCATTACAACGGGAAGGCAATAAAAAAGATCCAATCTTCGAGCTCTTTAACCCCCCTACAAATTCAAAGCCAGGTAAACACAGAACTTTAATATCATATTTCCTCCTTTTAAAAAGACAGGTCTTAGGTATGTACATTATAATAATAGAATATGTTAGCTTTACTGTGCTGCACACATGTATCTATTTCTGTGGAGAAAATATGTAACCAGTGTTTTAATTCAGGGTAGAGTGAAACACTTCATACATAGAGCTAAATGATGGCTTTTATACACAACAGATCTTTCTGATGTTGAATTGTGCCATGCCATGGCTAATATGGTGGCAGTTGTACTTGCCTGCGAGCCCCGCTCCAACTACCTGTGGTATCATCTGTTTGCTGCGAATAGTCTTTCTGGGTCCTTTATGACAGGATTTATGGTCAGACTACCTACTTCATTTGTAGTATATTCATGCCCATGAGATTATTTGTATATTATCCGTAGTACAATGGAAAGATTTGTAAAGATCGTTTGTATGACTGTGGTGTAGAACTGTCCAGTGATGGCACATATGGCAGACCAGATTATCTATCACATGCTACCCGAGGTACCCTCAGCCTCCACTCACTCTACCTCATCGTATGGGCCAACTTCAGTGCCTTCAGCATGGCTCTACTGACTCAACCTGATGCTCATGAGAAGATTAGTGGGCCAGTAATTTCAAGCTGGCAGCCAATTCGACACTATTGTGTGATGCAAGTTCGTAGTGTGTGGCTTCACATGAACAACCATCTAAAACTCTCACTTGAGGAGCAGTCATTCTTCGTGATGCAATGCATGCAACGTGTCCTAGAGGTATTCACACAATACCACATTTTAGATTCTTGATAATTTGCATAACTCGTGACCTATATTCATCTGTGTTGTGCAGGTTAACCTCACTGATGCACAGACAACCGGAATATTTCAAACTCTTGAAGAGCTTGACAGTTATGAGAAAACATGGCATGAGCTCATCTTTACACAATCCTACACCAATCTTCATGAGAAGGTATACTGATTAGTTTGATACTTGCATTGCATAACATAATATTACACTCTTCTCAATAGTTTGCTGAATATTGTCAACTATGGGAAAATGTGCTGTTCAAGGACCTCAGGTAGTCTATTGTCTTGAAGAAGCAGACTGCCCTAAATTAACCAGTCAGATTTTCCAGTACAGTATCATGATGTCATCAGTATATATACTTATTATATTTGTTGTTATGTCTTAGGTTCCTAGAGACCCACTACCCTCACTTTCCTGAAATGGATGAGTTTTCCCAGGCAATGCTATCATCAATAGATATCGGTGATATAAATAATAAACTGTATGTACTTTCCAAGTTTGCTCTAGAATACCCTCGTCTGGAGGCTGCAGGAGCCCTGCTGCCAGATCTGCTGGACTTCTATCGATGGATTCATATTGAACTAGCCTATCGAATGACTCATAAATATGCAGAGAAGCATACAATTCAGGAAGTGATCAGTAAAGAAGATCAGGAATATAAAAAAATTACTACAGAGAAAGAGTATGTTGGATTTGAACCAGTTCAGCTTTACGAAAGAGTGAAAGGTACAAACAGTATGTTATATTTCATGTAAGGGATTATCGATTGCTAATGGTCATATTGCACCAGCCACATGATGGATGTCATTTCATGTCTCTCTAGCTGGCTATAACAAGTATGTTGAAGTGATTGGAAATTCTATTGGGTCTGGTGCCTGTGCCAATGTCAACAGAAAAGGGAAAATCTACAAAATTGAAGATGACACCAAGTTTCTGCATTTGCTTTCAGAACGAGGAGAGGAAAATGACTGGTTACACATTGTAATAGCTGATATTGTAAGAGCTAAGTTGTATTGGCATTTTTTGACGATATTAACAGGATTCAAATTTTACCTTCACTAGATTAACTGCCACAACCGATTCCTTGAGGATATTTTCAATGCCGTAGCAATGCCTGAGCACTCTGAACTCAGTGTTTTTTTCCCCGAAACCCTAAGGAGTCATGTCTTTCCTAATGAAGTAAATGAACATGTCATGATTGTTGGAAAAACCCAAAGGTAAATGTAATGCTCCAGTAGGACTCTCCACTATTATATTAAAGCTGATTGTGCTTACTCCAATGATCACACCATGTTTTTCCAGAACCCATGGTGTAGATGAACAGCTACATCTAATCCGCAGTCGATACCTACAATTTGGAGAGCGAACCCAGGATCCAAACGTAGTCTTTGACCTTCACCTTCTCCAAAAGGATGTAGTAAAAACTCACCTGGTAGGCAAACCTTTGATTGATGAACATGAAACTTTCCGAATACCATTCAAATTTAGAGCAGAGATATCCCCTACTGTGACATTGGGTGGAGCAGATCTTGATCTTTCTGTGATATCCGAACGCATAAAGGAGGACTCTGGTTTCAGAGTAAGTCTTAGTATATTCAGTGTAAACCAAGTATAACTACTGTCAATCAATTGTTTTCTCCCTAGATTGCGCTGAATAAGAAGCAAGTAAAAGCGTTAGAGTGTGAGTTCCATTCAGCTAACTTTGATGTCCTTAATGAGGTGGTGACAGGACTGAGGGTTGCAACAGAACACCTTACAAAGGTACATATGTAATTATAAATACGATCATGGCTTTAACACAGATAGCAATTTTGTGCTTTGTCCTACAGAGCATTAACTTGCCCAAAGAAGATATAGATGTCAAAAACCTCAGAGAAACTACATTACTGGCTTTTTTGAAATTTATCTTCAATAACAACCAGGAAGAAATGACCACCATACTGAAAGATGTTACGATCACAAAGTTAGTGTTGGTACTGTTGTTATCAAGCATAGCCACACTGCCAAGCATAGAATGAGCAGAGGTGCAGATGTAGTGCAGCCTAACTGCAAATGTTGGAAATTAACACAGTATCACTTGGTGCTGAAAAGGCTTAGTAAAAAGATTGGCCTTCATGTTGTCTAAGATATACTTTCTCACTAGCTGAGAATGGGCCATGGCTCCTGTAGCTGGAGAGACAAGATACTAAGTACGTTGGGGCTACAATAATATGTGGTAGCTAAACTCGCCCAGTCTTCTGAGTTGTAAGGTAACTTGAGAAACAGAGACCACTGCACAAACTATACTACTATACAGTACACTAACCCTATGCGTAATATAAACTTCCAATCCCTGAATCCTACTCATTCCAACATTTGCTGTAGAGACAGATGTTTATCAATGTACCATATATCTTTATACTTGGCAGTGTATAGTATGTATATACAACTCAAGCCCAATTATTAGTAAATGTTTTGCGTCCACAGTCTTTCTCCCTCCCAGATGGCCTGCTTGCTCTCCTTGAAACTACCCTACCTCTACTGCACTCTAGAATTGTTTGTGCTGTGGATTAGGGATGGAACGTTTGATTTTCATGACCTACCATTGCGCATGAAAAGGCACTTAGAACCAGCAGATGGAGAACACTTAAATAAGATACGTGATCACGTAGATTTCAGAGGTTAGCATAGAGGTGATTTCTATCTAAATTTGAAGCTTCTCAAACTTTCAAATTGATACTTCTTACAGATCCCAATGTACTTCTTCATGAACTTCAATCCCTTACTGATGTCCTAGTGCACTCAGAACCATATCTGAGAAAGACTAATGTTCTTGATAAAAATCTTAATGTAAGTCTACTAGTATTAATGATAACACAATATACACTTACTTTCTTGTTGCTGATGGCAGTACTAGGCTAGGCTATAAAATGTGAACTGCATTTATGTCATTATTTATCATATAATTATGCTGAGAGTGTGACTTACAGGAAGTGTATAGAGTTCTTGTTTTGGTAGATCATGACTAAGCCTAGTCTGGAGTACTCTAGCTATATACTTATATAATGACATTATATTCCATAATTCTCCATAATGTACTATAGTTCCAATCTTGCAATTGGCTAGCTAACAAAGTTTGCACTGAGTATAAGTATAATATGTTGGACTAAAGCTTTCTCTGATGACTGGAGAGGATCTACTAAGCAATTAGACTTGCTGTGTAAAGGTAAGCTAAATCCTCTTCAGTGAGGGATTTTATATAGTTATACTGATATTACCTCAGAGGATTGTCATTCTAACTAATGACTGGAAGAGTTTCTGAAGTATGTTTTATTCTTTACATAGAAATCCATTGTGGTGTTTCTGAGAGACCTTGATTTGTATGGACACAAAGAAAAGGAAAAACAACTTGCTCGACTCATCCCCAATTCAATTCAATGCCAACACTATGTAGCATTTCGAGTCGCACTGCGACGGTAAGTATAAACACAAATTTAATATCACATAGTACAATGTCATGTATTGTAATAATCTTTAGTGACTTCTGCTTTAATTTGCAGGCAAGTTGAACAAGTCAAGAGTTTAATATCAGCAAAGACTTGTGAGACAGCAGAGAACAAGCAGTGGGTAGACTTTGCCCATGACCTCTGGGCAGAGGAAAGGCTTAAGCACCTTAGGGATGTTGCATCACAATCTAATTACTATGATCATCCATTTGAATTCGACCCCAGTACTCAGTTATATGGCTTCCAAGATGGGATAGAAGAAGAGGAACCTCTTTTGTATATCCACAGTGATGAAGAGCAGCAAGGCTCCCAACCAAGTCAAGCGTCCTACCATGAAATACCACCTCAGTCTCTAGCTTGGGAAGAGCCACCCAAACCATCACCAAGTAAGATTTCACATCTATAATGTCACAATAGTCAACATACTGTATATTGTATACACATTGCCATATCCTAGGCCTTCCTGCAACTAAACTGCAGCTCTGTGAAGCAGCCAAGACACTCACCGTAGCAAATGTAACAGAATTCTTGAAGAACTGGAAACTGGACAAGTACACAAAGCTCTTTGCTGACAATCATGTTGATGGCCTACTCCTTCACAATCTTTCTGGGGATGACTTGAAAGACCTGGGAGTCATAAATGGCTTTGATCGCCGTAAAATTCTCACAAAATTTGAACAATATTTACAAATAATATAGAACCTATGAGACAATTCTACATTTTAGAATTTTAATGGCTTCGAATGGCTGAGTAATTATATTGTAAACTGGACAATGCAGTGAAGTACATTTTAGCTATACTGATAAAAGATTTTTGACAAGTTGTGTTTCTTAACATTTCGTTTGGTACCTTGAGTTATCAAATATTTTGGTGATATTATGTTATTGAAAATTTTGTTTTTAACCATAGCTATAGGAAAATTAATACAAAACACGAAACGTTCAAAAACTAAGCACACAACACCCATGTCATTGTAGTTGAAGGACTATAAAAATAAAAGTGCATGAACCAGTGAGATCTAGATCAGATCAACTATTGATACACAGTTAGAGAGAAATTAAACTCCAAAGATGCCACACTGCATCTTTGTTTAATTAATATTTACTTATCTAGTTGTGATATGTTATTGTCTCACAAGTTGTAGATACTTATAATTGTCAGCTGAAGGAAATTTTGACCTGCTCGTACTTTAATCTGCTTTTTCAGGTAAGATACATACTTTGAGCACTTCTCACACGGTGGCTGAGGAAACCACAATTACTATACACAATCCTTATTGTCTATTTGCTTAAATGGAAACTTCCAAACACATTGGTCCTGAAGTCCAGCTGAGATATCAGGTTTTCTGGAAATCCCATGCAGACATGACAGCCACTATTCGGAAGGAGACTATGAAGGAGCTGGATCACCATACGGCTGACCTTGCTCTATAATACAGAGGTTCACTTCAAACGTGAAGGTTACGTTGCTTGGAGAAGAGGGTTAGTAGGGAAGAAGAGATAGGTTGTCTGCAGTAACACATCTATAGACAAATACCCACTGGCAGTTACTGTCCATATGCATATGCATGGTAACAGTTAGTGCTGGATACTGGCATTCAGTACTTCAGCCTGGTAGATGCATCTGAGATTGTAGATGTCTAGTCCCATTCTCAAATTTTTTGCGGCTGTAATGAGAATGGTTGATGAGTCCCAAACTATCACACATGGTGGATGGTGAGTATGAGGTAGTACTATACACTGGGATTCATTATGTCGGATGATACATGAACATCTGAGACTGTAGATGATTAGCTCCATTCCCAACCTCCTGAGCTTTGCAATGAAAATGGTTGCCAGTTCCCAACTGCAGCGCCTGGGACACAGATCATGGATGGTGTTTATGCATGGCGCTGGATACTGGGATTGAGATCGTAGACTAGTCTCATTCCCAAATTTGAGTCTCTGATAAGGATGATTAATGAGCCCCAAGTTCAGGATCAGGCCTGGTGATTGTGGCAGGTTCCTCTGAGGGGTCTCTGTAAAAGCTGGACTTTGGACTGGACTTATGGACTGGACTAGGTCTAGATTTTGAGTAGTTCTAGGGTAGGCTATGAAGGAACTGGATCAAGGAATTTGACTGCACCCCACCACTGTGGTATCGAGGAGGCCGTGAAACTGAAGGCTATGACGTTCCACAATTGCATTCCGCACATGACAAAATTTTAGAATATTTTGGTAGACATGTACATAAATTAAAGCAGCAGTAGGTCAGTTTCATGGTCTAGGATCACCTGTAGCTATAGTGCTTGCTAAGAGTTTCTACGAGTTCATGAAGTTGCAAAATCTTACTACACCATGTTATTTGATACTGGTAAGCGGGTGCATGAAGGCTGAGTAGTTCCAGCCTATCAGTGCTTTTCTATTATAGTTTGTTATCTGGAATCTTGCAGTTTTGACATACGTTATGCCTATACTTGCTTATATGTATGAGCTATGAAGCTAGTATCAATACTGGACCAACCACTAGCATTCTTACCTACAAAAATAGTGGGGTGCATGCAGTCAATTTCCTTGAACAGCAGAGCCTGATAATAACAAGGTTGATATTTCATATCTAAAAACTATGGGGCGCCGTTTGTCTCAAAACTCTTGTTTTTGAACACGCCCTCCAAAACAGCGAATATCGATGAGTTGAAACAGCGAAATTCAGGTACATTTGATTGATGTTTAGTAAATACCGACTTGAATGGTCCAAAAAGTAATGAATTCTCAACATACTATCGATGTTTAGCAAACATGGATACCAGACTGATGTTGGCTACAGATTGACGATATACAATGGTTACATCGATGCCATCAATTGAGTTTTACAGCAATGTTTAGCATACATCGACTCAGATTTACATCGATGTTTAGCAAACATCAATTGAGGTTTGAATACATCGATGACATCGATCACCTACATCAATGTTTAGCAAACATCGATCACCTATATCTATGTTTAGTAAAGATCGACATCGATGTTTAGCAGACATCAATCACCTACATCGATACTTAGTAAACATCGATCACCTACATCGATGTTTAGCAAACTTTGATCACCTACATCGATGTTTAATAAATATCGATCACCTACATCGATGTTTAGTAAACATTGATCACCTATATTGATGTTTAGCAAACATCAATCACCTACATCAATATTTAGCAAACATCGATCACTTATATCAATGTTTAGCAAACGTTGATAGAAGTTTTGCTACAAAGTGATCGATGTTTGCTAAACATCGATGCATGTGATCGATGTTTGCTAATCATCGATGTATGTGATCGATGTTTACTAAACATCGATGTAGGTGATCAATGTTTGCTAAACATCGATGTAAGAGCAATCGACAAGCAGTCGATATTTGCTAAACATCGATGTAAATCAGAGTCGCTGTAAAACTAAACATCGGCTGTAAAACTCAATTGATGTCAATCCGTAGCCAACATCAGTCTAGTATCAATGTTTGCTAAACATCCATTAGTATGTCGAGAATTCATTACTTTTTGGACCCTTCAAGTCGGTATTTACTAAACATCAATCAAATGTACACGGGTTTCACTGTTTTAACGAGTACTTTTAATCGATGTTTACTAAATATCGCCATTTCGGAAGGCGCGTTCAAAAACAAGAGTTTTGATACAAACGGCGCCCCATAATTATAAGCACCAATTATTAATGGGCTGTTGCAATAACATAGCCTTGTTCCCAGGCTCCACTCTACAGTTTCAAATTGTTTTCACTGTATACAGTATTTCCATATACTGCATAGTCACTCCATCGTTACTTCTTCTTACAAACTAGGTGCCCCCCACTACTATACCAGGAGCCCATAGTATACTAAAGAGCAAAAAACTGAAAAGTGTGCTTACAGTGAATTCTTCGCTTGCAATAGCTATGCAATTTAGGCTCAGCTATGATGTCTTTCTCTCTAGGCTAAAACATGCTGGTGCTGTCTGGGTTGGCTGGTTTATCAAAAGGTGTCTGGAGTAGAGATGTTCTACCGTATACAATAGGCTGTTTTCAGGTTCATCTCCCTTATACCATTACTGCCACAGTAAAGGGTTCGAGAGGGCCCAGTAAGGTATACAGTGTAAATTCATATTCATGGTTGTGTGGCCATAGCTATGTGCAAAATTCATTAAGGCCTTGGCTCAGTTATGAGTTTGCAGTTTTAAATACCGGGGGTAATACTCATTTGCCCTCCAAATACCATAATAGTAAGCATTATACTTCATGTGGTGGGCACATTGCCTCAAATGATACTGACAACTATAAGTCAAGATGCAGCACACAATAATTACGTAAGCAATGACTGTTCTACTACTAACCAACTTACTAACTACTCCTACTAACTAGCTTACTAACTACTCCTACCATGTCCATAGTGGATACTCTAATAAGTTTGGTGCATGAACTAGCTACTTCCTAAAATTTCTCATGTTAATACATCAATATTAATTTGGTCTTATGTTTATACTCCATAAATGCCATGTCCCTCTGTGCGGACAAGGCAGACGTGAACACACTGAATAACAGTGGGGTTGCTGGTAATAAGAGTGGGGTCACCAAATGGTTGGGTCTCTAGGGTGCTGCACTCAGGAACACTCAAAGACGAGATATGAACTTGACAGCCAGCATACACATCTAGGAGTAGCCAATCGACTTTGATTATTGGTCCCGAGTCCACCCAGTCTTGAAGTATATCCAGGAGCTGACTTGCATTATAGCCAACTATGCCAATTATGGTGCTTCTGTAAGTAACCCGGGTGGTGGTTGTTCGGCAACTAAACTGTCCTGAGACAATCCTAGATGGTGGAAATTTACACTTGCAGTGAAATTCAACGACCTCGATTATAGCATTTTGAATGCTGCTCTCAACTGTTTTGGCCTTTTCAGACTGTGTGAAAGACAAAAGGAGAATATTGATAGTTATTCTTCCTATCTACATATATGCCTCTTGCTAGGCCTGTCCTGGTTTAAAATTCAGTAAACATGGAAGCTTTGACCTTTATTTATTATTTTTCCATTAGCTCATTGCCATGTTAGTGTAGGTTAAATGAGCCAGTTCTATGATTCTAAATGAGATAATTCGTAGTCGGTGAAGAAGATTCTTGAATTATTTGAATAACCATGAACCTAGCAAGAAATATGGTAAATGGCCAGCACACTGTTAAGGCCTGTTTGGCAGCGTTACTTACTGAACTGACATGAAAGGATAAAGGTTTTCAGCTTTAGACTGCCTTACTGCATGAGTACTATGATGCGTATGGGTTTTCGTTTACTTTGTGCTTCATATAATTATACTGGTAGCAGGTACTCTGTGCCATTATTTGAACTGTGAATGTACTACAGTATTACTTGCCAATTGCATGAGCCAAGTATTATACTACCAGTATTGCACACCTGGTCTTTTTGATCTGCCCACACACCATGCAGGAAATGGAGCTAATAAACTAGGAAAGACATTGTACAGGCAAATGAGGGTTGCTCAGACCTGCTAATAATAGCATGTTATACTTAATCCAAAATAAGTAGTCAGTGAATGTCTTACACTCCATTTAACACAGTGTTCCACCAATCCAACCTGGACTTGAAATAGTTCGTCATCTGTATATGCCAGGATAAATGGCAGAGTGTTATGATTGGGCAAAAACATACAGATCTGCTCATGACACCTATACATACACATTCAGCTTAGAGTGAACTGGGTTGTAAGTAGCATATGGAATTAGCTACATAGACAAATCTCTGACAGCATTGTATGGATCAGGAGCATTACTCACTGAGTGATGAGGAATTCCAGGCACTCCCTTTTGATAGATAATCTTAGTCTGCATACTCAACAATAGCCACTCACCTGCAATAGTGACAACAGTGTTGGCACTCCCACTCTCTCCTCCTCTGGAGGCGGTGCAAGTGTGGGTGCCAATGTCACCAGAGTGGACGGCTTGACGGATGATCACCCCATTTGGTGGGGCGGTACTAAAAGTACTAGAGTTAGATGTCCACACATACTGATAAGCCCCACTCCCAGCTCCCCCTTCTGCTGTGCAGGTGAAAGTGTGTGGACCAGAGGCAGCCCTATACTCAATGTCACTCCCCGGAGTGAAACCAGAAGGATCAGTGCGGGTAACTGTTATGTGAACAGTGAGAACAGCTGGGAAGACAAGGTTGAGGAAGTTTATATTATGGTTTCTCTTACTTGTCGTGGTCGTAGTCACATGCCCACATAACTTAATAGATCTGACTATTGTATTGTCTTTAGCATTCAAAATTAAACCACACCCACTCTTTGCGCATACACACCTAACCATATATTATTAGTCATAAAGGGAGCTGTGCAATCATGTAATAGATTGAGGATTTGACAGGAGAGATCTAGAAATTTTGCAAGTATTTTGAGGTAATGAGATAATCTTCCTGGTAATCTTGAAGGTGGCAGGATACCAAAACATTGCTTTATGACCTCAAGCAATGTTCAACTGTGAATATCTCATCATCTATACCATGCACATAGCTACCTACGTTTTACAGTACTATTACTACAATATTTGATTGCTTAGCACTCCAAAGTATTTGTCTACAGTGCTACAGACGTAGAGAGTAAATTTTGAACTTTTTGACATTTTGGTGAGTATACTACAAATGGAAACACATTGTTCATCCAATGATACATAAAAATGATGATCAACCATATGAGGGTATAATGTGAGAAAGTGGGCTTGGTCACATGACTCTTTGTAGACGTATGGCTTCACATAGCAACTCCATTCAAAAACTACTTTAGGCACATTATAGCCAAACTTATTGGAGTTAAGAGCTCAAATTAGAATCTAACATAGACTATACTAAGCCGCATCTTTTCAACCCCACTTCCAATCCAACCCTCTATCAACTTGGGTAGCAGAGTCTGAAAGACGTGATTTTGAGGCACCAAACGCTTAGGCACATTTTCATCACATACCTTGTAGTTAAGGTTTTAAAATTGGCCTATAGGTCAGGCATATACTAACCTATCTTTTACCCAAATATTGCCATTTTTGTTTAATAGTTGACCATTTTCTTCCAAAATCTGCACTGTACATGTATGGCTTCTGTATTGGCTATATATGGGAAAATATCAATTTTGGGAAAACCACTCCAAACAATGTTTTTATACATATTGGGGTATAGTAAAGTGGTTGTAAGTCTAAACTTCAAAAATTTTCAAAATGTACTGACTACGTCTGTAGCACTGTATGTCTGCTGCAGCTGGTGTGCCTTATCGCCACTAAACTCTCTAACCAAAAATTGACTATAGTGTCAGCCAGGTAGGGTGACTATTACAATCGAAGAAAAGTTTTAAAAGTATGTTTATTACGGACGAACGGAGAGCTTTTGGAGTGTGATTAGATTTATTAATAAATTGTTAGTTATGAAGGAGGGGATACAAAAGGGCAAACTGTATACTAATGTAAATAGGAAACATTTTTATTGGAGGGATTATCAATTCTCCGTTTCAAGTAGTTAAATGCTATTACCATGTAGCTATTAGTCATTTTGAAGCAACATTTCTACAGATGAGTTTCCTGTGTATAGCGCAGTCATATCTGGTCAGGAATGTACAGCTGCAGGTGTCATACATTGATGAAACTGGTCAATCAGTTTATAAATTGGCAGGTCACTTCAATTTGTCAAGCTTTTATTTTGTTTGTAACATAAACGTTTATATTACACACATTCCTCATATGCCCATCGCCCTTTTAAAGTGGGGTTCTTTTGTAAAAATGTGTGCCATATAATTATTGCACATCCTTTGAGTTCTGCCAAGTAGCTAATACATGTACTTATAAAATCCATGTTTCTTACCAGGAATCAGAAAAGACTGTGAATTTACTCCTCCCAAGGTATTGTAAACTGTGCAGGTGAAGGTGCTGCCTGCAAGACTGGACCGTTCTTCAGTGATGGTGAGCACATTCTCATAAGTGGACGCTTGCCTATTACTCACTGTCTGTGCCAGTTGGTAGGTGACTCTATCGACAGTCATCGACTCTCCGTCCCTCAGGGGTCCCACAGTAGTACCATCCCTCACAAAGGTGACGGTGGTGGCAGGGGAACCAGTGGAGGTACAGGTCAGGGTGGAGGATGAGGATCCCGGGGTGAACACCAGGGGGTTGGTGATGGTGGGTAGATCTGCATGAAGGGAGCATAAACTATATGTTTAATGTGGACATGTGGGCCCAATTTTTGGCAGAAAGGTTTCATTAAATATCAGCGTGTCAGGCTTGCTTGGGGACCAACCCCCAGCGTCTATGGAGTATAGCCTGGTGAGCTGGAGAGTATCCACTCAACCATATTATGTAAGTATCTATCAGTTATCAGGCTTCTCTAGAGCTATTTTAAGCTTAGTTTAGCATGTAGGAACTTCACTAATGCAGCAAGTTCAGTTTTGTGCATAATACTTCCAATTGGCAGAACATGTATAATAGGAAGGGAAGGGGAGAGCCAGTTATCATGCATAATCTGTTACATAAAGTAGATGATACCTAGTAAGTCATATACAGTTAGAAGCATACTGAAGCTATTTCAACCGTGATTATAAGTAGGGCAAGGAACACCAAATCCAGCCAGGTTCAGGTACACCTGGCTTGTACTAAAGTTTGTTGGTTTGTTTGCCTGTGTGTTTACATATTGCATTAGTTACTAGGTGACATTGAACACCTTTAATGCAAAAGAAGTATAATACAAGTCTTACTGCATGGCTAGCTGAGATATAGCACGTGTTGTTGCCAAGCTTGTAGTTTTGAAATTGCAATGTAGTCAGGACAATGGATTTTCCATTAATAGGATGCTAATAAATCTGCAATGAAGCAATTATTGCTGTCACCCCATTCTGGTTACTCAGACCAAATAGTAAAGGAACGTCTCTCCTGCAACATAGAGCTGCAGTTATCATAGCACAGAATGTCCTATGGTGGCAGAGTTTGCTAGCCCATGGACTTACAAAGACTGCAGTGACAGGAAAGCTGCAAGCATAAACACCTGTGCATTAGCCATGTCTGCTAGGAACACCTGTGACCACAGACACTCCAAGAACACCCACCTTATTCCGTCCTAATAATTAAAACATACATGCTGATCACATTCAGGTATTTCACCCTGGGTACTTCCCACTGTAAGTGATCATAAACATACTCCACAGTAGAACTCCTTTAATGCGGACACCAATGGGACCCACTTGACGTGTCCATATTTGGGAAGCTTCCGGTTATACTTATAGTAGGCGTGGCAACGATGTGCTTGGCAAGCAATGGCTCATTATGCAGCTTTGGCTACACGATGACTCATTTTGTGACTCTGGCTTACTGTGAAGGCTATTAATGCATAGCCAGAGGCTAAATGCAGTAGTTGAGTTGCCAGATCTGGCAGTGTGGTGAGTATTCTTGCAGAGTAGATGATGTACGTAACTGCAAGTCTGCATCGATTCTGAGAGTCGTATCTTGTGAAGAAACCTACATGTACGGTTTATAAGACAAACATCCACATTATTTAGTGAATTTTGTAGAGTCAAGGTACTGGTGGGACTGGAAAACCTGTCAACTTATGAATAGCGAGGTGGGACTGCCCATTATGTCTGCATTGCTACATCTCAGGGATGTCCGTAGACAGGGGTTCCACTGTACTATAGCAAGTTTACTATTGCTTGTAGTTTAGGATGCATATTAAAGTTACTATAATTCTTTGCTCCAAACTTTGAATTTCTACACTAGGAGTTTGCCATTCCCTTAGGTATAAAGTGCAGAAAAGATGGTGGAGAATGGATGCTCCAAAATCATTATCTCCGCTATGTTTGGTGGGATCCAGATTAATTTTTAACAGGCACTGTCTACATATTAAATTAGCACTAATGAGAATCATTATGGATAGTCCATAATTAAATCTCACACTGGAAAATGGCTCTCCTCCTGTACTGCAATATGATTATGAGCTATGATGCTTTGTATGGACAAGTTATAGTTAGATGATGGCATTGAGTGGTTTACAGGAAATACACGAGAGGCTTCATCTGATAGACCACCAGCGCGAAGCGCCGAGTGGTCTATCAGATGAAGCCTCGAGTGTGTTTCCTGTAAACCATGAAAATGCCATCATCTAAGTGGCTTGTACTATATACTATACATCCCTCCCACTTCACGCTCCATGAGCACACTAATTTGGTTTGTGGTATGCAAACAGCTCAATTAAGTTTTCTATGCTCTATGATGGCAGATAGAACATATGTTCTATCTGCCCTAATTGGCAGATAGAGCATAGGCAGCTATCTTTGAGGTATAGACTGCTACCTGCACCTTTGAACCGCCCACACAGTATAGTACAAATCATGATGTAAAATGATGTGATAGGTGACATACATAATCCTATATTGTGGCAGCACTAATCTATACTTGTAGCTAAACAAGTAACAAAAAAACATTTAAAAAAAATGAAAGAACATATAGGGATGGAATGCCAAAAAAAGCAACCAAACAAGGTAGGAATGACACCACAATACTCTTATGGATTGTCATCCCTATATCTTTTGCCATTCTGCCCCCGCGTCTATTATGGAGTACGGTAGTACTCCATATATAGGGATGGCTCCAAAAAAAATGGCTGCCCCATTGTATGTGTACAAAGTGACATGTTCAAAACTCTGCCCTAAGCTTAGTCATAAGCTTTTGTGGACCATACCTGTCATTCTCGAGTGTTTTCTACAGTAACAAGACTGTTACCGCTGACAGAGAGCATCGCTGAAGTGCCAAATCGGCAAGTAGCTAAACTGTCAAAT
The DNA here is from genome assembly GCA_963921505.1 of Phakellia ventilabrum. Classification (NCBI taxonomy): domain Eukaryota; kingdom Metazoa; phylum Porifera; class Demospongiae; order Axinellida; family Axinellidae; genus Phakellia; species Phakellia ventilabrum. The sequence goes on from OY997381.1 coordinate 3,549,485, forward strand.
TGTCACAATTCTTCTTTCTTTCTTCTCCGATCTTTAAGCCCCACTGAAAGCTTTGCAGTGCAATGTGCATTCTGTGTCTGTTACATTATAGGTGCTGTTAGTTTATCATGAATGGGAGCATATGTGGATACACCTAATACCGCTCATCTATCCCACACAACCACACCATCTAAACACCCCTTTTTCCTCCCCCCAAAAACCAACAGAAACAAGTAACAAAAAAACATTAAAAAAAATGAAAGAACATATAGCGTAAGTCATCAAATGTCGACCACCATCTATTGTCGGCTATCTATTGTCGGCGAAAAATACGCGGTAACGATAGATTACGGATACCGCGACGTTCCCGGGAAAATTGCTATAGCTGGCTCAGTGTTGAAGATGCATTGTAGCGACGCTGTAAGTTCTATTTAAAAGAAATTTTAATCTTGGAGTCTGTGCATGCTGTAAATTCGAAAGTTATATACTTGGTGGGTGTGGTTCAAATGCTGTGACATCAACGAACGAAATGCAAAATGGTCGACATTGCGTGAACTACCACGATCGAGCGGTCGACAACAGGTAGAGCTGGCCGACAATACATGAAGAGAGTTGATCACTGCTGCGCTTCGGTAAAACCCTGCCATTACAGCTACTCATTCGAAAAATGATTGTTTGGTAGCTGGATCAGTGTTCTTGGAACTGGACTTTGTCCGTAGTTTATAGCTAGTACGGTATCGGAGTAGATACGTGTACAAAATTAGGTGGTCGACAATTGGTGACTTACGCTAGGGATGGAATCCCCAAAAAGCAACCAAACAAGGTAGGAACGATATCACAATACCCTTACGGATTGTCATCCCTATATCTTTTGCCATTTTTCCAACCTCATACACACACACACACACACACAAAAACCCTGGCATGTTACACCAGCCATATCCACAGCCAATAGAATGTGGCAATTGCAGCACTTCACAATACAACACACACCACCCCCACACCACAACTTATCTTCCACATGCAGCAATACACACTCTTAGACTAGACTACATACATGTACCACTTACCCCACATTTTACACCACAATCCACACCTACAGTGATACCTACACTCTTCCACCTGCAACAACACCCTTTCACTTCACCAACAGTTAGTACAAAACACATTTCCAACACATTTCCAACACATTTCCAAAAACATTACTCTATTACATCAAAGTACATTCAAAAAAACCTAATCATTTACACCACAATCTAACATCCTGTTGTCCCATGTAACTAGCACTTAGCTACGTATAATGAGATCTAGTTGCAAAAATGGAAAAAGATATAGGGATGACAATCCGTAAGGGTATTGTGGTATCGTTCCTACCTTGTTTGGTTGCTTTTTGGGGATTCCATCCCTATATTATGTTCTTTCATTTTTTTAAATGTTTTTTGTTACTTACATATGTATATGTGTGTGGTACGTACGTCTTACCGAATGTAAGTGCAAAACTCTAATTTTGTGTATTACGCGTTACGTATGCAAAGCATATATGTCTCTACGTTTGTGGCATGAGCAGAATGGAAGCTACTGGAAGTTTGCAGGCCCAAAAGGCCATGGTATGTCAATCTAAGTTAGTTTTTATGTTGCTTACATGGCGAGCAAGGGCTAGACAGTGACAATAATCCACTTTTGGAATGTTTTGGTGTGCCGGATGTAGTCTTGTCTGCTACAATAATCCAGTTAGCCCGGGTAGTGGTTTGTAGTACAACAGTTTTGTATCATGCTGTGATCACTTCTTTTGCGTCGAATTGTAAGAGCTGGACTATACTAACTGTACAATTAGGCTCCTCCCCCTCAGTATATTAAAGAGCTAGGACCTAAGCTCTCAGCACAAATCAATATTCAAACACAAAGTTGCAATGCACCCATATTCAGACTTTTAACAACTGGCTGTCTCGTAAGAATAGTATCCAGGCTACTATTGGGGTGGGTACTGCAGTATCTATGAGCCCTGTCAAGTCAGACAATCACTGTTGTATTAAAAATTAAAAATAATACAAGACCTGACTCAGTCACAGCGTCAATGATATGCTACATGCACTCCATTGTGTACATAATGAACTAGCTCAGGCTCGCCCCACAATGTCCTAGTTAGTTATTATATACGCCCCCTTTTACTTTACACTTGGCAGAGTATGCTTGTCAGCAGCTATAATGTTTTGCTGACCTGAGCCTTGTTCACATTGTACTCGCCAATACTTGAGGGAAGCGACTATTTCACTTAGCACATCCAGCGGTGCGGATATAATTCAAGGGCTGTGACTAATTGAGGGCAGCATCTAATTACACATGTATATGTATGGTGGTGGGTATGTCTTATCAAATAGAGGAACAAAATTCTAATTGAGTAGGAGAAGCACGTGTTATACGACGTCTCTGCAAGTTAAATAAGTATTGTCTTCAAACGTGTTTGCGTCTACACGTACCATGTGCACAATGATTGCGACATACCGGTATAACCATTACCACAATTATTATGACAGCAGTCTATAGTCCAGTAGAGCTGCTGACAGTTTGCAGGCCACGGTACATCAAGTTAACATAGTTTTGCATTACCTAGACGGCAAAAAAGTGTAGATAGCGATACATATGCCAGTTGTTGTTCGATGTTGTGACTGCTAACTGGAGGTGCAACAAAATTGCTGTGTCAGCATTTATCGCTGTAAGTTCCATGTAGGTTAGAGCACGCCATGTCAGACCTCCCACAGTATATGTTTCTCGCAGTAAACACACAGGGGAAGCCTGGAAGCTATAGGTACTCTTACAGATACAGCCCATTAAACCCAACCTACTCCATAGCTGTATTTATCAAGGCCTTATCTGCTACTGCATGAACATTGGCTTGGAGATATCGGGATACCATAACAGAACTGCTCCGGCAGGAGGCCACAGTAAAAAAAGTCCAAGACGCACAGCCCCTTTTTTGCGGACCCCCCAAAACAACCGACCAACTACGTCACAAAGCGTCATAATTACATACATTATGTCATAAATAATCAATTAACCGTAGTATGACATCATGTAATGGTTAAATAATTATGACCCAACCCTTACTTCGCACTCGCGATCATGACGAGAATCGAGCGAGCCACAGCCGAACGAGATACTGGAGAGCCGCCGCCGAGTGAGCGATGTAAGTGCGATGCAGTGATAGCGGACTAAGCGAGTACCATCTCAAGAAACATCTCCAAGGCCAGAAGCATTGACCTTACTCATCAATCGCACTGTTCTGCACGAGCTTGCTGTTTGCTCGTGTGCTCTCCGTAGGATACTAGTGAAGCTCCCAGTTGTAGAAGGCAGTTTTTCCTGGTAAGTACTGTAGTCTCTCTCTGTTGCTACACTACTTTGGCTTGGGTGCCTTTTCTTGTAGGGTGCTTACTTTCGTGTGGGTGCCTATAAACGGGATGCAGTTGTTGTAATTCAATTGGGTGCTTATATTCATAGGGTGCTTACTTTCTATGGGTGCTTACTATCCCGATTCTATGGTATAATAATAGGTGAATGATGCATACAAAGTCTAGTAGCTCTCTAGAAAGATCAATCCAAATTACTAACATGGGTTGACCACACCCTCACGCTGTACCAACACAACTCACTCTACACAATTACATACCGTATTTCCTTATATAAAGGCCCGGGCATTTATTTCCTTCCCGCCACTTTTGACCCGGCATTAAAACGAAACCGGCGTTTAAACTGGGCCGGCATTTATAAATGAGTGCTCACTCATGCATACAAAAATAGCGACAAAACACTCCCAACAACTGTAGGAAGCATGAAGAATTGCTATAGCTACCCGTCTAGGCCTGAGCCTAGTGCTATTGTGACACTAAAACAGTAAGCTGGCTGGCGGTATGGGCACATGCACACACACACAGACACAATAAACTAGACACAAACGGGAGAGTAGTAGCTTACAATACTTTCCTGCACCGATTTTCCAACGATATGTCAGTAAAACATGGCGAATATTAAACAGTCCACGTGTGCAAGGTGCCATGCCCTCAGCTCAACCCGGCGTTTAATCGCAGCCCAGCGTTTATTAGCAATAATACCGAAATTCCATCAGGCGTATAAACGAGGCCGGCGTTCATTTAAGGGAGGCTTTTATACGAGGAAATACGGTACACATTACAGGTACATGTACATGAAAATACTCTATGGATGCAAGTCCCATAGCAATTCTGGATAGAGCAGAGGTTATCCAAGATGATGTAGGCAAAGTATTCTGTAATGAGTAACTCATGAGTGATTCTAGAGATGTTTCTCATAATACAAATAGTTAACAAGCGAAGTAGCTCACCACTGAATCCATTGGGGTATACCCCGATGTTGATCTCCCTCAGCACTCCACTCTGCAGGGGTATTCGACAGGTGTACACCCCCTGCTCACTGGCTGGTAGGGCAGTCTGGGAGCCAATAACGTTCCCTATTCTGAATTCACCACCAATTGTTGAGTCCTCAAATCCAAAGAAATTACTATCATCTGTGATCGGATTTCCATCCAGTCCAAGGAGTTCCCCAACTCCTACTGTTGTGTTATCAGAACGGCAGAAGAAACGAAAACGAAAGTAACGTCCAGGGTTATTGGAAATGACCAGGCCATTGTTGGGCTGAGTGCCTATAACCCCTGATCCAACAAAAACAAAAATTCCAGCACCTGTGAAATAATAAATCAACCACAGGTAATATATAACACAGTCAGTCTCCTGGACTCACAAAAGATTACACAGTAACTACATCAACTGCATAGGCTGTTGACTCAGTGTGTGTGTACCCACTAGGCAAAGCTGACTCTGTGCTAAATGGGAAGACACAATCTTGAAACTATGAGGGGGCAGTCTACACATAATAGAGGCATGCAGTAGTGGTACACATCATTATTGTGCAAAACAACCATGCAGCACTGCGCAGACATGTTCACTCAGAAGGTACACATGCAGCAATGATTAACAATAAAAACACAGAACTTTGAAATATCAAGTCAACTTGTAGCTTTGCCTTGATGGACGAATGGACAGATAGAAAACGAATAGCATTTCTGACTTGGTCATTTAGAGCTTGCCCAAGTTACTCAGCAAAGTCACCACTTTCGTCTGCATAAGAGTGGGCCAGTTGATTGGTGACAGTGCCTGCATGGCTTTCCTGGCCTCTTACTGTCAGCCATCACAGTACTTGCATCACACAATAAGAATGCTACTGCACACCGAGCGGCCATTGTTGGATAACTGGCACATATGCAGATATGAGGCATGCAGACGTCAGATACTTAACACATATCCATTATGTGACACAGGTGGTCACACAGATGATACAAACAGACTTGGTCCCATCGAACTCACTAGAGTGGGACTCCCTCAGGCTTGTCCCAATAACAACTAGCCCCAACAACGTCCAACTTCCTTTTACTTCTGCAATACAACCAACAATAACTGCTACTCACCCACAATATTGATAGTAATGGTGGCAGTCCCAGTGTCTGATCCTCTGGTGGCTGTACAGGTGTGGGCACCATCATCAATAAGATGGACAGATTGACGGGTAATCACACTATTTGAAGACTGGAAAGTAAAAGAGGCAGATGTCCACTGATACTGAATAGTCCCACTCCCAGTTCCCCCTGTTGCTGTGCAGGTGAAAGTGTGTGGACCAGAGGATGTCCTGTAATCATTGTCATTCTCTGGAGTGAAATCAGGAGGATCAGTGCGGGTAACTGTTATGGTCACATCGAGAGCTGAGGGATTGAAAAAGGAAAGAGATATTACACACCAGGGACTACTTCACTGATTGTGACTGCAGGGAATTCAAATGACCTGGTTAAGACTCTGTAGCTACAACTTTGGATAACACACCATACATGTAAAAAATAAAAGAGCTATGTTTTTGAGTTGCCTCGAAATTGCTAAAACTGGCTCCCTAACATAACTGAAAAAAATAAGTGAATGTCATACATTATGTCATACCCAGACCTCCCCACTCCACGCAGTTTTAAATGAGGGCAGCTAGAAAGCCTGGTACACATTATTATGTGCCTTGCCATTAAGTGAATGTGCATGTCATACCCAGACCTCTCTACACCATAGTTTTAAATGAGAAAAATCATTGTACAGTAGCTAGAACGCCTGGCGCAAATTATCAAGTACCCTAAAATATATCATGTAGTAAGTGTGGTATTACTCCATATCAGAGGAGGTTGGAAGAGGTCCACATGTGCACATATAATAAGCATGTGACGTCACTTAAGTATAGTAATCGCCATAGAGAGTTTGAATGAATGTGCATGTCACACCCAGACCTCTCTACGCCATAGTTTTAAAAAGAGAAAAATCAGTGTAGCTAGAAGGCCTATCACAAATTACCAAGTGCCCTGAAATATATCATGGAGTATGGTAGTATTCCATGTAGAGATAGCATGGGGAAAAAATGGCTGAATGGGTACAAAATGTTATGTTCAAAACTCTGCCCTAGATGTAGTCATAAGACTTTATGAGCCACACCTGTCATTTTAGAGTGTTTTCATCACTGTAAGACCGTTAACATCGCTAGAAAGTACTGCTCAAGTACTACATCGGCAATTCACTAAACTGGCAATAGTTAATATAATTTTTCTCATTCAGCCAGGCTACCGCCATAGCTATAGGCTGAAGCGATTAAAATGAATCAAACACAAAGAAGCGGTATTTAGCTAGGTACTCCAGAGTATTGCACTCACACCATAGCATTCTCAAAGAAATCCAATTATTCAGCAGTGATTCCTAAGTGCTCCAGGCGAGTACTTGCCGCTACACGCCATAAGTGATCGGTGTTTGCTAAATATTGATGTAGGTGATCGATGTTTGCTAAACATCAATATAGGTGATCGATATTTACTAAACATCGATGTAGGTGATCAATGTTTGCTAAACATCGATGTAGGTGATCGATGTTTACTAAGTATCGATGTAGGTGATTGATATTTGCTACTAAACATCGATGTATGCGATCAATCTTTACTAAACATAGATATAGGTGATCGATGTTTACTAAACATCGATGTATTCAAACCTCAATTGATGTTTGCTAAACATCGATGTAAATCTGAGTCGATGTATGCTAAACATCACCGTAAAACTCAATTGATGGCATTGATGTAACCATCGTATATCGTCAATCCGTAGCCAACATCAGTCTGGTATCCATGTTTGCTAAACATCGATAGTATGTTGAGAATTCATTACTTTTTGGACCCTTCAAGTTGGTATTTACTAAACATCAATCAAATGTACATGGATTTCGCTGTTTTAACGGGTAGTTTTCATCGATATTTATTAAATATCGCTATTTTGGAGGGGGTATTCAAAAACAAGAGTTTTGAGGCAAACGGCGCCCCATAAGATAATATATACTCCGTATATAATATCTATGCTTATATCAATGTTTAGCAAACGTTGATAGAAGTTTTGCTACAAAGTGATCGATGTTTGCTAAACATTGATGTAGGTTATCGATTTTTACTAAACATCGATGTAGATGACCAATGTTTGCTAAACATCGATGCATAAACATCCATTAGTATGTCAAGAATTCATTACCCTTCAAGTCGGTATTTACTAAACATCAATCAAATGTACATGGGTTTCACTGTTTTAACGAGTAGTTTTAATCGATATTTACTAAATATCGCCGTTTCGGAAGGCGCATTCAAAAACAAGAGTTTTGATACAAACGGCGCCCCATAACCCCCCCCCCCCAAAAATAACTGCAAGCAGTAAAACAAAGTAGGAATGACACATATATTGCTGACCAAACTTTAAAGACATTGGAAGATGTCATTAATATCAGTCATAAAGTATCAATAAACTGTGTGAAGTGTTAGAAAGTGTGAAGTGTTACCTGACTGATGATCCTACACTGAGGAAAGTGGATGTCATTATAGCTATGTGACCTGTATACCTGCAATACTGAAAACTGATTTGCTAAAATGATTTATATTCCAGACACACACATGCATACATGTAGTAGCTAGAGGTGGTGGCTGAGGAAGCCTAGGGAGGCTCTCAACCTATTGGGCAAAGCTTATGGGTGCTACGTAGTTATTGCAGAAGGCTAGACTCGAGCAGTTGAGTTGATTGTAAGTTAGTGAAATACTAAGCGAGAGTTGCACCAGCAGCAAGATTGAACTAAAGCGGGAGGACTTTGGTGGACCAGTGCGGGCATGAGGTAAACTTATAGCTGTGTCACACAATGATTTCTATTCTGATAGGAGGACATAGTCCTGCGTTCTTTTATTCCCTTCAATTGCTAAAGTTAAGCATAGAGGCTGTGTTAGCTGGTTTTTAGTTCACTGGTAGTCGGCGGTCAGTCTTGGAGTACCGCTTTACCATAGGTTTTGCTCTAAGGTAGGGCTTCTCCCTGTCTACCTCCCGATTCCTGGAGTCCTAGAGGCGTCAGTACCTCGCAATCATCGCTGGTCTAACTTTCAGAGCAGTCAACAACTCTTCCCTCTTTTTTATTAGATTGCACAACTGTATGGTGGCAAGATTAAAGTGTGCAGTCAACCACTTAATTGGGAGATACGAGTGCTAGCCTCCCGTAATAGCCATGGCTGATCCTTGAAATATGTTGCAGATAAAGACATCGATCTCCAAATGCTTTTTATAGCTCCCAAGTCGTAATTCCTTACAATTCACATCTCTGCTCTCCCACAGTACTTATGGTACACAGTCAGCTTGCCTACCATACTTACACTTGGTAGCGCAGTTCGCCTTCATTACTATAATGTATTCTAGCCATAGAATACATGAAAAATTGTTAGAACACATACAGCATGCGAATATTCTCAGCCATTCTCATAAGTTAATCATCGTGCCTATATTTATGATGATCCAACCCAGAAAGGACGATAGATATAGGTATATCACTATCAATGATTACCCCAACCAGCACATGAAAACTTCAGCCTCTACATGGGTCCATATAGCACTCAAGAGTCTGTAAACATGAAGAATAAAGTCCTAACCTTGAGCATCAGCTTGATTTGTGTCCCAGAAAAGTACTAAGAGTATCACAGTAGCCACCAGCCTGGGGCCAGCCATCTCATGTCCTGTAGAAGTAGAAGAGCAATCACTACAGGCATGTTTGAGCCACATTCTCAGCATGCACTCTGTTATGGTGGGTCGATGTTTCAAAATTCAATCTTACGATAGTTTATGAATTTAATTGCCGAGCGCCTTAGCACGAGGCAACTAATCCTGTATCGCATCTCGCCTAGCGTTTGTATATATGTATGTACGTGTCACGCTTAGGAATGTCACGCTTACGAATCCCATTTTACTGCAAGCATGTGTTCAAGATGGAGTCATACCAGTTACATGGATGCCGCCTTTGTACTTCTGGCGCACGAAGGACTAGAGATCAGAACAAACTCCGCTCTGTCTCTTTGTCTGTAATTTGTTGTAGCTATTGCCTTTGTTTATTGTATGCTTTTGTTATGTTTCTCTATTTAATGTCTTGTATTCTGTGTTGTTGAGGAGTTGTACTGTTATAGAGTTGTTATTCTCGTCCTCGAATTTATCAGCGTTCAATCCATTACACAATAGTACATGTACATGTTGTCTGGGGCCCAGAAATCACTAGAGGCAACCTCAGAATTTCAAATATTTCCTGTGGTAGTATACTTCAAGACCCCCCAGAGGAGGCATGTCTCAACAACCCTCCCATCCCAACTAAAAATCCCGTCTGGAACACTCCCAATTTCTCAGCCCCTGATGCTACCTAGGATAGATAACTAAATTCAAGCCCTGTCTACTACAACTGCCTATGGCTAGAGACCTATAGACATATGCAACCACCCCAATACAGTATTGAGCAAATTGGCATCGGGCTTCAGGGGCTTACATGAATAGTCACATAGCTACAACTTACAGGTGATGTGTGGTTTAAGGAAGATTAGGGGCAATGAGTACTTCTGGCCAGTCCTTCTGCTTGTGCACACCTGTTCTCATGCAAACAAAATTAAAGCGAATCAATCTTCTGCCCTGCAGTAAAAGAAAATCAAGATTGATATTCATATTTAAAAAACCAGCCAGGTACTTCTCCACATGAAATATCTAAGGCCACAGGCTAGGCCCAGTAAATGCAGCTGTAGAATTGTCTCATCTTGCTAAATGTACAGCGAAAGTGCTGACTGGGTAGTTTTCAATGTGCGCTTCCAGTTAGCAGCTCTTTTACTGTCTAGACAACACAAAACTAAGCAGGCTTGCTGTAGCTTTGCTCCCAGTAGCTTCTGTTATGCTAGAAGACTCAGTTATGTAGCAACACATGATGTAATCATATGTGCATGCATGCATGTGATAAGTGCAGATGTAAAAACAAACAAATAGACACGCAAACATGAAAATGTAAAGCAATCTAGTGGTGTACACATGTTCAATAGAAAGGGAACTCTAATTCCCAAGGCCATGCGGCCTGGGAATTGTATAGATAGGAGTGACAACACAGTAGAGTAAACATAGCCTCCTGGAATGTTAAAACAGACCTCATGTGCAGGTACATTCCATAAACACATCACAAAAGAATGGTTGTACGTGGTTTAAGTACTGGAGTTCTAAAATTTATACGGAAGTCTTGTAGGCTACTTAGCTTACTCTGCAAGAAATAGCATGGTTTTGCTGTTTAATCAGTCCCAGAGTCAGTGACTCTGAGATCAACTATTCACTTCTATGTGCAAGTTCTGGCCATAAGCATGACCAACTTATACATACACACATACAAAGCTAGCTTAGATTCTATAGCCAACACTACAAGATTATTTGCCTCTCGTTAAGAGACTTGCCAACTAGACGTTCTGGCAAAAGAATTGCACACTCATGCATGCACAACTACCAGCTGGGGGACTCTGTTAGAATATTTATCTTCTGCTATATGCAGTTCTTGCCAACAATGCCATGCATTTAGCCATTCCTACACACTTTTGTTTCACTTTCAATTAGGCCACTCCAAATTAATCTGTAGTTTCTGGTCCTACCTCTCCTCCTCCATCCTTTGTATTCTGTTTGCACTATTTAAATCCTCCCTCAGCTCGCTCGCTGATGTTGTGGTAGCAGCCGCAGAGGGCAATGAAAGATATTCGGGAGGAGCTCGAGGTATCTTCCATGGATACAGAACTCTCTGTTCCGCCTTTACAGAAGTATACAAGATTACGTGCATTCCACTATCCTGGCTCACGTTCTGATTACGTCGTCAACCGTGAAAATTGGATGAGGGCGGAGGACCATGTACTACCAGAAACTAAACATTAACTTGGAGTGGCCTTTACTAACTGGTCAATGCAAGCCAATAGCGATTTAGATAGGTAGCTAAATGGCGCATGGTGGTGCTCCTCGTATTAAGCTACAATAGATATTCGCAGTCCGCAGGTCGCCGCTTCAGGAGAAACCTGTAAAGTACAGACTCCGAGTGAAGCGACAGCGAAGCGGCGACCCGCGGAGTAAGAATATCCGTATAACATACAATATGCAGATCAAATCTTAGATCTATTAAATGACAAATTTAGGCAACTTACTGAAGCTCCCTGGTTCGCCGGAAGGCAAAAGCTAGTCTGATACCAAGAATGGGAACCTGCATCAGGCTGCATGCGTGTCGAGCGGAAATACATTCATGCATTTCGCGGCCAAGGGGAGTTGCTAACCACGCCCATTTCGATCTCGTAGTACACGCCCAATTTCTAAAACCTGGAATTCCAAATGGTGATAAAAATATTTGGCAAATTTTCAGGAGAACCCCTGGGAGATAAGGAACCAAAAATGGTTTGAAAGTAGTAATAGTAAAGTGCTGCTATTGCCCCAGGTTTGAAGTCTTAACTCCCAGGAAATCAGATATTACCTGCAAAAAACACCCAATTTGTAAATGCAAATATGTTAGGCAAACTTTTAGCCGCAAGGTTTTTAGTTAAGAGCTCATTTTTTGATGAGAGACCATGCTTGCATAAACCTACTCCTGCTCCAAATTTGAAAGCTTAACTCCTTACCAATCCCGAGATATTGTTTAAAATTTTCAGCAAAATCTGTGCTGCAGTTGTATGATCGATCACGGTCGTCAGGGCTTTAGCACGTGCTCAGTTGAGCTTCCGGTTGCGTTATTAATGGTTATGAATTAAAATGAGCTTTCACTCGAGAGCGCTACATGTAGTAAATCACTGCCGAAAACATCGAGTTCTTTGAAAACGCTCTGGTATGCGTGCAGTACTCGATCCAACATGCCGCTTCTTCGCGTTTGAATCGCTGTAATCGCTTCTTTCACTATCGAGAATGTGAACAATTGACGGTTTAGCGACTTGCCGATGTGATACCGTATAGCGGGAAATTTTCGCATGGTGCAAAATTTCGCGATTTTCGCGGGCAGCTTGTGAACGCGAAAATAAGAACTGCGAAATTTTGAACAGGATTACGGGTGAATCATCAAGCTTTCTCTTCTTGCTTGCCGGCAAGTAAGCTGCTGTTGTAGCGAGAGCAGACTCGACAAGCTTTTGGGCCTTCGCTGTAAGCTTAGCGTCTCCTTCAATGATCAACACGCACGGAATTTCAAGTCCCCCTTGTGCCAAATCCTCAGAGTAGCGTCTGGAACCAGTTACACGACAGACGATTGAGCCATCTCGACGCAAATACAGGGAGCAAACGGATGATATCTTCTTTGGAACATGGCCTACAACGGTCTCACCTCTCATTACAGCCACGGCAAAAACATCGACCCGGTTGCCAACCTCCCTCTGGCATGGCAATTCTTCGCCAACAACAGCGGTCCAGATATCCTTGTAGGCATGGTAGCCTCTCACCATCGCCTCGATAGAAAACGATGCACGATCTGCCATTTCTTCTAAAAGTTAAGTGACACGTGAAGGGTTTCGAGGGGCGTGGTCTCAATATTGCGCTGACGCGAAAATAAAAACAGCGAATTTTTCTTCTAAAGGCATTTAGGCATTTTCGCGAAATTTTGCACCTGCGAAAATATCCCACTATACGGTACTGCAGCGATGCTCTCTGACAGCGTTAGCAGTCTTGTTATTGATGAAAACACTCGAGAATGACAGGTATGGCTCATAAAGGCTTATGACTACATCTAGAGTGGGCGAGTGGAAATGTAGGAAACGGGAAAAAGCGGAAACGGGAACGGAAAACGGGAACGGAACGGAAGCGCGTAATTTAACGTGTTACATTGCACTACTAGTAATCGACTCGCATGAGCCATGACGGCTAATGCGTGAGTAATAGCATAGATAATATACCTCCTTCCTTCACTGCCTCAACAGCTGAAAGCAAAATGCTAAAAGCTGCATGAAGTAAATAAAATGAATAGCAAGTTAATACGAGTACTCCACGTCATAAATCATCTACAGTATAGTCAAACGGTTAAAGTAAGTTACCTTCACTCTCTGAACTCGCTGTAGACATACTGACACTATGCGCAAAGCATTCCAAATGATGCCCACGTTTCAAATATTCAACTTCCGCACAATATTTCCGGTACAACGCGGATAGTCTCGCGTGGCCAGACTCTCGACGGAAAAGTGGGAGTCTGGTCCACTGCCCATATAGGACTTGTTCTGACACCCACCCCAACTGGGTGTAAGTATAAGTAGTAAGGTATATGCGAACCACAGCGTTTTAATATAGTATGTCGCGTTTATTACAAGGAGTTAAGTAAACAGTCTCAAGACAGTATCGGGACTGTTTACGTAACGCCTTATAATAAACGCGACGGGTTGTAAATGCTGTGGTTCGCACATACTTATCGCCCACCCCAACTGGGGTGGGTGTCAGAACAAGTCCTATATGGGCAGTGGACCAGACTCTCACTTTTCCGTCGAGAGTCTGGCCACGCGAGACTACAACGCGGACGGGAGGCGCGATCAGGTGCTAATTGGGATAGTTTCCAATCCCGGGGGAAGGAGGTATATTATCTATGGTTAATAGTCTCTCGGACAAGTAGGCCGAGTGAGTGCGATAGGAGTAGAAATCCATTATCATGGCCCGTGACGACCGTATAATTACCGCTACACTTCCATTTATTCCTTACTTTAGTGTAGCAAAGGAGTGGTAGATTCTATACTGTGAACCCTTCAGATAAGAGGACCTTGAAACTTACACTTGTAGTAGCTATGTATGTCAGCTATCGTTGTGGCGAAGTTACCACGCAGGACAAATTCAACGAATCTGCTACCTACATGTACAGCGTGAGTATCGCAACGTTCACCTGCCGAGTGCCGTCTTTCTTTCCCCACACGGAAGTATTTAGTCACAAGTACTACCATACTCCATGATATAGCTTGAAACTGTGTAGCTAACTGTGTACTAAGCTAAAAAAAAGGCCAGAAATTGAGTTATAAAGCATAATGGTAACTATAATAAATTGCTTAGAGTGTAGTTTTGCCCAGGCCATTGTCTATATGCATGAAGGTTACTGTATCACTGTCACAATTATTTCACCCCAAGACAGTGAACATAAATTGTACTAGATATAGGACCTGCAGCCTTTCATGTCATCCTTCTGCAGAGTTAGTGGATTGCAGAGACAAGGAGAGCATGGTCAAAAGGAGTGAACTGGATGCTGTCATCATAGTTTGTATCACTACAGGATACCATGATTGTATATGCACTATAGCATAAGACTATTTGCATGGTGTCTTAATTATACAATATTATGGGAGTATCAAGATTGACATTTTGAGGCTTAATACACAATGCATAACACTTTACCTCTAAACATACAGCTATGTTATTATAGCATTTACAAAGAATAACTAGAAAAAGGTAGAGTTAATTATCTGCTTCTGTAGATAGTTATATGCATAAATTTGTAACTATGGATACTTATCTGAGGTAGCTAGTCAGCTAAGAAATAATCTATTGTACAATGTCAATAACTGTAACAACTCTGATGACTACTCCATCTGAGTGCACTATTACCATATAAAGAAGGACTCAACTTATACTGAATGGACAGTTTCATATTCACTCTCTGTTGGTCTCTGGGTATGAGGTGGAGCCTCTTCAATTTTTCCTGGAATGATCTCATACGTAACATCTTCTTGGATGCCAGGGATCTGTTGGGTTGGGTCATGGGCTGCATGAATACTAACTGCAGAGTATGCCACACACTCAGTGGTTTTGATATCAAGGTCTCCAGACTTGGCTACTTCACTCCATTTCATCGATCTGAAGCAATAGTATATGATGTGCAAAGAAGGTTATACATAATATGCCTTAAGGTGACTATTAGTTGAGGTGACAAAAGTTACTAAATTGGGCATAAAGCAGATTAAATTTGGCGAGTATTAATTTAGCATCTGTAAACAGTTTTTGCGATACTACGTGTAAATAGTGTAATACGCACAAAACGCTGGTGCTAAAGATGCATTCCGATTTCATATCATACTAGTGTATTACAAATGCATACCATAGTTTAAAATAATTCTACACAGTAATTACTGAGGCTTGTACTACGATGCAGGACATTATTATCATTCTGCATTCAGCTTACTTGTCATGGTGAATTGAGCGACTGGATCGGTGGTCACGATGCCTCAGTACAAGCATTACTATCACTACGGTTGTCACTGCAGCTGTAATTACAATTACCAATAAACCAGCCACTGCACCACCAACAATAGCTGCTGTATTGTCAGCATTGTCTGTAGATATCATACTAACACCTAATGAAAGAAAGGGAAAACGCAAATGAGATTTTATACACTCCTACACTGGCTTGAAAAAGTTTTGATGCCATGAATATCATGTCTTACAGTAAAAGCGACACTTTGCTGTACACACTGAAACAGACTACATTGTCTAATGATATAGGGATGTATGTAGTTTATCACCTTCTACGATTTGGATTGGACTGAAAATTCCTTGTTCTCCTCTTCCATTGATAGTGGCCACTATCACAGTGTAGTTGGTACCAGAATTGAGTCCAATGATCAACACACTGCTTTCTGTGCCGGAAACGTCACAGGGAGACTGGATGCAGGTGGTCCCACTCTGTCTCTTGCGACTGCTGCCCCCAGGGGTATAGAATACTCTAAAGAATTGTATCAAGGATCTGGCCTCTAGAACAGTGAGGGGGGTCCAGCTGACTGTCATTTGTGTACCATCATCATTGCGTACAATTCTCACATCAGTGGGAGGTGGGGGTACTGCAAGAAACAGAAAATAGTACACCAGAGATATTTGAGCTAGCTTGCATTGCTTCTCCATGTATGCTAGTATCAGTTGTAACATACAAGGAAATCCCTTGCGTACACTTCAACTATATGCATTAAAGTCACTAAAAAGCCTGCAGCAATAACAATTGTACTCACAGCTTGATTCCACAGTGAAGTTTACAATTTCTTCAGGGTCACCCATACCAGCAGAGTTCCTGGCAGTAACTGTCACATTATAGGGGGTTTCAGCAACTGCAGAAGTAGTCATTCAACCATCAATGGGAAGCATACTGGAATAGCTCAAGTAGTACACTAGAAACACTGAGCTTACCAAGCTCCTCATCATTACTGAAAAGAGTTGTAAAGATATTGCTGTCAGTGTTGGATGAATCAATAATTCCACCTACATATCTCTCCAACACAACTAAGTACCCCAAAACGACACCATTGGGCCGCTGAGGTGGACTCCAGGAAACAGTGACACTGGAGGCTGACTGAGGGTTCCAGAGGATATCTGACACAGGACCAGGGGCTGCAAGAGAGGGGCTTGGTGAAATAACTTAAATTAATAGTGTTTGGAGGGAAAGATTTTACCAATTAGCTCCTAGTGGGGATCTGACGGCATAGTCATAATGACCACGGGTAACCACGACCAGACTGAAAGTTGTAACACACTGCCAGTGTTTGAGATCATACTAAGTAGCACAGACTACTATGTGCCACCTAACAGGGACTACCATGGTAGCCTGTTAGCTATTGTTCCATCTCATTGGCAGGGACTACTACGGTAGTATATTACCTGGCAGAGTTGCAGTTGCCACCTGATGAGTCCCATTGCATTAGAAAGAAGAGATAAAGTACCTTTTGGTTTGTCTGGTCAGTGGGTGGTAATGTGAGAACCCAATTACAGTGTTAAACTAGCAAGAACACATACTCCACGCTCTGGATGGTATAGCTACCTACAGAAGAAGTTACAACCATATGTGGATGTACGCAGACTTCTATTGTTATGGTGACGCCATGCAGAGCCGATGGTGTTATATCTCGCCATCATGTTTTTGAAGCAGAGCCAGGCAAAAATCGCCTTAATTAATTTGGTATATATACTGTCTTTAAACTTCCTTATGTAAGTGCTATGCTTGGTTAAAGTCAGGCTACTTCCGCAAAATGTAATATAAATGTCCAAACTTTAGAAGCTCATGGGGTGTGACTTGCTACCATAATAAAATAGTGGTTGACACCGAAAGTAAGAGCTGGAAATGTGGAGAACTGAACTGCTGTTGTGCCGATCAGGCACACACATAATAAGATACGGTGACTATCATCGTTAATCCAGTGTTTTGAAGGCACTAAATGCATGAAATCACCTAGGTGGAGAGATATTCTAATTTTTGATAGAACAGACAGACAGATGGATGGACAGGCGGACAAAATTAATTGCTTAATTCCACGTCCGCATACACGGCGCAGGGTAATTATCAGCAGCACATATGTACACACGGATCCCTGAAAGCAACACCAGTCTTTCTAAACTGCCACTTACGTGCTTCACTAGACCTCCCAGTCATTGCTGCACTCCTGGCCCCCTCTCCTGCAGAAGTGCTGGCTGACACTTGCACAGTCACAAGCTGGTACGGAACCAGGTTACGGAGGGTGTAGCTCAACACCGTACCATCCGCTGTATTCACTCCCTCATTACTGTTGACATAGATAGTGTAGAGCATGATGGCTCCAGGACCGGTTGTACTTGGAAGAGTGATGTTCCAATTGACCAGCACCGCTGAAGAGCTCTGGTTCATGACTGATGTAATTACAGGAGTACCAGGCACTGCATGCAATGAAGAAGGGGCAATTGAAATACTCCACAGTCAACTTTACCAGAATGTTTGACATACTGCTATAATATAATATATAACCTAAATTGCTACTAGAGCTGAAGGTTGGACCCTTGCTATATATGATAGTTCATATGTGAACACTATGTCTTTCTTACAAGTTGTAACCCTTAGCTGCACACTCGGTGGACCTTCTCCTACACTTGTGGAGGCAGTGAAGGAACAGTCATAATCTGCAGCTGCAGTAAAACCTCCCACAATTCCACTCTCGCTGGTGAGAGTATCCATCACAACGAAGACAGAAGGGTAATCATCAGAAGGATCACAGTTAATGGAATAACTGGTTATCTCTCCGTTCCTCAGTCCCTGTTCTGGGGGCTGCACAGTGAAGACCAGCATTTCAGGATCACTAGTGACAGCAACACTGGGAGACAGTGGTGGACCCTCAGGAACTGGTAGTGGGAGGAGGAGAATCTGGTGAAATATTGCAATACACTATATCTTCAGGGAACTCTATATGCATACACCTTTTACAGCAGATGTTGGCTTCTCTAACTCAATGTATGTAGCTAATAGATATGAAATTAAACTATGGTGCTCCAAGCCTAGAGAGTAAAACTTTGAATTTAGATATCATAACCACTCTATCATGCCCAAATAAGTGTAGGTACAACATGGTTATCTTTTGGGTATCTGTAAAAGCTGGACTCTGGACTCTGGACTGGACCATGGACTGGACTATGGACTGGACTAGGTCTAGATTTTGATTAGTTCTGCTGCCAATAGCTGCTTACAGTTCTGAAACGTTAGTACCAGTGGGGTGGTTCAGGGAAATTGACTGCATCCCACCGTTTTTCTAGGAAAGAATGCTAGCGGTTGGGCCACTATTGTTACTAGCTTCGTAGATTGTGCCTATAAGCAAGTAGGCATAACGTATGTCAACAATGCAAGATTCCAGATAAGAATCTATAATAGAAAAGCACTGAAAAGTGATAAAGGCTAGAATCAGCCTTCATGTACCCGCTTAGCTACCAGTATCAGAGTCGAACGGCTTTCAACACTGCTTCTGCGTCTGTAGCGTTTTCAGCCACCAAAGGATACTGGAAAACATGGCACAGTAAGATTTGGCAACTTAATGAACTTACAGAAACTCTTAGCGAGCACTACAGGTGATCCTAGACCGTGAAACCATAGCCACTGCAGCTTTAAATTACGTACGCGTATACCAAAATATTCAGAATTCTATCACGTGCGGAATGAAATTGTGGATTGACGTCATAGCCTCCAGCTTCGCGGCCTCCTCGATGCCCCAATGGTGGGATGCAGTCAATTTCCTTGAAGGTACTAACATCTCAGAACTGTAAGCAGCTATTGGCGGCAGAACTAAAACAAAATCTAGACCTAGTCCAGTCCATAGTCCAGTCCATGGTCCAGTCCATAGTCCAGTCCAGAGTCTAGAGTCCAGCTTTTACAGATACCATTATCTTTTCCCCATACTGGCTAATACAGAAGCCATAACATTGTAAGTACAATACAAATTTTGGGGGAACTGACAAAATTAAACAGAAATGGTAATATCTAGGGATTGGTAAGAATTTAGAGTTACGATTTCAAATCTAGGTCAACGATAGGTTAGCACAAGCCTGACCTCTAGAAGCATTTTGAAGCCACTCAGGCGATAATTAATAATGTTACAACCTTAAGCTCAAAGCATGAACTCTGGCTCTTATCTCTGGTATTGATTGACTGAAGTGAATAATATCCAGAGTCATCTTGACATGATATTCAAGGTTTAAATTCTCTCGGAACTAAGATGCAGATCACCTTTAGCAATTTTTTAACTGATGTGTCTTGTAGAAGCCATAGAATTCTGTGACTGTACTAATTGACTCAGATTAATACTTTCACCAAACTGTAGCAGACATGTAGATACATGTATTCCAATTTTGAGAGCTTAGCATCAAACTGTGCCAGAGATACAGCAAATAATGCTTGGAGCACTTCCTACATCAGTAAACTAGGGTTATGCAAGTGCAGACACCTTGCAGGGCTTATAGTCACAGGGTACATGCATGTACATCACAGGATACATGTAGAATAGCTCCGGTAGCCATCACAAATTATTGATGTACACTTCAGTTTTGGTGTGCAAGCCACTTGCAAGAACAGCATCTAAACCAGGAGGAACCAGGCATACAGGTTTTGTGGACAAACTAAGAAAAAAACCATTGACCTTCAGGACAATGATGTCTCTGTCTGCAATACATTTCTGAGGATTATAGTCATGGCTGGTATGGAAGAGCGAAAAGACAGGCTGTGTTGTTATGTTTAAATCACTCAATCATGTCAGTGTTCATATCTATGCTTGTATAGAGGCTATGAAATCTAACCTTGAAGCTGTAGTAACCTCTCTTGGTAAAACTATGTAATAGACTTGCTGACTCATCATGTGCAACAAACAGCATCTCCTATCATCCCAAAGACACTTTTTTGAATCCTGGGGGACACCCTGTGCCCCAGAATGTGATGGACATTACCAGATCTGGAGCCCACAAAACAATTTTATCGGTCTCACTATCACACTCACCATCCTCATCTGTCCTCCTTGTAACACGTGCTGGTGGACCACTGCCTTGACTGTTGCTGGCAACGATCATACAACTATAATTAGTGAATGGCCTAAATCCTTCCACTATGATGGTTTCCTCCCCAGGCACCGTCATTGGAAGGGTCTCAGTGTCAGGACTGCAGGAGATGGTGTAGCTGGTGATCACTCCATTGCGCTCAGTTGGGAGAGGTAGATCCCAGGAGAAGGTCAGCTCTCTACGTCCAAGGACTATGTTAAAACTCTGGGGAGCACCAGTGGGAGCTACAGTGTTGAGGAAGGAATGCAAATTAACTTATTAGTAACCTTGTCCGTAGCTCCTCCCAAAATTGGGATACCGTAAACTCTGATAAATAACCGCCCCCTTAATGGTAACCGCCCCTCTAGTATAACCGATCAATTTGCTGTAACAACATTTCACTCGCGTGTAATACCTACTATGTAAACATAACCGCCCATAATTGATGACGTAACGCTAATTAGCGTTTGCACGCGCACGCGCGTGTGAAAGTCTACGTCTATACTAGTACAGAGCGGCTAGGCTAGAGACGATAGCGACGACAATCAGACCTGTGTAGAGGAAAAGAACCAAGAAGTCAGCGTTAGTCGAAATTTGTGTAGCGAGAAAGCCCTAGCTACCTATGGAGTTCGTTCAACTTGCCTGCCTAAAGGCTTCCTGCGTCAAGGGACACTATAATCTACCTGGCTGATCTCAACGTAGGGGATATTTATGAGTGTTTGCTAGAGCACAATGATGACGTGGTCATCGGACATGTGCCGGATGGTTTAGAAAAGCCTGCTACAACCACTACGGGTGGAGTCCACAGGGTACAAGCAAAAGTTACGGATCCTCCGCGTCCAGCACAAGGAACCGTCTTTGAAGAAGAGGCGCGTGGAGCAAGACTATTAACTAGTTATTATGTACTGCAAATTTGCCACGCTATTAACTGTTGTGTTTCAAAAATAACCGATCTGTGATTATAACCGTCCATGTAAAAGTAACCGCCCATTGAGGCTACTAATTCTAATTATAACCGCCCCCGGTTATTTATCAGAGTTTACGGTATTATATTCAGGGTAGAAAGGGCTTAAGTTGTAGTTCACCGACACTGAGGAAAGGTAGCACATCAATATTATTTATAGCTAATCTTTAGTGCCCATTGGCACTACAGATTGAGCGTTGAAGTAGTGTCACTGGCAAAAAGGAAAGAAATGTAGCCATCTTTCGATTGGCTCCCGTCTATGCCTAATTGAGAAAAGATACCAAGCTCTCCCCCATTTTTCAATTTTGGGGGAGCCTGGGAACAAGGCTAACTTATTAATTCAGGTATACAGACAGGTACAGCATAAGATCAGGTTTTTATCTTGGCACCAGAGTGCCAAGACACAGTGTTAACCTTGTACGTTGGTACGGCATTTAGGCTTACATCATTGCAAATATGGCATACACTATGCATATGTGCACATGCGATTGTTCCCAAGCTCCCCTCCCACATGCAAAAAAAAGTAAAAGCAGGAGAAGGGCTCACATAATAAAATCGGCCAGGTGGAACGAGGCTACCATGTTACAAGGCTAATACCCACCTATCTCCTGTGTCATAGCAGTGTCCTCAGTTCGATCACCCTCTCCTCGAACATTGATGGCAGCTACACTGCAGCTGTAGGTGACTCCAGGGGCAAGGCCACTTACTGTGGCTGTCAGTGGCTGAGATGCACTCTGTGTCATTTCAGGGGGTGTGGGAATTCCGGCCAGCTGTGGCTCACATCTGACTATATAATTAGTGATAACAGTAAGTCCTACTCTTGGCTCAGGAGGGTCCCAGGAGAAACTGAGGGTAGTGGTCCCTTGCATTGTTGACATAAAGTTAAGTGGAGGGCCAGGACCTGGGGTAGGAGGGAAAGACTGTAATAGTCTACATGAAGCCAAGTCTGCTGTGTGTGCATTAGTATGCACGCATGCGGGTGTACTGTTTGTGTATACATATGTGTATGTGCATGTGTGCGCGTGTACTGTGAGTGTATATGTGTGAGTGTGTACGTGTAGACTAGCTGTGATGGCTTGGCGATGTTCAAAGAATATATATCTAAGCAGTTAGGGTTTGGGTAGCTCTCTACCACGCCAAACACATGGACTGGAAAAAGAAAGGTGGGGGGACAGACAGCGACAAGGTTTGTAGAGCTTGGGCATTGAAGACAGCAAGCTTGTGCAAGAAAGACAGCTGAGTGCAACGAGGCCTGGTAACCTTGCAGGAAGAGAGAGCCCATAAGAGATGTGCTGCTAGACGTATGAAGAATGAGGTCTTCCTGCTCCCCTGACAAACGTGTGGGTGTAGCTTCTGCTCTAGCAAGATCAAAACCACCATTGTAGAGAACATGCCTGGGTCATCAGTAGAAAATGATCAACTTCAATGCGAGAAGTGTTAGTACTCCATCAGATGAACATCAAGACACAGATACCACACATCTAACAATCGTAGCAGTATATGTAGCCCAGCCCTTTAGTCTCCCAACCTGTAGCTGCCTACAGAGAGGGAAAGTTACTCCCGTATAATTTGGAGTCCACAGTGGTAGTACTGGGGGTATGGAGACTTTAGATATTGAAAGATTATAAATTTGTACACTATAATAATATGCTACCTTGTGGATGGAGGTAGATACTCTTACCATCTTTCTATCAATAATTCACTGGCTTTGGTACATGTGCTTTACTAGACCTGTCATAGTTATTTAGGCTTGTAGAATCTAATTTGTGGTTAGGCTTGCATCAATTGTTTGGTTAATACAGGAATAATTATAGCAGAAAGGTAGCATGTGAGCATTATGTTGGCATAATAGCAACCGATGCCAAATGCATACGTTATGCGCATGCACAAATTCCCTGCCAGTCAGTAGCAGCCACGTGTAGCGTAAAGGTGGCAAAGCCAAGTTGGATGTATACCCAGCCAGAGCCAGAGGCTGAGCCAGGTGCTGGTACTTCACTGAGTTGTAGTGATTCTAGTAAATGTTACTGAAGTCTTGAGGGTTCCTAAGAGTTACGTAATAACTGTCCAAGCAAATTAGCGTTTGAGCATAATATTGAGCTTAATAGCAAGCCTGTCAGGTGAATAATAGCAATTGAATTGAAGAATTCTAGACTAGCGCATAACCAACGCAAGCCTATTTGTGGTTACTGAGCATGGGTATGTGTGTCTACATATTATAAGCATTGTGCGTGTATTTGTGTTTTGTGTGTACATGTGTACATGAAGGGGTTGTGTAGTTTAATTAGTGTTGCCATTCTGGGAGTAGCTATATGACTACTAAGGCTCAAAGACAGTCAATAATATGCTGTTTGCTACTCCCTGCTAACGAACAGAACTTGTAAAGTCGTAACTGCCAGAACAATGTGCAGAGTCAATAGCTATACTTTAGCTCACACATACATCCAGCTATAGCAATGCAATACTCACACATGCAGTAGGTGAGCCTATTTCTGAGTAAATAGTCACTATGTACATTAGTGCATCACTCAAAACAACCTTTGGAAGATTATGGTTATAACATTTACCTACAGTGTACAACTTACGTAGTATAGTGGCCATGAAACTCTGTATGACACTTGACGTACTACACTGTTTACCCTACAAACTGTTGGTAGACACAGCTAGCTCATGCCGATCCCAAACATCACCACAAACAACCTTTGAAAGATAATATGGTATAACATTCACCTACAGCATACACCTTACGTAGTATGGTGGTCCTGAAGCTCTGGATGACACTTGACGTACTACCCTGTCCATTAGAAGCCACCACCTGGTAGTAATATGTGGTAGTATCAATCAGTTCAGTCACTTCCACTGAGAACACCTGGTTCATTGTCTCAAAATCATCTTCACTTTGTACCATGGGACTTGTCATAATCAGTGAGCTCATACTGAGCCCAAACATCACCACATAGGTCTCAGGAGTGTAGGCTATGATTGGCACAGTCCACTGGATTGTGACTTGGTCAGAAGAAGTGCTTGTATTTATTAGATTTATGGGTGCCTGAGGTGATGCTGGACCTGCATGGAAACAGTAGACTAAGTATGTTTACAGCTGCAGAATACGTACATGTAATTACCATAATAATCAGCACGAAGCACACGCCTGGCTGGTACTAAGATTGCTTTATGTTCCCGCATCTGTGTGTGTGTGTGTGTGTGTGTGTGTGTGTGTGTGTGTGTGTGGGTTCGTCCACATTTATCGCGTGCGCTAAGTTACATCATTTCGTTACCATGCCACTATAGCCATGAATGCAATGGAAGCTACTGGAAATTTGCAGGTCATGCTAGGATAGTTTTGTGTTGCCTAGATGGTGAAAGAGTGGTAGGTAATGATAATTCTGTTTTGACAAGTTCTGATCTCTAACTGGAAGCACACTACAAAATTGCTGTGTCAGCACTCCACTGGAAGCTGTATGTGATGAGACCGTCTAGCCAAGCGGATCCATTCTACAGTTGCATTTAGCTTAGACTGACCTGTTGCTGAACACAACCTTCAGTTGAATGATTTAAGTAAACAAAACACCCAGCTGGTTTTTAGATATGAAATATAAGTCTTGTTTTTCATCTTTAATCGATTGGACAGATAATTCTTTCTTCCCCAGCTAATTTAGATCATTACACTGCATAGCTAGATTTCTAGACCGCTTGAGTTTAGAGAATGAAAATATAGGAATTAAATTCATAAATTTTGTTTCAGAAAGGTGGAGCACATGATAACTAGAAGATTCCAGAATGACAGTAGTACAGTAAAGGGTAGTACAGTAGTACAGCACACAGACAGTCAGCACATGATCTTCTGCACTCATGCAACCATAAAAGGTGCTACCTGGATTTTCTTGATTCAGCAGAGGTATACAGAACTAGCACTAGCTCTCTAGTAACCACTGAAGGAAGTGATAGTGATGAGTTTAGCGCTAGCGATTGTGACAACTTTAGCACTAGCGATAAGTGACAACTTGAGGGCTAGCAATAGTGACAACTTTAGCGCTAGCGATAGTGACAACTTCAGCGCTAGCGATTGTGAAAACTTTAGCATAATAACTTTAGTGCTAGTGATAGTGACAACTGTAGCACTAGCGATAGTAATGACTTTAGCGCTAGCGATAGTGAATCTAGCGCTAGTGGTGGTGTAATCATGGGCACTTGATACCCCCTCATACATCATGTACATTGTGCTACATACATACATAAATGTACTTTAAGGTTAGGCCCAGCTGGAAGTATTGACACCACCCAGTTCATCCAGCAGTCACGGCAAAACACACTGGCGTAATGTCAAAGGCGATTATGAGTGAAGAACTTAATACTAAATTGAACCATCAGGTCATTTGTAGGTCTGATTTGTACAGAAACCTCTAAGCACTCTACAGTTCCAGACATCGAGACTCATCAGTTATCTCCTGTGCGTATGGGACGAAAGATGTACAAACCGGAAACTAACCATCATGCCCTAGCTGAGAATAATAAGTCTTCAGTCTTGATATCTGGAACTAAGAGAGTTATCAGAAATTACCTTTGGAGAGTTTTGCAGTAAGCATGTTTAGGGTAGTTAATTGAATATAGCTGCTTGCCACAAAGTGAACATATATACAGTGATAAATTTCTTGTATCCATGCCTTCTCCAGTCTCTGTAACTTAATCCTGACATCCATTGCAGTATTGTGGAGTGGTAAAGACAAAAGCCATACTCGGTCATGAAGTTTCAACTTCTCTGCACTTCCGGTTGGGCCTAACCTTAAACTGTTAGTGGTTATAGCTATATCATGTGCAACTTACTGAGAACACCTCTTCCATCACAGTAAATATATACACACATAAGGACTTAGCAGTAAGCAAGAGTTCATGACTGAAGTGGCATGCAGCTTGCTAATAAACGTATTTCGCCTTTTTTGTATAAATCAGATAATTCCACTCACCAACAACTTCAATGGAAACCACATCATTTGGAGTACCACTCACACCCAGGTCAGTCAGGATTGCCTGGCAGCAGTAGTGCCACATAGCAGTACTGGACTCAGTCACCGTTAGCACACTGGTGCTCATAGGCTGCTCCAGATTGCTGCTCATGATTTGGGCGATAGGAGTGTTTGAAACTTCAGTAAGGGTGGAACAAGAGCCACTCGACCCACTAGTCCTCCTCCATGTGAACGACGTTTGTTGAACCACACCTGGTGGACTAGTGGCAGTACAGGTGAGGACAAAGGTGTTGAAAGGGTCCACATTGGGAAGACGAGTGGCGTTGGAGTCCACAGATAGCACCAGGGTGGGGACTGGATGTAAGAACTTATACATAAATATAATGCAGAAGTGCATATGCAGTAATAATGACATACATTCATGTAAATAGGTTGGCAGGGAGCTGGCTGCCCAGAGAACAGTTGTTGAAAGGTTAACCACTGACAGCTAGGCTAAAGTATTTCTCTACAGAACCCTATATACGAACATGTCAATTAGAGAAAAGGAATGCATATGAAATATGCAAAAGCTTCTGATTTGTTTCACTGCATGGGCTGGTCTGCCACTGCGGCTCTACAAAACCATTGCGTTTTAAGGTGGTCAATGAGATTTGTAGTCTGTGCAAACACATATACCATGAGATAAAGCATCTCAGTGCAAGGCAGGTAATGTGGCAGCATAGATTGGAAATCTTAGCTGGTGTCTGTATGCAATATGTGAGTCATTCATGATCAGGAATGTAGTCTATAGTCCCAGTTGGCTATGTACATTCGGTCTTGAAATAACCCCAGTTACGTAGAAGACCCTGATTATACAGCACTCCCGAGTTCAGTGGTGGATCCACAGTTTTCATAGAAACCCCCTTTTAGAGTTTCGTTTGCATACATTGCAGTTAATATAGATACAGCTAATTTTACACATGTGCTATATGCATTAATTGTGTTCAGTGGAAATTGAAACATTTCAACATATCAGCTGTTAGCATGGAGAGGAAACAAAAGGCAACACCTAATTCTGTAGACAATCAAAGTTTAGAAATGTTCTCTGAGGTGCCATGAGGGCAGCTCAAAATCATGCAACACTGATATATTTTCACTGGTCAACTGTGTTTCAGTATTTATGTAGCGGTTTACTCACCAGTGATAGGTGGTACTGACACAGTGCCATTTTCCATAGCATCAGTGATGAATGGTGATGTATGACTGACAGTACTTTGGCTGGTGTAGGTTCCAGTATTACCCAAGCGGAGAGTATCAAATACTACTGTGCTAGTATACTGAGTAGTGGACCCCTCCTGCTGTGCAGGAGTAATAGTTATGAATGAGTTCTCCATGAGTACATTTCCTCCTGCACCGAACCATGTCACCATCACTGTCAGGTCACTGCTGGGTTGTATACCCACAAGAAACACACGACACGTCAGGGTCAGCACACTGCCAGCATAGATAATTAGCACATCACTACGAGTGACATCAACAGTTGGCATGGGGACTGAAAATAATTAATAAATTTATCAATAATTCTCTTTCCCACACATACAAAATAACAAAAGGGACAGTCAGTGTCAGCATTCTTCCAGTGTAGATGATCGGCACCATACTACCAACCAATGGCAATGCCTTTATCAGCTCTCCTCCCAAGGTAAGTCCACACGTACACAATAAGTGAAAAGGTAATTGCATCAACAGAGTAGCCCATGTTATGTGATGCATGTGCATCATTTTTTAACTTTGCGACCTGGTCATGAATTTTCAATTAGCATATAAAGGCGCCTCTCTTCCATGTATACCCTTGCATTTAAAATTGAGAGTGGTTTGGATGTCTTCATATTGTATAAAAAGCAGCTAATGCTGTTTCTTTGTTACTGAACTGTGCAGGCATTCAATATCAACTACAATATTATTAAATTATTCTCTTACTTGGAAATGATACATCTCGTGTGCTGCTTGCTGTGACAAGAGGACTAGTCAAATATGGGGATCCTGTAATGGTAGCTACACAAGTGTACATCCCTGCACTAGAGAGTGTAAGTTGCCCAAACTTTAGGATGCTGTTTGTGAATGGTGTGCCGTTAGGCAATGTCCACGCATAGTTAGTGGACCCTCCCAGGTTGTGAGTCACAGTGCAGGTGAGGGTAAGGCTCCCACCAAGAACTGGAGATTCAGGGTCAGCAGAGATTTCTGGAGTCAGACTGGGTCCTAATAGTGGGGAAAAGAGGAAATACATGTGTAAACAGACCATTGTGATAACATGTATATTGTTAATAAAAACATAGTGACAAAATAATTACGTAAAAAGGCTTTTTTGTCACTACAAGTATCTTCACAACTAGCTAACAATGCCAAAAAAAAACAGTTTTTTAATCATAAATCTAGGCCAACTACAGTGGAAGTTGGTACTACAACACAAATTGTGAAGAGAATGTTAATAAATGAGTGTCTGATTTTCCTTATTCATAGCCTTTTAAGATCATGATTTATGAAATAACTGCACAGATTCTGAATTATTGTTCCTCTACGTTATTATGCACCACTGCATATACACTCATGCAGTACTGGCAATTGGGTGAGCCTGAGCGAATACATGATTGTACATAACTTACACAAGGTACATGGAGCATTGTAAGTATTTTGTGGCTCTGTCCTTTCACAGGAAGCATTGCAGCTCACTCCGAATTCTTTCCTACTCCCTACAACCACTACCTTGTGGGCAGGGCAGTGAGAGTTTTGGGAAACAAGAGCAGAATTTCATTTTGGTATGCTTAATCTTATATGCACGATTTTACAGCATTCAGCATGGTTGACAACATGCAGCTATTTCTACTGCACACTTACTGGTAACAGTGACTGACAGCATCCCACTAGAGGTAAGGTCATCAATCAGGAGGATGGAGCTAACAGTAGCCTCACAGGTGTACATCCCAACATCAGACTCCCCCACAGGAGTGAAGGTGTGGGTGAGACTGGACTCAGTCGATGTCGCCATGGCTAGCAGATCACCACCAGGACGAAGCCACATGATGTTGAAGTTAGCTCCCAGGGTGTCAGCCCCCATCACAGTACAGGTAATGGAGTAATCCTCTCCAGCAACTCCAGCGCCAACAGGGATAGTGGAGGTCACTACTGACACTGGGGGAGCTGCAAGGCCACAGGGGAGTGGGGGAAGAGTAAGGACAGTGACTGCCTTAGGATGCATTTTTTCTAAAAATTACCATCTCCAACATTTCAGCAGAGTGTCAACCAGTTCTGAGTGGCTACATTTTAAGATGCTGGAAGAGAACTACATTCGACTCACGTTCACATGTATTACATGTTTTTGATTAGCTACATGTAGATAATTCATCAAAGGTTCATTGAGGTCACTCATTACAGTAGGCACGTGCATTTATTTTCTGCAGGCCCTTGTTTTACATGTTCCTAATACTAACTCTGCTTATAATAACTGACCCCTAGCCATCCTTAGTCCAATCCGGTTCTAATCGTGTAATAGCAAAAAGAACTGAAGTGAGTCTCGTGCCTCATCAGAAATTTGTGGATTACTTCAAGTCTACATTGCGGTACTTAGTGGTACTTAGTGGCATTTAAAAGAAACCATATGGATTAGATTTAAGGGAACCTGACTCAGTGTAGCTGCTGTGGAAATATCACCAATAAGTTTTGCATCTTTGCTAGCCTTGTAACCAGCCCCCCCTCCCCCCCCTCGAAAGAGTGGCCTGGTATCAACTGTTTGCACATGCGTTTAATTTTCCAGAATTCTAGGAATTTAGGATATTACCATATTGTGTCCGCGATATGATTATGTCATGTTCATTTATGAATCTGCTAATGTTTCGAAGTTGTAAAAGAATGTAGCAGGCTTTAAAGCCTAGTCACGGTTTTTCACAACATAGATGCCTAGAAAGTGATTGGTAGTTCGAATCTTAAATTTCGTTTGCCACTGAAAAGCCTAGAAGGCCAGATCTGAGATTGAATACCGAGCAGCTCGCAGTCACTTCGAGGTGCTTCTGAATTTCTGTGGTAAGATCGCTACCATTATCACAGCTGATAGAAAATTACAGGTTCTGTTATTATTTTGACTGGTTAGAAATCCATTTCAGTTGCAGAAAGTCAGAATCAAAGGTTGATTTCTAGTTCTCCGCTTACTATATACGTATGCTTCATCCATACTACTCCTCGCCATGTGACTAAAATCGGTTACGAATAATTTTACTGACCCTTTTTCGTACATTTAGCAATTTGTGTACGCATGTGCAAACAGTGGACACCAGGCCACTATTCTTCAGGGGGTGTGGCCTGGGGACGAGGCTATTGCTGCCTCATATCATATTACAAATTGCTAATCTATGTTACTCAGGCCTACCCCACAATGTCCTGCTTTAAAATACGTGTAGTAATCCTGTTATGACTGCTAACTGGAGGCACACTACAATACTGCTGAGTCTGCACTTTCACTGTAAGCTACAAAAATTGTATTCGTTCTACATGTAGAGTACACTTAGCTTAGCATGACCTGATGCTGCTACACATAGCTGGTAATTCACATGAAAAATGCCTGGCTGGGTTTTAGATGTGATCTCTGTCACATCTGCAAAAATGCACTCCTAGTGTCATATAGAATGGAACCGAGCTGTATAGACTCATCAGGGTTTCATACAGGAGAAAAAGGGGGGATCATTAGTCTTGTGTTAAACAACTGCAAATATTGTTAATACGGCAAAAATTACTTTCAGGAACATAAATTCAACTCAAAATGGCTTTAGAATCAGTCTTAGAGAATGTAAAAATCAACTTGGGGGGGGGAGGGCATACCTAGCGATTTGTGTACAGGGTTACTGCTTCCCCCCTCCCCAACTTAAAATCCTGTATGCAACCCTGCTCATTGTTTAATGTCTAGAGAAGGCTTTGAACTTTATGTAGCAGCAACAATGTTTTGATAAGTTCATTGTTGTTGCTGCCACATAAATTTCAAAGACGCATCAGTTGGAACTAAAAACATACACCACAACTCAGATTGAAAGAGAGGTAGTGATGTAATCAACAATAATCGACAATAATTCAAAGTGGAAAAGGGGAACAAGATGTCACAAAAAGCAGGCTAGAGATTAATTTTCAATTCTAATTATCCGCAATGAAGATTATATTACTATCTGTACTTAAAAGTGAGATGTGCTGTTTAAAGTCCCATGAGTCAAAACATTTTGAACTTCAGAGTGAAGTTGTTGCTGCTATGTACAACTCAAAACCTTCTCTAGCTCTAAAACTCCAACGCCGGTGAAATGATAATTACTAACACTGAAAAATCAAACTTCTACTCCTGTGAAGTCACTACCTTAGAATCTTCTCAACCATTTATCACAAACTTACCACCCATAATTTCAAGGGTATCTGAAGGAGTGGATGACCCAATCGAATTAGTAACAGTACATGAGAAGGAGCTGCCCACAATATCTGCCACTGGCTGGTTGATGGTAAGCACATTGTCAAAGGTGGAAGCTCCTCTGTCGGTCACTGTCTGTGTCAAATTGTGGGTGACCCCATCAATCTCCACTGACTGTCCATCATTCAAGGGTCCCACAGTAGTACCATCCCTAGTGAAGGTGATAGTGGTGGCAATAGAGGTAGTGGAGGTGCAGGTGAGAGTGGAGGATGAAGATCCCGGGGTGAACACCAGGGGGTTGGTGATGGTGGGTTGATCTGCATGAAGGGAGCATAAACTACATGTTAATATGGACATGTGGACCCAATGTTTGGCAGAAAGGTTTCAGGAACTTTAAAAGTCAACGTATCAGGCTTGCTTGGGGACCAACCCCCAGCCTCTATGGAACATTGCCCGGTGAGCTGGAGAGTATCCACTCAACCATATTATGTGAATGAGATCAGCATGCATGTTTATTAGGAGGGAATAAGGTGGGTGTTCTTGGAGTGTCTATGGTCACAGTTGTTCCTAGCGGGCAAGGCTAATGCACAGGTGTTTATGCTTGCAGCTTTCCTGTCACAGCATTCTTTGTAAGCCCATGGGCTATATACCAAACTCTGCCACCATAGGACATTCTGTGCTGTGATAACTACAGCTCTATGTTGCAGGAAAGACTTTCCTTTGTTCTTTTGGTGTGAGTAACCGGAATGGGGTGACGTCAACAATTATTTCTGCTACATTGCAGGTTCATTAGCATCCTATTAATAGAAAATCCATTGTCCTGACTACATTGCAATTTCAAAACTATAAGCAAAGGTCATGATTTACAGTGAAATTCCTCTAATGCGGACACCAATGGGACCCACTCGACATATCAATAATAACAACGCATCCATAATTGGGAAGCTTCCGGTTATACTTATGGTAGGTGTGGCAAGGATGTATTCGGCAAGCAATGGCTCTTTTGCAGCTCTAGCTACACAATGGCTCGTTTATGTGATTCTGGTTTACTACAAAGGCTGTTAATGCATAGACAGAGGCTAAATACAGTAGCAGATAACGTTGAGTTGTTAGATCTGGCTGTGCAGGTGAGTACTCTTACGGAGTAGACGATGTATGTAACCGCGAGTCTGCATCGATTCTGGGAGTCACGTCTTGTGAAGAAACCTACATGTACAGTTTATAAGTTTATACGTAAGACAAACATCCACATTATCGAGTGAATTTTGTACTGTCAAGGTACTGGTGGGACTGGAAAAACTGTCTGCTTTATGAATAGTGAGGTGTCCGCATTCAGGGAGTTTATTAGCACGTAAGTTAATGGAATTTCATTTGGGACCGTCCATTATATGTATGTCTGCATTACACGGCTGCATCTCACGGGTGTTAGTAGAGAGAGGTTCCACTGTACTATAGCAAGTTTACTATTGCTTGTAGTTTAGGATGAATATTAAAGTGGCCTCACAGGAATCGAGTTGCATTACGCTGCTCAGCTGACCGTTCCGAGGCTTTGAGAACGGCAGTCATCACTTTCCTGCTGCTGAATCAGCCTTACCTGCTGTCGATAAACCTCCCACCGATGTCCCCTCTCCTAGCTACCACTCCTCTGGGTTGCTGCGCACGTAGCCTTCCCAATCACCGCCGCCTCTCTGCAGGGCGACTTCATCACGAAGTGCATGCTCTCAGTTCTAGTGCATGTGCATGAAAGCGGTGCCACACCCACAGGAAATATGATGCAATAATTGCATTCCTGTAGCATTACTTACATATTTACTTACATACATACAATCATACATACATACGCAGGGTCTCCAGCTGCCTCGCTTCCCGCTTGGCAATTAGCACTAATGAGAATGGATGGTAATGGAAATGGCTCTCCTACACTGCAATACCTATGATGCTTTGTATGGACAACAATCTATAGTATTGGTGCTGCCACGATTTATAGCTATATCGATATATCGCGACATAAAAATTAGAGATAAGATATGATAGACCTTTGATATATCGTGACATAAAAATTTGTGAGCACTTTGATTTCCCAGCCAATGTTCATGATTAAAAGTAACCTCATTTGTCAACTGTTCAAGTCCGTCATGGCTTACTTGGGCAACACCTCACACCTCACCACCTCCACCTGTGGGAGCTTGTGGAGTTGAGTGAAGACAGTGGCAATAAGCCTTAGTATGTCATGACATGTGATATATTGTGATTTAAAACTCTGTGATAAGTGATTTGCATAATCCTATATCATGGCAGAAGTAATCTGTACCGGTATTACAGACAATATACCATGCACGCTATGCAAACACTGCATAAATTAACTGCATGCATGTGTTGTGCAGATATCACGTACTACTATCAGAATCCTTGCCTGAACTAATATCATTGTCTAAATCTTAGTATTACTCACCATTAAATGTACTCGTGTACACTCCAACATTGATCTCCCTTGTTATGCTGGCGGCATCAGGTATGCGGCAGGTATATACCCCTTGCTGAGTGGTGTCCAACTCAGCATCAGAGGCACGGTTCTCTACTGTAATCTCACCAGCTTGTGATCGCTGAACAAGAAAGGGACCACCAGTGCTGATAGGGGCTCCATCCAGTCCAATAAAATCTCCGACATTCTCCATCATTGAGTCAGAGCGGCAAAAGATACGGAAACGAAAACCACTAGATGCAGGGTTACCAAGGGTGACAACGAGACCATTATTTGGTAGAGAGAAGTCTGTAGTATTACTTGATGCACTACTTCTGCCACCAAAAATGTGTATTCCGGCACCTGTGAAAAAAAAAGAAGTAGACAATAGCATTGTTGTGCATCTTTCAATATTACATGTAAATAGCTACAATTTCTGATTTGGTTTCGATAGAAACAGTCAATACTGGCGCTGTCAGCAAATGACTTCATTTTATGTTCAGTCAACAAACAGCTGCTTTCACTAAGAGGTTGGAAAATAACAACTCTGTTCAGTGAATGCTTCACTAACATGAAGGCTTCTCTAATATTCTTTTAGCTGCTCTAGTCTGATACCAGTGGCAGTGGCAGTTCCAGGAGGGTTTCCACGGTTTCCAGAAACTAGTCAGGTCTTGTTCTCAATCATTACATTAACCACTTATTAAATGAAACTCACAAAATGCAACATATCAGCTGCATGCATTGTACGTGAGGACTATTTAACGTTTAATCTGACCTGAGGGGTGGAGCAGTTAATAACGAACCGTCGTGGCTGCATGCGAAATGAGTTACTGCGCCAGACATCTTAAAAATTGGAGTAGTAATTCAGCTCTGACTCAAGTCTGAACCCTAAAAACCACCATGGCACTACATCAAGTGCACACTGCTACAATCAAAAGTATGTGGTGTTAACATATACAATGTGTCTTACCTTTCACAGCACCTTTTCTTTGCGTGTATTATGCCATTTACGCATAGTATCGCAAAAACTATTTTGCAAAACACTAAAATTAATCTGCTATATGCCCAATCTGCTAAATATTGTCACGTTAAGGTAACCAATGATTAACATCCTAAACGAAGAGTGGTAGTGAATGGCTGATAGAGTACCTAGAGAGACTGGAGAAAGAGCAGAGGGGGCAAGCCACAAGGTCTTACGGCTGGGCCAACGAGACAGTGGTCTGCCAAGGCTTGGGGAAAGGATGAGAGGGGGTAATCAAATTGCCCCCTCAGGTTTCCCCCTCTGCTTTGTCACACTGATACCTGACCTTACTTCAATACTGAGGTTCAGTGGAGGAAGAGGCCTGAGAAAAAATGGTGGACGGGTGGGGAGTGGCAGAGAAGAGTTGTGCAACTAGTCCACAGCCAGCTGCAGCCAGGATCAAGGGTACTTTGGGTACTGGAGAATGACTGTCAGTTGGCACCAACCACACATAAGAGAGAGGGTCGATTAGCGGGTTGCCCTCTCTGATGTTAACTTGCTTTAACGTTATCGTTGCTAGAACTAAGAATTTTGTTGGCTTTAGCATGAGTAAAACTTGACTGAACGTCTGTAATATATAACACATGTACAGTAAATCTGTAGAACCCAGGGGTTAATTTTAAATTACTTCCAGCAACCATTATCAGATGTATTCTGTCTATGCACATAAACAATTACAAGCTGTAACTATGGCCACTTACCCACAATATTGACCGTTATACTTGCACTTCCTGCAGTGACTGTGCAGGTGTGGGTGCCATTGTCACCAGATGTTAGCGCTGCTCGTCTAATTGGGTTAGCTGTTGAGAACGCAAAAGGACAATTACAATCACTTGTCCAGGTCACACCAGATGCAACTGCCCCACCGACACGGCAGGTAAAGGTAAGTGGACCAGAGGCTGCCCTGAACACATTAGTTCCCGGGGTGAAAGGGAAATCAGGAGGAGCAGTGTAGTCCACTTCTACAGTGACTAAAGGAGAGAAAGTCGTGCCATAGTTGAGATGTCCACATACAGTAAAATCAAAAAAAAAAAGACATTTTAGAATAAAAACGTATAATATATGGATGGAGTCCAAAAAATCAACCAAACAAGGTAGGATTGACACCACTATATTTTTACGGATTCTCATTCATTTATGTTTTGACATTTATCATGGTGCTTGTTATGTGGTATGACAGGATGATTTTAAAAGTACTTTAATTGAAAATGGATTACCACAGTAGCTATGCTGTTGGTTGAAGACAATATTTCAAAGTGTGTGTTACAGGAGGAAAAATGTGGATGTTATTGTATAAGTATAGCTAGGTGTGGATTGTGGTGCGTGGAAGGGAGAATATGGGGTGACATTGCGGTACTTAGTGGCATTTAAAAGAAGCGATATGGATTAGATATCCAAGGAGCCTGACTCAGTGTAGCTGCTGTGAAAGTATCAGCAAAACGTTTTGCACCTTTGCTAGCCTTGTAACCAGTGCCCCCCCTCAAAAGAGTGGCCTAGTATCCACGGTTTGCGCATGCGTTTAATTTCCCTGAACTCTAGGAATTTAGGGTATTACCATATCGTGTCCGCGATATGATTACATCATGTTCATTTACGAATCTGCTAATGTTTCTGTGTCACGAAATTGTAAAAGAAGGTATCAGGCTTTAAAGCCTACAGTGACGGTTTTTCACAACATAGATGCCTAGAAAGTGATTCGTAGTTCGAATCTTAAATCTCGTTTGCCACTGAAAAGCCTAGAAGGCCAGATCTGAGATTGAATACCAAGCAGCTCACAGTCACTGCCAGGAGAGAGGCGCTTCCGAATTTCTGTGGTAACATAGCTACCATAGTCACAACTGGTAGAAAATTACAGGTTCTGTTAACTATTTTTGACTGGTTAGAAATCCATTTCAGTTGCAGAAAGTCAGAATCAAAGGTTGATTTCTAGTTCTCCGCTTACTATATATGTATACTTCCTCCATACTACTCCTTGCCATGTGACTAAAATTGGTTATGAATAATTTTACTGAACCTTTTTCGTACATTTAGCAATTTGTTTAAGCATGCGCAAACAATGGACACCAGGCCACTATTCTTCAGGGGGTGTGGCCTGGGGACGAGGCTATTGCCACCTCATATCATATTACAAATTGCTAATCTATGTTATGTACAGTCCAGCCACTTGCTCAAGCCTACCCCACAATGTTCTGCATTAAAATACATGTAGTAATCCTGTTATGGCACTGTAAGCTACAAAAATTGTATTTGTTCTACATGTAGAGTACACTTAGCTAGCCTGACCTGCTGCTGCTACACATAGCTGGTATTTCACATGAAAAATGTGTGGCTGGGTTTTAGATGTGATCTCTGTCACATCTGCAAAAATGTACTCCTAGTGTCATATAGAACGGAACTGAGCTGTATAGACTCATCAGGGTTTAATACACGAGAAAAAGGGGGGAACCGAAGCCTGCCCTCTAAATTTTGGAAAAACTCTAAAATCGCTTTAGAATCAATCTTAGAATGTAAAAACCAAGAATATTCTCGGGGCATACCTAGTAATTTGTGTACAGGGTTACTGCTTCCCCCCTCCCCAACTTAAAATCCTGTATGCAACCCTGCTCATTGTTTAATGTCTAGAGAAGGCTTTGAACTTTATGTAGCAGCAACAATGTTTTGATAAGTTCATTGTTGTTGCTGCCACATAAATTTCAAAGATGCATCAGTTGGAACTAAAAACATGCACCACAACTCAGATTGAAAGAGAGGTAGTGATGTAATCAACGATAATCGACAATAATTCAAGGTGGAAATTGGGAACAAAAAGCAGGCTAGAGATTAATTTTCATTTCTAATTATCCGCAATGAAGATTATATTACTATCTGTACTTAAAAGTGAGATGTGCTGTTTAAAGTCCCATGAGTCAAAACATTTTGAACTTCAGAGTGAAGTTGTTGCTGCTATGTACAACTCAAAACCTTCTCTAGCTCTAACACTCCAACGCCGGTGAAATGATAATTACTAATACTGAAAATCAAACTTCTACTCCTGTGAAGTCACTACCTTAGAATCTTCTCAACCATTTATCACAAACTTACCACCCATAATTTCAAGGGTATCTGAAGGAGTGGATGACCCAATCGAATTAGTACCAGTACATGAGAAGGAGCTGCCCACAATATCTGCCACTGGCTGGTTGATGGTAAGTACATTGTCAAAGGTGGAAGCTCCTCTGTCGGTCACTGTCTGTGTCAAATTGTGGGTGACCCCATCAATCTCCACTGACTCTCCATCATACAAGGGTCCCACAGTAGTACCATCCCTAGTGAAGGTGACAGTGGTGGCAATAGAGATAGTGGAGGTGCAGGTGAGAGTGGAGGATGAAGATCCCGGGGTGAACACCAGGGGACCAGTGATGGTGGGTTGATCTGCATGAAGGGAGCATAAACTACATGTTTAATATGGACATGTGGACCCAATGTTTGGCAGAAAGGTTTCAGGGGGCTGGTCCTAAACTTCAAAAGTCAACGTATCAGGCTTGCTTGGGGACCAACCCCCAGCATGGAACATTGCCCGGTGAGCTGGAGAGTATCCATTCAACCATATTATGTGAATGAGATCAGCATGCACGTTTATTTGGAGGGAATAAGGTGGGTGTTCTTGGAGTGTTTATGGTCACAGATGTTCCTAGCGGGCATGGCTAATGCACAGGTGTTTATGCTTGCAGCTTTCCTGTCACTGCAGTCTTTGTAAGCCCATGGGCTACCAAACTCTGCCACCATAGGACATTCTGTGCTGTGATAACTACAGCTCTATGTTGCAGGAAAGATATTCCTTTGTTATTTGGTGTGAGTAACCGGAATGGGGTGACGTCAACAATTATTTCTGCTACATTGCAGGTTCATTAGCATCCTATTAATAGAAAATCCATTGTCCTGACTACATTGCAATTTCAAAACTATAAGCAAAGGTCATGATTTACAGTGAAATTCCTCTAATGCAGACACCAATGGGACCCACTCGACATATCAATAATAACAAGGCATCCATATTTGGGAAGCTTCCGGTTATACTTATGGTAGGTGTGGCAAGGATGTATTCGGCAAGCAATGGCTCTTTTGCAGCTCTAGCTACACAATGGCTCGTTTATGTGATTCTGGTTTACTACAAAGGCTGTTAATGCATAGACAGAGGCTAAATACAGTAGCAGATAACGTTGAGTTGTTAGATCTGGCTGTGCAGGTGAGTACTCTTACGGAGTAGACGATGTATGTAACCGTGAGTCTGCATCGATTCTGGGAGTCACGTCTTATAAGACAAACATCCACATTATCGAGTGAATTTTGTACTGTCAAGGTACTGGTGGGATTGGAAAAACTGTCTGCTTTATGAATAGTGAGGTGTCCGCATTCAGGGAGTTTATTAGCACGTACGTTAATGGAATTTCATTCGGGACCGCCCATTACGTGTATGTCTGCATTACACGGCAGCATCTCACGGATGTCTGTAGAGAGAGGTTCCACTGTACTATAGCAAGTTTACTATTGCTTGTAGTTTAGGATGAATATTAAAGTGGCCTCACAGGAATCGAGTTGCATTACGCTGCTCAGCTGACCGTTCCGAGGCTTTGAGAACGGCAGTCATCACTTTCCTGCTGCTGAATCAGCCTTACCCGCTGTCGATAAACCTCCCACCGATGTCTCCTCTCCTAGCTACCACTCCTCTGGGTTGCTGCGCATGTAGCCTTCCCAATCGCTGCCGCTTCTCTGCAGGGCGACTTCATCGCGAAGTGCATGCTCTCAGTTCTAGTGCATGTGCATGAAAGCGGTGCCACACCCACAGGAAATATGTTGCAATAAATGCATTCCTGTAGCATTACTAATATATATATACTTACATACATACAATCATACATACATACGCTGGGTCTCCAGCTGCCTCGCTTCCCGTTTGGCAATTAGTAATGGAAATGGCTCTCCTACACTGCAATACGATTATAAGCTATGATGCTTTGAATGGACAACAATCTATAGTACTGGTGCTGCCACGATTTATAGCTATATCGATATATCGCGACATAAAATTTCGTAATAAGATATAATAGACTTTTGATATATCGTGACATAAAAATTTGTGAGCACTTTGATTTCCCAGCCAATGTTCATGATTAAAAGTAACCTCATTTGTCAACTGTTCAAGTCCGTCATGGCTTACTTGGGCAACACCTCACACCTCACCACCTCCACCTGTGGGAGCTTGTGGAGTTGAGTGAAGACAGTGGCGATAAGCCTTAGTATGTCATGACATGTGATATATTGTGATTTAAAACTCTGTGATAAGTGATTTGCATAATCCTATATCATGGCAGAAGTAATCTGTACCGGTATTACAGACAATATACCATGCACGCTATGCAAACGTTGCATAAATTAACTGCATGCATGTGTTGTGCAGATATCACGTACTACTATCAGAATCCTTGCCTGAACTAATATCATTGTCTAAATCTTAGTATTACTCACCATTAAATGTACTCGTGTACACTCCAACATTGATCTCCCTTGTTATGCTGGCGGCATCAGGTATGCGGCAGGTATATACCCCTTGCTGAGTGGTGTCCAACTCAGCATCAGAGGCACGGTTCTCTACTGTAATCTCACCAGCTTGTGATCGCTGAACAAGAAAGGGACCACCAGTGCTGATAGGGGCTCCATCCAGTCCAATAAAATCTCCGACATTCTCCATCATTGAGTCAGAGCGGCAAAAGATACGGAAACGAAAACCACTAGATGCAGGGTTACCAAGGGTGACAACGAGACCATTATTTGGTAGAGAGAAGTCTGTAGTATTACTTGATGCACTACTTCTGCCACCAAAAATGTGTATTCCGGCACCTGTGAAAAAAAAAGAAGTAGACAATAGCATTGTTGTGCATCTTTCAATATTACATGTAAATAGCTACAATTTCTGATTTGGTTTCGATAGAAACAGTCAATACTGGCGCTGTCAGCAAATGACTTCATTTTATGTTCAGTCAACAAACAGCTGCTTTCACTAAGAGGTTGGAAAATAACAACTCTGTTCAGTGAATGCTTCACTAACATGAAGGCTTCTCTAATATTCTTTTAGCTGCTCTAGTCTGATACCAGTGGCAGTGGCAGTTCCAGGAGGGTTTCCACGGTTTCCAGAAACTAGTCAGGTCTTGTTCTCAATCATTACATTAACCACTTATTAAATGAAACTCACAAAATGCAACATATCAGCTGCATGCATTGTACGTGAGGACTATTTAACGTTTAATCTGACCTGAGGGGTGGAGCAGTTAATAACGAACCGTCGTAGCTGCATGCAAAATGAGTTACTGCGCCAGACATCTTAAAAATTGGAGTAGTAATTCAGCTCTGACTCAAGTCTGAACCCTAAAAACCACCATGGCACTACATCAAGTGCACACTGCTACAATCAAAAGTATGTGGTGTTAACATATACAATGTGTCTTACCTTTCACAGCACCTTTTCTTTGCGTGTATTATGCCATTTACGCATAGTATCGCAAAAACTATTTTGCAAAACACTAAAATTAATCTGCTATATGCCCAATCTGCTAAATATTGTCACGTTAAGGTAACCAATGATTAACATCCTAAACGAAGAGTGGTAGTGAATGGCTGATAGAGTACCTAGAGAGACTGGAGAAAGAGCAGAGGGGGCAAGCCACAAGGTCTTACGGCTGGGCCAACGAGACAGTGGTCTGCCAAGGCTTGGGGAAAGGATGAGAGGGGGTAATCAAATTGCCCCCTCAGGTTTCCCCCTCTGCTTTGTCACACTGATACCTGACCTTACTTCAATACTGAGGTTCAGTGGAGGAAGAGGCCTGAGAAAAAATGGTGGACGGGTGGGGAGTGGCAGAGAAGAGTTGTGCAACTAGTCCACAGCCAGCTGCAGCCAGGATCAAGGGTACTTTGGGTACTGGAGAATGACTGTCAGTTGGCACCAACCACACATAAGAGAGAGGGTCGATTAGCGGGTTGCCCTCTCTGATGTTAACTTGCTTTAACGTTATCGTTGCTAGAACTAAGAATTTTGTTGGCTTTAGCATGAGTAAAACTTGACTGAACGTCTGTAATATATAACACATGTACAGTAAATCTGTAGAACCCAGGGGTTAATTTTAAATTACTTCCAGCAACCATTATCAGATGTATTCTGTCTATGCACATAAACAATGACAAGCTGTAACTATGGCCACTTACCCACAATATTGACCGTTATACTTGCACTTCCTGCAGTGACTGTGCAGGTGTGGGTGCCATTGTCACCAGATGTTAGCGCTGCTCGTCTAATTGGGTTAGCTGTTGAGAACGCAAAAGGACAATTACAATCACTTGTCC
Source organism: Phakellia ventilabrum (assembly GCA_963921505.1). Classification (NCBI taxonomy): domain Eukaryota; kingdom Metazoa; phylum Porifera; class Demospongiae; order Axinellida; family Axinellidae; genus Phakellia; species Phakellia ventilabrum. The sequence goes on from OY997381.1 coordinate 3,592,351, forward strand.
AGGTCACACCAGATGCAACTGCCCCACCGACACGGCAGGTAAAGGTAAGTGGACCAGAGGCTGCCCTGAACACATTAGTTCCCGGGGTGAAAGGGAAATCAGGAGGAGCAGTGTAGTCCACTTCTACAGTGACTAAAGGAGAGAAAGTCGTGGCATAGTTGAGATGTCACATACACTAAAAGTCACAAAAATGTATAATATAGGGATGGAGTCGAAAAAATCAACCAAACAAGGTAGGAATGACATCACAATACTTTTACAGATTCTCATCTCTATATCTTTTGACATTTATCATGGTGCTTGTTATGTGAGATGACAGGATGTTAGTTTTATACAATTGTGATTTGTACATCCTGTCCATTTTTTCAAAAGTACTTTAATTGAAAATGGATTACCACAGTAGCTATGCTGTTGGTTGAAGACAATATTTCAAAGTGTGCTGTTACAGGAGGTTAAGTATAGCTAGGTATGAATTGTGGTGCGTGGAAGGGAGGATATGGGGTGAGCGTAGGCTTGTTCCCAGACCACACCCCCCAGGAAAGAGTGGCCTGGTATCCACGTTTGCACATGCACGAGATAATCGTGAGAACATACGGAACAGGGTCAGTGAATATATTCGTGAACCATCTTAGTCACATGGCCAGAAGTAGTATGGAGACAGTATACAAATATAGTAAGCGGAAGAACTACAAACCAGACTTTCTGCTACAGAAATAGCTTTCTAACCAGTCAAGCATAGTAATGAACCTGTAATTTCCTACACATGTGCAAACCGTGGATACAAGGCCACTCTCTCATGGGAGGGTGTGCACTAGGAACGAGAAGCATGAAATTGTTATGCTACAATACTATCAACTGCACTGTATGGCTTTCTTGTAAAGTACTGCATGGGCTGACCATGTCTGTGGCTAAGGCTTGCCGTGCAACTTGGAGGTTCCAAATCTGCATCAGTTTTGTTTTTACTTACGACAGTTTCGCCCATATTATAGCTATATTCATATGCTACACACACTGGGCTAGGCCAGACGTGCTTCTGCGACTTCCAGTTGGGAAGTTAAGGCTGTACTTTCTCTGCTAAATCAGTCAGAAGCGGCTATTATTTTAACTTCATAGCTAGAGCTGTCAAGGAAATTTTTATTGATGAAAAGGGAAGATCGCTTCGTGTAGACCTGAAACGAGTCGAAGTCTCGCCGCTAGCACTCGATATGATGTTGTAAAGACCGCCTGAATGGTACCTTTGAGCTCTGAAAGCACTGCAGTTGTGAAGAAGTACTAGCATGCTGCTATTAAGTCATTGCACCTAGCCTGTAGGTAGCGGATTTGCAGCAGTATATGCATGCTTCTTGATAGCTAATAAATATTCGTAAACCCCACCCCGTAACCTTAATAATACATGATACCAACCAACCATGCATAAGGACTGCTACTTCCATGGTTACAAGGTGCTGACGGTTTGCCGATTCTGTAAGAGAAGCTTGAGGCCAATAACATTGGCATCACAAAAAAATGGCAGTATTGGTAGAAGATCTTGCCCATCAAAGACAATTGCCGAACGTCCAACCATAAATGAGCGAAGACAGCTAAATAACTGCTACACAGCTGACTGCATTGTTTACAAGCCATTCTAAGGTACTATCCAGTATCTGTTACAAAAGCCTGACTCGTTAGCTAGCCATTACTCGCAAGGCCCATGCATAACTTACGTGTTCATTCACACCGGATTTTGAAATCACTCTGGTATCTTCGTTTCAAGGTCGGTAGCTTCCTCGCTCGAATGCTGATGTCTTTCCTATAGCAAGTTCGATAGCATGTACTTGCTGCACTTTGTGTTACTGTGAATACAATGTCCGCATCCATTTCAATTTCCATTTTTCATGTGTGTTTTCTACGTATGTCAGTGTACTTAGTGTAGCTACAATCCATACTGTTGTACGATTGTAGAACTACAATGTACTACGGCACGAAAGCACTTATTGACCTCTACTGTAGGAGTACACTCAATTTTGCCCAGGCTTTCATACAGAATTTTTTTGGGGGGGGATGGGAAAGATGTTGTATGTGGAACCACACCCCCAGGAAATTAGATGCCCTGAGGTCGCTTCTGGGGCCCGAAATTAGCTACTAATAAACTACTGGAGTATCAAAAATTATAACCTTCAAAAACTGGGGGGAGGGGGGGATCCCAGCAAGTCCCTCCCTCTGTATGAAATCCCAATGCCAATATTCACTGTAGCACTCAATAGCATGTGCATGTAGTAAGGATTATAATTTTCTACCCACCTCCTTGAGCCTTGGCTTGATGTGTACTCCAGTACAGTACTAGTAGTACTGCAGTAACTGCCACCCTAGTTATAGCCATCTTCTGCCCTGCAGTGGGATAGACAACAGCAATAATTATTACTAGGGGTATCATGGGATACAAGGGGCGAGCGTGAGCTTGGATGAGTGAAAGTGAAGTGATTTGTGCCCGTAACTTCAGCGATTTGACCAGATACCCTTAGCCTCGTAAGCTTACCGAGGCCACGCGGGGGTGAGTGGCCTGGGTACGAGGCTACAGATACCCTAAGTTGTCGCAGTTCTCGGCGACGCTCCAGTCACCCCTCCCTAGCTTCTGCTAACTCACCAGATACCCTAAGCCGTTTCAGTTCTCGGTGACGCTCCAGCCTTGTCAATATTACTTTCGGCCTCATGCATTCAGTCGCGGCGCGCGCATGGAGGTGAAATAGGAAAGTCAGCGTATTTGCGGTATTGGGGCAGCCCCTGTCTGTTCGTTCACGACAAAAATTGGCAACTGACTACACTAAAGGGCTCGCTCACGCTCGCCAATTAGTACACCATAGAGGCAGAACTCAATCCACACATGACACAGGACCCATTCAGTACCAATAGATGCCCATTCCTTCCGATATGTTTAGCAGTGGTTCAAACCCATATCCCTGATGGCATCATTACAAGTAGGCTCTTGTTACAATTAACTTCAGTATTCACTGCCATACATGCAAAATACCTCACAGAGCTACACATATAAAAACATGCCCACAATGAAGTGGTGAATGAGGTAACTGCTATTGGGGCGATCCTCAACAAGATATTGGTGTGTTTGGTACATGCCACATATATACATGCTTAAGGTGGCGATAAAAGCTGAGTGTATGGTAAATTTCAAGCTACATGCAGCTAATGCAGTATATCACTGATCATTTGTTGTGCAGTTGTGAGCACTATTTCTAGGTGCCTGGTATTCCTATACTACGGGAGGGGAAAGTTTGCAGGGGTTCATACGGAGGGGGACTTAGGTTGTCAATTTTTTCTATGTATGGTCAACTGAGTTTTAGTAAATACAAACACAACACGACATTTAAACACGTACCTGAAGCGATTTCAGAGGGTGCCACGCCCCCTAAGTCGGAAACATTCCGCTTTTGCTCCCCCCCTTCGAGAATGTTTCTAAATGAACACCTGGTTTGTAGGCCAAGGTACATCAAGCTAGCTGAGTTTTGCATTACCTAGACAGTGAAAGAAGCATAAATAGCAATAGACATGCTGTTGCTTGATGTGACTACTAACTGGAGGCCAATAAAATTGCTGTGTCAGCACTTGTCGCTGGTAGTGTAAGTTCCGTGTAGGTTGGAGCACTTGACGCCAAATCTCTCCCGGCATATGTTGCTTGCAGTACACACACACAGTTATGCAAACAAAACAAAACAGAATGGCGTGTAGCGGCAAGTACTTGCCTGGAGCACTTGAGAATAACTGCCAAACAGTTCGATTTCTTTGGTGCGAATGCAATACCCCGAGTAAATGTCGCGTCTTTGTGTTTGAATCAATGTAATTGTTTTGTGTAATCCTGTCTAAAGACAGATACAATCAGAATCAGAAGATAGACAATTTGTGTGTTATCGACTGGCTGATGTGGTACTTCAGCGGTGCTCTCCAGCAACGCTAAGAGTCTTGTTACTGATGAAACACTTGATCTCGAGAATGACAGGTATGCCTCATAAAGGCTTCGGACCACATCTATGGCAGAGTTTTGAACATATCATTTGTAAGCATTCAATGTGGCACTCATTTTTCCATTGCCATCGTATATGGAGTACTCCCGGTCCGTGATAACAAAAAATAGCACAGTTTCCTCCTATGGAAGACATTGCCATCTTCCTGGGTATGCCTCCATCACTGTGTTGGCTTCCTAGAAGCCAAACATGCTGGGAGCAGTGCACATCCATAGATTACCCTTTCCATCAACCCCGAGGGGGCACAGCCCCTTCAAATCACTGGACACTCCCCTTTACAAACTCCCCATTTGGACATTTTTGTGGGGGAAGGCGCGAAAGACAAGGCCAATTTTGGTTCTTCCGTCCGAAAAGCTGCACGTTAGGAAGAAAGGACTACTTAGAACGTTACCTGTTCGCAGGAGAACCACTACATGCAAGTCTAGAGGCAACAAATGACGACTGTACACGTCAGTGGAGGTTAAAGAGTCAGAGTTTTGATGACTAAGCAAGGCTGTCTTGCTCTGTGGTATGTGACTCTAATTTCGGCCTGGTTTCAATTTCACCATGCAATAATGGCACTTTATGACGGAGAAACGCAGAGAATAGCCCTAAATATGGCTACATGCAGTACCACAGGTCCAGAAACACTACAATGATAACCACGAGCTTACCTGCTCTTTAAAATCTTCCAGCCACCATTCTAATGAGGACCCATCACCCACCCTCCTCGCTTTTATGGCTCACACCAAAAATTATATATTAGCTCACTATACAGGTATATTGGCAGGAAATGATTTCAAGTGCATCACCTATGGATGTGCATGCTAACATACACAACTGGTTATGCACACAAAATGGATTACTTTCAGTTGTGTACAACTGCAGTGCTGTGACATACTTTCAGGGCTATTGCCTGTTTGGAATGACAATTGTTATTAAGAAGTCTTATCCTGACTGAAAGTACATGAGTGCCCTGCTGTGACATACTTTCAGGGCTATTGCCTGTTTGGAATGACAACTGAAATCTTATCCGGACTGAAAGTACGACCCACACTGCAGTACATGTACTACTGAGACACATCCCATCTGCGTTTTTCCAGTAGTGTCTATTATTATACTGCTCAAGTATTATGTTATATTATATTTTCTGTGTTTCTGTGTTCCATCACACATCACTATTTGCCCGCGTGCAGGGCAGAAAATGTTTTTGAAAACCCACTTTCCACTGGTCAGAAAGTGCTCTCGTAGCCATATAGATGGATTGCAAGTAGGCATGGCGAATGATGTAATCCCACTTTTTGGAGGTCAAACGCGCGAGTTCGCAGGTGCATAAGTAGATAGCTGCAACTGTAAAAGACTCCCCCAGATGTCAGTCAATCTTAGTAAGTCATGTCCTATAGTTCTCTCTGTTTCGGCTGCAATGAAGACGTGCTGTCACCGAATTCACTTGCCCTCCGGAAGTGATATTACGTAATTGGACACGCCCCTTGTAATCCATCAATAACGTACAAAGTTCAAAAGTTCAAAGTTTTAACGCCCAACCAGTTCAGTCCCTCCTGTTCAATAAAGGTCAGAGCCTCAATGAAGGCCCAATCCAAGCAGCCTGCCGTTGAACTGTTGGCATCTCACTCACTCCAATCGCAGCTGAAGGACTCCCTGTATGCCTTATGTTTGTATGGTATCGCAGCCCGGATCATAAAAACTGTCCCCCCCCATCTCCAACACCGCGTACTGTTTGTTTGTTCAAGGCAACCGCGGCTTATTGCCAGGTACGTAAGAATTAACGTGTATTCACCTGAAGGCCACTTTCACAGCTTCTTTGACATCACATTAGTGTTAGGTATGTGTGTGTTCTGTTGTCCCCCTGGGCATTATCTGCTTGCTCAGTACAGTTGAGCTGTGCCCACATTACACACATAGCTCTCCTGTACATATTTCTACCCGCCCACCATATTTAGACTTGGCAGTGTGTTCACGCACAGTATAAATATAGCAGTAGCAAATAACAAAATGTGACAGTGGGTATGTCCTTTGGGAAATCCTTGCACAATTCCTTAAGTGGGTGATACGTATTTTAGAAGGGTGCCTTCTAATTGGGATAAAAATTACTGAGGGATCACAAAAGATAGTCTACAAGTATAGCTTACTTTTATCACAGAGTACAAACACCTTTAAGGCCTTACTTCAGCTGTAACTCTACTGTTGTATCTACGCTCAAACACACACATCCGTTCAAAGTGAGCCTCATATAATCACAGCACCACAAAATTGTAATTAGAAGGAGCGCACCCACTTTCTCTTTACAGGTTTCACTACCTAGCTTCATTCCAAGCCCCCTGCTTTTTAAAAATGAAACTAACATTCTCTTATGTATTACAGGGCTTCATATGGTATGCCCTGGGATAGTATAATACTCTCCTACAATAGTGCATACCAGCCTGTCTGGGGCCCCAGAAGTCACTAGAAGCGACCTCAGAATTTCTAATTTCTCAGCCCCTGATACTACCTAGGCTAGATAACTAAATTTTAGCCTTGTCTACTACATAAATAAACTGCCTATGGCTATAGAGACCTACAGACATATGCAACCAACCCAATACAGTATTGAGCAAATTGGCATGAGTCAAGCCGGGGCTTATATGTACGGTCACATACAACTTAAGGTGATGGGTGGTTTAAGGTAGATTGGCAGCAATGAATACTTCTGGCCAGTCCTTCTGCTTGTTCACACCTGTTCTCATGCAACCAAAAGGTGAATCAATCTCCTGCCCTGCAGTGAAAGAAAATCAAGATTGATATTCGTATCTAACAAGGCTGATATTTCATATCTAAAAACCAGCCGGGTATTTTTTTTTTACACAAATGATTCAATTGAAGGTTGTGTTCAGCAACAGATTAGTCTTAGCTTAATGCAGCTGTATATAGAATGGATCAGACAGTCTCATCATGTAGCGCTGCCAGCGAAAGTGCTGACACAGCAATTTCGTAGTGCGCTTCCAGTTAGCAAATTATCAGAACTTGCCAAGACAGAACTATCATCGCTACCTACCACTCTTTCGCCGTCTAGGCAACACAAAACTAACCTAGCTTGACGTACCTTGGCCTATTGAGCCTGCAAACTTTCAGTACACAGCAAAATATTCACAGTGACGTAACGGTGTCATAGTATTGAGTGACTCCCTCCCGTTTTGGTGGGGGTGGGAAAAATGATGTGCATAGAGCATCGCCCCCTAGCCCCCAGGAAATTTTTGAAATTTACATACTCTGAGGTTGCTTCTGGTGGCTTCTGGGGCTCCAAAAAGGATGGAAATTAGTTACTAATGAAGTACTGAGTATCAAGAAAAATGTCAACTTCAAAATTCTGGGGAGGGGGGAATTCTAAAATCTAAAATGCCTAACCATGGCCAAAATTTTCATTCAGCTTTTAAAGTTATTGTACAAGTGCACGATTCTCTACTTGCTCTTACTTTTCATGTTCTCACATGCTTCATGCTATCCAATACCACCGATACCACTCAAGTTTAACAACATGTAGTTTTCTATCTGCTACAGTTATGCCTTACCGTAAAAATTTGAGAGGGAGTCTCTCTAGCTATGAGTTGCTTGATTTTTAAATGAAAATCTGGCTTTCAGGGCTTTTCAGTTGCAAGCGGGGTCCAAGATTCAAACTACAGATAACTTTCTAATAATCTATGTACCTGTCGAAAAACCATAGTATAGGCTAGCCATAGGAAATGGAATCAACAAACGTTTTCTCACTTGCTGCCATCTTCGATTACAGGAAATAAAACGGACGTATACCTATTAATTACACGAGCCATTTCCAAACATATGCGGATTCAACTGGCAACAGCAACAGTGAAGGCACGTTCAATTGTTAAATACTCTACGAGAGCAGCAAGAGCAGGAATATGTGTGCATGTGCATGGGGTAGTAGTATGTATGTATGTATGTACATGCGCATGCATCCGGGGATAGTCACAGTTACTAGGGAATTAACATATGAATGGACCACATTACATCATATACTAGTGCGTACATGGTATTCCAGGCAGAGGGCCTCGTAGGAATTGAGTTGCATTACATGTACGCTGCTTAGATATGTAGTTATTAAATACGTTTAGCCAGTCCGAGGCTTTGAGAACAGCAGTCATCACTTTCCTGTTGGCGAATAAGCCTTACCTGCTGTCGATGAACCTCCTGCCAATGCCGCGCCCACAGGAAATATGTTTGCAATAATTGCATTCCTGAAACGCGCTAAACGCGTGTTAAACGTGCTAAATCGCGTGTTGGAAAGAGATTTCAATTTTTTGCCGGACACCAGACAGAACCAATTGCTTAACCCCGCCGCATACTTGCGGAGTAATAAATATGTATGTGCCCCTTTTTTAGGTTAAATAAATAGATTGATTTAACAACTGAGTGGTTACGGCAGTTGCAGAGTGCTAGATGGGTCACCTCGTTGGTATATGTATGTTGCAGGAATAACAACTACGTATACAAAGGAACACTTTCAGTCTACACGTAGGGGTTAAATTTGTTTGACACGTGGGCGTACCGGAAGTAGCCGTTTCTTTGATGGCTGGCGGTGAGTAAAATGGAGTCGGTGTGTACAAACGCGCTGTCAGGACTTGGTGGATTGGCGATACACAGCTGGCATAAAGGGCGAAGTCAACAAAACTAGTTTAGTTGAGCGACGATCGCCAAGCTTGGTCTCGCTGCTGTGGGCAAGCGCGTGACCGCCATTTTTGTAATTCGAGCAACTTGAATTTTGTACGTTTTTGGGCAAGACAGATCTGCAGGTCCATATAGTCACTAGCTGAGTAGTTTTCATATGAGGCGACCCTTGAATTGCAACAGTCTTTGGCCTCTGGAACAATGGCTTGTGTAGCCGCCTAGGGCGTTTTTTGTTGCTAGTATTACCGTATGTAATTTATGAATAATTTATTAGCTGTTGTCATCCCCATCACCTTAAAACAATCCTCATGTTTTCGCAGTGCATGATGTTTCAAAATGTACATGCCATGGACAAATTTGGCTGGTTATGATGAAACGTGTGTAGATTGAAGATTTCAGTTAGTACATATTTGCGTACCTGAATAAAGTCAACAAGATTCCATGTAACACAAAACGCAAAGCCACATGCCTTCAATTACAGATCTCACACCACTAATGGTCTGAAATGCCCTGCTTTTTAGACTAGTCATTCAACAGTCACATCGTTACTGCAAATCCACAGGGTTTCCTTCTTTGCATACAACAACTCATACTTGGGACACTGGCGGGTATACTCCCTTCGCTCCCATCAATGTCATCACTGGTACTGTTTTGTGGCTTCTTGGTGGTCTGGCGTTTCTTCTTTGCTGGCAGTTTAGTCTTCTCCAGCCTTTATCGCTGCTTTTCCAACTTTTCTTCTTCCTAATCTTTCTTCTCTTGTTTCTTGTCACAGTTTCTGCAGAAGTCACATCACTAATGCATGTTGCGTGAGTTGTGAGACCACGCCTTCTTTTCCTTTTTTGATTTATGCTTAATAGGTAGAGCTAAAACTTCGGTAAAGACTCCATTAAGGATGGAGGAACTGCTAATTGTGGCTGCAGTGGAATCAGGATTAGGTCTTTTACTGGAAGTGGAAGATGGCTGGGTAAACAGTGAGCTCCGGTGTACATGTACTGATTGGGGAACAAACAACAGCAGGTACTCTGCACCTGGCTTTCAGAAACTTGTGAACCAGACGAATTGGTATCATCCTCTGGCACAAGTGCCTTTGATGGAGCCAATTGGCGATCTTAATTTCAGTAGCCAGACTTATGAAAGCCAGCCATTGTGGTTGCGGAGGTCTCAGATTGATGCAACGCTTCTGCAAAGAGACCAGCTATCGATTCAGTTGGTAGTGACTTGACCTGGATATGCAACAAGATAACATGTATGTGACTCACTCAACTTGCAAATCTCTGTAGTACGTATATTTATCAAGGGTATTCTTTTTGGGCCAATGCTTTGTCACATACGAACTATGTACGTATATAGAAAACCTAACAGTTTTTGAGATTCCATTAGCAGCTAAGCTCGTACCTATAGCTAGGCCTTCTGCCATAACTCAGAAGGCCTGGGTATGAGGTTATTAGCAACTACTGTATTCCAAAATTGTGGTATACCGTGTTAGGCACGTGCATACTCACTCACATTCTTATGTGTTTGTTTTCTATAGATTCCCTTGCACAGAATGAACAGAAAGCAATGAAAAGGAAAAGACTGAAAGGTACATACTGTCAGTGTGAATTTTTACCAGCCGGGCGTGCTTTGTGTGTGCCCGGCTGATATTGAGATAGCTTTACGTTCCTGCGTCTGTGTGTGTGTGTGTGTGTGTGTGTGTGTGTGTGTGTGTGTGTGTGTGTGTGTGTGTATGTGTGTGTGTGTATTCGTCTGCAATTATCACGTGCGCTAAATTACGTCATTGCCTTACTATGCCATTATAGCCACGGACAGAGTGGAAGCTGCTGGAGCTTTACAGGCTCAATAGTCCGAGGTAAGTCAAGCTAGCTTAGCTTTGTGTTGCCTAGATGGCGAAAAGGTGGTAGGTAGCTATGATACCTCAAGTTCTAATAGCTAAATGGAAGCGCACTGCGAAATTGCTGTGTCAGCACTTTCGCTGGAAGCCGTATGAGATGACATTGTGTATCCAAGTTGATCCGTTCTTCAGCTGTTTTCAGCTTAGACCAAGGACACTTAACTCTTTCCCAGCCAAGTTTTAATACACCCATAAGGCTTATGTGAATTTATATGTTTTTTTATATTAGACGTTAATATAAAGTACATAGTTTTCTCTATTTTATATAGGCACATAAATGTGCCCGTGGCATGCAAAGAGTTAATACTATAAGTATTAAGCACCCTTGCTTAGACTAACCTGTTGCTGAGCACAGCCTTTAGCTGAATGCTACTCTGCCAAGTGTAAAGATAAGAAGGGGGTGTAAATAATATAATTAATACTAGTAAGATGGGGTGAGCCTGATCGAGCGTCGTATATCCACTCAAACGATTGAGGACTAAACAATGATATAGGCATGCAGGTGGTGTTGGAAGATTCATTTGATTGCAGGTTTGACAATACAACATAAGCAATGGCATGGATGATGCAGTGATATGAATAATTTAAGGAGCAAAGTACAATGTCACAAGGTGTGACTGCATGCTGCTCTTCTCTCTCGTTAGTGCCTGGCCTTCATCTCTTCTGGGGTACCTGCAGTATTTATTTCGGAAGCTTTAGCGGGCACAAAAGTGTGATTTCTCTCCCAAACAGTGATCATTTGACACTGCAATTTACAGTACCTGGTTAGCCTCTTTCCCAGTCTCACTAATATCTACTACGCAATCAGCTGGTTGCTTTGTTCCACCTACAAGCGTCCCCCCCTCTGAAACTGAATTTTGTGAACGCTATCTGACCTGCTACTCTTCTCTGTCGATGGAGCGCTCTCTCCCGTTGGCGCCTGGCCTCCGTTCGCCTACCGCGTACCCTAGCTGCAATGGTATCCTCTACGGTACTCTCTTCTGCGAGTTCTTCATTCCTGTCTTGCTGTCGGTTAGCCATTGAAACCACTTTTAAAACTAGGGTTACGCAAGCGCAGATGCCTCGCGGTGTTTATGGGCAACTTTTTACACCTTAAAAAAATACGACAGACATATTGTCCCATCACTAAATATCTAAGGGGGGGGGGGGGGGGGGCATCAGTGCGGGGTTGCAAACGGGGCGCGTGGACATGGTCCCACGGGTTGCGAACGGGGCTGGAATGTGGAGATGGAGCTCGCAACACCTGCACACGGGGGATATTTTCGCGAGCCAGCTAGTCGCGTAAATAAACAGCTGAACCAAGGAACCATGATGATGGATAAACTACGACTAAACGACTGGCCTTGTGGAGACTGACGTCTCCTGTCTGCAACACATTTCAAAGACTCAACCACGGCTGCCACGGGATAGCTGAGAGAGTGGCTATGCCACTTGAAACTACGTTGGATTAGTGCCGTCGGTCACCAGCCCTCGTCTCTGCTTACAGAGCGGCTACACAAACTCTACTAACCTGGGAGCTGCAGTAAGCCTTCCTTAGTATAACTATGTAATCGACTTGTGTAGATCTCTGACTTTTTGTGTGCCAAGAGTTTGAAGACGGCACACATGTATCTGCACGGACGCCATCTTGATTCCCGGGGGGCCCTCTGGGGCCCAAAACGTGACGGACATCTACATATATATATATAAACGCTAGCTGAGATTTGGAGCCCATTGAACGCGATTATTGGCCTCGCTGCGCTCGGCAATTATACGCACGTAGAACTTAGAGAAATGTGTGCGTGCAAATGTGCGCGTGCACATGACAGACGGATATTTGGACCGTAGGCGCATATTCGGTAAGTGCGTGCGTACAGACGTACGTACAGAGAAATTGTTCCACAGTACATGCTAGTGTGGGGCTCGCTCAGGCTCACCCCAATAATATAACGTTTTCAAAAAGTACAATGTAGGGGTCACAGAGGTGTGAAACTTATACCATTGTGATCCTTGGGGAACAAATAAGAAAACGTATGTGAAGCTCCTCTACTTTCAGTTTCTGTGAGGAGTTATGGCCAAAACAAAACTATATACATTTTACATGTCGCCTTATGGGGCCCCTACAAAGCACTTGGTCAAAATGGCGTCTCTGGTAGTTTAATGGATGCCATCTTCGAACTGAGAGCGCTCAAAGCGTCAGAGATCTGGAGAGGTTTACGACATATTTTTACTAAGGAAGGCTTACTACAGCTCACAGGTTAGTAGAGTTTGTGTAGCCTCTGTATGAGTAGAGATATGAGGGATATTAACGGACGGCACATTCGAGCGATACGCTTGTGAGTTTCGAGCAGCCAACCTCGTCTCTCCACTTACCCGTAGCAGCCATGGCTGATCCTTGAACATATGTTGCAGACAGAGACAGCCATCTCCCAAAGACCGGTCGCTTTTTCGTAGCTTCTCCAGCAGCATTGTCATGCATGGTTCCAGGTTAATTGTTATTTTCGCGACAGGCTGGCTCGCGACCCGTCTCGCCCCGCCCAAGTCGCATGTTTCTACTGGACAGTTATACTTTACACTTGGCAGAGCGATTACCCTCGATTTATATAAAAAATACCCGGTTACATATGAAATATCGATCTTGTTTTATTCGGACTAGAAGCAGGAATCACCTACCGCCAAAGCCAAGTGGGGAGGGGCTTTATGTACTAGCCTCATACCAGATTTTGTCTTGCAGCCATGAGATTAAGGTCTGATCCAGTTGATCTCATGGGGTGAAAGGCTTGAGTATGAGACTATTATGGCATCTTGTCAGATGAGCGGTGTGTGTAAAGCAATCACCATCGAAATGTGACATTTCCTTGGAGAAGGAATGCAATTTTTAGCCTTAGTCATATAAATCATATATTGAATTCAATATGCACCTGACTACGCCACCACACAAAGACACTCAAATGTCATAAATAATACTGTCAAAATGCTAAGCCTAATAGTTCAGAAGCTCTTTGAAGGTCCTGCACCTTGTAACAATGGGCATGACATCCTAAAATGCCCCAGCTTCCCGCACATGTAACAAGGTCCCAACTGGGAACTCCCACTACTGGTGGTGTTCTGTCTAACCGGTGAGACCAGGTTCCGAAACAGCATGGCGGCCTGCGCCAGGTCACCACCAACAGGAACCTTAGTGGCTCCACTAGGTGGCTGCCCCTTTCTTCAGGCATTAGAATTCTTGGCATTCTGTTTCTGCCTTTTGCTTCTCCCAGCCCTCGCTTCAGCTCTAAAAAGCCTCTTCTCATCCTCTGAATTATCAGCTAATTCATCTTCCTCATATTCTTTTACCGTAGCCCACCCATTCTCACTTCTATCTGCTATTTTAATCTTTTTCTGTCTCATTACAATTAGCTTCTGACCTTCTTGCAGCAGAGTCCTCGCTTTCTCCACCGCCGGCGGTCGCTGCGCCAGAGCAGCATCCACGGAGTCCAGCTTGTCCTGCAGACCTGCACCTCCTCATTGAATTCGTACTGTTTCTCGTGCCCTACTTTCTTGAATGTCGGTTTCTTTTCGATCCGCATCTTCTTGACGAGTCGCTCGTCGGCTGATTCTCGCTCGCTGAGTAGCTCCGCAAACTGGGATGCTGTAGAGCTTTCTCCTCCGCCAGTGGCCATTGCGTGCGTTCAGGGCGACGAAAAGTTTGCGAGGACTGACGAAAACGGCGAAAAAAATTGCGAGAAGGAAGGAAAATATTTTTGCTTTGCCAGAATACAGCTGCAGTTGCTCGAGAATGACTACCGTCCTAGTGCAGCCCCTTAAGTACCTCCAAATACCCAGGTACGCAGCTGCACCAGCTAACATGCCTCCCCACGCATGCGCCCACCAATACGCATGCGCCCATCCAACGTGCATGCTCTGTCTACCAATGAGAGCTTATTTTCCGTCTAATTCACTATGCTCAAACGACATAAAATACATATACCAATAGTATGTGACTACAGCAGATGGTGGAGTTTCACAACTTTGAATGGTAATTACCATGCCGGTGACGTTTGTTTACAGCACCCTTTGGTCGTCCAGGTCGCCTCTTGACTATAGTGGCCGACAACTGCTGCTGCTCCTGACGTATGCGCAAATTTGATGGACCAGCTGACTCAACGGAATCCTGCGGAGTCAGTGCAGAGGACCCAGATGCTTCCTGAAGTGTGCATGTCTCCAGCTGTTCCTGTAGCTGTCCACGGCTTCTCAGGACTCGGGGCTCAGGAGCAGATGGCCTAGACTGATGTTTGTCCATTCTTCTTGCAACCCACAGGTTCCTGAGTTCATCAAAACATGGTTCATGCCAAGCAGAGTGGCAATCCTTCTCCAAGGTCTGGCACAGTGCTGGGAGAAATGGACAGTCTGGGCACTTCCGCTGTGTCCAGTTTGTCTGACCATTCAGTCGGCAGAACTGGCATCGGGCCTTGCCCATAATGGGGTAGGGTTTGCTCCCATGCTTCTCACGGTACTCACTTCGAGGTGGTCTCCCAGGCCGTCTCTCGTTTTCCTGCTTATCTCTCCCATACTTATGAATTATCTGCAGAACCAACTTATCCCTGAAGTCGTTCTCACTAATGGGTCTGAGTCCAGCCTGTACAGCAATAAGGCTCTCATCTAAACCATGCAAGCTGACAACACAACTCAATATGGGTTGGTCCGTGGCAGCAAAAAGCACTGACCGACGGCAATTGTTATGAGCAACTCCGTACACTGAACTAAACACAAGCTAGCACCTTGTAGCTACATGCACCATAGCATATGCACACAAAAACGATAATGCTGGGATGAGCCAAATTAAACAGAATTTATTTAGGACATGTGGCCAGTATGCCCATGGGAAAAAACCTCTCCAAAAACCTCTTTGAGGGAAAAATGAGAGGAAAAAACCAAATTAAAAACACATCCCAGGTAACAGCATACAGCGGCAAGAAAAAAAAATGCATATGGAGCTTTTTGTTGAAGCAAGTAAGACTGATCAGTTTCGGGATGGTGCCTGGGTGGTAATAGCCAGAACTCAGTCTAAGCTCTGCCCAGTGGCCATGATGGAGCGCTACTTTAATATGGCTGCTATAGAAACTCATGGAGACCGATTCCTTTTTAGGGGACTGGTGAATACCAAGATGGGTGCACGGTTGCGGGAGAATGGTGGCCTTAGTTACACTAGGGCAAGAGAGCTTATCCTGGACAAATTAGCAGCCATCAGACTTGATAAAAGGCAGTTTGGTCTGCACAGCCTGCGTGCAGGTGGAGCTGCTGCAGCTGCTAATGCAGGCATCCCGGACAGGTGGTTTAAGCGGCATGGTCGATGGAGGAGTGAAAATGCCAAGGATGGCTACGTCAAGGACAAGCTTGAAGATAGATTAAAGGTGTCTCGTGCAATTGGTCTCTGACTGGGCCCTCTCTTTGTGTCTCAGTGCTTTTTGCTGCCACAGACCAACCCATATTGAGTTGTGTTGTCAGCTTGCATGGTTTAGATGAGAGATGTATTTTCTGTCGTTTGAATGCAGTGAATTAGACGGAAAATAAGCTCTCATCGCTGGCGTTGCGCATGCGCGGTGCATATGGTGCGCAGTTCGTGACTGCGCACGGGAATTTGGGGTATATAAGCAGGCGCTTTGAGGGATGTGCATCTCAGTCTCGCTTGTGGCAGTAGACGGCAAAGGTGAAGAAATTTTACTTTATACTATTTAATTATTCTTTTAGCTAGTTGGGTGTTCTTCTTGTATGCTAGTTGGGATCATGTGGGGGTTGTTGTGATTACACATCTCTACCTCTCTGCACACACTCTTCGGCGAGTTTCTCTGTTTTCCCTGCAAGCAAGTTGTGCATCTGGTAGCTGGCGGTGGGTGTGAGATGGGCTACCACTACCTGCACTGGATGTTGCAATTTATCGGAGGATCCTAGCAGGAAATCAGTTTCATCTTAGCTGCTTCTTGGCTGTGCTAATATTCTTTTTGCACCTGCTCGAGCCTCCTTAACCAAAGGGTGGTCTGTGGGGTCCTCTACACCCGCCAGATGATGTGCCCAGGACAGAGCATTCACTGCCCCCTCTATAGGACCATTCGTTTTGGATGTTTGTAGCAAGTAATTGATATATAATGCCACAAAAATGGGTTTGGCTGGTATATACCATACTGCGTGGGCGGATCACAAGTGCGCACAGTGGTATATTATGCATATACACCTATATAGGCTATATGAAGCCACTAAATTCCCATTATCGCTAAAATGCTTTTTCTCAAAAACGCAATCTGTGGTGACAACAGAAGCCACTAAAACGTGGGTGGTTGTAAAACGTGGAATGGAATGGAACAATGGAATGGAATATGGAATGGAACCTGGAATGGAATATGGAATGGAATGCGCTACGGTCGACCTCGTAAAGCGTGGAATGGAATGGATTATGGAATATGCCACTAACCTGACTCCCAAGATCCCGCAACGCGCATAATTTACTACGTACATTATACAGTGACGTACGTACATTCCGTACGTTACAGCTGTACGCGCAGTGTTATCAGTCTCACAGCGTAAGTAACAAAACATTCTCTTGTAACATCAAACACAATCAAACACTTATTCTCTGAAACTGGATATAAACAGTGACCTTAAATTGAGTTTCAAATAGTCATGATGAACAAAGAAATACAGCCAATACAACTAAATTTTAATGCGCTGCACCCATGTATACAAGAACTGTTACACTCAAAGACTTAGTCCAAATACTGCTGACAGATATTCTCGATGGACTGGGGATAGCTGGCTGTATATATCGGCAGGAATTCTAAGACTCCTGGGTACAAAATGTGGCTCAACTGCTTGGATACATTCCACACGACAGTGGTAGTGTGATGTAGTACACTTCTGAGGAGTAATCAAATTGCCCGTACTGTCTCTGTAAGGTCGCTTTTCAGCTCTAGCAACAGTTAAATCATATGGCTGAGCAGGTATGGTTCCTTCTGTGCGCAGACTGGCCCTGCACCCCTGGCAGATACGAATATTTCCAGCTATGAATTTCAAATAAAATGGATTAGTATTAGGCGGTAAAGTCGATGACATGGATGAACTCTGAACTGTAGACAATGGCTGAGGAGAAGAGTAGTTATTAGACTGCCCCACAAAAATTAAGGGTGGCGGCTGTGGTAGGTTCGAGGAAGAGGGGAGGATACTTTGTGGTTGAGTCACAGGAGCAGTTGAAAGCAATGCGGGAGGGGCCGAGATTATTGTATCAGGAGGAGCACGAACACTCTTAGTAGAACGAGAACGTGGAGGTTCTGCCCGCTGTTGCCTTTGGGTCGAACAAGGTGAGGAATTTCACTACGATATGAAAGAACAACACGAGCTTGCTTGTCTGGACCAGGTGCAGCAGTGATGCAATTATCCCCATTCAAAAGAGATGCTGCTTTGTTCCAAATTGCTTCCAGTGTAACCAATGGAATGGTATGGATCCCACATTCACTTGCACCAATACTGAGACACACATCACCTCTTGGATTGCCACCAAGTGCACTGCTCCTAAGATCCTTTCCACACACATCACGTCTAGCATCCTTACCACGGACACCACACCTGGGGTCGTCAGAAGTCTCCCCAAGGAAGCAACTCTCAAAATCTGCAGGCTCCTCCCTACGGAGACTCCCAGGATCTTCACCACAGAGACCACTCCTGGAATCCTTGATGGGAAAATCACTTCTGCTGCAGCCCTCTTTTGTTGTTGTGCCAACTTTTTGTGAGTCAAATCGAGCAACTATACGCTTGCGCTGGTCTGGGCGCATCTTATTCCATTCTTCAAGAGATACTCCCAAATTGCGGTACTGCTCACACAACCTGTACTGCCCTCTACCTGACAGTGCTCGGATGATCTCATCACGTTGGGAGTCAACAACATCTTTCATTTTCTGAACAAATTCAGGCCACTGTGACTCCTTGTAGCTGACTCCTTTCTTCAGTACTGAATTCATGGACTCGGAAGCATTAGTGGTCAAGATTGCTGGTGGCGATCCAAGACCAACAGCTTCTCGCAAATCTTTACGCATGTGATGTCTGATCACATCTGCAGAGTAACGACGGAAATGGCCATAAAACTGTGGACCAGTTTGACCTGAAAAAGGATATTCACGACTGTTCCATATCTCTTCCAGTGCTTCAAATTTGGAGTCAAAATCTGCAACACTAGAGGAATCAACCAGACCCTCCATTCTCACATTACCCTCTGACTTTCCAAAGATGTCATCAAGAAACTCTTGAGCTACATGCTTGGGGATGCCAAAGTCACGAAGCTTCTCCTGCAGATTCCTCTTGAAATGGAGAAAGCAGCGCAGCTGAATGGCGTATAGAAAGCTGTGGCTAAAAGCATCTATAAGATTCTCATCACCATCTGTTCCGAATGCTAGGAGAAAACGAAGCTGCTTATTGCTTCCGATTAGAGTGCTAGCAAAGTAGTTGAAAGTAGCAAATTGCATACGTTGATGCACCAGCATAGGTCCAATCACAATCGGGTGCTTACCAGACTTTGTGTCTTCAAGCAGCATGTGATAGAATGTGGTTGGAGTAACATAGAACTCTCCAAGATTGAAGGTTGTGTCAACTGTCAGAACGGAAAATCCACGATTATCAGTGCAGTTACGAATTACTTCTTCGATCTGCCAATCAGAAAACAAAACAGACTGAGGCTCAGGTGCAGCTTTCACATCCCGAATGAAGGCATTTTCTTTTCCTTGAGTAAGCTTGCACTCCACCATTATGCTGTACAGCACATTGCTATCCTTTGGTTTTGAGACACTGCGGTGGAAGTTGGCAATTTGCTGTCTATTGCGAGGTAGAAAGGCACTTCCCCGAGCTTCAATCTTACCACCCTGTTCCTGAGTTAGTTTGTGTACAACACTTTTCGGCGTCGATTTTGTGGCAAGTTCCTGGATACGTTGCTTGGTTGATTCAGATGTGCGGAAGTATGGGGTTGCATGCTTCGAATTTCCATGAGGTTTAGCCTTCACCTCAACTTCTGGACCGTCAAATGTATATTGCAATAGGCCGTACTCGTTGAGATGTCCATCATTGTCTACAGAGAAGGAAAATCGATATAATTATTATTTGACCAGTAGTGACATTATTAAAATACAGGCAATCATACAAGAATGCGTATTGTGTAATTACTGGGCCAAACCTAAGTGAGCCACACATTCACCAGGTGAACATTTACAATTCCAGTCAAGGCACCCCCCCCCCCCCCCAACCTTTGCTAGTGATAGTATTCAATACTAGTAGTCGTGTAATCAATACAAAAAGCTTCTAGAAGCCCTGGAGATACAACCTCCCAAGCACTAGCATTATAAGTTACCGGAGGTGTGTATATGTGTGCATGTGTCTGTAGGTCTTGCCCTCTTGTATCTACAGTAATATGAAACAAGCCGAACCTTTAATTTCAACTATGCAGCGATGAAACTTGAAGTATGTCCTGTGGACAAAGTAGCGTCGAATGACTACAAAGGATGGACCAGAAGGCACACTAGGACGAAACTCTGCCTTGTTTGTTTTGTCAACGGTGAAGTAGTTTCGACGAGTCCCTGTTCCTTTCCAAGACCCGAGATCATCAGCTTTTAAATCATCAGGATTTATTAAATCCAGATCAATGATGAAAGTGCAGTTTTGGCTGACACCCAGGGGTTGGAGTTTGCACACCTTGTCTTCTGGCATGGCTGGATTCATTAGAATCGTAACTAGCTGAGAGAGGGAGTACCCAGATGGCGCATTCGAATATATAGGCAGCTCTGGATCATCATTAAAGAACAGTGGAGGGTCGTCCTCCAAAGGAGAATTCCTGTCTTCATCTGACGGAGAGTCGAAGAGATTTCTTCTGTGGATAGGACAGATGGAATGACAGGTAATCTGGATCATTTCGGGGTTAGGTAGCTATAATTTGCAGTATTTCTTTGATTTTGTAATTAAAACTAGCCAGCCTGAGCCAGGTATGTTACACATAAACAAGAGCGGGTATAAGAAAAAGGTCCACTTTGCATACTAATATAAAATTTCAGTTTTCAAATTGTTATAATAAATCCAATATCAATTTTAGCATGACCACCCTACACCCCAACAAGCTATCAGCATAATATTATTGTAATTACCACCTTGAAACCACTATGTGCATGTAATTGCAAAATAAACTAGGTTCTGTGGTTTACAATAAATGTCACAAAAACCTACTACAGAAACACTAGTGCAGAAAAAAATGATTAGCATGGAAGTTAGCATAAGTCTTGAAGACCAATGATGCTCTATACCATTATAGGATTCAAGGATATTTCAGTAAGAATGATTCACTCTACCTTGGTTTCTTGCACTCAGGGACAGCAACATCCGTATCAGAGTCCTCACTTGACTCATCTGACTTGATTATTCTAAAACAGTACATGTAAATTTCACATAAAGGTAAACCATATATCGCACAGCCAACTAAAGTATGCAGTGATACCAGAATCTTGCATGCTTTTAAAAACTGTATTTGTGGACCCATAGTATTCATAGGTTCAATGTTCCATGCAAAGAAAGAACAAGGTGGAGTGGGGTGGGTGGTAGGATACGATCAGTGTGTAAGCCATCACCACACAAGCAGCAGAACTTTTACTTAGCTTTATAGCTTTACTTTTCGGTTTGCAAACGCCACTTAGAACGAAAAAATTACCTTTGAGGTCCAAGTGGCACTTAAATTAGGGTGGCGCTGTAATTCGGACGACTATGGTATCGTTCCTAGCCTTAAAACATACGTGAGCCACTAAGCAATCCAGCTTTCAGTACTGCTGATAGAGCCAACAATAGGTTCACGTGTACATTACTACTACTCTAGTGCCCTAGCCCTACAAATGGTGACGAGTACCCGGAAATCGTATACTTTCAAACATAATATACGGAGCCACGCCCACGCAGGCACACGGTGTATAGCTATTCAACTCTTGCTACCCAGCAATTTAATATCGACAAACACATGAGGCTTGCCCCAGCTTGGGCGCCTGTCATACGTACACGCAATAATAGGCTAAACATAATTGCTATCCAACCCACCATGAATTTAATAATGCAAAATTTAATAAACACGTGCACCGAGAACAATAGCCTACTTACACTGCCGAAGGTTTTCTCTTGGTAGGAGTGAAGACTTTCACTGGGTACGATGGTTCATCTTCAACATCGTCGCTGGACCCCGACGAAATGTAGATGGGACTCTGGGACGAGGCCATAACCTCTTCGGGCGCCCACGCAGACCCGTTGCTGACCAACTGTCTCCTCTCTGACGCAAAAAACAAAAAACTCCAAAAGAATATTACTAGAACGAAACGTAAACCGTAAAGCATTATCGTACAAATTTAATACACTACCACGCACCTACTCTACTGCCTAAGCCTAGTACTTAATGAGCTTTTCTGTCCACGTGTAGCCCTTATAAAGGCGAAATCGATACGCCGCGCGCACGTTCAATGCTACTAACCCCACTTATGGAAGTATCTATTTTTAGCGCATACGCAATACCGAAGATTTGTAAATTAAGAGGTAGCCGATTTACGGTAATCAGTAAGCCTTGCGCGCGCCCGAGGTCGACCGTAGCGGCATGTCAGTATTCCATTCCATATTCCATTCCATGTTCCATTCCATATTCCATTCCATTGTTCCATTCCATTCCACGTTCCACGCTTTACAACCACCCTAAAACGTTTCTCAGAAAATCAATTCCCATTTTCACTAAAATGTTTCTCAGAAAATCAATTCCCAGGTGAGAACTGGATACATGTATTGCTGAATACAAAACTGTCTGAAAACCAGAATCAAAACTGTGAGCAGATGGAGGCCAGAGAAAGGAACTGGTCTCAATATAAAACTCAGAAAAGCAATCAAGCTGAATATAAAACTGTCAGAAGATGATATGAGAGGCAGCAACAGAAATGACCTTTTTTGCAGTTCTAAATCTTAAAGCTGATGTTAAAGGTGCAGCTAGTCATGTTTGTAAACTGCAGCTTTTTGAGTAGCTCATCACCAGGATCAATATCACTTGGAAAAGCAGCCTCCTGCTTACTCTCAGGATCAACACTATCCTCCTGTTTCACACCAGTGCCAATGTCGGAACCTTCCTCTTGCTTCACAGCATCAGGGAAAAAACTGAAAGGCATGACACCTGGACTCATCTTGCTGCAGCTGGACCCAGAAAGCGTAGCACACAAAGCTTTCTGCTGTGCTGTAGTCGTGCGTTCGTACGACATCACACCATCTCGTGACAAGTGACCAGATCGCTCCATTATGAGTTTTTCAGGTACATTTCTCTGGTACATCCGACTGATAGCAGTGGCTCGCAAGCTATGGTTGCTTTTGTTCGCACTGTCAATTCCTAGAATACGTTTCAGGAATTTGTCAAGTGAGTTGTGTCCAAGTGGAACATTTGTGTACCATGCATCAGCTGCTGAAGGTGGAATCTCAGGTCGAGGTTTCATATAGAAAATATCTCGCTGAAAAGCACTTTCAGGTAATTTCGATAGGTACAGACGAAGCAAGTACACGTGACATCGTTCCCCCAACTCTGGCCTTGCATACTGAACGACTGACTTGTTCTCGAGGTTAAGCTGGTGAGAGCCCCCTGGGCGGTTCTTTGAACCATGTTCAGTGTATTCAACACACTCAATGAGTTGCCCAGGAACGTCTGGATCAGAAACAGAGCGGAACTTGAACTGAGAAATTCTCAGTTCACGGTGTTCTTTCCCGCCACGAAGCACAAAATTCAGCCCGTTGTAAAAAAAAACAGCTCCCAAAAGAGCAGAAGGTGAGTCAGTTCCCATAGCTCCGCTGCTCCATAGCTGCTCTTCCTCATCCTCACTCAATGTTTCTGCATGCTTTCGCTTCGTTCCAACTCCGTCAGCGTGCAGTTGGCGATACAGGTTGTCAAGCGTACGATGCAATGGACGGAAGGCGGCATTAGTGGGATCAGCTAGACGAACTGGTACCTGCTTTTTCTCAGAAATGTAGCGTTGGAGTCCAGCAACTAGCTGAGAAATGCTTCTAGGAGTGTAGGGCCCTCCATCTTCCTTTCGAATTTCATTTACACACATGCACAACCAGTGGCATAACTCCTCATGATTGTCTGAGAACAGTAAGTCTTCTGGGCATTTATCTTCGCTCCTTTCATTTCGCTGGGTCAGCCACAGAGTAAAAGCTCGCAGTGCCCATTTCGTCGATTTCTCGGTGTTTTTTGGGACTACTGCTTTCTTGACGCACTCGGTCTGATCGATGGGAAGTAGAGGGAAGCGCTCCTTTGGCTCTTTACCTTTCTTGGAGAGAGATAGCGACAAGCGCTTCTTCTTACTACTTGGCGGGCCAAGCTCATTCTCCTTACTAGCCATGGTAGACTTTCCAGCGAAAACTGAACTCAAATTCAAACTGGCTAGCTCAATAACGCGCTGTCACAACTCGAATTCAAACTGCCTAGCTCAAAAACTCTCTGTCACAACTCAGATTCAAACTGGCTAGCTCAAAAAAACTCTCACTGTCTCAGTTCAGCACTCAAATTCAAACTGGCTAGGTCACGTTACTCACCGGAAATAACGTACAATGCCCACGCAATATGGTATATATTATATGAACCATGGTGAGCACGTGTATTCCGCATATATATGACCCTTGACCTCGGTCATCGGAAGTTTGCGGTAAGATATAGCCCTCGCCTTCGGCTCGGGGTATATCTAACCGCAAACTTCCTCTGACCTCGGTCGCGGGTCATATATATGCGGAATACACCTGCTCACCATGGTTTATATATTACATAACCTGCACTTCTTGCTTAGTGGAAGCCCACCTCTTCCACCGTGAAAATGCTCCACTGTACTTTTTTGCGGTAGCAGGAGCTCTACCACTGAGCACCACCCCCGGCAGTGAACTGGCCAAATCTCGTAGTTCGTCATCCTCTATACCCTCAAACTGACTCCAAATTCCACAACTGAAAACGTCTACATATACAGAATAGAATACATGTAAATAAGATCACCACTTAACTAATTAAAAAATCTCCCTCCCAGCTCTAACTAACAGGCATTCGTAATAACACAGTAACTCCGTAATGAGACACATGGTAAGCTACATACCCATCCAATTCAAGCCAACCTGATCAACTAGATCAAGTACAAGCCCAATTAAAGGCTACAAATGACCTTCCCGGCCACACATGTAGCTAGCTGGCAACCAAGCCATAGCATGTGACACCTGCCACTTGGGCTAGCAAGCCCTTTGTACAAGCCACCCGGCTTCACGACCCATGGTCGTAACGGCACCAAGCCGTTATACTTGACACCTTGTCAACAGGCTACCAAGCCATCACCCAGCCAACAGGCTGCACAATCCACTGATACAAATGATCACCACCCCCATGGTAGTGACAAGTGGTCCCCAGGCCAGTACTGCATGCCAGCATATACATGTATCTGCTAACCCCCACCACAACTCTTATAGTGGAATGACCCGAAGTCAACTGCCTGGCTCCCACTTCCCATAAGCATGCCCCCTAGCCCTAGTATACGCGAGGTACAATTGCCCCACCTCTTCCACTAACATACCTTTAGCTAGTCCCCCCAAAAAGGGAATTGACTCAAACCGTCATAACCATGATGCTCACAACATGTATAAGGTGCATACTTAGTAAATACTCAATTATTAAGAACATCCAGACCAAGGCTCCTCAATGCTAGTACAGAAATTAGGGTCAACTAAAATTGATCTAGGAGCCACAGAAAAGTCCATGTGGACAGCTAAGAAGTAGCTTTTCTCATGCAGTGAGTCTCCAATACTATGTCCTGCAAGACCCGGTATGACCAATTGCGGCACAAAAGATATCATAGTCCAAGCCTGAATAAATAAAGCTAAGTGGGTACCATCTGGGCAGATAAGAGGCCAGAAAGGTGCTGACCTCCATGCAGGCAATATGAGCGTGCCACGAGCAGAACAACTTTCCGCATGACGAACAGTACGGCAGACAAGGTAAGGAGGTGGCACCCACCAATTGACATCAGGATGTCGTAAAAGTGTCGACTGCTGAACATAGAGGATTCCTATCGAAACGAGGAAGCTGAGAATTGTGAGGAGAAGCGAATCTGTCATATGTGTGTGGGCCCCACAAACAATCCAGACGATGGAATACGACAGGATTAATCTGCCAGTCATCATGATCGATAATCCTGCTGATATAATCAGCCTTTTCATTCAGTGTACGAGGAATCCACTCCATCTCAAGTTTCACGCCGTACTGTAGGCAAACTTCAAAAATGCTCATTGCCCCATCTTGCAAGTGTGGTCTACGACTGCCTACCCTGACTATGTGCACTACATTCTGGTTGTCAGTAAACCATTTGATTGTATGCCCAGCAAGAACTGATGCGAAGGAACGGAGGACCTGGTCAACAGCTTTCAACTCCCTCCAGGTCGAACTTTGTTGAATCTCGTATGCTGACCACTGGCCATGTGCAATACTTGAGCCCACACCCACAATGAAGCCACCAAAACCAGATGAACTTGCGTCTGTGAAAACGACGCGAGTTGCCCCAGAAGAAAACCAAATTGGCTGTTCGTTCAATTGGTCCACATGCTCCTGCCAAAATTGCAACTCATCACGAGCTTCGTCTGTCAAAAATAGCCTGTCATTCCAGTACTGCCTTTGCTCAATCACTGTATACAGCGCTCTAGTCCATAACCTAGCAACGGGGCCCAAAGCCAGACCCATGGAAATAATTTGCCCTGCCACACTAGCAATCAATCGCACTCGAACTTGGCTACATGGATCTATGCTAGCAATTAAGTTTTTTAACTTCGATATCTTATCCGAAGGCACCCGAAATGAACCAGCATAGAGGTCTATTTCGAAGCCCAGCCACCGACCAAATTGGGAAGGTTCCAATTGAGACTTCTCCAAATTGAGGACAAACCCAGCTCGACCCAGATCAGATACGATCAAATCACGAGCCCAACTTGCTAACTCGAAATTAGGGCTTGCACAAATGCCGTCATCTATGTAGACAATACATCTCAGGCCACGAGCCCTCCAACGCTTGACTAATGGTCGAAGCAACTTGGTGAAGACGTAGCAGGCTGTAGCCAAACCAAAGGGGAGAACCCGAAAGACGTAAAACTTCCGGTGAGCACCTGTACCCCAGCTGAATCCTAAATAATCCCAGAACTCTTTGTGTATGTCCACGTGGTGATAGCCTGACTTCAGGTCGAAAGTGGTGAAAAAATCTCCCCGACTAAACATCTGTGGGACTAACTTGATGTCTTCATACTTGAACTTGTCCTTCCATAGAAAGGAATTGATGTATCGAAGATCAACAACCAAGCGCATTTTGCCTCGGGCATTAGTAACTACCTGCAATGGACTGCAAACTTTCGGACAGCATTCCACCTCTGCCACACACTGGGTCTGCAGTAACTCTGCAATGGCTGTTGATACGAAGGCATCATTGCTAAGGGCTGATGAATGGTTGCGATGACACATTGGCTCTGGGGTAGCAAAAAATGGCAAACGGTAGCCCTCAGTAACTATGCCACGCACAAAATCAGAAGCCTCTAGCTCTTCTAACCAAAAAGCAGAATGCTCTCTAAGCCGACCTTGGACTGAGATAGGCGGTACGTCACCAACTGGCTCAGCGTGGGCCTCATAGGAATGCAGAGATCCCACCTCCTGCTTGACAGGTAAACATAAATCAACAACTGGCGTGAAACCCAGATAAGGAGGATCACCCGAGGTGGCCGCATCTAGAGTAGAACAAAAGACTAACGCTGAACAACATGTCACGAACAAGCGCAGCTGCCATATTAATAATAATACAACGACACACATACATGCATGTCCACAACAATTGGCAACACAACATCAGCAAAAATATGCCAACTGAACAAGAAGCAGCTGCCATATCATACAGACGACAACTCCTACACATCCATTGCAGTAAAATTATTTTTACTAGCCTATACAGCGTACTGCAACGTCCTGCCTACTTGGCTGCGCCGTACGTAGCGCGCAATAACGGGCACGACCTTCGAAAATGCCCTTCTTTACCACACTGGAAACAAGGACCGACCACCTGGCGAGCACCAACAGGCAAGCTGGAACTACCATGCGGCAGAACTGCGCCCCCAGACTGCAGCGACGCTGAAAACTGCCTAGGGAAATGCTGGCTTGGGTGAGTGGCCGTGCCATGCACCGAACGATCTCCCACCTCTGCTGAACTTCTTTTTATTTGCAGCCTTCTGGCTAGCAGATTTCACTTTTTTAGCCGCCCTAAGTTCGGCCCTGTAGATACGCTTCTCGTCGTCCGAGTTTGACGCCAGTTCATCGTCCTCGTACTCGTTGACCGTAATCCACCCGTGTTCCGACCTATCCGCTATTCTAATCAGTTTTTGTCTACTGACACACAGCTCCTCACCTTCCTGGAGTTCTTTCTTGGCCTTCTCCACTGCCGGCGGCGTCAGTTCCAAAGCCCTGGAAGCGCTCTCCAACTTGCCGCGCAGCTTTTCGTTGAAACGGTACTGCTCCTCGTGGCCCTTCTTCTTGAAGTCAGGAAACTTATCGGCCTTTACTCGCTTAGCGAGACGGTCGTGTGCCTCCTCCTGCTCACTGGAAAGCTCCCGCTTCAGCTGAGCCAGTTTGGAATCTAATGCCGCCTCGGTCGTTGTGCGGACGTTTCGAATGGCTGACATCAGTTCGTCGAACTGTCCTGCAGAAATGCCGCTAGCTCCCGGCTCGTTACCGCCCGACATCGTCCAGGGACGCTTATAGTAGAGTGGCTTGGTAGTCTTCGGAGGTCACAATAGGAGCTTGCAATAGTAAGTAAAATTTCTTCACCTTTGCCGTCTACTGCCACAAGCGAGACTGAGATGCACATCCCTCAAAGCGCCTGCTTATATACCCCAAATTCCCGTGCGCAGTCACGAACTGCGCACCATATGCACCGCGC
Source organism: Phakellia ventilabrum (assembly GCA_963921505.1). Taxonomy (NCBI): domain Eukaryota; kingdom Metazoa; phylum Porifera; class Demospongiae; order Axinellida; family Axinellidae; genus Phakellia; species Phakellia ventilabrum. Next base: position 3,620,895 of record OY997381.1, read on the forward strand.
ATGCGCAACGCCAGCGATGAGAGCTTATTTTCCGTCTAATTCACTGCGTTCAAACGACAGAAAATACATTTATACAGTACGAACGAGTTCACAACAGCTACATCCACAAGATGATAAAACAGAGTCTTCCAAAATCTGACTGTTCTCCGTAATACATTATGATACGCTAAAAATTGGTCCGACTTATCCACACCCCCCATGTATTTTGCAATAACAGCAGGGCAGGGTATTGCTTGCCTGCAACTGCCTCCACTCATGCTCTTCATCCTCCGGTTAACCACAGTCTCCGAGTGCCCAGGAAGGTTAGTTGACATGGCCAGCACCGCACGGTTATCTCGCCAGCAAACATACACTGTGGAAGACTGTGGTTCCCTGATGTAGTAGCCCACACCACGAGGAACTGTACTCTGATCTAATGCTGCTTTTAGCTGTACCACCGAGTCCAGTATCCCTTTCCGTGAGACACGCAGGGCCACTATCCCAGCCTTCAGTAGCTCTTCAAAAAGATGCACTCCTGTATAAAAGTTGTCAACAAATAGTTGATATCCTTGATGAGTGAAGGGGGCAGTCAGGCGACAAACCACATCAAATGCCTGTTCATCCTTGCTTTTTTCAGTAGCTTTTCCAGCATACAAATCAAAGTCAACTGTGTATCCACTGCTGTCTGCAATGACCCAGTACTTGAACCCCCATTTGCACAGCTTGTCCTTCATATACTGTACCAGATGGCATCGCGCCTTACTCTTCACCATCCTCTCATCCACGGCTAAATACTGGAAAGGCTGATACAGTTGAAGACACTTTTCCTTGATATAATCCTGGAGAGGACGAATCTTCCTCAGCGGATCTGAACCCATGGCAGCCTCTTCCTCCACAGATATCACATGGAGAAAGCACCCAATCAACTCGAACCTCTGGCTGGTCGTGAGGTCATTCAACCTGATCATGACCTGGGCTCTTGGTAATTCGAGAGTAGATGGTCCGAATATCTGGGCAGTCTATAGTCTCATTCCAAATGCTACCCATACAGAAATTCCCAGGTTGTCTCAAGGGTGTAACCACCATGCTACCAGGTTGTACCTTGTACTTGTCACCACCTTGTGACCAGGTTGACACAACCTTGTACACAAGTTGTAGAAACCATGGATTTGAAACTGTTTCCACCTTGTCACAAGCTTGTAACAGCCTTGTGTATGAGAATACGAGAATGCGATGGCTCGCATCAGAGCAAGTAACTAACAACCCTCAACTATATTCCCTTCACTTTGCTGCTGCTTTGTGTGGATTCTCATTTGTATCTTGATGCTGGCAGGCTGCAGGGTCTTGGAACAGAGGTCGCATGTGACCGTCATGGTCTGTGGCTTCTACTTTGAACTCCATGGCTGTGCACCGGACGGTACACTGCTTGCCTAGGGAAACAGATAGCAGGGGCATAGGGAAACAGATAGCAGGGGTATTAGTACAGCTATGAAAGGAGCCACAGAGCACTTGGCGTGACACACTTTTGCTTAGAAGTCTGCTAAGTATTACTGAAACCTTGAGCTAGTTTTTTACAACACCACTCACTTTGCTTCGGAGATCCCATAACGACCATACTCATTAGGATCCAAGTCGACGGGACTGTTTTGAAAAGAGAAGGGGGCCCATGGCCACCAGTAGGCCCGGGCTAAGAACGGCCACTGCGTGTACATCGTGAATGATCAGGCTACGCGTGACTATTAGTACTAGTAGCTTCGCACTTTGAGTTCTGCGCCGCGCCATAATATGAATCTCATTAAAGCTAGTTATTACACCATTATTTCCTGTGAAGTTTATACCCCCCCCCCCCCGACAAAAGAACGTCTGGTATCCTAAACAATAAACAAACTTTCTTGTCACAGCTGTTGCCAAGAGATGCTCCAAACACCTCCAGCCCCAGCTTATATCCCACCCCTCCTAACCTAGCAACCAATCTAAATTCCCCGCCACTGTGGCAGCAACCCAGTTCTGACTACTGCACATGCGCAGCACTAACCAATGAGAGCTTATTTTCTGTATAACTCACTACGCTCAAATGACAGAAAATACATTTCCTTCTTTCTTACGGATTGAGATATGCTCCCTTCATCCACGGATTCTGCTTCCACGGAGGAATCTTGTGCCAACATTCCAGATCTCCAGTTTACCACAGAGTTCGCTAACGAGGAACATGCAAATGCATGGGTATTGTACATGTGTAGAAATTGTGAATGTGGTGCGGCATTGATGTCACGTGCACCATTACATGTCTGTGAGCTGCAGTACAGAGCCCAGCGTGTCCGTCTGTGAGTTACGTTGTGCTGTTGTACAGCTGGCTTGTACCATAATTAGCCATGTCCTATCAAAATTGTGTGGCACAGAGTTCAGCACCAAATAAGGCAATCTGCTATTCAAAGACTGTAAACTGAGTTGCCATTTCCATGCACCTGCTTCCAGATTTACCCTTTAATTACAAAGCTGCCTGTGTTTGAAACTACCGCCAAAATTTGCCCACTTTTCCTTATAGTAGGTCAACCACTACATATATTATCACATGTGCCTGCCTACCTCCGAGATCTGTTGGAGTCATCAGCAAAGACGTGACAACGACTTTCAATTTGTCCTTGTGAAGGAGCTTACACTCTAAGTCTATACTCTCCGCAATCACAGTCAAATTGCTGGAAAGTATAATGACAAGGTGAACATGGGAATCGAACTTAAATTCTTCCCGAAAAGTGTTCTTCCAGAAGCTTGATATCAACGGTTTCATTTGAGTTAGGTATCTTTAAGACTTTGTTCTGTTCTAGATAGGTCACCAGAACTGACTTTTCTTTCACTCTACTGTTGTAGATTCACTTGGATTCAAGATACGTTGACACAATGCCAAAAATAATAAATTATAGCAACGCTACGTGTGCAGAGTTTGGCTGACTGATTATCGGAATGAAAAGCTGAAAAGCAGTGTCCTACTAGGATCAAGTAAAATGTTTTCACAGTCACAACTAGAGTTGCATTAGCTTACCACCAGCCATGCCTTCTTTCCTGCCCACATCTATGGGTTCAAGTTTACTGTCTACAGGCATAGGTAGAACATCCATGGACTTGGAACAATCAGGGGTAGATTGGGCAAGATTAGGAGTGGAGGGTGCAAGCTGCTTCTTGTCTACTTCTTCATCATCAGTATGCTGAGCTTCCTGAATCACAGCTACGGTGGGGGTGGGGGGAGGGAGGGGGTCATATCCTGGCACTCATCTTTCAGAGTAGTAGTCTCTTCTGCCTCATCATCTGTGCATAACGTATCATAGTCAGTGACTATCAGGAGATGAAGAGATTTATATGACAAGCTGAAGGTGAGTCCGATTTAATATGGATTGTGGTGTGTGGGACTGCTTATACTACAGTATACATTTTCATGAGAGTGCATGGGTTTTATACTTCTAGCGGTGCCTTTGATTTATATGGCTGCTGTGGTACGATGAGAACTTACCACTTATTCACTACATTGAATCTTGCCTTCGATTGGTATCTCAATTGTAATTCACTGGAAAAAACTTGAAATTTCCTATAGCAGGATAAGTTCATGAAATATACTGTGCAGTTCATATGTCCTGCAACTGTTTGTCATGTGTTCTATTGAAGGAAATATATACATGTCCTGAATGATTCCTGATGCAGTATAGGGCAGAATTTCCTGTACTCTTTCATTTATCAGTCCAATATATCACATTTCATTCAGCTTTCATGTAGTGTCTGATGTAGATACATAAGCATACAAGCAGTTTTAATTAGCAAGTAGTAAATAAGCACATAACCAGTATCACTAAATAGCTAAACATATCAGTACTGAGGTCTCTAACTAGTTCTTAAATACCCATGAGGGCAATGCTTCACCCTCTGGCTGTGGCCGAAGAGAAGGACAACCCTGAACCCTCTCCTTCATTTGCCGCCTGGCTTGTGGACTTTTATTTTTTAAGCCGGCTTCATCCAATTTCTTTTTAAATAGTGTAACATTTGAGGACAGCCATGGCAGAGAATGTGATACAATGACTTCTTTGTCAGCATCAATTCCGCTTTCATCGCTGGAGATTAGATCAATAGTTAAAATAATTCTCCATTTTTCTTTCTCTCCATAGAGGGCCAGATGGGTTGCTTTTTCAAACGCCGCTTTCCTTTCTTTGCATTTCTAAAAACAAAAGAAAGACCAATCAATATAATGTACAGGCATACAATCTGCTGTCAAAAGTTGGCACATAACTGTGTTTCATGGTAGACTGTCCGCTAGTAGTGGAATAAGATAGAGGATCTATCACAGTAGCCACACAACAGTCTTTGTACTCTGGCTGGTACTTGAACTGAGACCTGTGCACACCGGGAGTGTGAGGGATTCCAAGACTTGTTGGCCTACCTAGAGCCAGGTTACACTATCCCTAGGTGGAAGCTGATAACTTGCTACATGACAAGTGGTTTCTGAGAAATTGACAGAGGTTTCAAAAAGCTTCACCCTCACTGAGAAAATCAGTCTTTCATGATCAAGCTGCTAACAAGGAGCTTTCTCTTGAGATCTATGAAGAGAAATCCTAATAACGTTTTGAGTACTCATTTGCCGCCTCATATGCTCGTGGGTGTCTTGGTATCATATAATCTCATCCCCTTACCCTCACGAGCCTCTCATGTCGCCTTTTGGTCTTGTTCTTCCCCTTCTTTTGATCTCCTGGTCAGACAGGGCGCCCTGGTCCCAGGTGTCATAGACCTCGCCACGGTAGGAATAGATGAGCTCTCCTCCCTCTTTGTGGACAAGAACCGGGTCGACAGAGCCTACGTGGACCACAGATGGTAGGTTGTCTATGAGGACGGGCGTGACCTCAATGTTGGGGCCATCTGCAACAGTCTGAGTGAGGACTAGAGGCTTCAGGCAGCATCTGGGCACTTGGATGTAGTCGCCAATGGCCACCCCGACGTCAAGGGCAGCCTGGAGGCCGATGTCAATCACGCCGTTGTCGGATAGGCTGCTGAACGCACGGCCGAGACCCTCGAGAGCTGAAGCAAGAGACATAATGGCACTGACAATACCGTGAGCAAAAAAACTGTATGCAGCAGAAATGTTGGCAAACTTGAGGTATCTTGTTCTTCCCCTCCAATTTCCCTCGCCTTCTTGCGGATTGTTCCTCAGTTCTGGATCTATAAAACCTATATGCAGCATAGTATAGCTACTACCAGTGACAGTGTGTGGATTGTTGAAAAAAAAACAAAGGAAAATACTGCAATATTTCTGTATAAATACATAAGACATACCTTGACTTCATCTGGCACATCCCTCTTGGTTGAGCGTCGCCCGGAGCTCGAGGGAGTTGAGTCCACGTTACTGCTTGATTCGTCTAATTTTTTCTCTAAAAGTTTGAGTCTGCGTTCTGTCTTGTCCACGCGTTCAACAAGATCTGACAAGAGTCGGTTGCTCTTCTGAATCGCCTTCAGGACGTCTTGATGATCATCATTGCGCGCATGTCTCTTACTCGGAAAAATTGGCCTACTCTTAGGCCGCTTTTTTGCTACGAGGACTAACTGGAATTTCCTTGCTCAAGGAGGCATCAGATTCAGAGGTCGAACCTTCTACTTGCTCATCTGAAAGACGTTCCGATGGAACTTCACTTGCTTCTTGTATAAGAAAGCGAGCCATAGCTATATAACGCATCGAGATCAAATCCAAATCCTGGAAGACTAGATTACTGGCTAAAGGGATATTTCTGTCTAAAATAAAGATTTTTATTCTTTTTATACTATTCTTTCCCGCTTTTTTTGAGTACGGCAATCAGCAGTGCGCATGCGTGTACTCAATGTGGACTGAGAGCAGTTCAGGATGGACTGCCCTGCAATTCAGCAGGGGAATGTGGGATGTCTGGGTGCGGGACAAAAGCAGTTCAGGACGGACTGCCCTGCACTTCAGGATGGCTGCAGGGGAATGTGGGATGTCTGGGTGCGTGACAAGAGCAGTTCAGGATGGACTGCCCTGCACTTCAGGATGGCTGCAGTGGAATGTGGGATGTCTGGGTGCGGGACAAAAGCAGTTCAGGACGGACTGCCCTGCACTTCAGGATGGCGGCAGGGGAATGTGGGATATCTGAGTGTGGGACAAAAGCAGTTCAGGACGGACTGCCCTGCACTTCAGGATGGCTGCAGGGGAATGTCTTGTCCTTCATATACTGTATCAGATGGTATCGCGCCTTACTCTTCACCATCCTCTCATCCACAGCTAAATACTGGAAAGGCTGATACAGTTGAAGACAATTTTCCTTGATATAATCCTGGAGAGGACGAATCTTCCTCAGCGGATCTGAACCCATGGCAGCCTCTTCCTCCACAGATATCTCATGGAGAAAGCACCCGATCAACTCGAACCTCTGGCAGGTCAGGAGGTCATTCAACCTGATCACGACCTGGGCTCTTGGTAATTCGATAGTGATGAGTAGATGGTCCGAATATCTGGGCAGTCTATAGTCTCATTCCAAATGCCATACAGAAATTCCCAGGTTGTCTCAAGGGTGTAACCACCATGCTACCAGGTTGTACCATGTACTTGTCACCACCTTGTGACCAGGTTGACACAACCTTGTACACAAGTTGTAGAAATCCTGGATTTGAAACTGTTTCCACCTTGTCACAAGCTTGTAACAACCTTGTATGCAGATTGTGTGTTGCAATGTGTATCCAATCCCTCTATTTTCACCTTGTCACAACCTTGTATACAAGGTGTGTATAATTAATCCGCCAAAATAATAATCAAATCGAGCAACATACATGTAAGTGACAATCAATACATGTGCATGCTGCAGCTAACATGTGTAGACTTAATGCACATGATAATGGTTGGGTTTAGAGAGCGATGGCAGTTCAGAGTTCAATGATGATGCACAAGTTAATTATAGTGGCTTTGCGGCGGGCATTTGCACACCGATCATTGATGGCATCAACTAAGGAAGCTGTCGCAACACTATGTTTTGTCTGCACATACTCTGTGTGGATGTGGTGTGTGCATTTGCATGAAATGAGGTCCACAGAACAATAAGACAATCAGGTCACTAAAGTGCTACAATGTAGTGTGCGTAAGGGCTAACTTGGAGAGGAGAGAGGAACTGCATTATAAGCACTACCATAAATTTACAGTGGGAACATTTATCACAAAATGTTTTTTTTTTTAACTTACTTATGCAGCCGACACAATATCTCTATCCAGGGCTGGATTCATTCTAGTACCATAGCAACTGTGATTTGCAAGCTCTTCCCGGCTAAAGAAAGCAGAGATCAGGTTTCGAACCAAGCGAGTAGGGGAGCCATTGCTTGCTCCCTCCACTTCACCCAGCTGCCGTTGCGAGAGCAGGACCCCATAGCCGGGTACAAGTTCCACTTTGCTTGGTTCTATCTGTAGGAAGAAGGTATACACATTATACATGTAGTTTAGTAGTCAATGTACACAAGGAAACAAAGCAAGAATGGCCAAGTCCTTACATACTAGTTAATGTACTGTTGCATGGTTGAGAGGTTAATACAGCACAAAGCGAAGCCAAGCGCTGTATTAGCCTTCAGACCACACCCTCATAATAAGGGCACTCGGCTGGTACTAAGAATGTGTTTCCTGCATTTGTCTGTGCGTCATGTTACATTGCTAAGCACGGGCACAGTGGAAGCTACTGGAAGTTTGCAGGCCCAATGGATCCCTTACCATTAATGATATAATGGGGAGTAAAAGGTGTGTGTGTGTGTGTGAAAGTATGTTAAGCTATTACTCTACACACACTATCATCAATTCTGAGTCTGCTGAGGCTGAGTGTTCTTTTGACAAGAATGAAATGGCTCACATCAGAGCGAGTAACAAGGAACTCTGAGTTGAACTTCAGGGAATGCACAACAACCCGGTGGTAAATCTCTAGTGATGAGTAGATGGTCCAAATATCTGGGCAGTCTAGTCCCATTCCAAATGCTATTATCAAATGTTCTCTTTAATATCTTTCTCTTGGCGCTTTGTGTACATGTCAACTAATCTGACGCTTGCAATTCGGTGAGAAATTCCACAAGATTCTGTAAAAGCAGAGCCAAGATAATGTTGAAATAGCTGATTCATAATATTGTATTCTTCATATCTTCAGCAAAATGCTATTGTCTTGGGCATTGAAATCCTAAGGATACAGAACAAATCTGTACGGCCTTACACAAATTCTCAATGGAGATTTTCTTTTTTACAAAGTAATAGTGTTCTTTTTGTGTGAATAACACAATAGATGGTTTATTCCACGCACAGTTTACTGATAATTCTGTACTGTGTCTGGCTAGCCTCATTCCCAGGCTAGCGTCTGCCTAGTTGCTGTTGCAGTTAGCGCCATCATATCATGGCCTTTCTCATGGCATTGTATTAGCTATAATATTAACTATGCAGGTGTGAGGAATTTCTGGCACTGCACATTTGTTTGCTATACCTACCATCTACTCCAAAATTGTCAAGCACTTAGGACCTCCTAGGGAGGACAATTCAATGATAAATGAAAGTCAATCTGGTGGGGTTTAAATTGATGAATTGTGATTCTCTGATACTAGTGATATATACAAATCCATCGGTTTCTACATCTGCAATGTATGCAGGGAGCCCTTTTTCTCAAACTTACAACACTAAGGGCCAATCCATGTTCCTCTGCATATAGATAATGACTTAGTATATCTCTCATAGCATACATACAGATTAAACTCTACATGTTTCAGTGTGTGTGTGTGTGTGTGTGTGTGTTTGAAAGTATATGTTAAGCTATTACACTATCATCAATTCTGAGTCAGAGTGTTCTTTTTGTTTGTATACGAGAATGCGATGGCTCACATCAGAGCAAGTAACTAGCAACCCTCAACTATATTCCCTTCACTTTGCTGCTGCTTGGTGTGGATTCTCATTTGTATCTTGATGCTGGCAGGCTGCAGGGTCTTGGAACAGAGGTCGCATGTGACCGTCATGGTCTGTGGCTTCTGCTTGGAACTCCGTGGTTGTGCACCGGATGGTACACTGCTTGCCTCGAGATTTGTCGGATGCTGAAAATCCAGGCTGCTGGCATAGGGAAACAGATAGCAGGGGTATTAGTACACCTATGAAAGGAGCCACAGAGCTAGCTAAGCACTTGGCGGGACACACTTTTGCTTAGAAGTCTGCTAAGTATTACTGAAACCTTGAGCTAGTTTTTTACAACACAACTCACTTTGCTTCGGAGATCCCATAACGTCCATACTCATTAGGATCCAAGTCGACGGGACTGTTTTGAAAAGAGAAGGGGGCCCATGGCCACCAATAGGCCCGGGCTAAGAACAGCCACTGCGTGTGCATCGTGAATGATCAGGCTAAGTGTGACTATTAGTACTAGTAGCTTCGCACTTTGAGTTCTGCGCCGCGCCATAATATGAATTTCATTAAAGCTAGTTATTACACCATTATTTCCTGTGAAGTTTATACCAACATGTTTCCCCCCCCGACAAGAGAACGTCTGGTATCCTAAACAATAAACAAACTTTCTTGTTACAGCTGTTGCCAAGCCAAACACCTCCAGCCCCAGCTTATATCCCACCCCTCCTAACCTAGCAACCAATCTAAATTCCCCGCCACTGTGGCAGCAACCCAGTTCTGACTACTGCACATGCGCAGCACTAACCAATGAGAGCTTATTTTCTGTATAACTCACTACGCTCAAATGACAGAAAATACATTTCCTTCTTTCTTACGGTTTGAGATCTGACGAGGAACATGCAAATGCATGGGTATTGTACATGTGTAGAAATTGCGAATGTGGTGCGGCATTGATGTCACGTGCACCATTACATGTCTGTGAGCTGCAGTACAGAGCCCAGGGTATCCGTCAGTGAGTCACGCTGTGCTGTTGTACAGCTGACTTGTACCATAATTAGCCATGTCCTATCAAAACTGTGTGGCACAGAGTTCAGCACCAAATAAGGCAATCTGCTATTCAAAGACTGTAAACTGAGTTGCCATTTCCATGCACCTACTTCCCTTTAATTACAAAGCTGCCTGTGTTTGAAACTACCGCCAAAATTTGCCCACTTTTCCTTATAGTAGGTCAACCACTACATATATTATCACATGTGCCTGCCTACCTCCGAGATCTGTTGGAGTCATCAGCAAAGACGTGACAACGACTTTCAATTTGTCCTTGTGAAGGAGCTTACACTCCTCGTCTAAGTCTATACTCTCCGCAATCACAGTCAAGGGTGGTCTGGGACATGTCCATTGTATTCAAAGTGGCCTTGCTTAGCTTGGTGGGAGCCTGCATACAGTTGTAGACTGATAAATGGTCAATAAGCCTCTCCAACAGCCTTAATATGTGCTCACTCTGCCCTTGGTGAATCTTATCATGTCTGGAGTTTGGAAAGTATAATGACAAGGTGAACATGGGAATCGAACTTGAATTCTTCCCGAAAACTGTTCTTCCAGAAGCTTGATATCAACGGTTTCATTTGAGTCAGGTATCTTTAAGACTTTGTTCTGTTCTAGATAGGTCACCAGAACTGACTTTTCTTTCACTCTACTGTTGTAGATTCACTTGGATTCAAGATACATTGACACAATGCCAAAAATAATAAATTATAGCAACGCTACGTGTGCAGAGTTTGGCCGACTGATTATCGGAATGAAAAGCTGAAAAGCAGTGTCCTACTAGGATCAAGTAAAATGTTTTCACAGTCACAACTAGAGTTGCATTAGCTTACCACCAGCCATGCCTTCTTTCCTGCCCACATCTATGGGTTCAAGTTTACTGTCTACAGGCATAGGTAGAACATCCATGGACTTGGAACGATCAGGGGTAGATTGGGCAAGATTAGGAGTGGAGGGTGCAAGCTGCTTCTTGTCTACTCCTTCATCATCATTATGCTGAGCTTCCTGAATCACAGCTACGGTGGGGGTGGGGGGAGGGAGGGGGTCAAATCCTGGCACTCATCTTTCAGAGTAGTAGTCTCTTCTGCCTCATCATCTGTGCATAACGTGTCATAGTCAGTGACTATCAGGAGATTATGAGATTTATATGACTAGCTGAAGGCGAGTCGGATTTAATATGGATTGTGGTGTGTGGGACTGCTTATAATACAGTATACATTTTCATGAGAATGCATGGGTTTTATACTTCTAGCGGTGCCTTTGATTTATATGGCTGCTGTGGTACGATGAGAACTTACCACTTATTCACTACATTGAATCTTGCCTTCGATTGGTATCTCAATTGTAACACTGGAAAAAACTTGAAATTTCCTATAACAGGATAAGTTCATGAAATATACTGTGCAGTTCATATGTCCTGCAACTGTTTGTCATGTGTTCTATTGAAGGAAATATATACATGTCCTGAATGATTCCTGATGCAGTATAGGGCAGAATTTCCTGTACTCTTTCATTTATCAGTCCAACATATCACATTTCATTCAGCTTTCATGTAGTGTCTGATGTAGATACATAAGCATACAAGCAATTTTAATTAGCAAGTAGTAAATAAGCACATAACCAGTATCACTAAATAGCTAAACATATCAGTACTGAGGTCTCTAACTAGTTCTTAAATACCCATGAGGGCAATGCTTCACCCTCTGGCTGTGGCCGAAGAGAAGGACAACCTTGAACCCTCTCCTTCATTTGCCGCCTGGCTTGTGGACTTTTATTTTTTAAGCCGGCTTCATCCAATTTCTTTTTAAATAGTGTAACATTAATTTTGAGGACAGCCATGGCAGAGAATGTGATACAATGACTTCTTTGTCAGCATCAATTCCGCTTTCATCGCTGGAGATTAGATCAATAGTTAAAATAATTCTCCATTTTTCTTTCTCTCCATAGAGGGCCAGATGGGTTGCTTTTTCAAACGCCGCTTTCCTTTCTTTGAATTTCTAAAAACAAAAGAAAGACCAATCAATATAATGTACAGGCATACAATCTGCTGTCAAAAATTGGCACATAACTGTGTTACATGATAGACTGTCCGCTAGTAGTGGAATAAGATAGAGGATTACAAAGGATCTATCACAGTAGCCACACAACAGTCTTTGTACTCTGGATGGTACTTGAACTGAGACCTGTGCACACCGGGAGTGTGAGGGATTCCAAGACTTGTTGGCCTACCTAGAGCCAGGTTACACTATCCCTAGGTGGAAGCTGATAACTTGCTACATGACAAGTGGTTTCTGAGAAATTGACAGAGGTTTCAAAAAGCTTCACCCTCACTGAGAAAATCAGTCTTTCATGATCAAGCTGCTAACAAGGAGCTTTCTCTTGAGATCTATGAAGAGAAATCCTAATAACGTTTTGAGTACTCATTTGCCGCCTCATATGCTCGTGGGTGTCTTGGTATCATATAATCTCATTCCCTTACCCTTACGAGCCTCTCATGTCGCCTTTTGGTCTTGTTCTTCCCCTCCAATTTCCCTCGCCTTCTTGCGGATTGTTCCTCAGTTCTGGATCTATAAAACCTATATGCAGCATAGTATAGCTACTACCAGTGACAGTGTGTGGATTGTTGAAAACAAAAACAAAGGAAAATACTGCAATATTTCTGTATAAATACATAAGACATACCCTGACTTCATCTGGCACATCCCTCTTGGTTGAGCGTCGCCTGGAGCTCGAGGGAGTTGAGTCCACGTTACTGCTTGATTCGTCTAATTTTTTCTCTACAAGTTTGAGTCTGCGTTCTGTCTTGTCCATGCGTTCAACAAGATCTGACAAGAGTCGGTTGCTCTTCTGAATCGCCATGACAACTTGCCTAGCCTGGGAATGAATGGTGGTGAAGTGCCATTGCTGTAGCACCCAATGCAATCATCGAGGGGTAGAAATTGTTGTGCATTATGACATGAAGTGTGACGAGTAGTTTATTCAAACTGTCGACACTGAGGGGGCGGAATACTAGTAGCTGGTAGCTGTCAGCTGCAACTTTAGGGGCTGACACCAGATGGCCGATCCACACCAAGTTACAACTGTCCACATCGAGAACATGTCCTCGGTTATCAAGGAACAACTTCGGCCCTAGGACCCAAATAGGACTAGTAGAATTTGCCGTATTCCGGCGTCCATTATAGGGTATAGCCATTTTCCTGGGCATCTTCATTTGACGCTTCTTAAACTGGATAAACTGTGTGATTTCTTTGTCAACAAAGCTGCAAGTTAGCCCTTCTTCCCTTGATGGTCGATTGACCTCTCTCGTGAAAGACTATCCTCTATTCTCCTCTCCAGCCCACAATCTGACAAGGCCAAAGATCACTTACAGTACTCTGCCCTGTGGGGACAAGACTAGCTATCCTCAGTGACAGTGTGTGGATTGTTGGAGAAAAAAACAAAGGAAAATACTGCAATATTTCTGTATAAATACATAAGACATACCCTGACTTCATCTGGCACATCCCTCTTGGTTGAGCGTCGCCTGGAGCTCGAGGGAGTTGAGTCCACGTTACTGCTTGATTCGTCTAATTTTTTCTCTGCGTTCTGTCTTGTCTACGCGTTCAACAAGATCTAACAGGAGTCGGTTGCTCTTCTGAATCACCTTCAGGACGTCTTGACGATCATCATTGCTCGCATGTCTCTTACTCGGAAAAGTTGGCCTACTCTTAGGCCGCTTTTTTGCTACGAGGACTAACTGGAATTTCCTCGCTCAAGGAGGCATCAGATTCAGAGGTCGAACCTTCTACTTGCTCATCTGAAAGACGTTCCGATGGAACTTCACTTGCTTCTTGTATAAGAAAGCGAGCCATAGCTATATAACGCGTCGAGATCAAATCCAAATCCTGGAAGACTAAATTACTGGCTAAAGGGATATTTCTGTCTAAAATAAAGATTTTTATTCTTTATATACTATTCTTTCCCGCTTTTTTTGAGTACGGCAATCAGCAGTGCGCATGCGTGTACTCAATGTGGACTGAGAGCAGTTCAGGATGGACTGCCCTGCACTTCGGCAGGGGAATGTGGGATGTCTGGGTACGGGACAAAAGCAGTTCAGGACGGACTGCCCTGCACTTCAGGATGGCCGCAGGGGAATGTGGGATGTCTGGGTGCGGGACAAAAGCAGTTCAGGACGGACTGCCCTGCACTTCAGGATGGCTGCAGGGGAATGTGGGATGTCTGGGTGCGGGACAAAAGCAGTTCAGGACGGACTGACCTGCACTTCAGGATGGCTGCAGGGGAATGTGAGATGTCTGGGTGCAGGACAGATGGTGTTCAGGATGGATTGTCCTGCACTTCAGGGGAAACTGAAGGGGTACATGAAATGTCCACTACAGTTCTGGTAAAGGATAGTCAATGTCAATATGACCTGTGTGTGTCCTGTGCATCAAAACCTCAGGATATTTGACTTTCGGTCCAGTAATACCTACAGGTATGATTCAAGGGTCCAGGGCAGCTCCCTGTCTCCCCTCGGGCTCCCAGTAATGAGCACCTTATCAATCTTTGCACTATTTGAGTCTGTCAAGTAACACTCCACACCCTCATCCTCCTGCATGAACATAGCACTCCGGCACCTTTCTAGGACATGCTTGTAAGAGGCTTCCTTGAGCGTTAAAACTCTTCGGGAACCAGATGTCCAATCTGGCATGGGTCGCTTATGCCAACAGTCAGATTCTGTCATTTTGCCAATAGTGGTGTGGAATGAAGAGAGAACCTTCATGTTACTTATGTGTTTTTAAGCTTCATTAGACTCAGAATAAAAAATGTGCTTTATTTAGATACGTGATAGCAGTACGTAATAGGTCTTATATGAAAACTTGTCAAGAAAAACTCGAAAGGAAGTAGATGGAAGGACGAAGTTAGAAAAAGGTATGAAGTTGGTAGATAGATGGATGAAGCTGTAGATGTAAAACAAAGTGGAATACTTCATACAGCCCGAATTTGATCTGGGCACTTAATTTTCTAATGCTCAAGTTCTTTGTGATGGTCCATGATAGCTGTCCATCTACTTCCAGATATTCCAGCTAGGCTAGTGGATATCTACCTAGAGAGCTATGAGCATAGTGGAAGCTGCATGCTTGGGAGACCAGATCAGAATTGTACTCTGAACGGCCCAAGACGAGAGGTGTAGGTCGTTCAACCGACGCCCTGTCCCCCAGGTATCAAATAGGGTCTCTTTATCCATGAATGTCCTTAGTAAAGCGATAATAATGACGTATCCACAATTGCAATGCTGATCATGCAAAATGAACGAATGCAGTATTTGCCTTGAGCAGCTACAGCATTATACTAGTTTAGCCCCTCTTCTCACCGGATTGGGTTTCTGATGTATCTGGGAGGGTTGATGTCGACGGCCCAGGTAATGCAGCCGCAATTTTTTTCTCGAATCAGCTGGCGCAAGTGTTCCGACGACCCTAGGGGATTCTGTCTTTGGTAGATGCTGTTCCTGGCCGTCTTCCTTTGTCAGTTCTCGGAAATGAAGCTGACGAACACTCTGTGAGCAGCAGCAGCACGAGGCAGCAAGGACCTTGATGCGCCTGCGTAAACTACATGTGACCATACTAATTAACATTTCATGCGGCAGGGAATACCTCTCCTGTTAACTACGTTTAATAAGTCTTATTAAACTCCATTTAAATGACAAGATGGTGTCTCCACATCTAACAACAAGGTTCCCTGTTATTGTGAATTACGCTACATTCAACGCCTATAACTTCATAATTTATATAAATCTTTGTCACTTCAAACTTCCTGTTTGTGCCAAATTCGTCTTCCCCTAACTGAGAGTTTCATAGGCAATGAATCTGATGTATTTTTCTTGAACAATACAGTGTAGAACATACACTGTCAGCAGAAATTAGTACCTTCGCCTACAGCTATTATAGCGAAAATTAATGAAACACATGGCATGCTCGTGAACCAAGAAAATGATCTAGTTAATAAGAATAATAGCTGCTTCTTACCAGATGGACAGTACAATGGCCGTTGACAGTGTTTAACTTCTTCAGTCACATTCACTGGCTGGCTAGTCATGCTTCATATCTTTGGGAATAATGCAGGGGTTGCCTCAGGCATGCTTAGTCTGAAGCTATTATGTGTGGATGATGCCTACTTGACCAGGGTGCCTCCCTGGTAGATTGTGGCTGAGCGCCCTCAACATTCTCCTCCTTTGTTGGCGCTTGTTTTGTGCCATGAAGTGGACCTCCTTTTCACTTTGGGCTGGGTGACCTCACCCAAATTTTTTTTTGTCCCCCTACTTTTTAGTTGCTTCTAAGCAATTCAAACCCAGCCCAAAGTTAATTAGTTGTCATTCTAATGCCAGATGCCAAAGCCAGATGTTCCTACTAGTGTGGCTCCCAGCTCTGAGCTGCCTTCTGTTGCAGCCCGCCGGGCTGTCTCTCAGCTTTTTATCACATGTCTTTCCCTTGCCTTTAGGAGGGTACCAATTTCCCTCGAGCATGAATGCAGCATGATTGAGGCCTTTCTGGAGATGGGGTACGGAAGCCCATCGCTGTCGTTGGGGGCTGGGGAATGTTGGACAGAGGCTGTTGAGACTCTGGTATAGATGAGGCGGGAGCTTGAGGGTATGCCAGGAATATCTGGGTGGGCCAAAGTTGGGAGTTGGGGGTGGTCGCTGGGGGTAAGCTGTGTATTCGGTTGTTGCAGCTGCTGCACACCATGGGTTGGAGTCAGCTGCAGGTTCTGTGGCTATTGTTGCTGGGAGTTGGGTAGTAGCAGCAGTTGTGGGTTGAGGTTGGGTTTGGTTGCTGCTGTTGTTGGGATAGTTGCGGGCGGTCTGATTGGATAGCTGCTGCGATCCGTCCATCCATGGCGGTGAGGGCTTGCTGCATCAAGGTCGCATATTCTGGCACAATACTAGCTGCACCTTTGGAACAAATGTAGCCCGGATCTCTCCAAAGCCCTCCTTCTCAAGCATGTCTCCTAGGAACACCATGAATCCAACACAGCTGCTGGCTGCCCCCCATATCCCTTTCAGTTCCTGCCAGGCCGTCAGCTCTTTCTCCGTCTGCTCATCTCCTATCTCAGGTAGAGAGAAGTTGATGAGCAAGCATCTTGAAACATGTCTGCAGGAATATATGTAAAATGTGATGAACAGCGTTATCCATACCAATTTTGTGTTAGTTTTTTTAAACATTAACAATAAATTGAGTATGCACACAGCAGTGCTTGAGCTTCCAGTGTATAAGTCTGCCGAACGTGAGTGGTATATTTCCTATTGCTGTGATCAGTAAGAAGGTGGTGAATGCCCCAGCCCCCTTCCCAAATGGGTATGCCACAGATTCCATTCGACAACCTTTGGCTGTATAGTGATGCTGCAATTAAAGTTTCTGTAGCCACTGGCCAAAATACATGACAACTTGCCTAGCCTTGGTAGTCGCTGTGAAGTTAGCTGACATGACAGCAGTTGACAGTGGCTTCATGTCTCCATGCTTCACAGTGGTAGACGTAGCTTCATTATAGAGATCCACCACCAGTTGTCCATTGTGAGCCTCTAAGAGGGAGTCATCACAACCGATTGGAAACGAGCATTCACAGCTGCAGTGCAGTTAGTACTTCTCTTTCCCACATGAAAAAAATCTGTTTTCATGTGCAGCGATAAGTGAGAATCCACTTGTAAGGTCTTTCCAGTCACAGAAATGGGAATGAATGGTGGTGAAGTGCCATTGCTGTAGCACCCAATGCAAGCATCGAGGGGTAGAAATTGTAGTGCATTATGACATGAAGTGTGACGAGTAGTTTATTCAAACTGTCGACACTGAGGGGGCGGAATACTAGTAGCTGGGAGCTGTCAGCTGCAACTTTAGGGGCTGACACCAGACGGCCAATCCACGCCAAGTTACAAATGTCCACATCGAGAACATGTCCTCAGTTATCAAGGAACAACTTCGGCCATAGGACCCAAATAGGACTAGTAGAATTTGCCGTATTCCGGCATCCATTATAGGGTATAGCCATTTTCTTGGGCATCTTCATTTGACGCTTCTTAAACTGGATAAACTGTGTGATTTCTTTGTCAACAAAGCTGCAGGTTAGCCCTCCTTCCCTTGATGGTCGATTGACCGCTCTCGTGAAATCCACCTTCTTATGCATGCTGTCAGATGTGGAGTAGCATAGCCTATTCATGGGGGGAAAATACATACATAAAAAGGCTTTTATGTAGGTTATTCTGGTTTGCCAATAATTCCTAAATTGTTCCTGAACTGCAAGGTGTAGCTAGTAGATTGTACGTACTGTGGAAGTTTATCATTTCACAGTAGATGCTTGCACAAACTAGACCTATAAAGGCCATTATATGAATGACATGGGCTACTGCGATAGTTTTGCAAAGAGCTGCCCGTTTGCTATACCACAAATAGCAGATGCAATTATGACCAGGTTGAGTTGTTGTATGTTAACGTGTATAGTGCATCAACATGGAATTATTCGACAAAATACTTTGGAATAAAGGCATTGTGAGTAACAGTTTTCCAGTTGACCTGAAAGGTGATTCCTTGAGTATACTGACATCTCTGAAAGAGAATTCCATTGTTGACTTGAACTATGCCAATGTCTCCAGTACCTTGTGCCTATTTGCTTTGTACTTCATGGTAGTAAGAAAGCCATCATTATTAGGGTAACATATACCAATGTTGTGTATGGTGTCTTCAAGGGACAAGAGAATTACAGGCTGCACATTGGATTCCTCTTCCGCCTAGATATCACTCATTTCGTGATCATACTCATTGGGTAAGGTAGCCAACAGGGAGCAATAATCACTATATTGACAAAACAAAAGAGTACTCTAAAATGATATCACAAAGACTGCCTTTGACAGCATATTGACCTCAGCTCCACCTCGGTCAATAAGTAGGTTGTGCTTCAGCCAATTAGTCCTTGGGTGCTTAGTAACTAAACTTTGCCTAATAACTTCAACTGCCTGGTAGGTGGATTATGCTCTGAAATCTACCTATTATGCTCAACAAGTGCCCCTATTATGCTTGTTAAAGTATCAACAAAACAGCTTTCCTGCAGAGATTGCCCTCACTCGCCACACTCACGCCTCTCTGATCGCATCGAGTGAGTTGGCTTAGCACCAGTGTCTCTAAATTTCAGACAGCACAGAGGCTCGAAGTTGGCTAAGTAGCGACATCGGTGGAGAGTAGTTGCCTATAAGCTGCTGGCACCCACTTGACTCTTGCTAACAGCGCTGAGAATGTGGCTGAGTTTCCACAAAGCTTTAATAAAATGACGTAATTTCCACAGGAAATCTACGGCTATTATGCTCGTATTATGCTTGATATTTTTCGCGCACCTATGAATTATGCTCATTTTAATGCCAGCAAAATCCGTGCACCACTACCTACCGTAGCCCCAGCAGAAACATGATCTATAGTTAGACCTGTACATGTAGCTGGGGAAGGGGGAAGGGGGAAGCGGTGTGTTCAGGAGGCAAAGTGGTGTCATCAGTATGAGGTCTGGGACTGTCTATGCTGCTGCCAGCTTGAGTAGAATCATCATGAGAAGGACTGCGTGGGAACCAGGCTTAAAATAAACAAACTGATCATGGCACGCCTACTACCAGATCTATATGCACATAAACTTTCACTTTAGCTATAGTGGGTCTACATGATATTATGTGGGATGTTGTGTGTGTTGAAAAGATCATGCTCACTCGCGGTGCTAGTAGTAAAGCGTAGCGTGGACTTAGTTCACCAAGCAAAAGTTCAATAATAAATGTCAGTAAGAAAAAACGAGTACACAGGTTAAAAGGTATACCGGGAGGCGCAGGCCCCAAAACAAACAAAAGATATACACCACAAAGGGCTGACTAGGAAACTATACAAAAACTAATTAACATTCCTAGATACACCTATACAAAAACCATGGTAACTAAGCGCATACACACATTAAGTCATAAGTGCATGTTTTTCTCATTACTGTTCTCAACACTCCTCCTCACGTTGACTTAAGGTAGTTCCACAACTCCAGCATTGTGTCGGTGTTTGTTGAAAAGTTTGCGATTTAATCCTTTCATAAACACATCGGCAGTCATGTCTCCAGTTGGACAATATTCGAGTATAACGTTACCACAGTTCACCTGTTCTCGAATGAAATGGTATTTTATATCAATATGTTTGGCACGTCCATGAAATTGAGGGTTCTTGGTCATGGCAATTGCAGACTGGTTATCCTCAAATATGGTTGTTGGTGTTTTAGGAGGACTCCCCAATTCAGTGGTTAGGTGCTTCAGCCACACTGACTCTTGAGCTGTACTTGAGAGCGCTACGTATTCGGCCTCAGCGGTTGAGAGTGCAACACAACCGTGTTTCTTACTCTTCCAAGTAACAGCGCCTCCACTTAGTTGAAACAGGTAGCCAGATGTTGACTTTCTGTCATTGATATCCCCGGCCCAGTCAGCGTCAGAGAAACCAACACACTCAATAGAGCCCTTCTGACTGTAGAGAATACCATGTTTTCCTGTGCCTTTCAGATAGCGCAACACACATTTCATAGCTGTCCAGTGTTCCTTCGTTGGTTTAGAAGAATATCTGGCCAGGTTGCCAACAGCATAGGATATATCTGGTCTAGTGCTCACAGACAGATACATCAGACTTCCAATTGCGGACTGATACTGCTGTCAATTGACACATTCATCTTCATTCGTCGTTTGAACAAGTTTTGAGCTAACATCCACTGGAGTGCTGACAGGCTTACAGTCCTGCATTCCAAACTCCCTCAAGAGTTTTTCAGTGTAAGCTGGTTGACCAATCCAAACAGACCTTTGTTTTTCATCTTGCACCACGGTCATTCCCAGGAAGTAGTGTAATTTTCCCATGTCTTTAATTTCCGAGAGAGAGCAGCCTTCACCTCTTGGATTCGCTCATCCGTGCGTCCAGCCAAGACGATGTCATCTACGTACACTCCAATGTAGAACACATCTTCTCCTGCATCCACGTATATGCACGGATCACTTGTTGACTGGACATAACCCATTTCTTTGAGGGGAGAATCAAAAGCGGCGTTCCATGATTGCTTTAAGCCATAGATGCTCTTCTTGAGTTTGCATACAAGATGCTCCTCTCCTTCAGTCACAAATCCTTTTGGTTGCATCATATAGACCTCCTCCTCAAGGTTGCCATTCAGGAAGGCGGTGGTTACATCAACTTGGTGTAGCTTCAGACCATACTGCACAGATAATGCTAACAGAACACGTAGTGATTCCTGCCTCACAACTGGGCAAAAGGTCTCGTCATAATCAGTTCCGTACTTCTGGCTGAATCCTTGGGCGACCAATCTAGCTTTGTAGCGTTCAACGGAACCATCAGCACCTGTGTTGACTTTGTAGACCCATTTGCTTCCAACTGCTTTCCTTTCAGCTGGTAACTCGACGAGCTCCCAGACATCATTGTCCTTAAGAGACCTCATCTCAGTCTCCATTGCCTGCATCCATTTTGAGCTATCAGGACTAGTAGTGGCTTCCTCAATTGATGTGGGCTCACATAGCAATTTCGGCTCTGTTCCCTTCCATAGTAAGTTGGCTGGTACCTTTCCCTTGTTGATCTTCTGAGTACTTGTTCAGGTACACCTTCATCAGGAGATCGACTCTCAGTAGGTTCAGTCTCACAGTCGCTGGAGAAATCAAGCATCACGGGATGATTTACGTCATCGTTTGTAGCAACTTCGCCACCTTTCTCGTTCTCGTTGAATCGGACATCTCGGCTGTGCAGCACCTTCCTTTGAATCGGATTGAACAGTCTGTACCCCTTTGTCTCCTGGCCGTATCCCAGCAGAATACATTTCCTTGCCTTCGAGTCAAACTTGCTTCGCTCATCCTTTGGAATATGAGCGTATGCATCGCATCCAAAGACTCTCAGATGATCCACCTTCGGCTTCTCTCCATGCCATGCCTCATATGGGGTCATGCCCTTGACAGCTTTGGTTGGACAACGATTCCTCAGGTAGACCGCGGTAGCGACGGCTTCAGCCCAGAACCTCTGTGGAAGTTTGGTATCTAGTAGCATTGAACGAGACTATTCGACAAGTGTTTGATTTTGTCTCTCGGCACACCATTCTGTTCGGGTGTCTTGGGGATAGTACATTCGTGACGTATCCCTTCTGATTTCAAGTAGGCTTCGAATTTCTTTGGAGTGTATTCTCCCCCATTGTCGGAACGAAGTGTCTTCAACTTCTTTCCACTAGCCTTCTCGACAAGTGCTTTCCACTCCTGAAAGCGATCGAATACTTGGTCTTTCGTCTTCAGGGGGTAGACCCAAGAGTAGCGGGTGTGGTTGTCAGTAAATGTGAGGAAGTACTCGGCTCCTCCTATTGACTTCTCTTTCATCTTCCCACACACGTCTGAGTGGACTAACTCGAGTGGTTCCTTTGTCTGCCTCTCACTGGTCTCAAAACGACTGTGGTGAAGCTTTCCTCCAGTACACGTTTCACAAAAACCAATACTGTTTGTCGCATCGTAGTCAAATTGTAGTACTAGTTCCTTTCTCGCAAGCTTCTTCAGACTTTGTTCACCGAGGTGCCCATATCGACGATGCCACAATCTCTCTTTGCTCTTCTTCTCAACCACATTCAACTGTTGCAGTTTCCTGCAGAATTCCAAGTAGTAGAGATTCCCCACTCTAGTGGCAAAAGCGACGACCTTTTTGTGTCTGTTCAAAATTTCACATCCAGAATTGTTGAACTTGGTTGCCTCGGATGCCTTTGACACACTAAGCAGGTTGTATGAGAGCTTCGGAACGTATAACGCGTTTTGCAGATTGCACCTCTGAGTACGTCCATCGGGCAGAAGCATCTCGAGTGTTACCGTACCTTCGGCAGTGGCTTCCAACACGTGCCCATCTCCTAGAGTTACTTCTTGTGGCTTTCTCAAGGAACTTAATTCTTTGAAAAGTTCCTTGTTGTTGCACATGTGGCATGTAGCTCCGGAGTCGATGATCCAGTTCCCTCTGGAGGTAGCTGAGAGAGCGTGACCTATTACCAAGGCTTCATCGTCACTAGTTGAGCTAGACTCTCGCTCTTTTGTGGTAGCCTTGCTTGCTGAGTGCTTTGGCTTGACAGCCTTCTCAGTCTTTTGTAGTTGAGCTAGTTTTCTGCAGTTTCACTTAAAATGGCCAGGCTTCTTGCAGAAATGGCATGTCAGCTGCTTCTTGGAGGTCTCTCTCTTGCGGCCAGCTGCGAAAGCTTTGCTTCCATCGTCTTCCGTTCCCTTTTCTTTCATTTTTCGTTCTTCGTGCAACAATCTCTCCGTGACAATTTCCATCTTTGGCACAGTCTTCGAGTTCGCTTCGAGTGTGGTTACCAACATGTTGAATGAGTCCGGTAGACTAGCCAGTAGATGCACGACTCTGCCACGGGGTCACCAATCACCATGAGTGCTTCAAAAACTTCGGTCATAGCCTTTATATGCTCCTGGACCGACTCCCCATCTTTCAGGCGCAAGGAATAGAGCTTTCTCCTCAGCTCCAGCTTGTTGGCCCAAGTTTTCTTCTGAAACTGGTCCTGTAGTTTCTTCCAAACGGCTACAGGGTCCTCGGGATCACCTATCAAGTAGAGCAAGGACGTCTCCACGGATAGAACAATAGTCGCCAATGCACGGTCTCGTCTAGACATGAATTTCTTGTGGGCCTCGGCTTCGCGCTCGCCGGTACCTGGGTCACTTTCAGTTCCATTGGGCTATTCCATTTAATAAGCATACACCCCCTGTGGATGAGCTTTAATTATGTCCAGGGGGTATTCTCTATGAAAATGTAATTTGTCAAGGGGGGTCCAGAGACAAACAAATTAATATGTCCAGGGGCTGCAAGACCCAACAAAGTGATATGTCCAGGGGCTTCAAGACCCAACAAATTAATATGTTCAGGGGCTGCAAGACACAATAAATTGATATGTCCAGGGGCTGCAAGACACAATAAACTGATATATGTCTAGGGGCTGCAAGACACAATGAATTAATATGTCCAGGGGCACATGCAAGAATTCCCATAAATCTAAGTTACTGTGGGAAGGTCAAAGCATAATTATATATATGGTTACGGGAGCAAGACTCAGCAAACTGGTGCACATGCAAGAAGTCTTAATCATATCCAGGGGGCATCTCTCTGACAACCATGGGAGGGTCAAATTAAGTGCACAATTAATACTTTCAGGGACGTATGCGCAAGATACAGCAAATTAATATATATATATCCAGGGAACATGCAATTGCATCCAGGGGGCAACTTTCCATAAATTAATAACTATGGAAGGGTCAAAACATCAATCTTAAGTAGATATACCTGTAGTGATATAATACTGTAGTCTGAGGTATTACTAAAGGAGTATCTGTGCAATGAAATATAGATTCTGACATTAAGCTATAGTGGTTCAAATTCATTCTCACATTCAGTTTTGATTATTTCTTCTTCTTTGGTGGACAGCAGTACAGGGGCTGTTGCTGTAACTGGCTCACAAGTGCGTCCTAATACGCTGGAGCTCTTGGCGCTTGCGATCTATTGCTTTCTTTAGAGCAGCCTGGTATTTTCTCACTTCTTTCAAAACGTCAGAGATTTCATCACCCATTTCTTGAGTTGCATTTGCGTACACTAGATGTGCAGTTTCTGTTAGTTCAACCATTTTCTTTTTA
Organism: Phakellia ventilabrum; assembly: GCA_963921505.1. NCBI lineage: Eukaryota > Metazoa > Porifera > Demospongiae > Axinellida > Axinellidae > Phakellia > Phakellia ventilabrum. The sequence continues at coordinate 3,645,482 of OY997381.1, forward strand.
TTTGCTTGAACTGAAGATAGTGTCGAAGCTTGAGCGATTTCGCCGGTATAAACCTGACTCACTTGCACAGCCAGCTCTTCTGCCTGCAGCTGCAATAAGTCACTTTTTTTGCAGAGTCCATGCGGTGTTAATGGCTCCTTGGATTGCAGCTTTATCTTTTAGCTTGTGTCGCACAGCTTTGTCCTGGCATAGCTCGGTTGCTTTGGCATTCCAGAAGAGTTTGTATTCTTTATCTAATCCACTCGATTCAGCAACGTCTTCATCAGCGAATATGTGGATTCCCAGATACTGTGATGAATAGTCCACAGTCTTAGGCCTAGATGTCTCAGCACACACTGTAAAAAATAAAATGGGCCAGGCACACCAAAACAGCCTTGTCCCAACCAGCACACCAAATTAAGTGTGCAGTAACCACCTCTTTTATTAGTGTGACAGTCACTCCATTTATGGTGTGTTAAACCCACTCGTTTGGGAGTGCTGCTTCCACCAACAAACAAGCCCTTTTGCACTGTATACATATTTTGATCATGAACTGACAAAATACCGATCAATACACATGAAGTGTAACAAAACAAGTGAAATGAAGATTAGTGATACATCACAAAAAAAAATTTATGATTAACTCAATCAACAGAAGAAAGAGCGGCCATGAACACAAAAATGATTAACTCACTCAACAGAAGAAAGAGCGGCCATGAAGTGGTTTACTGATGGTGGAAGTTTTGTTTTAATATTCAGGAGTGCAGACTCCAAAAATTTTAAAACATTATGACAGCCTTGTACGTAACAAATATTAAATACAAAATAAGCACTCATGAGCGCAAAAGGTAGATCATGTTCATCAATGTCGCATACAATGTTTCCATCGATCACTAACATTAACTGTTCAGGTTGCAGCAGATCCCCACACACAATAGCATACGGCTCATTTTGCCCTTTCTCATCGATTGCTGCTTGAAGATCAGTTGAGTCCTGTAAGTAAAAAAGAATTGATAGTGACTTTAAACAAACAATATGCATGCATGAGTGCACTTGTTCTCCTCTCTCACACATGTGCACACACACACACTGGTAGCACTGCTTAGTGGATTGAGTAAGCATTTCATGCTGCACACATCCCAATGCTACTCAAGAAGGTGTGTCTACAATACAGTGCGTGGCCAACACCCAGCTCAACACATCAGACTGATGCTCATACAACTACAAACCCCAACATATCAGACTGACGGCCAGATACGACCACAAAGCCCAACATATCAGACTGACGGCCAGATACGACCACAAAGCCCAACATATCAGACTGACGGCCAGATACGACCACAAAGCCCAACATATCAGACTGACGGCCAGCTACGACTACAAAGCCCAACATATCAGACTGACGGCCAGATACGACCACAAAGCCCAACATATCAGACTGACGGTCAGATACGACCACAAAGCCCAACATATCAGACTGACGGCCAGATACGACCACAAAGCCCAACATATCAGACTGACGGCCAGATACGACCACAAAGCCCAACATATCAGACTGACGGCCAGATACGACCACAAAGCCCAACATATCAGACTGACAGTCGGATACGACCACAAAGTCCAACATACATGTATCAGACTGACGGCCAGCTACGACTACAAAGCCCAACATATCAGACTGACGGCCAGATAGGACCACAAATGCCCAACATATCAGACTGATGGTTACTAGTGTCGTGCCGAGATGTTCCCCCCCCACCCCGCAAAAGAAATCTAAATGAAATTTCTTATCACATGCAAATCTGACAATAATCTCATGTGCTTGGTCACTGTATATGCGGTACATTATAATTTTCATTCTAATTTATCAAAAAACTACCAACAGCACTGAAAACAAACGCCATAGCAACTTTACAGAATGACTAAAGCCATTGGAGTTTGAGGTGGAAAGATGTCTGTGACAATTTAGGACACTAGACATTCTTTCACGGGGGGGGGGGGGATGGATGTGTGGGCACCCGACTCGATGGCAACATATATAGTCTAACACATCTGTATAACCAACAAGCATTAGCGCGCGCACAGGTCGAAGAATATACATTACCCTATAACAGATTATGCAATCAACACTTACAGGGATGAGATAGAGTAGTTTCTCATGGTTTGGTGTGGTACGCGGGTCACGTAGGATGTATGTATGCACAATGAGTGCTGCCACCGAGGGACAATCTACGGTAAAAGAGAATACAATGATCTTGGCAATTGAATAGAACTCCTGTGAGTGTACAATGAATGAGCAAACATATTATACGTACACGCACACACACACACACACACACACACAATCACACATTTATAGCATACCTTATCCATTCAGTAGGCCATCCATAAGTGAATGCAATCGACCATTGCTGTGCCTCTCACACTCAGCCTGCTTCAATATCCTCACACTTCCAGCTGTCCCTCACAGAAGAGTGCGTACTTCCAGTTGAACCCAGAATGCGATTCATCTCAAGATATAACTAAATATAGACATACGTGCACACTGCTATTATACCCAGAACACAATATATCAGTTAGTGCACCATAAATTACATGTAACTGCACTGAGCTTACCTGGTCAGCAGTCCCCAAAAATGGATACTGCTCCAACTGACGTTTGACACCTGCTGAGCTAGCCATGATGTCCCCTCACCGAAAAGCATACGACCTTTCCATAAGAGAGTTCACAACTTGCATATTCGGTTTCACCTTCTTACTTTCTGAGAGAAGAACTTGATTGTGCCTTTTGAAAGAAGTATGGTCTTCACCTGGAGGAATAGGAGGTGCTTCCATCAGAGACTCAATTGGCGGCTTTCTTTTAGGTTGTAACTTGGCAGGTGGAGTGACCTTTGTGCCCACTTTGTTTCGATCACGAGGAGGTCTGCGAAACTCCTTAAAACGGTCAATGAAGGACTGCACTATAGCACCCTGCAAAAGTAAATGCACCATTGTTAAAATAGCTATATAAAACAACTTAGGTACTGTAACTTACTGTTTTTGAAGATCCAGGCACTGGAGACTCCAAGAACGGATAACGTCGTACAACGTCTAGAGCTACTCTCAGGAATTCCTCACGGGTTGGGTAGCGCTTCATTTTGCCAGACTTTAAGGCCACCTCCACATCAGGTCGATAGTTTTCCGGTAACACAAATGGATCAGGAAGAGGTTCCTCTTTCAGCTTCGACTTTTTACGAATATGTTTCACAGAAGTGACTTCTTCCACTTTTCCAGGGACAGTGTCTTCATCAGAATTGGTGGAATAGCTACAAGAACCCTGGTGAGTGCTTTCTTCAGAAGGTGACTCCACTTCAGTGTTTCCCGGTGTACCAGATGGAAACAGTTCCAGTGACGGTGAACTAGTATGCTGTCGCTTTCTACTCGGGGTAGTCAAGGCTAGACACCCGTCCTGTAAAAGGGAAATATACACACATGTGAATGGACATACTAAAAGGAAGATGTCGAACAATTCAGCGTAAAAGTAGCTAAATGGCACATACCTCAGAATTCTTGTCAGCAATGGATTCGCCAACTGGGTTATCAGTTATACTGCTGACATTTCTTTCCTCCAGGATAGGCATCACGACTGCCTTGACTTTATCTTTGTTAGCAAGTGTATCATCTCCTTCCAGATCCACGTAGGCATCCCAGTCTGGATCGAACTTCTGCAAAACAACTACCAGATTTACACATCCTTCGAAGTTGAAGGCCTTCTTAAACTCCTTAACAACATATTGTACATCTCCCTCTCCAGTTTCGCCAGGAATAGTGATGATTTTGTTGCGATCCAAGTAAGAGACAAGAACCCGTTTCGCTGCCATTTTTAGTAACGAGCACGAGGTGCTGTAATATACGCATGCGCAAAGTAGCTTAAAGTGCGTGAGCTCTAAGTGTGTTATATAGAGTGAGCTCTAAGTGCGTTATATAGACAAATGGCAGTCGTTGGCCCAGTTTGTAGTATAACGGACAGCGGAGGAGTTGAAGTTTATTCGTGTAAATTATGTTCTGTGTTTACGGGAAGGAGTCTACAAAGCGTGCTAACTCATATTGGTAAGGCTGGTGTGTGCAAAAGATAGCAATATGTAGCTATTATATAAGTACTAGCTTTAATCATAATCTATGCTTCAATTAATATCCAGGTGCTGTACATTCACACGATCCGAACTTCTCTGTTGTGTGTGGAATTCATGGATGTATTCGGACATACTCTAACTTCCACTCCTTTCGTAAGCACCTTAGGAGAAGGCATTTTGGTCCAGAAATGGAAGAAACATCTGAAGTTGAGCTACGGAGTGGGGGGGGGATACTGATGCCGGCAATGTACTGTCTCAAGACAGTACTATTGAAATTCCACATGGATTTCAACTGAAGAATAGTGCTCTTTTCCTGCTTAAAGCCAGAGAAGTCCATAAAGTGTCTCAATCATCTCTCAATGAGATTACTAGTGAATTTGCAGCTATGAGTTCAGCAGAGCTGGAAACCCTCAAGGTGAAAGTATTTACAAGTCTTAAAGCTGCTGGGATAACTCCAGAGAATATTGCAGGACTTCGAGAGGCATTCAGTGAAAGCAGGCTTAAGAATCCATATGAGGAGCTATCAACAGAGTATCAACAGCGCCAGTTCTACAGAGAGAACCTGAACTTGGTGGTAAGTCTGTCTTGTGTACATGTCCACACGTGTATATGTAGTTGGAGTAACCCACCCTACAGTGGTATATTTCGTTTGTATGTACATGTAGGAGCCTAGTGAACGCAGACTAGGGAGAAGAATGGTACGGCGGCGTCGGGGGCGGAAGTCTCGTTGGTGTGGTACCTGGGATTGTGCATATGATGTTTCTTTATTGGAATCACTTACACAACTTCTCAACAACGAGTGGATTTTGAAACCGGTACATTGTGTTTCCTTGCATATAGATGACATTGTATAATTTGTATACATTCTAGGTGCCTTTAGAATGTCCTATTTATAGGGGTTCTAATGTATGTACACATACCAAACATTTTTTTCTTGCTCATGCTTGCTTGTGTGCTGGTTCTGTAGAGGTCAGTAACTATCTCTTTCAAAATGCAGGTTTTAGATGGTCACCAAAGGACTGACAATGTAATGGAAGATTTCTGTGATGGAAAAATCTACAAAGACCACCCACTGTTTTCTCAAGACAAATCAGCTCTACAGATAATGTTGTATTACGATGAAGTTGAACTCTGTAATCCGCTGGGTTCAAGGGTCAAAGTCCACAAACTTGGTATGCTTTGTGCAAACATTGATACTTGTGTGCGAAACAGGCATATAGTCAAATCAAGAGGCAGGGGGCCTGAGGAATAGTCACACTCAGTTTAAGGGGTGTATGTTTGATATGTTTTATATGCTTTATATCCACACAGCGTTCTTCTATTACATGCTTGGTAACATTCCTCCTGCGTACCGATCATCTCTTAAGTGCATCCAGCTGGTTACTGTGGTAAAGTATACTGATCTCATAAAGTATGGGATTGATAGTATAATAACACCTTTCATGGATGATTTGAAATCACTAGAAGCTGTAAGTACTGTTATATACATGTATATAACCTACTTGCTGATTAGATGTTATCTCTGATTCTTTAGGATGAAGGGGTTACATTTGAGATTCAGGGGACTTCCCACACGTTTCGAGGAACCCTGACTGTTGTATCAGCTGATAACCTTGCTAGTCAGTACATTGGTGGGTACAAAAGTCTGAGCGCGGCTTTAAGGAAGTGCAGATTCTGTATGGCAATTGCACAGAACATGATGGAAAAGGTACATGTATGCATAATAATTAAGTCAATATTGCATACGTACATGTACATACATATATTTTCTATAGTTCTTTGCTGAGGATTTTCAGCCTCGAACTAGAGAGACACATTCTCAACACTGTTCTGAGCTGTCAGGTCCACTGTCGTCCCATGATGCCACTACATATGGGTTACAAAGGGACTCCATCTTGAATTCATCGCGCTACTTTCATGTGACGGAAGGTTTGCCGATGGACATAATGCACGATTTTTTGGAGGGTAGCTTACAATATGAAGTCAAAGAGCTTCTGAAACACCTGGTATCTACAAGATTGATCACATTACAAGAAATTAATGCTGCTATTGAGTCCTTTTCCTATGGATATTCTGATGTGGCAGACAAGCCTTCTCAAATTTCCGCAACTACTCTTTCTTCAACGGATCACTCTCTAAAACAATCAGGTAAGTAGCTATAGGAACTTCGGTTTGCAGCTGTGTTGGGCAGTATTTAGAATTCAGCTGCATGTATGTCATGGAACCTACTATTCCATTATGCTAGCTTCACAAATGTGGTGTCTCGCACGCCTACTTCCTCTGATGATTGGAGGGAAAATTCCTGAGAACCAACCTCATTGGGAGAACAATAATTGACTATGTGTTTGCTCCAGTAGCATCAGCAGATATTGTGGACTATCTTCGGCAGCTAATTCATGAGCACCACACAGCTTTTCGAGAGCTCTATTCAGACTGTTCATTCATCCCTAAACTACATTATGTGTTATTCACATTCCTGAGTGGATAAAGAGGTAAAGCATACTATGCCAATTCATTCTGATCTGCAGTTTCATATTTACTTCTTTGTCTATTGTCTGTATACATTCTAGGTGTGGGCCTGTCAGTCGCTTTTGGTGCATGAGATTTGAAGCTAAACATAGCTATTTTAAATCGCTTGCCCATCGAGTTAAATGCTTTAAGAACATACCAAAGACACTTGCAGTTCGGCACCAACACCTGATGTGCTACACACTCAGTAATCCTACCTGTTCTCCATTTGTGAAAGACATGAAGACTGGCAAAGGTATTGCGATGTATGTACTTAACCCTGTAAAGGCAAGGTTCATACAGGATTTTCAGTGGGGGTGGGAAAATAATGGAAGCGGAGCGACGCCCCCTAGGGGGCATGGGTGTACTCCCCCATTGAGATTTACATATTCTGAGGTTGCCTCTGGTGTCTCCAAAAATTCTGGAAATTAGTTGCTAATAAACTACTGGGTATCAACTCCAAAATTCTGGTGGGGCGGGAATCCCAGTGCCCCCCATATGAAACCCTGTTGAGAATAGATGCCATCAGATGTTTTACTCCTATTCATAGGGACTATTTGCACTATTGAGGATTACACTCACCAGGAAGTGTTAACGCAGACTATTGGTGTGCAAGACAGCAGTACATATGTTACCAGGTATTCCCTATAAATGATCTTTCTTGCTTTCACTAGTTCTACAATTAGAGCGCCTCCCTGACTTACTGCTAGGAAGATAGATGCGCATGCTCACTAGACTGTGTATACGTACATGTACATACATGTATACAATCATGTATCTCCCCATGCCCCCCCCCCCCCCCCCATGCTTCTATCACACAACACATGCAGTATGGCTTGGGTAGAGATTGAAGGGACTGTTTACAGGCGGGAAGGTGTGGTTATGACAGAATCTCACTTACTTCCCGAGTTTGCCATCATTGAAGACATTGTTGTAACGGAGAAAATGGAATGCTACTTACTTTGTAAAGAGTGTGAAACACTTCACTTTCATCATCACTACCATTCTTTTGAAGTCAGACTCACTCCTGACCTAATAGCAGTAAATCCAAGAGACTTAGCTGATTTTCATGTTCTGTCCATACAACGCTTAACGTCTTTCCCTAGCTCACTTTTTGTTTGTCTGAAGTATCATGTCATTGAGAGTATTTGAGTGTAAATATTAAATATGTACACGAACCATACGTCACACACCATTATGCATTATGGAGTACAACTAAAAGAGTACATGTACATGTATTACACTATTCACTTGTCCTCCATAAAGTTATTGCATGTTCCTATACTTTAGTCCAAGCTCCCGCATGATCTCAGCAGCCACACTGCTGGAACATCGAGCGGCTTTCACCATTCTTCCCGACCTTGTAGGGGCATATGCAATGGCTTGGTAGAAACTTCTGATATGCTCAATTTCTTGGCGGTGCTTGCACGCCACTTGAGTAGTTTCAGTAGATTGTTCCTCAATACGTTCTCGATACTCAGCCACTTTACACATGAGTTTTTGTCGACATTCCAATAGGTACTCATACGAGTATTTTGACTGGCTCTCATCAGATTCTAATTCCATCAGGGAGTCCTCTGCATGCATCAATACAACATCCGCATCTTCCCCTAAACAATTGTCCATCATCTGAGCTGTCTCATCAACATCTGAACTGTTTGAGGTTCCTTCTTCACTGCCACAGGTGTGTTTGTAGTTGAATGACAATGTTCAGCAAACAGTTTCCTTCTGACCTTTTGCTTTGACCGTTTCTGTCTCTTGGAGGCTGGGCTGCGTCTTCCCATTCTGCAGTGTACAGCTAGTCTTAGTCTCGTGTCTCCAGCCAAGCAAAAGACTGGCAGAACGGTCACAATCCTATGGGCATTATATAGAAATAATTCATTCAACTTAGCTACAGCTAGCTGCAGCAGTGAAACTATTTGCTTTACTGATTCTAACTAATTATAAAGCCAGTTAAATTTGCAGTTTAACTAAACGTACTGCTAATACTAGCTACTTTTACAGCTAGCTATTAATAGGCCTAGCTAGCTAAAGTAGATAGCTACCGTACTTACCAGATGGGAAATATATATAAATATATAGCTAGTCTACTGTCATTCACAAGCACAACACTGGGTACACGCGCGCTAATAATCGAACTTTGCCCTATAATCGAGTAAGGCACACTAAAATTGGTATTTGGTGTGGAGAGCACACCGCCACATGCCAGGTGTATAGGTGTGCAGAGCATTTGGTGTGAAATTCACACCACATTTTTTACAGTGCAGGAACTCTTAACTCTTTACCAACCTTAAGAAATAGCTTAAAGAAGCAGAAACCATGTACTAAAGTATAACGCCTAGTATTAAAAACCCCATATAAATTCCCATAAGCTTATGGAGAGTTTACAAGGGTCATGACGGCATTTGCCGTCATTGGTTGGTAAAGAGTTAAAGAACATATGCAGGGTAGTTTGACCAGTACCGGTGGATGAGCACGGTTGTTTCCTTGCTGGTGGGTATTGTTCAGTAGATGCTCTCTTGGACATTTGAGACAGATTGTAACCGACTGAGCTTACTCTTTCACAATAGAAAACATAGACAAAGTGCAACAATGGCTATTTATACTACAGCCCTAACAACCAAAATGACACCTAAACTAAGACAGACAAACACATACTACCGGATACTACACCTATTAACAACCACTAACACAGAACAGGTAGAATGTAGAGTACAAAGTGTAGCACATTAACATAGTTAACAGGTCCAGTCTATATCACACAGATGTTGCAGTCCTTCAAGCAATCATATAGCTTCACTGAGAATTACATCATCACTATATTACAGCAAGATCCACATGAGGTAATCAACCATAAAGTGTAAATGCACAAACAAGACCAATTTTTCATACATGAATGTAACTTTCACATCTAGTGTCTGAATTTTACACTACCACAAAGAAACTTGTGGTTTTGTAGTTGTCTAGCTATAGCCATACAGCCCGGCTGTGAGACTGCCCTGAAGTAGAGTCTGCTCTACCTGCACTGATTGGCTATTGTTTTGCCACTGAGACAGCCCTTGATATCCCTGTGGAGGACCACCCTAAACTGCCTTTTCTACTTCATTGCTCTACCAAGATATAGCATACAAAAAGGAAGAGTATGGAAGCAAGAGAGCAAGTGGAACATGGTAAATGTGTAGGTTATTGCATTTAGGTATTAAGTGTACACATTTGCCATGGTACCAGGGTTCTCCCTATAGGCCTGTGCATAGTGCGGCACAGGCAGTGCCAGTGCCAAGCTACCGTTTTCATAACAGTTGCACATTAGTAGACCATGTAGGGTACTTATGGCTTCTGTTTTGTCTGCAGCTGCCAGTCTCTATAGTAGTATTTTACCATGCAGCTTTTTACTCTCAGGCTAATAGGATTCGCAGTCAAGTACCTACATGTATGTACAGTAGAGTGAAGATTTGACGATGCCCCACAAACCGTCTTTCATCAGCGCCATCCTACATTGTACTTTCCACGTTGGATAGTTGTTTCCATTCAGCGGAACGAGCGAGACAGCCTTCATCTCTGCCATTGTGAAGTGCTGCGATTGCCACTTTATATATCGGCTGGGGATGTGGCTGGTGTGGCATGCCGGGTATTGGTGTGTGTGTGCATGTGTGTGCAGTTGTCTGCAGATCTAGCAGCTGTATTTCGACATTCTTTATACTCATATGTCTTTAAAATATATATATGGCAACTCACTGCTATTATAAAGTGCACTCCAAGTCCTAGCAAAAGCTGGTTCACGCCTCGGCCGACGCGCTCAGATCAGTAGTTGAGCTTCCGGTTATTTGGGGCGAGCCTGAGCGAGCCCCACACTAGCGAGTCGAATTCTGCCCCCGCATCTGTATAATGGTATATCGTACTCTCGGGAGAATAATGACCGGTTATTCTATTCGAAGATTGCGCATTTATGCGGTACTGATTACGCGGGGTAATTTACGACGAGGTTAAAAACACCGTAGTACAGTAGGCGCTGTGGCCGCCTTTTATACTACACGTACTACCACTACACTTGTGGGTTTGGCACTAGGCATTTCTAGATTGGCTCATTACAATACAATGAATACTTGATAGTACAGCTGGCAAGAAGCACTACAACTGCTGTGAAGAAGGAGGCGCTACAGCTGCTAGGAGCAACAACTAGCGTATGAATATTATTGACCTTATGCACTGTTCTGCACGCGCTTTGCTGTTTGCTCGTGCTCTCGATAGGATAGTGAAGCTGCCAGTTGTAGAAGGCAGTTTCCTGGTAGTCTCTGTTGCTGTAAGTGCTGTAGTCTCTGAGTTGTCTGATGGGTTATTATATTCATACGGTTATTGTGTTTGTTATAGGTAATACTATTCGAAAAGCGGTAGTAACTGTTGTGATAGGTGATTATTGGCCCCACACTAGCGAGTCGAATTCTGCTATCGTGTCTATATATATGTATATATTATTATGGTACGTACGTCTACCGAATCTAAATACAAAATTCTAATTTTGCGTATTACGCATTACGTATGCGAAGCGCATACGCGTAGTACGCGTACGCCACTGCGTTTAATAATTGTGTGTGCACGAGCAGACAGAATGGAAGTTTGCCGGCCCAATAGGCCAAATATAAGTTAGTTTTTATGTTGCTTACATGGCGAAGAAGGGCTAGACAGTGGTAGTAATCCAGTTTTGGTTAACTGCAAACGCATTGCGAAATGGCTGAGTCAGCACTGTCGGTAACAGCTGCAGCAAGAAGAGATCAGCCCAACCAGCATTTAGTTTCAGGTACATTTAACCTAGAATTACTAGTAACTGAGCACAATCTTCAGCCTTGTCTTTATGTATGCTTAGACTTTAACCATAGCTAATATAGCTTCACATAGCTTGAAGCTATATTATCTATGCTTTAACACTGCTGGATGTAGTCTTGTTTGCTATCATAGTAGACTGTAGTGATTTGTAGCAGCTACAACAGGTTATAGTGTCCATGCTGGTTACTGCAGTATCTATGAGCCCTATCTAGTCATACAATCCGATCACCGTTGTATTACTTCCACTTTGAAATGCCCATTTGCTAATATAATGCACAGACACTCGCTCAGGCTCGCCCCACAATGTCCTGCATTTGCCTAGTATTCATAGGGTTATTGTAATTGAGGGGTCATTATTCTCCCGAGAGTACGGTATATATTTGTTTGGTACGTACGTCTTACCGAATATGTGTACAAAATTCAATTTTTGCGTATAAGTATTACGTAAGCAATGTTAATCGCGTGCGCTGTGTAAAAACTGAGCTTAGCAGATTTCACATATGGATACTTCGTTGCTGCCGGTTCCATAAGATGCTTCGGGAAAGAGAGGAGAGATCTCAAGTACAACAATTAGCTTACCAGTGCAGCGAGAGAGGAGAGGCTTCGCAGACAGCGAGATCGTGAAAGGGGAACGTCGCGCTTCCGAGAAACCCGAAGCAAGGTTGGTAGGAAGACCAGCATTCTGGTAGTATGATCCCCTGCTAAAATATAATTTCTGTCTAATGTCTGGTTAAGAAGACAAAGAGATGGGCGTTGCACTCAGGCTGCTGAGAAATGAGACGCTATACTACAGCAAAGGAGGCAGCGTCTAGTCAATGAAACTGCCAAAGAGAGAGAGGCCAGGCTGTAGCAGATGAGAAGCTGCCAAGCAGAGAGACTACCTGCTGAGACTGTGGATGAGAGAGAGTCGAGGCTGCAGCAAAGGAGGGACAGACTAGCTGCTAAGAGTGTTGAAGGGATGGAGATGAGGCTGCAGCAGATGAGTAGTTCTCAGAGGGAGAGACTAGCTGCTTGGAATGCGGAAGAGAGGGAGATTAGGCTACAACATGACAGAGAGCCACAGGGAGCGCCACGCAAGAGCCTGGGAACGAGGCTATTCAACAGCGTGCTGTACAAGCCAAGATGCAAAAATTCCATGCACAAATGGCTGCACTGGAGGTGTCCCCTACTCACATAATCATTTGCCTGCCACTCCTCACCTGGAATGACACTTGTCTTGGGGACCCTCATCCCATTTGTGATCAGCTTTTTTTTTTCATATGTCCATGTATGGCCACCTCCATTAGTGATCACAATCTAAGGTCATGTCATTGCAGTAACTCCATCATGCATGTATACTGTGCACTCGCTCAGGCTCGCCCCACAATGCCCTGCATTTGCCTAGTAATAGTTATAAATGAAAATGGCGTGCAACGGCAAGCGTAGTCTCGTTCGTTCCCAGAGACTTAACTCTTTGCACGCCATGGGCACATTTATGTGCCTATATAAAATAGAGAAAACTATATACTTTATATTAACGTCTAATATAAAAAAGCCCATATAAATTCACATAAGCCTTATGGATGTATTAAAACTTGGCTGGGAAAGAGTTAATCAACCCAGCACCGTGATCGCTTGCAGTATCCGGCACCGAACCAAATTTTCCGACGGAGCGCGTGCACAGGGTCTGGGGACGAGACTACGGCAAGCGTTCGCTAGTGGCACTTCAGCGATGCTCTCTGACACCGCTAACAGTCTTGTTACTAATGAAAACACAGACAGGTATTGCTCATCAAAGCCTATGATTTTATCTAGGGCAGAGTTTTTAACTTATCACTTTGTACACCTGCAATGTAGTAGGCATTTGTTTTCACTGCCATCCCTATTATATGGAGTACTGTACTCCATGATACAGACACGGGGGCACAGTCAAGTCGCTAGGTTTGGGGCTTGCTCCAATAACACATCACCCAGGAAATCCTGTGTGATATAAAATATCACCCAGGTAGGTCCAATCTGTTCTTATCTGGCTACAGTCTAAACAATCTTGCTCTTTCCTTGTAAACTCATTAAATTGGGACTACAAATTAGAGTCCAAGCTGGAAGAATATATACAAGGTTGTTTAGACAGAAGTCTGAAGGCAAAGCCCAATCAAACACCCGAGTGTGTTTCCCATAGCGACATCGATCCTTTGGGCTTGGACCCTAATTATAACTTTTCCATTTGCAGTATACTGACTATGCTTGGAGCACAGTAGCTAAAATTCCTGAACACATCCAACATCAATATCGCTCTGGCAAGACATGTTACAGTATGCATGGGCATGCAAAGTCATTAGAATACATAGACTATAATTATAACTATTACTGTGACATGTGACTATTACATAATGATAGGTATATTGTTATTTTTTCTACTGTGTTCCATTCTTTTGTTCAGTCTTGCATAATCTACTGTGATTCTGCATGCACTGTTCATGAATCAGTATTATTATTGAGTTGAGAGAATACCACATGGTGGCAGCACATGGACGAGTAGCCCTGGCCATGTCCCAAATTCGCCTACAATCCGTTTAATTTCAAGAACCCAGATGACTGGCTGCGATGGAAACGTTGATACGAACAGTTCCGTGTCATATCAGGACTCAGCGGAGAGGAAGAGACGAAGCAAGTTAGCACTTTCCTCTACTGCCTCAGCGAAGCGGCCGAAGCGGTACTTACCTCGACAAATGCCACAGAAGCAGAGCGAGCAGAATACGACCAGGTCACGTCCGAGTTTGACACATTCTTCTGAGTTTGAAGAAATGTGATCTTCGAATGGGTAAGGCTCAATTGAAGGAACCAACTAGAGGGCGAAAGTGCCGAACAGTACATTATGGCACTGTACAGCCTTGGAGAAAACTGCGAGTGTGGGGGGCCATGACGTCAGAAATGACCTGAGACAGACTCGTGGTCGGAATAAGGGACGGCCCAATGCCTCCAACTGGACCCTGATCTCACCCTCGAAAAGGCAAAGAAATCTATTCACCAACAGGAAGCAGTTCAAGAGCAACATAAAAGGGTCAACAGTATCTAGCAACCTCGAAGTGCTGAATGTTTGGAACATCTTGGCAGAACTACTAGTAGAAACAGGAATCCGAGAGGGGGCAGTGGGAGAACACGCCCGAAACCCAACCCCTAACTGCATCGAAAACACTGCACTTGCTGTGGGAAAGGGCAACACACACGTGACAACATGTCATCGCTATCAAAGAAAAGCACTCAGTGCTACTTAAAGATAGACGCAAAAGAAGATCATCTCGACATGGCATTCCTCGGAACAGTGTTATCCAGTCAGGAGACAGCATGGTTTGCCAAGATCCAACTGAGTGATCAAGTGATATTCTTCAAGCTGGATACTGGAGCGGAGGTGACAACCATTTCTGATCTTGTCACAAGCGTCTGGGGAAACCTCACATATAGAAACAAATCAATGGTACAACCAGTGTTTGCGGTGAGTGGACTGAAATCAAACTTACTTGGACTTCCAGCCATTACTGCACTGAATTTGGCAGCCAGCCTGGATGCAACCACAGAAGCCAAGAGCGACATACGGGAGAAATTCCCATCTGTGTTCCATGGCTTGGGAAACCTCAGCAAAGAGTACAGAATCAAGCTGAAAGTCGATGCAAAGCCATAGCGTAAATCATCGAATGAAGACCACCATCTATTGTCGGCTATCTATTGTCGGCAAAAATTACGGCAGAAAAATACGCGGTGACGATAGATTACGGATTCCAAAACGTTCCTGGGAAAATTGCTATAGCTGGCTCAGTGTTGAAGATGGATTGTAGCAACGTTGTAAGTTCTATTTAAATGAAATTTTAATCTTGGAGTCCGTGCATGCTGTAAATTCGAAAGTTATATACTTGGTGGGTGTGGTTCAAATGCTGTGACATCAACGAACGGAAATGCGAAATGGCCGACATTGTGTGAACTACCACGATCGAGCGGTCGACAACAGGTAGAGCTGGCCGACAATACATGAAGAGAGCTGATCACTGCTGCGCTTCGGTAAGACCCTGCCATTACAGCTACTCATTGGAAAAATGATCGTTTGGTAGCTGGATCAGTGTTCTTGGAACTGGACTTTGTCCGTAGTTTATAGCTAGTACGGTATCAGAGTAGATACGCGTACAAAATTAGGTGGTCGACAATTGATGACTTACGCTACTCCCTCTTCACACCAAGACATGTGCCACTACCATTGCACACCAAAGTTGAGCAGGAATTGGTCAGAATCGAGTCAATGGGTGTAATCGCCAAGGTCATTAAATGAACCAACAGCCTGAGTGGTTGTGGTTCCCAAGAAGACCGGTTCAGTTCGTATTTGTGTGGACCTGAAACCTCTAAATGAGAGCATCCTCAGGGAAGTCCATCCTCTGTCCAGAGAGGACGACACCCTTGTACAGCTATCAGGAGCAAAATTCTTTTCCAGGCTCAACGCCAACAGCGGATTCTGGCAACTCCCCCTTGCCAAAGAGTCACGCCTCCTCAAAACGTTCATCACACCACCAGGACGGTACTGCTTCAATAAGCTGGCGTTCGGCATATCCAGTGCTCCAGAGCATTTCCAGAAGCAGATGAGTAAGATTCTGGCTGGACTGAGTGGTGTTGTATGCCAGATGGATGACCTGAGAGAACACTATGCCTAACTAATAGCCGTTTTTGAGCAAATCAAATCGGCATGAGTCACACTTAACCCAGACAAGTGAGTTTGGCAACACCAGCCTGAAGTTCCTTGGCCACCTTATTAAGAGAGTGGCATTCAAGCGGATCTGGAGAAGACTTCGGCCATCACAGAGGTGAAAGCCCCGAGCAATATTCCAGAACTCAGACGGTTCTCGGGGATGGTGAACCAGTTGGGGAAGTTCTCAAAGAACCTGGCCGAGCTTACACAGCCGCTGCGAGAGCTGTTGAGCAAGAAGCAAACATGGCTGTGGGGTCCTAGTCCGGACCAGGCCTTCTCCCTTGTCAAGGCTGAACTTGCAAAGCTAACCGTACTTGCCCTCTACAACCCCGAAGTAGCAACCGAAATCTCAGCTGATGCATCATCATATGGAGTGGGTGCTGTGTTGTTGAGAGTGCAAGAGACTGACCACAAGCCACTTGTCCCACTGATAACAACTAAGCAGCTGGGTAGCCTGCCTCTCAGACTGCTCAGATTGCGTCTGCGACTTGCAAGGTTTGATTATTCAATCAAACATGTACTAGGGAAGCTACTGTACACGGCAGATACCCTGTCACGAGCACCAACATCACCTGCAGATGATGATACCACCCTCCAAGAGTAAGCAGACTCGTTCATAGAAGCATATTTGGCACATTTACCAGCCAGGAAGCAGCAACTGGATGACTATCTCAGTTCCCAAGCTGCTGACCGGACCTGCTCTATGGTCATCAAGTACTTTCGACATGGATGGCCAACATTGAGACAGCAACCAAACCCTATCGGAAGTCCGAGGTGAGCTGACACTCCACAATACTCTTTTGCTTTATGGAAGCCACATGGTTGCTCCATCATCCTAACAGCAAAAAACACTGCAAAAGATTCATCAAGGGATCCAGAGATGCCACCTTCATGCTAGATCCTCTGTGTAATGGCCTGGACTATCCACACAGATCTACAATCTGGTGAAGCAATGCCCAGTGTGTGTTCCACCGAAGGAGCCACTGATTCCGACAAAGCTTCCAGACTATCTCTGGCAGAAAGTGGGTTCAGGTTTGTTCATGCTGAAAGGTGTCACCTATCTTATACTGGTGGACAACTTTTCACAATTATACCCTGAAGTCGTTAAGATTGTAGACACCAGTCTGAGAACTCCTGATGGGGAGAAAGTTCCAATCAAATGTTCCAAAGGTGGATATACACTTGATACCTCATGGCCCTACCTGAAGGAATTCAGACTCCAGGACAAAGAATTCAAGCTGAAGCAGAAACTCAACTTTGATTGCCGACATAGGGCTCACCCATTGCCAGATATTCCAGATGGCACTGAGGTGTAGGTTACCTCTGAAGGCCAACGAAACAAAGGATGAGTTATTGCATCTGCTAATGCTTCACAATCGTACCTCACACAATCTTGAACTGACACTGCGATTGCCCCTCCCAACAGACTTTCGACTCTATCCTGAGAAAAGCAGATGTGGGATGTGACTGTAATGTGACTATTACATAATGCTAGGTATCATTCTTTGTTCTATGGTGTTCCACTTTTATATTCAGTCTTGTACGATCTACTGTGATTCTGCATGCACTGTTCAGGAGTCAGTATTATTATTGAGTTGAGAGAATACCACAATTACAGTACTAAACTTTCTGCTTTTTGGAGGTTTCTGATCTTTACTTGAAGAAATTCTTTCACTTCTTTCCAAAATGTCACCAGTCTTTGTAATGCTGTGTTATGGAGCAGTCCTCTAGCTAATACTTGGAGTTCAGCCTCTCTCACCGTATACCCTGATAGAATAGAACAATGGCAATAGTAGCAACTATGTATATTAAGTTCAATCAGTGACTTGTTACATGTAAGCATCTCAGCTAGGGCATCTGTCTCTACCACCCCCAATTTGTTCCAGCCAATGTTAAGCTTCTTCAGAGATGAATTTTGGCAGAGTACTTTGAACAATTGCACCCAGCGTTCACTAGGGATTTCTTTATTGTAGCTAATGTCTAGTTCAGCAAGAGAAGCATTGTGACAGAGACCAGCTGTGATAAACTTTGTTAATATATCATTGAGGTCACACATGTATAGTTTTAGAACTTTAAGTGTCCTATTTGCTGTCAGCATTCTCTCAATTGCACAGCCTGCTTTCTGATTATCACTCTCTAAATTTAACTGGTTTTCGGAGATATCAAGTTCCTTTACACTTGAGTTGCATTCTAGTAATGAAAAAATAGCTACAGTCCAGTTGGTAAAACTTCCTAATTTCCATCTATTGACTGTTACTTTTAACAATACAGAATTTGTCTGATTGAGCGCCTTGAAGAAGGGCACACAGCTTTCTGCATCAATAATACCTGTGGTCTGCAAATGGACATGAATTATGTTCTGTGCTACGACTCTGATAACTGCTTCACCAACATGTGGGATACTGAATGCTATCTTGAAGCCTATAGCTAATGTAACTGATCCACTTGTAACGTGACGCATTGTTTCAATTCCACACTTAAGATTTTCTAATTGATTGCATATATCAATATATGTCACAGTGCTGTCACATTTTAGAGAATTCAGTAGAATCATAATACCCTCAGCACTGATATTATTTTCACGGATATTTAATCTCTCTACCGATTTGCTTTCAGCAAGTCCAAATCCAATGTGCTCAGCATTCTCATCACTAAGTCCACAATGGGATAGGTCGAGTTCTGAACTAGTACTATGGCCAATTAAACTTTGAAATGCTGATTCTCTGGAAACAGAACATACCTGACAGCTTTTCAATAACATTCTATGTAGAAATTGAGTGTGCTTTATGCCCTTCCTGCAGTGTAGCTGAAACAAATGTAATGCAATAGTAGGACAAACATTTGTCCAGTCTTGGTTAGTAAATGAGAAGTTGCATGGATGACCCATTTGAATCTTGAATATGCTTACTAGGTGAAGAGAAGTGTTCTCTTTGAGTGCTGCAGCAGTACATTCAAACACAGAACAGTTTGAAGTATGCGGATGTTCATAAAATAAACTTTTAAGAGTTTTACTGCTTTGAATAGCATCTGTGAACTGTGTGAAAATGGAAATGTAGTCATTCAGATGATGGTCAGGGACACTGTGTATAGAAATCCTTATGTTAGTGAGACACTTCATCTCCAGTATTTTGTAAAGCTCAATTTGTTTGTCTGGTATTCCATCAGGGTACTGCAATCCCTCAATACTCACACTTTTAGTATTACTAAACAAAGCTGTTTTGGGTAAAAGGGCAAGCCTCGTAATAAGACTAGCAGCATTGTAGCAAAATCGTAGTTCGCTAATACGTACTTTACTACAGTATTCTGAAGACATTTTTTGAAATATTTCGAGGGACTGGTCAGTGAGTCCACAAAAATGGAATTCCAATACTTTCCACTGATGTTCAACTCTAGCAAGAAAGTGTGCTAAAACTATACAGTCGGCAGGCATTAGTCTGTAAAAGCGAAAGGATAGTTTTTCTTGGTTATCAAGTACATGTAGTAGGCTCGGGTAGATGTCGAAATTTTGCGATTCGTGAATGAGTTGTGCAAGCAGAATAAACTTGCCAAACATTATGTTTCCCTGGTATTTCACTCTTGGATTCTTAGTGGCTGCTAGTACAGGGATGGGAGTAACTTTACTGGACCTAAAGTGAGAAACTGTACATGGGTGAGTCACTTTAGTGGATCCTTGACTGAAGATAGCAAACTGAGAGGCTGCATAACAAATAGGACTACTGATATACGTATCTGCAAAGAGCTGTTCTTCTTGAAAAACCCGGGATGGCTTAGATTCCAGAACTTGAGAAGGTTGAACTTCAGTGGTAACATCAGAATCAGTGCAGACACTATGATCAGGTGGAAGCAGACAATTTTCAGTGTTAAGGAGCATAGATAAGGCTTGCGGTTTAGGAAAGATTACATCTGAAATGGGGCTCACTAGACGAGATATTCCAGCTAGGAATTTCAAAACCGTTCTGTAGCGGGTATCTTTCAGATGGTCTTTAATAAATATAGCTTGTTCATGGTCTGATAGGGTCATGGTAGCCCATTTTGCTGCCAAAAATTCTTGAATGCTTAGGTGTAAAAACTGATAATCTATTTCCTCACTTGTACTGGTGAAGCTCTTGAATGCAGTCATCAGACCAAGCAAGTTTGATTCAAGTTCAGTTTCTAATACACAGTGAGGAAAAGTAGATTCTAAGTCCTCATACGAGAACACAAGTTTATTTTCCAAAAACGAATCATATGCCAGTTTGCATAGCTCATTAAACTGAGGTTCAATTGAATTAGGAAGTTCGTTTAGAGTGCGTAGTCGCTTAAGGAGTCTATGGTCATTACGCTTTCTTAAATGTCTCTTCAGTGCATTCAATATAAATACCTCAAATAAGTTCGTTAGTGTATTGGGTAGGGTGCATTTTTCCTGCTTGTACACATACAACATAATTGCACAGTGTAGAGGAGTGTAGCAAAGTGACATAATATCTAAATGATCTTCCAATTTTAGTACCAAATCTTTAGCTTCTTCGTGATTCGATACATTTTGTAGAATGCAACTTTTTATTTGCTCTTCTGTGAATCCAATCACTTCCACATGGTGGCTGATACAGTTTAGTGACTGCAGGTAGCCGGATGCATAAGGACGTGATGTTATCAGAACTGAGCAATTATGTAACATTTCTCCCTTAATAATATCCGAAATGATAGACTTTTGTATTCTCTCTTCATCATCCAATTCATCAAATGCATCAAATATGAAGAGCACATATTGGCCAGAAGTTTTTTTAATATACTGAGCGACTTGCTGTCTAAGTTCTACATCATCAGCTGGTAGAAGATCGTCAACAGATTCTGCTTTGAGAATATTTTTGTTTCTGAATTCTAACAACACTAAAAAGTGATATTGCTGTAGTAATTTGCCACTAGCCCAATCATGACACATTTTTCTTGTTACAGTTGTTTTCCCAATTCCTGGGGTTCCATCCATTAATACTTTTATCTGCCCTTTACTTTTGGAATTGGAAAGTGATAAAATATCAGGGAGCTTAATTACATTATCCTTTTTCGTATCAATTATTTGTTTGACTTTTCCATGAATGAAGTACTCTTCCATTTCTGTAGCTTCTTCTGCAGTAGGTAGTTTCTCATCTCTTTCAATAAGTGATAGTTCAGTGTATTGTCTTCCGATGGAAGGTGGCCAATCACCATCAGGAAATACAGACCTTCGTATGTACTTGTTCTTGAGGTATTCTGCATACTCTGCCACACATTTTGGAAGCTGTGGTATATGTGGCAAGGAAGATGATTTGAGAGTACCCACAGGATCCAGAATTGACAATGAAATGACTGTGAAAAAAGAGTCCATCTGTCATCAATTTCGCTATTATGTAATGCTACATTATCAGACATAAACTGTTCTGCTACTTAATTTAAACTAATGTGTTATAATATTTTGTATCTACATGTACCTTTGGCATTACAAACAGATTCAGCTAGGTTCCTCATCCCAATGGTAGCCAGGGCTCTGACCAGCTTCTCATAAGTTGCGCTAGTATCACCTCTCAGCCATTTACCAAACATCTTGATTTTACACATGTCATTATCTCGTGGGTAGTTCTTCTCAATGGTATCTAGATGATCTTCCCTGACCCCCAGCTGCAACCCAAGCCGGTACCATTTAGCTGAAACAGGAAGGCAGTCGAGCTCTTTAAGAGAGAGGTCCTCTTTAACACAGTCTGCAAAGAGATGTGGCAACATAAAACAATGTTGGTAGAATTGCCCCCAAATACACTGCCATAGAGCTCCAGAGGAAGAAAGTATACCATGACTGTATGCATGGATACACAAGTATTTACAGTGCCAAGTGAGAGGAAAAAGTTTTAAATAATGTAATGTAAGGTAATGTAATGTAATGTAATGTAATGTATGTAATGTAATAATGTAATGGCCTTCTCATACCTTTTCAGGTCTAATAAACTGTGCCTAAAGAAAGAGAATGAATATTCTGGAACTACAAATGACCACTTCTTCATCCAGCTGCTTTCTTTGGCTGAACTGGGACCACCTCTCCTTCTGTTCGATCGCAATAGTCGCCACTTTACCGCGTGCCCCAGATTCATAGCCAGATGTTATACAGTATTGCTATTTACAATAATTATTCTGTTGTGGTTTCCGCCCACTGCAAGAATAATTGACCAACCGTTGCATTTCACAAGTGCCTTCGCAGTGATTTGGCCGGGGTTGTGAGTGGAGTGTGATATATATATTCTGTGACGACTCTATGAAGTAGCACAGCTACATCACAGCGAAGGCCTATATGGCTCTTCCCGTCGTAGCCACGGCATACCTTTGTGCCCTACATGAAAATTCTTAAAGACTGAAATATACTCAGTGATGATAGTGAGCTCAGAGCCATCTGCTAGTTTGGGTTGGCTTTCTTTCAGCTTTGTGCGTCAGTAGAAACAAGGATAAGCCTGTAGTAGCTGAGGATAGTGTGGACTGTTTCCTCTTATAGTTTGTAAAAAATAACGCGATACATCTCCACCCTTGGAGTGCGCAGGTCTGGATTTCCATTCTTACAATGACAACACTTACATTCACTATGCCTTGCAGTAGTGAAACAACTACCTCGACAGAAGTGTTTTGCTACAGTACTATAATTTGAAATTAGTATGAGAATTAATTAATACTAACAAGTAGTCATTTGCAGACTTTCCCTCTCGTTTTCTCCACAGCAATTCCTCCCAGTTTCACACCACATGCACCTCAAAAATGTCATGGCACTCAAAGTACCGTATTCGTTCTAATTACAGTGCCACCCTAATTTAAGCGCCACTTGGACCTGAAAGGTAATTTTTTTGTTCTAAGTGGCGCTTGCAAACCGAAAAGTAAAGCTGAAAGTTATAGATGTACTAGCTAGTGTCCAGTAGTATTAACTCTGCAAGTTTGAGCCCTGTCCACGGTGGAAGATCGGCGATGTGGGGCTAAGACACAAAAATACGTTCTATATTAAGCACCGCCACCTGGCAGTTGAATTATTTTGTTCTGGCGCTATAATTAGAATGAATACGGTAGTCAATATAATAACTATAGTATGTGGTAACCATCTCTGATACACACATAAACTATACTAGCAGTGGTGTAGCCAACAATTAGCTAGTGGTATTATTTCTTGAAAACACAATACCAAGTTGGTATATGAATATATAGGAGGGCCATTACCCTCTTCCTCTCCTCACACCTCAGTAGTCATGGTATTAGTAATTACCTCTATTTGTACTACGCACTGGCCCACTGCATGATGCATTAGTCCTGCGTGTACTATTTCTGTATTTCACTTAGCTACTTCCCACAAGGCGCCTGCATGATACATCTATGCACTAGCTCTCTACTGTTCACTTGTGAATCAAATCTGGTCACTTATCGCATGCCCTTAAATGTGACCACTTTTAATATTGACCGCTTTCCTCTCAGTTGGCACTGAATTAAAGTGACAGACTTATAAAGGGAGTAAAGAGACATTCTGAATGGCACCAGTGCATAGGAGGTCGGCCACAGTCGACCTTTAGTAATCAAGGTCGCGCAATGGTTGGTTAGCCACGTGACAAGTAGAAGGCTAAACGAAGCTAGCCCATAATAGCTGGCTTAGAATGCAAAATCGCACCGCTTTGGTAGATAGTTAGCGGCAAAAAGCCTTTGAAATAGCTAATACAAGCAACTTTCATCAGCAAACTGCTAAGTTACAAACCTACACAATGGTCGCTCCTTTCTGCCATAATTTCATAGTTCCAGACAGCCCACTTTCTGCCACCACAGCCAACAAAGGCCACACATTTGTGAGGGGAAAACTCAAAAATAAATACCAGCAATAATTTTTCTTCCTTGCACGTCCGTTCTCGAAGTGATAGGCCAGGGAAAAACAGACAAAATCTTTGATTCTTTCCCTATGGTGTTTGCAATACTTATAATGGCTCATTAGTGTCGATCATGCGCAATATTATTTTTTGATTGCATACCGTACTCTCGGGAGAATAATGACCGGTTATTCTATTCGAAGATTGCGCATTTCTGCGGTACTGATTACGTGGGGTAATTATAATCATAGGGTAATTTACGACGAGGTTAAAAACACTGCAGCACAGACCGTACGGTAGGGCTGCCTTTTATACTACACGTACTACCACTACACTTGTGGGTTTGGCACTAGGAAAGATATTCATTTCTAGATTGGCTCATTACAATGCAATGAATACTTGACAGCAGAGCTGGCAAGAAGCACTACAAATGCTGTGAAGGAGGCACTACAGCTGCTAGAGCGTATGAATATTATTGACCTTATGCACTGTTCTGCACACGCTTTGCTGTTTGCTCGTGTGCTCTCTATAGGATAGTGAAGCTTCCAGTTGTAGAAGGCAGTTTCCTGGTAGTCTCTGTTGCTGTAAGTGCTGTAGTCTCTGAGTTGTCTGATGGGTTATTATGTTATTGTGTTTGTTATAGGTAATACTATTCGAAAAGCTGTAGTAACTGTTATGATAGGTAATTATATTCATAGGGTTATTGTAATTAAGGGGTCATTATTCTCCCGAGAGTACGGTGTGTCATGTGATTTTAATGACACGTGATTATGAAAGGTCAACCGTGGCCGACCTCCTCTGGCAGCAGTGTTTCTTTCTCCAGACAGGTCCAGGTCGCATACATGACGTAGCAGCTTGTAGCTATAATATCACAGCACACTTAATTGTGGAGAATTAGCGGGGATAGTTATACAGTGCTCCAAGCCTAGAGAGTAGATTCTAAGGCATCTTCTGTCAATCCTACTCTAAGAAATTAATGTAAATATTTATAATACCTGTTAATAAGCTCAGCCAATTGAAAAACAAGGCTGTGGACCGACAGTAAAGCACTTTTCTGCCAAGTCCTCCATAGACCGCTGTACTTAAGCGGCCATTTTTATTTGACGTCACGGATTTTCAGTTTCATCACATCGATGACGTAACTCGTCGTTACTTCAATTAAAGGTAGGCATGGAATACATTACCAAGCGCTCTGATCTTGCCGCACCGCGTGCTCAAACTGTTTTCTGTGTGTATTAGACAGCTACGAAGACTGGAGGAGAACTGGCTGTGATTCTCTGATGTCGAAAGTACCTCAGAGCCGAGAACAGCGACGAAGACCCGCGGATTGATGGACTGATGGCCCAGAAACAGCTACCATACGCTATGAATGCCGATTGTCAGGGACGATAAAGCCAGCAACTACCCATCTAACACTGTTACCGCTTACCCTGTCGCACAGAGAGACCCACACAGCAGCAGTCCGACAACCAACGGGTAGGCGCTCTCTCTATCTGCACACCGGTAAGCTTGCCACGAGCAGCGGGGCGGGAGACAAAAGCAACGACGCCGAATTGCTCGTACTCATTCATATTGGAGTTCCATATGCTAGCTTTGCGTCCCTCAAGTCACTCTGTCAGACTAGTCAGTCTCTGAACTGTTGGTACTGAAAATTTGGTCACGTGCTGTTGTTGGACGTCATCATAAGTCGTGTGATGACTGAAAAACGTCAGAATACGCAATCAAAATGGCGGAAAGCGCCTGGTGAGAGGAAAAATTTTTTTTTTGAATGAACGGTAAAACTCAGGAATTGTTGGAGTAGTGGCAAATGATTAACAACAATTATATACTTCTGAAAAAAATTTAGATGTCTCTCGGATGATAAATTCTGAAGTTACTACCTTAAGCGATAACCCCTCAAAATCTGAACTTTCGTCCTTTTCTCGGGTGTTGATCGAGTGAGAGGAACAATACTAGAATCCAAAGTTACCTTACCCTGATTGTTTGCTATATCCAAAGTTTGAACTCTCTCGGAGCTAAGATGTAGATTTTAGGACCTTAAGCGATTTTTCAAATCAGGTGCCTTGTGGAAGCCATAGAATCCTTAGATTTTCACTAATTAAATTAAAACCTTCACCACATTGTAGCAGACATATGTAGGTATGTATAATCCGTTTCTGAGACCTTACCTCCAATGCATGTAGGGGGTAGATCAATTTAACCAATTTCTCCAAAAATCTACTCTCTAGGCTTGGAGCACTGTACTTCAAATGAGACCACAAACAACTGTACAATACGGGCAAGGATTGTACATGAAGGTCATAGGAATGCACAGCACTGAGGGTACTGACTCTATTTAATGCACATCATCAAGGTCAGCCTAGCCTAGCAGTTATATACACTAATGTATATCTCATACCGTATAGCGGTTTATTTTCGTGGTGCAAATTTCATGAAAAGCTCAAGAGGTCGTTAGAAATTTTTTTCGCGGTTCTAAATTTCGTGGCGATTAGATTGCGAATATGCAATGACGTAATATGAACTTTGACTTAGTATACGACACCACTCTCTATTCTATTGATGCTGGGCCACCACTGATTCTCCAAAACTCGTCACCCACATATACATGTAAGCAGGTAATTTTACAGACATCACTGATGGGTTGCCAGATCAGTTAAGAGTCAATGTGGGTCCCCAAGTACCTGGGGACAGAGACGGAAAACTAAACCCGAAAGGCTAAAAGAGACACTCAGGTCGAAACCACACTATATATAGCAGTCAAGGCAAGCCAAATACCTTCACAGAATACAGGACATGCTGGGCTACGAGGTGTTCATCATTGACGCCTGCAAGGAGTACAAAGGGGACGCATGGTCAGGCTATGAGTACCATTTCATCAGCAGGCTGCAGCCAATCAGAGAGTCGGTAGACTCTCTACGTAGGGATGGCACCGACACGCCCATTACGTAATACAAAACAAAAGCCTCCAAATCTCTGCTAAAAATAACATATAAGCTTTTACAGGCACCTAACCTTCATATTCAGGTGTTTCTACAACCAACAAGACTCCCAAATTTGCCTAAAAGCATCGCTAAACTAGAAAAGCGGAAGGTAGCTAGACTTCCAAATTGTTCATCTTATTGTTGTTGTTGTTGTTCTTCAGTGAAGCTAACTCAAATTTGGTTCAAGCAATCACCGTGGTTTTAGCACTAAAATAACGCGCGTTTCAGCGCGAAGGTCCACAACATTTTCATAACTATAAAACGGAACTCGTAAGCGATACACAGTAGGCTCAATCTGCAGTTGAACTTTGGTCGCCATTTTAATAATTTTGTACGCATGCACACAGCATGTCACATGACATGCACTTGGCAACCGGAAGAAACCGTTGAGTACGAGTCAAGTGTACGAGTGCCAGAGTGTTGGACTAGACCGCTTACTTTAGTGTATCGGGAAGACCGTCTACTTACTCTCGTTGACTAAACCGTTCGGCAATCCCGGAGTCCGTTGCCTAGCTAAACTGTTTACTGTGGTTATCGGACTAGACCATTTATCCTGATTATTACCAGCTTCTGTTAGGACGATTATAGTCTTGGGATGTGCGTTATCATAAAAGTGAGCTGCTATATAAGTTATGCATGTGTATAAACAATACAGGATAAGACTGGTAGACTGCATTAAATAGAGTCAGTGTCCGCTTCACTCTCACTGCTGTATATACGACCTACAATCCTTGCACACATTATCTTGCAGTTGTTTGTGGTAACCTTTGAACTATAACTATCCCTGCTCACTAGCACTGAGTAGTCGTGCACTAATCTATTTTCTGTATAGTAGCTACTAGCACAGATAGTAGAGTACTCTACTATCTATGCTACTAGCTATGTAGCTATCTTCTGAGATGATCACCTGTGCATCAGAGAGTTGGTAGACTCGTTGACTAGATTGTTTAGCTACTCTGGTGGTTTCATCTTAGAGGTGTCAGGGTAATGGGGCATCTCCAAACTATATAGTCATGATTATGTCATACAGCAATAATGCACAGAACGCCTTCTTTAATTGCTGTCCACAAGGATGTCAAGCAGGGTAATTTGTACATTTCTAGCCATGGTAGAACAGTACATACATTTGCATGTCAGGGCCCTTACCCCCTCTCCCCTTAACGTCACAATGTCATTATCTTCGTCACAATGTCGTTACTTCAGAGAAAGGGGCTAATGAGACGTACATATATATTCATACTAACTTGATTACTTATACCTTTATAGCTACTGTATCAGAATGTTTGCAAGAAATAATGCCACTAATTGTTGGTTACATCACTGCTAGTATAGTGCATGTGTGCATCACAGAGATGGTTACAACATAGCTACTACAGTTATTATATTGACCGCTTTGAGTGCCATGACTTTTTGCAAAATGAAGTGAGATGCATATGGTGTGACGTGTGAGACTGGGAGGAACTACTGTGGAGAAAAACGAGAGGGACAGTCTGCAAATGACTACTTATTAATAATAATTCTCACACTAATCTCAAATTACAGTACAGCGTAGCAAAACACTTCTGCATGTAGTGGTGGTAAGTCTACTGCGCAAGGCATAGTGAATGTAAGTGTTGTCATTGTAAGCAAGGAAATCCAGTCTTGTGTATCACATTCAATTAGACTTAAACTGTGCACACCTAGGGTGGAGATATATCACGGTATTCTTTACAAAATCACGGAGGAAACAGTCCCCACTATCCTCAGCTACTAAGCTTGTCCTCGTTTATACTGACACACAAAGCTGAAAGAAAGCTAATTAGCCCACACCAGCATGAGGCTCTGAGCTCACTGTCGTCACTAAGTAGATTTCTGTCAGAAAGAATATTCAATGTATGAAATAGCACAAGAGTGCTGTCCTTACTCCCACTTATCATTGACAAGTTCAAAGGTCAGGCTACAATCATCAAGGGCACAAAGGTATGCCGTGAAGAGCCCTGTTGGCCTTAATTCGCTGTGACATAGCTGCATGTGCTACTTCATAGAGTAGTCACAGGATACATCACACTCCACTTACAGCCTGGGTCACTCTATAGAAATGATAGCTACACTCACACACCAACCTACTGCTTTGGTAATCGGCACTGACTCCGGCCAAATCGCACTCTTCAAAACTAGCGCCCTTTCTGAAACGCAACTGTCAGTCACTTAATACTTCTGCAGCGGGTTCATCACCCCAGCCAAATCACCGCGAAAGCACTTGTGAAAGGCAACGGTCAGTCCTACGGTTTACAATACATCTATCTATGGTCAGTTAATTACTCTTGCAGCGGGCGGAAACCACAAAAGAATAATTATTACAAATAGCAATACTGTATAACATCCGGCAATGAATCTCGTCCACTCGGGCACGCGGTAAAAATGGCGATTATTGCGATCGAACAGAAGGAGAGGTGGCCCCAGTTCAGCCAAAGAAAGCAGCCAGATGAAAAAGTGGCTCATTTAAAGTTCCAGAATATTGATTATCTTCCTTTAGGCACAGTTTATTAGACCTGAGAAGGTATGAGAAAGTCTATACATTATATTATAAGTAACAAAAAAACATTTAAAAAATATCTTCAGGCAAAAGATATAGGGATGACAATCCGTAAGGGTATTGTGGTATCATTCCTACCTTGTTTGGTTGCTTTTTGGGGATTCCATCCCTATATGTTCTTTCATTTTTTTAAATGTTTTTTTGTTACTTAAATGTAAGAACACTGATACAACTGCTAGACCACTACAGACCATACTAACCGCCGTGATGTGCATTAAATGGAGTCGGTACCGCCACTGTTGTACACTCCTACGACCTTCCTAGCCCACATTACCTTGCAGTTGTTTATGGTGAACCTTGAACCATAGCTGTCCCTGCTAACACTAGTTTTATTATCACCTGAGTTGCATACATGCGTATCAGGGGTCAATAGCATTTTATACCCCCCCCCCCAAAAATACCTCAAACAAGTCACAAAAAACATTTTAAAAAGTGAAAAGACATAGGGATGGAATCCCCAAAGAGCAACCAAACAAGGTAGGAACGAACGACACCACAGTACCTTTACGGACTCCCACCCTATATCTTTCGACATTTTTCCAACCACACGAATGCACAATCCCCTACATGCCACACCAGCCATATCCACAGCCAATAAATGATTGCAGTACTTTACATGTACAGTAGTGGTCAAAAAAAAGTTGCCGTTCCGTATACGTAGTACGATCGTAATACGGTTAATCGTTTTTTATTCTACTCGTGAAAAACGATCAGACTACGATAGCACAATTACCGAATCGTATCGTAATTACGTTATCACTTCCGTTCTGCGTTTGTAGTGCGAAAACTGTTTTTCAGACAGAGAACTCAGAGAAACCAAGTGCGAGAGAGAATTTTTTAATCGGGCAGAAGGATGACTCTGAGAACAGTGATGAAAGATCTGAAGCAAAACGGTAAGTCTTTTTCAATAAGTGCGCTTAGCGGTACTACACGTAGCTATGTAGCTGGGGATACAGCTAGCTAGCTATACTCTATAGTTTATATTCTGGGGGCGAGGCTAGGGATATGGTACAGCAAGGCTATAGTTTGCTGTAGTATGTAAGCTTACATGTCTGCAGCTAGCTGTTAGCCAGGAGTAGAGAGCGTTTAACGCTTCTGAAGAAAGCTTGGGTGGAGTTTGGATTATGGGATGTAATACAGCACGAGCATGTAAATCTGTATATTTAAAGGCTTCTGACATGTATCATTCATCTTTTAGGGAAGTTTTTCCTGATTTTGTGGGCTGGGGAAGACTCGGTGACAGCTGTACCGAGCACAAGCATTGTGGAGCCAGAAAGTAGCGCTCTAACAATTGGGGACAGTTGCAAAGTAAAGTACATTCGAACGGTGTACCATGGACGAGTTGCTGCAATTGGTAAGTGCAAACTTTACTATCACATAATAAGATGGAAACACAACAGAACCAGATGCATACAAAGGTCAGTGTTTACCATGCATTTACCCATAATATTATAGGGTCGAAAGACGGGATGGTACAACTCGAGGATGACTTTATTGATGGAGAATACACTCCGTTTCAGAACCCTCTGCCGCTGGGAGAACTCACTCAGAATACCCCAGCAGAGCCACCAGCCAAGAAGAAGAAGAAAGGTATGTACTGGAATGAAGTGTTGTATACATGTTTTTAAATTTTTAAATTTGTAAATTCTAACAGAGAACAAACTTGGAAAGGGTAAAGAAAACCAGAAGCCAAAAGAAAAGAAGTCAGCGAAGACGACAGCAAAAAAGACTACATGTACACCTGCCAGAAACCAGACAAGAGCAGCTCAAGGTACTACATGTGTATATACTACGTTTGGATTTTCACCTCACACTCATGGAAGGGGGAGTCTGGGTAGAAATACATGGGGATTAAATAGAACAGTCATTTGCGTACACCCCACACTTTATCTGGTGTCTTCCCTTATTTTTAATTTAGGTGAGGGATCAATTCTTCGTGTTGTCGAACACACAACTATAGACTTGACTGCACCTGCTGTTGAGACCACCACCAGTGTTGTTGAGCCTACAGCTGTCGAGACTACCGCCAGTAGTGTTGAGCCTGTGACTGTCGGGACCACTGATGTCAGTACGAGTGCTGTTGAGCCCACGACTGTTGAGAGCACTGCTGTCGATACCACTGTTGCCGTCAGTGATGCTGCTGCTGATGATGATAGTTTGAATGTTTCAAGTTCTTCAATGGACATCAGTGGCTGTAGTAGCAGCAGTGACTTGTCAGAATCAGGTGAGATAGGGCTTCATGTAGACTAATTAGCTTGAGTGTTTGCATTTCCCACAGGATAACTGTTTACATGTTCACTTATTTTTTGGGGCAGATCCTCTCCTTTGCATGAATTGGAGAGCAAAGTTTTGGCTATGGAGGCAAAGCAGCAAGCTACTGACGATATTCAACAGGCAATTCTAGGCAGACTTACAGCCATTGAACAATCGTTGTCATACATGTACAACCCATTACCCCAGCCTAATTGGTCACAGCAACAGCCCTACATGTATCAAGCCCCACAGCCATACAAGTACCAATCGCCCCAGCCCTATCAACCCCCACTATCAGATAGCCCCCAGGTGCAGCAGCTGTGTCAAACACCCCAGTCCTCGCCTCGTATGTCAGTTTTGAGTCCTTCAGTTTTGAGTCCTTCAGCACCAGCAAGTTTATCAGCCTCCAGACCAAAGCCAATTCGCATTAAAAAACCAAGTAACTCGTTACCCTCGTCAGTCATCAACAAAGAGAATTTAAAGTCTGCTAGTCTTGTTATTAAGCAGCATCCCAAATTGCGCGGTGATAGCAAAGCTGGAACCCTAGCAGTCAAGTTGGCCCGCCAAGCTATCTTCGGTGACGATGTACTGGCACAGTGTACTCCTGGTGGTAGTGGAGATCTTCCGGCACTACCAAATGATGAACTCTAAAGGAAGAGATGTTCGATCAGTTCTCCCAGTATTGGTCTAACCCAGTTGAATTTGAAGTGGTGTGGGGTGTTTGTGTTAATGCCGTAGGACAGGCATGCAAGAGGCTTCGAAAACTGTAAGAAACTACTTACATCACTTCATTCCCCCTCGTTCTCTCACATGCTGTATTTTAAATATGTAGCTTATAAGCATACTATTCTCTCATGCTGTACTTATAACATGCATACACTATATTCAAGAACAGTCACTGTCAGTGTTGATGCATAGTATGAAACTTAACTTGCATGCGAAAAAAGGAGATCTATACTAATATCCAGTTGCATTGCCATTCAGTTCGATGACTTTCGGAATCACTTTGCGCAGATGGCGTACGTAGCGGGAGCATTTTTCCTTGCTCACGGTTTTCCAGAAGCTCTCAATGCCATTGATCAGTTCTTCTTTATTCCTAGGCTTGATCTCACGTCTCAAGAACTCCTTAAGTTCATGCCATAGGTTCTCTATGGGGTTTAGGTCTGGCGATTCAGCTGGGGTCTTCCACCAATTCAGCTGCTTCTCTCCAATCCATGCTTTGGCATGTCTAGATGTGTGCTTCGGATCATTATCCTGCATAAAACGAAATCCATCTGGGAACACATCTTCTGCGAATGGGATGAGTGTTTTGTCCAGGATTTCGGTATACAGCGGTGCCTTCATTATGCCCTCAAATATGCAGATCCCTGTGGCCCCTTGGAGGCTAATGCCTGCCCATACATGGACCTTCACTGGATGCTTGGCCCTACACAGGGAATGGATGTCACAATTGTTAGTTCATATACCTCTATTATACATGACTAACCACAATTTTTTTTTGTGTATCTATGCTTGTACCTATATGCTTCAAACAAACTGCAAAGCTCTGCAGATACAGTTATTCTATGAACTACTTCACAAACCTTGGTTTGTTGCGTGGCGGTTCTCCTTTTTTTCGGCAGCAGAACCTTCGATGAGTCTCCAGCTGAATTGTACTTTCATCAGACCACACAACATCGTCGAAAGTCTCGTTTCGGTTCTGCAGGGCCCAGTTGAGGCACTTCTCCTTGTTGGCTTCTCGTATCAACTGGCAGTATGAACTACCACGAAAAGTCCACCCTAGCTGTGTCCTGCACCGAAGGATAGTGCGACGAGTCAAATCGTAGCCTTTCTCGTTCAACAGCCGGTGGAGCTGAAAGGCTGTAGTCTCATCATCAAGTCTCATTTGTTCCTCAACGATTGCTTTCACCTCGGCTGTGATTTTCGAAGGCCTTCCTGAACCAACACGCCGCAAAATTGTGCCATCTTGGAGATAGCGCTTCAGGAATTTTGCTACTCCCCATTTGCTCGCTTGCATCTTTTCCTCTTGTAAGAGCTTCACTATAGTGGGAGGCTTAAAGCCTCGAAAATGGTGGTAGAGAATTCGCTGCTTTTTATACGTACTATATACCATACTCTAGCTCTCTCTCTGCAGTCTGACAGTCTTCTCTTTCGTTTTCACACGCGGTAAAAAATAACAATTTGAAAACAGAACGGACTACGTACACGTATACGGTACGATTCTCGTACGGAAAACGGACGATTAATTGGTGTGCCGTACTACGATCGTACTACGTAAACGGAACGGCAACTTTTTTTTGACCACTACTGTACAACACACATGACCTCACACTACATGTATAACTTATACACAGCAGCATACACTGTAGTAGACTCAATATATACTACCCACTCCACATTCTTCCACACATACCAACCAACCGCACTTGTACAGTGACATCTCGCCTGTAACACACTACTATATTTGACCAACAGCATAATGTTACCCATTTGCAATAAAGATTATAATCCTACAACAGTGCTTTCAAAAAACTGCCACAGGATTTACACATCACGATCTAACATCTCATCATTCCATGTAACAAGCATAACACCTGGTTGAAAATTGTCAAAAGATATAGGGATGGAAGTCCGTAAAGGTACTGTGGTGTCGTTCGCTCCTACCTTGTTTGGTTGCTTTTTGGAGATTCCATGTCTTTTCAAAAAAGTTTTCAGTGTACCCGCAGCCGTAGGTACTGCTGTACAATTTCTTTCAAACGGAAGTTGCTACAAAACTAACAAGATTACATGATTGAGAGGGCGGGTGCAGCTGTTGTCATAGTGAGTTTTCCCAGGAAAGCAGCTGAATGGCTAAAGTGACCACAAACCGTGGGAAACCTCCTCCTGACACAACTCAAGCAGAAAATTTGGGATTTCCCCTCTCAGTATCTCCACAGTGTACAGGATTACAGAAACGATATCCGAGTTGGGAGGAGTCCTGATGGGCCTGCAGCTGCATGCCAAGTTTCGCGGCTCTCTGAGCCTTTGCTCCAAGTTGGGTAAAAATTCGAAAGTTTGCTTTTTTGCTGCTACTGAAAAATTTAAAGTCTTTGCTGGTACATATCTCTGAATCCAGGTAAGCCACGAACATCGGGCTTTTTGCATTCTGTAAAGCTGTTTTAGCACTACTAACTAGCGTTGGTCTGGGGTTCTAGCATTGTTGCATGCGCGATTTGCATACTAGATTGTCTAGCCCGTTTTGGAACTTTTATCAAGCCTCATATCTCCGGTGTTACTGGAGCTATTACATTCTCGATCAGATATATTGCAGATCCATCTGTTAAGCAACTATACCTGAAAGATCTTTGAGATGGCATACTTTGCTCCAACTTGGGTAAAAATTCGAAGTTACCTCACTTGGACCGAAATGAGCCAAAGCAAGCAGCTGCCCCACCGCTCTGTAGAATCAAAACGCTTGCAATTCCTGCTGTTTCTTGCGCAACTTACCTTGATTATCACCCTACAAACTGTTCTGCCCCAGCTAGCTATCGCTTTCTCGAGATACAGACCTCAGTAGTACATCCGTTTTCTGTCGGTAACATTTCTTTGATGTTAATTAACATCTGGTAGCACTTCCCATTTTAAAGAAATTTCGATGGCTGCAGGTTAACTGACTTATACAACGGTAACCGCAGTGCAAAGTGAGAGGAAAGCAGTAGATATTAAAAGTGGTCACATTTAAGGGCACGCAATAAGTGATTCACAAGTGAGCAGTAGCTACCTAGCTAGAGCTAGTGCATAATATGTATCATGCAGGCGCCTTGTGGGAAGTAAGTGAAATACACAAGTCCAGAAATAGTACACACAGTACTAATGCATCATGCAGTGGTAAAGTGCATAGTACAAATAGAGGTAATTACTAACTAGTGAGATGCTGGGAATCATCGAGGGGCGAGCCTGAATGCTAAATGCAGCTGTAGAATGGATCAGCTTGGCTAGACAGTCTCATCATGTACAGATTCCAGCGAAAGTGCTGACACAGCAATTCCTAGTGCGCTTCCAGTTAGAGATCAGAACTTGCGCAAACAGCATTATCATCGTTACCTACCAATCTTTCGCCATCTAGGCAACACAAAACTAACCTAGCTTGACGTACCTCGGCCTATTGAGCCTGCAAACTTCCAGTAGCTTCCATTGCGCTCGTGGCTATAGTGGCATAGTAACGGTATGACGTAACTTAGTGCACATGATAATTGCGGACGAACACACACACACAAACACACAGACGCGGGAACGTAAAGCAATCTCAGTACCAGCCGGGCGGACCATTCATAGCGCACGCACGTACATACACACAACAGCAATGGAGACTCGTTAATGTGGGGCTCGCTCACACTCGCCCAATCGCTGGATCATTGCTTATGTCCTTAATACATGTATGTATTATGTATTGTCAAACCTGAAATCAAGTACATCTCCCAACGCCACCTGCATGCCTATATTATTGTTTTACTCCTGAATGTGTATCAGTTGTTTGAGTCAGATAGATTTACCTGTTGCTGAGCACAACCTTCAGATGGATGATTTATGTAAAATAAAAAAAACCGGCTGGTTTTTAGATATGAAATATCAGCCTTATTACACATTTTCCCGCCTATTTTCACACATTTTTTACATGGTCCATGGGCAACCACGAACTATTGTCGCACGGTCATCATGTATGTGCAGTTAAAATGGCCGAGTTGGGTGTTTAGAGCGACGTTGGGTGCATTGTCACTTTCTCTCGTCCTCTGGGGCACCTGCTACCCTTCTCCCTCGTTGGAGCTCTCTATCCCGTTGGTGCCTAGCAAGTACCCTAGCTGCGACAGTATCTTCTGCTGTCCTCTCTTTTTGTAGTTCTCAGTTCCTGCTTTGCTGCCGGTTAGCCATCGCTTTCTGGTTAGCTAGCTATACTAAACAGCATGTAGAAAAGTAACTTTGAATACGCACGTGGCTGTAGCAAAGTAACTTTGAATATGCACGCGTGGCTGTTGCCGCGTATTTGGAGCGTAAGCACATATGCGGTATGGTGGACGTACGTACGGACAATGCACATTGAAATTGTTCCGCTGTACACGCTAGTGTGGGGCTCACTCAGGCTCGCCCCAATTAAACAATACTGAGGTGTGAGGAGAGGAAGGGGCTAACCAGACCTTCACACTAACTTGACTACTTAGTCACCTTTACACTGTATCATGTTTTCAAGAAATAATACCACTAATTGTAGGCTACACCACTGCTAGTATAGTGCATGCGTGTATCACAGAGATGGCTACAGCATCACCGATTCGGCTGAATCAGTCACCGATTCCCCTGAATCGGTCACCGATTTGCCATATCGCTCACCGATTCGCCGTATCGTTTACCAATTCAGTTCTATTTAGCTGAAATATGGTATGTCCCAATTAGGCAAAAATGCAAAAATGACAAAGTCAAAAGCAAAGTACAAAGTGACGGGACCGGGTCACCGTATCACACTCCACTCACAGTCTGGGTCGCTCTATAGAAATAATATCTACACTTACGCACCAGCCTACTATTTTGGTTTTGGTAGTTGGCACTTAGTCTCGTGTGGCCAGACTCTCCACGGCCATGTGAGACTAGTCGGCACTCCGTCCAAATCACCGCGAAGGGACTCTTCAAAGCTAGCGCCCTTTCTGAAACGCAACCGTCAGTCACTTCTGCAGTGGGTTCGTCACCCTGGTCAAATCTCTGCGAAGGCACGCAACAGTCAGTCAATATTACTCTTGCAGCGGACGGAAACCACAACAGAATAATCATTATTAGCAATACTGTATAAAAGCCGACTATGAATCTCGTCCACTCGGACACGTGGTAAAAATGGCGACTGTTGCGATTGAACAGAAAGAGAGGTGGCCCCAATTCAGCCAAACAGAAACCAGAAAGATGAAAAAGTGGCTCATTTGAAGTTCCAGAAGTTTAGGCACAGTTTATTACACCTGAGAAGGTAATAAGAAAGCCTGTACATTAATTATTTTAAAGTTTTTTTCCTCTCACTTGGCACTATAAATATTGTTTGGGGGAAAGGTAGCCTCGTACCCAGGCTCCCCTCCCACATGCGGAAAAGAGTAAGGAGGAGGGGAGCCTGGTCGATCTTATCATGTGAGCGTACATGCCTGATATTAGATTGTAGCTGATTTTGCTTGGAATGTGTGAAGCGGTCCACTTCAAAGCTCTACACCCACATGTTTTTTTGGTACTGCACGTTATCAGATTCTAAATGAAATGTGGGTTGTTTTTACAGGAGGCGTTGCTGCACAAATGACCTAGAAATGAAGCCTTTCAGCCATACCACAAGGGAGATACTATCCAGTGTGCATTATAACAGTCAGCCATCGGATATTTCCCGTGCAAACATTGTATATGTATAGGTTATATCCCTGCCAAGCGGGATACAACTAACTTATACCGTGCCTAAGTCATTCAGACAAGAGTTGCAAGGTCTGTAGAAGGCATCCAGAAATTAAGGTAAGTAAGCTGCAGCTTGGTACAGCGAAAATCGTGGCCACAATCGTGGCAAGATCTGATAAAATGGCTAGCTAGAATCAAGACAAAGGCTCTAAAACTCGGCAAAACATCCTTTCCAAACCTAGCAAAGCATGAAAGGCGGCTAGTATGTACGATAGCGAACTATTTAGCCTGAACCTAACGCTATTTTGGCACAAAACGATAGGCTGGCAGCGTGGCTACATGCATAGACACACGGAAACACAACAAAACTCGCTATAAACGGAGTATAATAGCTTACCGTGCCTTCTTGCAGCAATTCTCCAGCAATCTATGAGCAAGGACCGCCATCTGGCCTGCCTACGCTCGAGCGCTCCCACAGCAAGCTACCCTGCCACAGCTTTTTGAGCGTTTGAATGAATGGAACGGAATCGGGTACCGAAATTCCCATCCGGTGCTGCGTGAATCCGATTGGTCTGCTGCATTGCAACACGGTTGCTAGCTAGCAACGGGATATACGACCCGTTATTGCACCCGAATACTGTACGCTGATTGGTCAGAATAACTTAAGTATGGTATAAGGCCGTATATGCCGCATGCGTTACATAGTTGCAACGGTAGTGCTAATACTATACGAATATCATAAGCATTTCCTGTTCTGTCACCAGGGAAGCCCTTTACAATACTGTTAGCAGAGAAGTGTGTAGGCTAGCTTTAATACTATGCTGCCTAGGGGCTATTGATATTGAAAGTGGTAAGAGTAATGATGTAATGCATCAGATCATAATCCTGACTGTGGACGATGTATAATGTCCGATCATGTCCGACTAAAGTCTGACTTGGTCTGACAATTGCCAACCAAGTCAATAATTCTCACTCAATACATACCACAAGGGAGAAATGGGATAGACTTCACGCCATTCTCGATCGTGCGGCGATTTTCCAAAAATAGCTACGCTACTATGGTCTTCTGGCCTGGTCCACTATCGAAGTATTGCCTGGTCCACTATCAAAGTATCGCCAAAAGACCCAAGGAACTGTTACTGAAGGAGGCCCCCCACATCCAGATGACCCCTGCTGAAGAATGTTTCAACCGTGATGGAGGACTGGAGCTTCCTGATTGCTGGACAGCAACTCTGAGGTGGCAACGGGGTGGAGCTAGCTCGGGTCAACCCCCGAATTCCTGTGATGTGGCGAGACGTGACATGTCGTGACGTGTAAAGATATTAGATAGCAGGTGTTCTCACGTTAATTTACTTTCGCCCTGAGAAGGCCCCTCTTCATGTGTACTGCATATAAAAACTGAGCTGTAAACGGTGCAAGAGAGTTAACAAGAGGCACAAGATGAGAACACTGGGAGATTAGCCTTTAGAAATGGTATATTATTCTCTCATGCACCTGAGAATGATGGCTGCCATAAACGAGTGAAGAAACAAGGTGAGCTGATTGAATCTGATCTATCGTGCTGTCTTAAAGTCTTGGTTCTTTAAATTACTGTTACGGGATTGCCCCAAACACAGAAGAATACATGTACATGATGTTTTTTATTGCCCAATCACAGAGCTTCACTCCCCTGTTGGTAGCTTATATAACATCTGCTAAAGTATTCTTTACCTATAACTCACAAGTACCTCTGTTTGCTTGTGCTTTGCTTATGCCATGTTAAAATTGTAGATCATTCTTATTAGGCCAAAACAGTGCCTAAAGATGAAACTTCACATACCTGTACATGTAGATCCCACACATGTTGCTTGCTGTTGCCCAGTAGGAGGAGCCTCAGCCATTGAGTGAAATCTACAGAAATGAAAAGCAGGCACGTAAAACAGGCACTGGCTCCATTTAATCCGCAGCATTGCGGCTATGTACCCTGGGGTCTACTACATGTAGTTGTACCGTCTCCACTCCCAGCTTTTTTTGCCATGTAGCTGCTTTTGTACTACATGCAAAAAAAGCTGGCAGTTGAGACTGGGAACAAGGCTATAGATTTCTAGGTGTATCCCTTTCTGTAGTATTTCCTCGGACTTTGCCTTCATTCAGGGTACAAATCTCATACACACTTTGCTATACATTTATCCACCCTAAAGGTACCATTCCCATGTACACTAGAAATCTATGGTACAACTGTATAACTTGCATGCTTACATGCACCACTATAATTGTGAAAAGTAGGTGCTAGAGTAACGAGTGGGTGAATGATTCATTTGGCTTTAAAGTCCATCGGGATCAAAGCAAATAGTGACTTCCACATAAGAAACACTCTGAGCTCTGAACCTTGCAGCGTTACAAAGATTCTGCAAACTCCTGTACTTGAAACATGGTATAAGTTACCTGTAGTAGGTAACACAGGCAAGGAGTGCAGGTATGCACAGCCATAAGGCAGGTTTATTTAGAAAAGCCTGGGCTCAGGCTTTACAGTGTACAGTACAGGCCTTTACAGTACAAGATTTAGCAAATTCCTGTAACAGAATGGCAGTAACAGCTGGCGTGTCTGACCTCTGTATTGTTACAACGTGCCATGAATGTGGATGCAATTGGTTTCATCTGTATATACGCCTGTACATCTGCCACAAATTTTTTTTTTAACAGGCGCTTTAGCAGGTACATAGCTACAAAATATGTGGCGGTGTCACCCCACGTATGGAATTGCCAAAATTGGTGACTGCTTGTTATTCAGATGGCGCAAGTCTCATGATTCCAACGCACTCCGTTATGGAGCTACAGCCACTCAAACACATCACTCCTGCTCGCAATTTTTATTGCCATATTTGGTTTACCCTGGCTTGTAGCAGCAAAGGCCTCAGGTCTCCAAACACTCCCAATAAATTTACAGCTATTCCGACTCTTGTGGTAGCAGTGTCTGTAGTTACCTTCATTGGCGATAAGCTCTGCTTCAAAACTTGACGGCAGCCATGCGAAATGACTGCGCCACTTGAAAGGCATAATTGGTGCATGAATTAGAACAGATACCAAATACGGATTTTGGTGTGTCCGTCCGTCTATCCGTCTGTCCTAAAGAAATATCTCCAACTGGTGATTTAGGGACTTATCGTCTTCAATACACAATAATAAGGACGAAAGTTGCCGTCTCTTAGTATATTAATGTGTACCTGATAGATGCACAAGCAGTTCTGTTCTCGGCACTTCCGGCTCTTCCTTTATCAGTGTGGTCTACTGTTTTAATACGGCAGTAAGTCATGGCCACAGCAAAGAGCCAATGGCAGTGCAGCTTTCATGTCACATTAATAGAGTGCTACTTGACAATTACAGTATCAACTGCACCTGCATGCATCTTCTAATATTTATAAAATACCACAAAAGATCAATTAAAAATGTGTGATGGTGATAGCGGGTTGCCATGCCCACAATCCATTCCACAATGTGGCAGCAATGAGTCTATTTGTACTCAGCCTACCCAACCACACAGTATTAGCGATCATTCTGCTCTGTCTGGCTCTCCTGGTGTATGTCCTGCTAGAAGCCTCCTTCCTAAGTTCAATGAACTCCAGTTAATTACGGCAGCTACCTCACCCAGTATCATCTGTATTACAGAGTCTTGGTTATGTTCTGATATCCTGGATAGTGAAATATCTCTACCTGACTACCAGTTGGTGCGCTTTGACAGGAATCGCAATGGAGGTGGTGTTCTAATGTACATTTCTGTTGACCTTCATTTTTCTGTGTTATCTAGCCCTGTTGACTTAGAATTACTTACTGTTGTTGTAAGTAAACAATTGTGCAAAGCTTGTATTTCACTTTTTTATAGACCACCAAATTCCCCTGTTTCTATTCTTGATACTCTTTGTACCTATCTAGAATCCCTTACTGTACCACAGTTCTCTAATTTCATTCTTTTAGGTGACTTTAATATTAATTTCTGCACTCACTCAGGCCATCCTTTATTTTCAAAGTTAGAATCCCTTCAAGGAGGATCTCGGTTGGTTCTCAGTATTCATATCGATCAGGTTCTCTTTCTACCAACCACAAATTGGCTCACAAACATATCATCAAATGCCGACGTTTCAACTGCTGGGCTGCAGTCTTCATC
This sequence comes from Phakellia ventilabrum, assembly GCA_963921505.1. NCBI lineage: Eukaryota > Metazoa > Porifera > Demospongiae > Axinellida > Axinellidae > Phakellia > Phakellia ventilabrum. The sequence continues at coordinate 3,687,782 of OY997381.1, forward strand.
AGGGCAGAACATCAACAGAGAGTACAGGCAGAACTCAGAGCATTAAATAGCCTAATCTAGAGACTATAAGCGAAGCGAAGCCTAACAAGTCTAGACCAGCCTATTACAAAAAACACAAAGTAAACACAGAGTCCAGAAGCCAAGCCTAATTGAGTATTACTTCATCTGAGTCACTAATTAGCTTCGTTGCTGTGGCTTCAGAGTAGGGTTGGGCGGATTATGCAAAAAAAATTACCTATTATTCTATTCCCCAATTCCCATAATTTTACCCCATTATTCCCGAGCTAGAATTCACTATAGGTAAGAAATAAACGATACTTTTTCATGTATTGCCCTTTTTCTACATTTACCGTGACGGTTATCATACTATGCAACATTAATGACAGTGGTTGTTCCAGTCGTGGTACCCTTGGTGTCTAGTTCCTTGTCATATCTAGCTCCTTGTCATAATCACTACTAGGCGCACGTAGCGTTCTTCCGGTGGGCGAGGCCTACTCCGAAAATACAATTACAGTCCTATTATTCCCGATTACATATTCCCGCATTATGCTCGATGCTTATTCGTACCTACGTATTATTCTCAAAATTATGCCGGCATAATCCGCCCAACCCTACTTCAGAGTCTTGATATAGTATGCACCCAGCACTCTGTGACATCCAAGCCCAGGTCTCTATTGATCTTGTCTTCAGTGGGCCTCAAGCGGATGTGCAGGGCTTCTTTGATCAGCAGCACAGAGTTCTTGGGGGCTTCATCCAGTATTGGACATCACTCCAGTCTATTGTGTGCAGAATCCCTGTCTCACTCGTTTGATTTGCAACAGATGGTCACTGAGCCGACACATGTCCATTACAATGGCTCTGAAACCTTTATTGATTTAGTTTTTGTATCTAATCCTGTGTTGACTAATTCTTGCCCTCCTCTTTCCAATTCAGATCACAATGGAGTTCTTGTACAGTGCAGCTGGAAGCCTACTGCTCGACAAATTGTACAAACCATTCTAAAGGCCGCATTGTCTGGTGCTACAATCAGGCTGACTGGGTGAAAGCATCCACACTAATAGACAATTTTGAATGGAATTCACTATTGTCGGAAGACGTTGACGAATCTTGGTCAAACTGGAGCAAGCAGTTCTTATTGGCGAGCGTGAGCGAGCCCTTTAGTGTAGTCAGTTGCCAATTTTTGTCGTGGACGACGGACGACGGGTGGACGGACCGGGGCTGCCCCATACCGCAAATATGCTGACTTTCCTATTTCACCTGCATGCGCGCGCCGCGACTGAATGCATGAGGCTGAAAGTAATATTGAGAAGGCTGGAGAGTCACCGAGAACTGCAACGGCTTAGGGAGTTGGCAGAAGCTAGGGAGGGGCGGCTGGAGCGTCGCCGAGAACTGCGACAACTTAGGGTATCTGTAGCCTCGTACGAGGCTAACGGTATCTGATGAAATGGCTGAAGCTACAGACACAAATCACTTCACTTTCACTCATCCAAGCTCACGCTCGCCCCTTGTATCCCATGATACCCCTAGTTAATAATGGATGAATGTATACCTAAAAAGACACTGCCAAAACGTAAGAACCTCCCATGGCTCACTAAGAGGTTAATCAGTTCCATCAGGAAGAGAAACCTCCTTTATAAACAGGGCAAGTTGTCTGGCAATCTCTCAAAGTACAAGCTCAAGCGTAACAAGGTCACCTCTGAGTTGCGCAGGGCAAAGCGAGACTTCTTTCAGAAGATAAACCCCAAGAAACCTAAGGAATTTTGGCGAGCAGTAAAGTACCTTAACAAGCAGCAATCGACCGTTCCAACCTTGATTGACGAAGACGGGACAGAGGCCCACTCAAGCTCTCAGAAGGCAGACATGTTAAACTCATTTTTCTCAAAATGCTTTAACTCTGGGAGTTCCCCCTTGATAAATTAACATTTACTCTCTCATAGTTTGTCACCTGGAGGAATTCTATCCACTCTCCGATTGCCAGTGGGGATTTAGGGCAGGCCGTGGCACTGTGACTGCTCTATTCCCAACCATTCATGAATGGCTCCAGTTGCTGGAGACTGGCCAGGATATTTGTGCAATATTTCTGGACTACACAAAGGCATTTGATAGTGTACCACACACACCCCTGATTGACAAACTAGTAGCTACTGGTCTACATACCAACCTGCTGGCATGGCTGACTGACTATCTAACCAACAGAATGCAACAGGTTGTGATTGATGGAGTTTCGTCTCATCAGGTTGCCGTCACATCTGGGGTTCCCCAAGGCTCAGTGCTGGGTCCTCTGCTGTTCTCATTGTACATCAATAACATTACTGAAGTTCCCCTCTCACCTCCATCCCGACGTGCGCTATATGCCGACAACGCCCTACTTTATCGACCAATTTCGCATCCAAATGACTTCCTTGCTGTTCAATCACACTTAAATGCCATCAAGCAGTGGTCAGATGAGCACCTCTTGCAGCTAAATCCTACCAAGTGCAAGTACATGATTCTGTCACGAAAGAGATCTCCTGCAGCTCATTCCCTTACTCTACTCCTTGGCCAGTCTGCACCGGAAGAGGTTGCAACTTTTAGATACCTCGGTGTGCTGATAAGGAACAATCTGTCCTGGTCTGACCATATTGCAGGAACCTGCGTCAGAGCAAGGAAGATCCTGGGGCTTTTGTACAGGTAATTTTACACTGACTCTTCCTCAGAAACACTTAAGCAACTTTACCTGAGCCTTGTCCGTCCCCACTTAGAGTACGCTGCTCAACTGTGGGATCCACACTCCCAAAGGGACACTGATAGACTGGAAGCTGTGCAAAAGTTCGCCTTAAAGCTAGTGTCACATCGCTGGGACTGTGGCTATGACGAATTGCTTGATCTTGCTGGCATTCCTACACTGTGTGAAAGAAGGCTGCATCTGAAACTGGCACAAGTTTTCAAAATTAGCTATTTTCCAGATGATATCTTCCAGATGCAATCATCCTACTCAAGTCGACTAGCAAGAACAGATACTATTCGCTGCCCATTTGCTCGAACTAACTATTTTTTCCATTCTTTCGTCCCCAGCAGCATTATGGCTTGGAATGCTCTAGAGGAGACTCAGGTGTGCACAGACAGTCTGCACTCGTTTAAACACAGGCATTCTTCTTTCTAGCACATTACTTCTTACTCTTAACTTGCATTATATATTAGTTATTTTTTACTTATTTCTGGGCACACACTACATTAGCATACAGTGCTATTGTGTATCCATTGTACTATTGTGCAAGAACTATTATAGGAAAGAAAAAAAATGTGGTGGTGCATCCTTTGGGACACTGCATAAATGTCATTGGTGCACTATTTAGAGTGTCACAATATTAACCCTTATAGCGGGGATGTGAAAATCACAATAGCACTGTCCATTTACTCACACGGAAGCCGTTATTAATTATGACAAAGGTACATAAACTCTAAGTTGTCTATGCCCGCTATACTCGTATACTGCCTCCGTACTACTCGTGACCATGTGACTGAGCTGCGGTGAGTCAGCAAAGCATGCACAGCACAAGAAGCAGCTAACTGAGAAACAAAGCAGAGAGCATGATATATCGAAAGGCGTATGAGCAGGAGGTTCATCCTAGCGGTGAGACTCTTTCTGAGAATCATAAGCTGTGGCATGTGAAGGTTGTTACAACCTTCATGAAAGCTGGTGTGCCATTAGCAAAGATTGATCACTTTAGAGAATTGCTAGAGGAGCGCACTTACAGGCTAAGTGACCGACGTGGTATGTATGACCTAATTCCCTTTGTTCAGTCGGAAGAACAGCATCGAATTAGAGCTGAGCTGCAAGGGAAAAGGATCTCAGTCATTTTCGATGGTACTACCCGGCTAGGAGAGGCACTAGTTATAGTAGTAAGATTTGTTGATGGCTTCATGATCAAGCAATGCTTAGTCCGCTTCCTAACTCTTGCAAAGTCCATGACGGGAGAAGAGATAGCAAGGGAGCTGATCAGTGCACTCTCGGTTGAATATGGAATCACATCAGAGAGGCTGTTGGCTGCAATGAGAGATCGCGCTAGCGTAAATGGAGTTGCAGTGCAAACGATCAAGGTCGTGTTCCTTGACACGATTGATGTTGTTGGGTGCTATTCCCACACCACTGACCTTGTTGGGGAGAAGTTTCGCACACCCAACCTTGACAATTTCATGCATCTGTGGATATCACTCTTTGCTCATAGCCCTCGGGCTAGGTTATGGTGGGAGGGTAGAACAGGAAAGGCAATGTCTTCTTACAGTTCCACTCGCTGGTGGAGCAAATGGGAAGTTATGTCCCAAGTAATGCTCTTCTTTGGTGATGTAGCTCCTTTCCTACAGGCTAACCCTGAGCTGTCTCCAGCTACAAATCAAAAATTGCTCGAGATGCTCCAGAATCCTAGCCTCGTTCCCAGGCTCCACTGCCCAGCGTTTTTTGCACTTTGGAAAAACACGGGGAAAAAACGCTGGGCAGTGAGTGGAGCCTGGGAACGAGGCTACCAGAATCCCACTGTGAAGGCTTACCTTCAGATAGAGCTAGCTGCTGTAGTGGATGCTGGTGAGGCCTTTGTAAAGGCCACCTACAACCTGGAGGGGGATGGTCCTCTAGTCCTTAGGTGCTATGACTGCCGGCATACAAGTAGGCCACTACCCCAACGTGCAGGCTATTGCTCGGATATTGTCAGGAGGGTCACCTGTGACGTTTCAGCAGTGGGTGGAGAATGCCAATACCTGCATTAAGCCTGGCCTCCAATACTTCCTAGACAAATGCTCAGAAGAATTGAGTGGAAGTGTAGCAGCTTTTAAGTCTGCACACCTCTTTCTCCCGCAGAAAGTGGTGGAGCTCAAACCTGATGTAGCAGCGGTAAATTCACTGCAAGCTTTCCCTTTTCTCAATAAAGCATCAATCCTGCTGAACTTTAAGTCTGAATTGCCAAGTTACCTCGCTAAGGCAGCAGACATTGATGTGGAGACAGACCCACTTGTCTGGTGGAAAGCTCACAGTGCTGACCTCCCTCACTGGTCTACTGCTGCTGCTGGCGTTCTTCTAGTCCAGCCATCTTCAGCTGCTGCAGAGCGTGTTTTCTCCCTGCTGAAGGCATCTTTTGGACCCCAGCAGGATGGAGCACTAAGTGACTATATTCAGACATCCCTCATGCTCCAGTACAACAATCATTAACTTTGACCATTGTAGCTAATTAAGACTCGTTATCAGTATCATTGCTTATTATGAGACTCTCTTGTGCAGTGTTCACTTCTGTAATGTGCAGCTCAGTTTGACATTAACTTTGATTCAGTCATTGCAAAAGTTACAATTATTAATATCATAATACGTAATATAATGGGCTTTTGATACATAATTTGAGCATAATAGGTATTTTAAGAGCAGTGCAGCATAGCATAATAGGTAAGTTTTTGATCATAATCAGCCTACCATACACTTGACACCAAACTTCCAGTTGTGGATGTTTGCATGTGCTGGGCTGCATGATACAAGAAGCCACAACAACACCTACTGAAGATTAAACAGAAGCCTTAAGCAGGCACATAAGTACTGTCACTACAATAACAACACTACCCAAGTTTTGACAGACAGGTAGCGCCATGGTAAAGGGAGAACCCTCAGCAAGCTGGTGGCAGAATGGTGAAGCCACAAAGCATGCCAAAATAATTCGCCCAGGGCGCTCTTTTGTAAGGCAGATGATATCTCTACAGTTGGAAAGAAACCTCAGGACTACATCCGTCTCAACATGGCCTTCAGGTCCGACTTAGAATGGTGGCATCATTTTGCCAATCGTTGGAATGGAGTATCCCTAATGTTGCTGGGCTATAAAAGTCTACATGATGGCAAAGTAACGTCAGATGCCTCAGGTTCTTGGGGCTGTGGAGCCTTTCATGGCGCTAGTTGGTTCCAAATCTAATAGGACGAACTATCGATCCACCTCAACATCATGGTAAAAGAACTGATCCCTATAGTAGTGGAGCAGCCATATGGGGGCCGCTATGGACTAGCATGTCCATTCTTGCACATTGCGACAACCAGGGTGTTGTAGAAATTCTCAAACGTAGGTCATGCCAAGACCTAGAAGCCATGCATCTACTTCGATGTTTAAGCTTCATGGAGGCAAAACATGCCTTCCACCTTATAGCCACACACATCTCTGGGATCCATAATGATTTGGCAGATGCCCTATCACGAAATAACTACTCATATTTCATATCCCGCTACCCACAGGCATCTCCGTTGCCGCACCCCATCCTCACTCAAATTCTCGACCTTCTGATCAGGAAAAAAACGGACTGGACCTCAGTAGATTGGGCAATTCTGTTCGGAGATACTATCTACAGGGCTTACCATCGTCTACACAAAAAACTTATGACTCTGCCAAAAACCGGTTCATAAAATTCTGCAGCGCTAGCAAGTTCACACCAGTACCAGTTTCAGAAGAAATATTGTGTTTTTATGAATCACAGCTAACAGATGAGGGTTTAGCCCATCAAGCCCTAAAATCATACCTCTCAGCCATAACCACATGCAAATAAAATATGGGTATCCAGACCCTTGGGTGGGAGACATGCCGAGACTGGAACAAAATAATGTGGGGTATCAAATCATCACAGGCACATCAAGGAAAGAAGCCTAGGATATGCCTCCCAATCACCCCGAGCATACTGCGCCGGATACGAGGCGTATGGAACTCCGACCCGTCAAACCGCAACCACATCATGCTATGGGCACACCTCAACTTTCACGACATCGCGATCGACAACCTAGAGAACCCGACGATCATGCAAGTCCGCATAAAGGCATCAAAGACAGATCCCTTCAGAAAAGGGGTCGAGTTACAATGTATACCTAGGCCGGACTAAAAACGAGTTGTGCCCCATCTCTGCCATGCTGGCATACCTGGCCGTCAGAGGCGACGAGTTGGGCCCTCTCTTCCGGTACCAAGATGGGAAGCTCCTGAGTAGAGACCACTTCGTGACATCAGTCCACAATACCCTAACGCGAACAGGAATCGACCAAAAATCACACGCCGGCCACAGCTTCAAAATAGGAGCGGCGGCCACCGCAGCACGGTGTAACATCCCTGAGGCAACCACAAAAATCCTAGGAAGATGGCAAAGCACAGCCTATCTACTATATATCAGGACCCCAAGGGATCAATTCACCAGCATTACGTCTATCCGCAATTCCATGCTCATATAGCTAACAGGCTCTCATTCTGAAACCACGTAATGGTAGTCCCATTGTTTATCAAAGACCTTCTTGTCAAAGCCTACATGATAAGACTAGTACTGAGGGAGAGACTGGTTCAGAGGGCCAGAAAGGGGTGAATGCTTGGGGGTCAAAATACAGGCATGTTGACCTTTGGGTGATGCATTGTGGGTCAGAAGCCTCACAAGACATCTACCCAAGCATCTGGGATGGGCCGTCACGTGGGAGGTGGCTACTGCAGATACCAAGTTAGTCTCGTGCCCAGACCTATGCTCGCCCCCTCGCAGAACGGTCTGGCGCACGAAGTCGAATTTCTGGGGTTTATGGGCGGAGCATATATGCGCCATGAGATATTGTACGCTAAACGACCAATGACGCATATACGCGTCATGACAAACGATCGATCACTAACGGCCAAACTACATTCCAGGGAGATCCCCACACCAAATATTGGCGTCATAATGAACAAATTCTTTCATTTTAGTACCAATTCTTCGGGGCTTCCCATGCAAGTCGCGAGATACTGCACAATGAATAATGGCTGCTCAGTATACAAAAAAAAATGCGTCAACATTCTAGGCTTGTGTGTAATACTAGCACTTCTGCAAAGTGCTAAATCTATTCTAAAACATTGCTATAGATCTGGAAATAGCCTGATGATCCTTCATGGCCGTCTCAGTCAGCTGGATCTGTGTGGAGGTGCGGATGACACAGGTTATTATTAGTTAGCGATAAAAAATTTCGTCATCACAGGCAGGTACAGCTGACATTGAGGGGCGAGAATACCTGCAGAGGGGGAGAAAGGTTACTGAGGCCATGACAGAACAACAGAGAGTGCATGCACTGCTTTGCCAGAGCCGTGGGAGCGTGTATGACTATGCATTTCCCACGATAATCTGGTGATCGAGCCCCGTAATCGGAGGACGATACTGGCAAAGACAGCGCCCCTGCCGTGACAGAAGCGCACAGTTTGCAGTCCCAAGCATCTTATATGAACCCCTTCATTCTTTTTATAAGCTACCTAGCTCTAAGATTACTTTATTCAATCATAATAGCAAGTTTATTTCACTATCGCTCTGGTATTTTTACCTTGTGTTTTTTGTGTCCTGCTGTTGATGACTCTCTCCTTGCCAAATATACTTGAATGAGACATCAAAATGAAGCTAGGGAGCTCTTCTCTCCGATTCTGTCAAGTATCCAGCACAACTCGAGCTCAGTTTTTGGCCAGAGGCGGTAAGCGTTACCTACTATTCGACAACGTGTACCGATTAATTTCTTGTGGTCACGCAATGACGTAATACGCATGCGCAATGGTTGGTAAAGAGTTAATTGACTCTTCGAGGTGTGAACTGCTCTATAAAGGCTTACTGAGGTCTCTACACTGACGTAAATAAGCGTTTTCTTGTATAATCGTACATGCAGAAGGCAACTCTTAGCAACAAAGTTACAAAACTGTACAGTACAAGTACAAAATACGGCAACTTGCTTAATCCGAGGAAATACCTTGTATTGATCTTCAACTAGCCCTTGTATCACCAAGACTGGAGTTATTTAAACTTCTAAGCGACTCAAAGAACAATGTTAGCAGCCAGTTTGCTTAAACCGCTTCCAAATCTCGACAAACAATTCAAACGTCGCCATTTTATCGTTCCGTAATGGCATTCCAGAACGTAATAATTACAAATCCTGCAATCTCATTGGACCTTACCGCATTCCGGGAATAAGCCCCAACATTTTGACTTGGTGCGCCAGACTGTTTGGCGAGGGGAGGAGCCACGGTCTGGTCACGAGACTAATACCAAGTGAGGTATCAGGATCCAATGAAGTTAAACAGTAATTTTCTGAATGATGTGGTTGTCAGCAGGCTATTTCCTGCTTCAAATATTTGTGGTCAAATTGCATTATTGTGGTAACATACTAAATGGATTAGACCACAGGCAGCCATAGCTACTAGTAAGTGTCATTGTTTACACAAGAACAGTTACTGTATGCTGGCTGTTGGCATAGCCTGACTGCTGATGTAAGGTTTCAAAGCACTACAAACACTTAATATACATCAACACTATTGTTTTCACTATTGAATTTTTGTTTGCTATTTACATGTACTAACATTAGCACCACCTCTGTGACCTCTCTTCACTATCACAATGTCAATATCTGAATCAGCTTCATAATTGCCGAGCGCAGCGAGGCCAATAATCGCGTTCAATGGGCTCCAAATCTCAGCTAGCGTTTATATATATATATATATGTAGATGTCTGTCACGTTTTGGGCCCCAGAGGGCCCCCCGGGAATCAAGATGGCGTCCGTGCAGATACATGTGTGCCGTCTTCAAACTCTTGGCACACGAAGAGTCAGAGATCTACACAAGTCGATTACATAGTTTTATGAAGGAAGGCTTACTGCAGCTCCCAGGTTAGTAGAGTTTGTGTAGCCGCTCTGTAAGCAGAGACATGAGGGCTGGTGACCGACGGCACTAATCCAACGTAGTTTCAAGTGGCATAGCCACTCTCTCAGCTATCCCGTGGCAGCCGTGGTTGAGTCTTTGAAATGTGTTGCAGATAGAGACGTCAGTCTCCACAAGGCCAGTCGTTTAGTCGTAGTTTATCCATCATCATGGTTCCTTGGTTCAGCTGTTTATTCACGCGACTAGCTGGCTCGCGAAAATATCCCCCGTGTGCAGGTGTCGCGAGCTCCATCTTCACATTCCAGCCCCGTTCGCAACCCACGGGACCATGTCCACGCGCCCCGTTTGCAACCCCGGGACTTTGTCCTCGCGTCAGCAGGCACTGATGCCCCCCCCCCCCGCCCCTCTTAGATATTTAGTGATGGGACAATATATCTGAAATTTCAAAGAGGACAAAGAGGGAGAAGAGGATCTGGCAACTTTTGCACCGATTTTGTGTGCTCTGTAGGCATTTCTAAAAGTCATGTGATTATACGTAATGTAAGTAATCATTGAAATAGCTACAACTGCGTGGCCGGATGACGGATTGTACAGTCGCCTGCGTTTGGTTCATAGTACTTCAGTCTGGCAGAGAGCATAACGAACGCTCCAATGGCGCAAAACTAAATCGTGTAAGTATTGAATTTGTAACAATAGTTAAATAATATACTCGTGACTTATGATGTTTTGACTGAGTCAGCACATATTAGCTGCACACGAGCAGTCGGCAAAAGGGACCAGACCGTTTCTTTAGCTATATCAAATCAACGACCATTTTCAGAGCAACCACTCCAAATGCCAAATTAAATCCTCACCAATATATAATAATGCGTACCACCCACACAAATATGTGAGCGTGTGAAATGGCACCCGATCATGTCACTGTACAAGTAATTAAGAAAGAATGACCTGTACTTCCCACTCCATGTGCGTGTGGTGATTCCTCTCTCTCCAGGGAGGACGTCGAACACACAAATAAGTAAAGTGAAGCACACCCTTAGAGCCCAAACGGCAAGAGCTGTCACGCCTGGAGACACATATAACAGCTACACATCAGAAGAAAGGGCACGGATAGAGAACTACGCTGCCAAGAACAGTTCAAACTAAGGCTGCTAGGTACTTCTCTAAGTGAAAGATAGCAGCGAGATCACGTTCACGCACAACGATTAATTACGTCATACGCCAGTTCGCCAAATTTTAAATTCGCCAACATTAAAATGTAAACATTTTCAGCTATTTTGTCAAAGTTTCTTCCCGTGCTGGATACTGTAAGCGATCACGGTGCTGGGTTGATTAGGGCTGGCTTAGTACATGTACATGCATGGAACCATATACAGTGCTTTGAGAAGAAAGCGCTGTCACCATCTCCAAGATAAAAAAAGCAAGTTACAAGAAATGATCACGAACCTTTGAACATTGTCATCCCAGTATACTGCCTCTGTAATAGGCCTGACTCCTTTCAAGAGATGATTCAGTGGCAATGCCTGGTTCCACTTTGGGTGTGGGGCATAGAAAGTGCTCCAGACAATGATTGGTTCTGTTCTGATTGTATTTAGATCTGACCTCTGACCTTGCATGACTACTTGTACAATATCATTCTATACTTACATCACTAACATTTTCTAGTTTAGATGCAGGGGGTACAAATAACATATTTAGTATGGGGATGCAGAATTCCATAGGATACCATATCATATATTGTCTAAAAATTCGGCACCTCTAATTTTTCAGCATCCCTTCGCAGAAAGAGGCACAACAATCTCTAATTTCGGCAAGGGGAATCCCAAAAATTTCAATAATAAGTCTCTATTTTATTTCGGTACCTCAAGCGTACCGCCTTCACGCACGAAAGGTCAGAGATCAGGACAATTCTACCACAAAGTTTTACCAAGGGAGGCTTACTACACCTCCGAGGTTAGTAGAGTTTGTGTAGCCTCTGTACAAGTAAAGATACGACTGCTAGAAACGGACGGCACAATTGAGCAATGCAAACACCAGTTTAATACAGCCCGTTCCTTCACTCGCCCGCAGCTCCCACAGCTCATCCTTGGATATGTACTGCAGACAGAGATATCATTCTCCTGACGGCCAGTAGTTTTCTTCCTAGCTACTCCAGCAGCACTACAACCTCGGATTCATCATCTCGGTAGATCACCATCGTGTGCCTGTGGTGTTCATTGCTGCTCTAATGCAGAGCGATGAAGCGGCTTTTCCAATGTGCAGCTCTGACAGTATATGTACCTTGTAGATATGGTAGCCGCGCACCAGTCTCGACAAGGTCCAAGGAGGAAAGACATAGTATTGACACTCCGTCTCTGTAACAAATTGACACTTCAAACTAGTGATACACAATGTGCAGGGATGTCCTCGCTTCGCGAGAATTGCTAGGCATGGCACATGGCATGCAGGTGGCATGCCCATAGCACCCACCCACAAATGAAAAAGGTCAAACACACACTCACAAAACAAAATGGCTACTTGCTATTATGTGCCTAGAAGACCAGAGGCCGAAGCAAGCTTACTGTGATAGTGATCGCTTCCAAGTCTCCCCGTTAGGAGTTTTATAGCGAAGATAAGTGTTCGCTGTGTGTTTGATAGGCTATACCAGGAGAACTGGCTGGAACAGGTTACGACGACGACGACGAAAAAAGGTCAATCGAACTGGAGTATAGCCTCGCTTCGCTCGGAATTATTCGGCACTTCCGCATTTTGGTAGACATTTGCAATTTCGGCTCTAATTATTTCGGCAAGACGCGACAATTTTTTTTTTCCTGCCGAATTTTTAGACAATATACGGTATTCCCCAGGCCTGGGGGGGGGGGGGGGGGCAGATTCAATAAGGTCTTTTACTCGGGGGATGCCAAATTCCCAGGGGTGCCGGATTCCCTGTGACACCAGCAGGAAGTCAATACATTTACATGGAGAAACACACACATATGCATTTGTGCACTAGCTTGTAGCTCAAAACTCACACAATCCAGCGAGCTCTAAAACTCACACAACCCAGCGAGCTCTAAAACTCAACTGTTAGCCCCTAGCCCCAAACCCTAACCCTTCCCCCAAACTATAACCGTGGACCAGCGGAGAAATAGCCACTTTGTAAACAAAAATTAATGCCTTCCACTGGCGTAACCAGGTTCCCGAGTCAAATATTTTCGACGTAAGACCACTTCACGCCAACTAATTTTGTCAGTTTTTAAATAATGAATGAATTTGTTATAAGTAAGATAATTTAGAGCTCAACCATGTCAACAACCTGTTTTGTTTGACATGTAGAACTCAACAACCAGCACAGAGAGACACGAATGATAATTTCTTCATCTTGGCACAGTACAAGCACTAACCTTCCACAAATAGTATATCCACGATAGAAATCTGCAGCCCTCACCGTTTCTGTCTCGGTAGCATCGAGAAATTGCCGCGCGATTGAGAGAACGCCGCGAAAATGGTCCTAGGACCTAGCTAAGCAACTGATCTAATCCAAAATGGCGGCTGTACGGTAATGAAGTGGGCGCGGTTTTAACGAAATAGCGGAGGCGGACCGGAAGTGGGCGTGGTACACTGCACCTGCCCTCGCAGAAAACACTGCGAGCCTAGGAACTAGAAATTACTAGAGACTGAGTAGCCAGACTGTGGTAAATAGCGTAAATACAAGATCAATAGAGTAGAAGGGTTAGGGTCCTTCTACTCTATAATCTATGTGTAGACTAGAAGCAGTGAGCGCCTATACGGGATAGCTCGGAGCCATTTATCGTAGTTCGCTGTGATTGCTCTAGTATATAGTAGGCCTATATCGCTGCTTTGGAGGGTAGTAAGTGCTCATTCTCAAATAAGGTAAACTTGTTTCTTGGATGTTTGAAAAACAAAATATATCATCATTTGTATCACTGAGTGTCCCTAGCTATGTATTAAACCATAGATTATAGATATATACTCTATAATCTATAATTAAACCTTCTGTCTAAATGTGCTACCTAACCTAACCAAGATTAGACTAACTAACCTATGTTAAGTGAAATGCAGAACTCATGGAACCAATTATTGTATGGTGGACAGAAGAAGCAGTCTTCTGTCAGGTTTCCATTTTAAAGAGCTACAATGCAATTCCTTAAGAGACACAAGCAATATTAAAGTGCCAATAACTACATGTACATGTAGTAGCATTACTTGTATCAAAATTATACACTTTGACATTTTTCTTCATCTTTCCTTTTCTCCCTTCCCTTACTTTGATCCTTAACAATTCTACGCTTGAACTTGAATCAGTTAATTTTTGTTCGCTTTACTTCGGCTCATTAATGACTTTTTGTGTCATTACTTTGTGCTAATACCTAGTAGCATTACTTGTATCAAATTGATACATTTTAACATTTTTCTTCATCTTTCTTTTCCTTCCTTCCCTCACATTACAACCAAACAGGTCTTATGCTTGTTACATGAAATGACAGGATGTTAGACTGTGATATGTACATCCTGTGGCAGTTTTTTGAAAGCACTGTTGTATAATTAGACTATAATCTTAATTGCAAATGGATTACATTATGCTGTTGATCAAAGATTGTAGTGTATTGTTACAGCGAGATGTCATAGTACAAGTGGGGTTGGTGTGTGTGGAAGGATGTGGAGTGGGACAGTATGTATGAGTCTACCTGCAGTATACAGTGTATGCTGCTGTGTAAGATAAGTTACAGTGTGAGGTCGTGTGTTGTATATGTAAAGTACTGCAATCATTTATTGGCTGTGGATATGGCCAATGTGGTAGCTATATGTAGGGGATTGGCGTGTGCGTACGCATGTGGTTGGAAAGATATAGGGATGGGAGTCCGCAAAGGTACTGTGGTGTCGCTCATTCCTACCTTGTTTGATTGCTTTTTGGGGATTCCATCCCTATAGCTATGTCTTTTCATTTTTTTAATGTTTTCTGTGACTTTCTATAGAGCGACTCAGGCTGTGAGTGGAGTGCGATGTATTCTGTGACTACTCTATGAAGTAGCACAGCTCTGTCACAGCGAAGGCCTACAGGGCTCTTCATGTTGTGGCCACGGCATACCTTTGTGCCCTTGATGATTGTAGCCTGATCTGTGAACTTGTTATTGATAAGTGGAAGCAATGACAGTACTCTTGTGCTCTGTCATATAGCTATTGAAAGTTCTTTCAGACTGAAATGTACTCAGTGATGACATTGAGCTCAGAGCCTCCTGCTAGTTTAGGTTGGCTTTCTTTCAGATTCGTGTCAGTACAAACAAGGATCAGTAGCTGAGGCCAGTGTGGACTGTTTCCAGAGTGTTTGTAAAGAATACTGCGATATATCTCCACCCTGCTTATGCTAGTCCTTTTTTCGCTTATGCGTAAACTTGTGCTCAATTTTCCTTTCTTTTTTGACTCAATGATCTATTCTTCATGACTCATACTTGATGCTTCTGCATGCGCCTTGCTTAGCATAATTATGTCTAAGTCTATAGTCATCTTACAACTTTTTGCTTACAGTTCTGCTAGTGCAGCTCTAATACTACATAAATTTTTGCTATAAAATGGCATTATTTATCCTTACTGCTATCAGTATTTAGTGTCCAGAACTAGGTACTGTCTGAAATTAGGCACCCTTACCTTAATTATCTATGGTCATTTAATGTGACATCTTGCAAAAAATCTCAATAATTTGAGGACCACCATGGAGGACAATATTTATTGTCATTCACTGTAATAGCTAAACTCCATATTAAATTTTAAGAGATCTCATTTACATGGGCGGGAATTTGATGGTATTTCAACCCCATGTGGATGAAATTGAATAAGCATAATACATAATGGTTGGTTTCTAAAGCCAAGACAAAACAAGACAACTACTGAAATAATTACATGACGGTACAGACATCAACATAAAATGATTACATAAATGATCACTTGCCATACAATGGGATACATACATCTGATACACACATATTACACCACTGACTCATCTCAGTCATCAGTGTGTAGTGACTGTCTCTGCCCAAGACAGTCCTGAGTCCCACGCGTAGAGGGATGCTCATTCTCTTCGCCCTCACTCTCCTCCTCACGAATGAACTTAGCCCACCGTGAAGATGTCTCAGATTCACGGAGGTCCTGTCTTGAGTATCTACTAATGTCCTTTCGAATGATAGCCATCTGCTCCTTGTGAGAAGATGGAAATTTTGAGAGGTTTTGCATGGACTGTGAGATGGCTTGACCTTCTTCATAGACAAACGTATCATCATCTAATCTTGTGTATCTCTCAGACGTCTGACTGGAGTTGAGCATGTACAAGGACTTGGATGCTGTCAGTCTCCCTGGCTGCTCATCCAATAGCATCTCCATCTTCCGGCTTACACTAGAGTATGGATACACTGTCTCCCTTCCCTTGTTGACCTTTGAACTTGAGCTTCTGGTAGGGTGGCTTGTCCGAGCTGACTTTGAGAAGGGATAGATGTCGGAGCTTCTCCTGTTCAGGGGAAGTAGGGAGAAGGAAGAGAACTATAAAACCGGTGCGTACAAGCAGGGTTTCATAGAGGATTTTACGTTGGGGGGGGGGGGGGAACAGAGAGCCATGCATGCTTCAAAGCATGAATCACTAGGGGTGTCTGGGGGCATGACCCCCTAGATTTTTTTTCGTTCTCTTGATTCAAATTTATGGTCGTTGAAATTTTACTGACTAAGTAGAAGTACATGTAGCCCTTGAAGGGAGATTGGGGGGGGGGGGGGGGGGGGGGGGGGGGGGGGGGGGGGAGGGGGGGGGGGGAGGGAGAGGGACTGGCCTTTGGGGGGTGAGGTTTCCCCAGGGTTTCCACCCCCCCCCATATGAAACCCTGACAAATAGACATATTGAGCTTCCAAACCTTGCATTTGTGCTTCTGAAAAAATAAAAATTATCACAACTAACACTTAATTTTAATAGGCACAGGTAATTATCAGGTCAGGTGGTACGTTTTCAAAGAGAAAAATAGAGCTTAATAAATTAATACCAGTATTAACAATATTTAGAGTTGTTTTAATGTAAACCTAATGACAGCCTTGTCTGAAATGTAGAGGGGGAGGGGGATCCCCCCCACATGAAACCCTGCTAGTAAAATACTAAGTGGAAGTTCAAAGAGGGGGGGGCACCAATTTAAGCATGTATGGACCAATTCTTTCAGAAATAATTGGTCCCCCCAGACCAAGGTGGACCAAATTTTTCATGACAGATCACGTGAGTAGCGCTAAAGACATTATAATGATGCACCCAATCTACAGGATTGTTTTTCAAGGAGGCATTGCTATGGCAATAACTTGGAAAGGAAAGATTCTGGCTTTTCTTGATTATATTAAAGTCAAAGTAACAGAGTGCAGTTAAGTGTCATGAGGTAGCCATATACACTATTATACAGGGATACGACTGAAAGTCGGGCAGATGTGTGTTAGGGATATGCAATAGCGCATGCTCTAGCCTCATCCCCCCGACGAAAGAGTGGCCTGGTATCCACTCTTCCCGCATGTGCGAGATAATTGCAAGAATATACGGAATAGGGTCAGTAAACGTATCCGTGAACCGTCTTAGTCACATGGCCAGGAGTAGTATTCAGACAGTATACGAACATAGTAAGCGGAAGAACTACAAACCAGACTTTCTGCAGCTGAAATGGCTTTCTAACCAGTCAGGCAGAAGAACCTGTAATTTTCTATCCGCTACGATTATAATAGCTATCTTACCATTAAATTTCGGAAGCGCCTCTCTCCTGGCAGTAACCGTGAGCAGCTTAATTTTCAATCGCAGATGTGGCCTTCTAGGCTTTTCAGTGGCAAACGGGATCGAAATTTCGAACTACCGATCACTGTCTAGGCACGTAGCTAGCGAAAAAACTACTACAGGCCATCAAGCCTGCTATCTTCATTTACGCTTTCATGACACAAAAACGTTAACGGATTCGTAACCGAACGTGATGTCATTATATACGGATAGAACACGATAGTTCCCGATTTACCAAAATTTCTGGTAAATTACGCGCATGCGCAAACAGTGGATACCAGGCCACTCTTTCGTGGGGGGGGGGTGTGGCCTGGGGACGAGGCTCATACCCAGCAAATCATCTCTTAGTCAGTACGATCAGAAGGTGTTCCGTTAAACATCGAGAAATGCAGCAAGCTTAGAAAAATGAGAGGAAAATGAAGCAAAAATAGCAAAAGGAAACAAGTGGCAGTGGTGAAAAGGTGGCCAAACCCAGAAAAGGTGTACACATCTAGTACATGCCTATATACTAGGCCAATGCTGGCGTTGTGTGGCAAACCTGAGCAAGTGAGGGGTGGGCGTGACTCATTGCCATATTAAAATGGTGGATGACACTGACAATAAGAAAGAGCTGGAAATACGGAGAACAGAACTGCTTTTGTGCCTATCAGGTAGATAGGTATACTAAGACACGGCGAATTTCATTGTTAATAATGTGTTTTGAAGTCATCTGTTAGTGATATTTTTATGACAGACAAAACTATGCTTATAACCCTGCTGCTACACGTGGGGATACTAATGATAAACGATAATTTGACTTTTTAAGTATTACAGTGCTAGTAGGTCAGCTATTGCCAAGCGAGTTGGATTATCACGTCTATCAAACGGGTAAGGTCACCATCACCCCTATCGAGGCCAGTTTCAGGATAATGCATGAGCCATAATTAGTTTAAACTCTTTAATGGCTGAATTAAAATTCTGGCCACTTTTAAGCTTTTAGACACAGCTTCAAGGCTCTGATGCTAGTTTACTAACCATCCAAGGCTGCTACGGCTGGCCACGCCCAGGCGGGAATGAGACAATAGCCACTCCAGAAACAACACTTTTGGACAGAGAAATGCAAAAATGGTCCTAATAAGGCTGCAAACACCGCCAGGAACACTGAAAATGACAAAACGAGCAAACCAGCTGTATCAAATCAACTACCATTTTCAGAGCAACCACTCCACATGCCAAATTAAATCCTCGCCAATATATAATAATGTGTACCACCCACACAAATATGCAACCGTGTGAAACGGCACCCGATCATGTCACTGTACAAGTAATTAAGCAAGAATGACCTGTACTTCCCATAAGCAGAGTGAAGCACACTCTTAGAGTCCAAACGGCAAGAGCTGGCACGCCTGGAGACACATATAACAGCTACACATCAGAAGAAAGGGCACGGATAGAGAATTACGCGGCCAAGAACGGTACTTCTCTAAGCGAAAGATAGCAGCTAGATCACGTTCACGCACAGCGATTAATTACGTCATACGCCAGTTAACCATTTCAGCTATTTCGTCAAATTTAATGCTTGCCAAATTTTCCCGCTATACGGTATATCTTTGTATAAAACTAGAAAGGTAGACCATTTCCTTATCAGTTGCAGTAGGTATTACATGGCCAAAGTACTGCTTCTGATTTTAAAATAGTCACTATAGGTATGTGGACAAGCAACTACACCTTCTGATTTCTTTTCTCTGTTT
The DNA here is from genome assembly GCA_963921505.1 of Phakellia ventilabrum. Taxonomy (NCBI): domain Eukaryota; kingdom Metazoa; phylum Porifera; class Demospongiae; order Axinellida; family Axinellidae; genus Phakellia; species Phakellia ventilabrum. The sequence continues at coordinate 3,706,922 of OY997381.1, forward strand.
CTTATGAGCTTGGACAAACTCATCTCTGTCAGTGGTATACGTTTCTTCACCATCCGAATCCTGCATACAATGTAGATAAGAATTGTGCAAATAATGAGAGCTCGAACCATGAGCTATGTAAATTGATCATAGCCTCATACCCAGGCCTCCCCTCGCAGCTTTTCCCGCAGCCGTGGAAAACAACCCGTGTGTTTTTCCACAGCTGCGAGGGGGCCCTGGGTACGAGGTTATATTGATCCCCCAGGCAAAAGTTTAAACACGAACACTTGGGGGAAGATGGCTTGACACTGCAATTTATAGAAGCCATATGTACATACATACGCTGTACGCAATTTAATTCACAGTGACAATCCTTTAACATAATACTAGTGCATACATGCTGTTCCATGGAGAGGGCCTCGCGGGAATTGGGTTGCATTATACTGCTGAGCTGACTGTTCAGCCAGTTCGAGGCTTTGAGAACGGCAGTCATCACTTTCCAGCTGCTGAATCAGCCTTACCTGCTGTCGATGAACCTCCCACCAACATTCCCTTCCTCTCCTCGCTACCAAGGCTTCTGTGTTGCTGCACACGTAGCCTCCCTAATCGTCATCTGCAGGCAAGTCTGTTGTAGTGCATGTCACTAGAACTGCACGTGCAAGCAATGCCACGCCCACACGAAATACACTTCCAATAATTGCATTCTTGTAGCATTACATACATGTATACAAACGCGAAGTCTCCATGCAACACAATTAGTTGCCTTGCTTCCCGCTCAGTAATAGCACCGTGCCATAGTCGAAGTATCTACATGTAGGTGATTGTTAGCCTCGTTCCCAGTCTCCACTCCCACTCCCAGCTTTTTTCTGTTGTAAAACATGCGACAAAAATCTGGGAGTGGAGACTGGGAACGAGGCTAAGGTGACTGTCAGTTAGGGCACCATAATAACAGAATTGTAGCCTTGTTCCCCCACAGCGTTTTTCGCACCACGGAACATCATCATCCCCACTCTTTGTACTGTAAGGGAGAAAAGCTGGGATGTAGGCTCGAGACTGAGGCTGCCAGAAGTACATATCTCAAGTATGTTTGTTAGATGTGTAGTACATAACTACCTAGACTCGTACATGGGTACAGGGCTAGGATACAGCTGCACTGCAGTGTGGTCTAATTGAATTTTCGTACAGCTGGTATTCAACTCAGTTGCAGCTGCTATTAAAAAAGGCAGAAGATGCAAAGTTATTACAGCTAAGGAGTGCTGGCTAAGTTAACTGGATGCATGTACTTCTAGCAGTTATTCGACCAATCAGAGTACTTTGCTATATAGACGATAGTTCATTCATTTGCATGTTTGTGCGTGATGAATTCGTAAGTTGGTAGACATGGGGCATGTGGGGTATTATGGCTAGATGTACGCATGCGCATATCGTATATAATGCGTGCACAAAAATGTATTCATTACATCATAATTACATCATCACTTCAGTGTAAACGTCGAAGAAATGGCAGTTATTCGACTAATCAGAATACTTTGCCATATTATCCATCGACGCAGTTTAGCTTTTTCTCCCATGTTTTTTCAATCATCTAGCCAAATGCACTTGTTTCTTTCGGACACTATGACTGTAAAACATCACAAGTTACTTAAGAAGTTGGCTATTTATGAGAGTAATCCCAAGAATGTCTAATTGCCTACTTAGAGTTATTCATTGCACAGTATTTATTTCAAGAATGCAACAGCTACAACATTCACTACCAGCTATCCGTCATGATTATAGAACAGACTTTGAATCCTGGCTCCTCAAAGACGTGAGGCACTGGGGGCAGTGTTCTCTAGCTGGAGCCTTTCCCAAAAGGCATTGTCAAGCACATGCAGCCTGAGGGAGCTTGTGAAGTCATGTCGCTGTTACAGAATCATTCTATGGTTGTGCATGTGTTCAGCTGTACTTTTAAATTATGTATACTACTGCACCGAGTTTGGGTCATTCTAGGAACAGCTGTGGTACGTACTCTAACTACATGCATGTACATTTTCGGGGGGAAATCTTGATACGTACTAGTACTGTTACTATAATTATAGTCTCCCAAAAGTACATGTGTACAAATTTGGACTATAATCAAATGACTAGGGGGGACTGGAATAAAGTTAATGGGATTAGGCTAGGATGAAATGAATGCATACGTATGACCTTCAATTTTCATTTACATGGGCAATGTGGCTTTTCAAAGAGTGGGACGGACATATTTTTGGGCATGAGGACTATTAGATTGAAAATATGCCCACCCTAGCCTCACCCCCAGGCCATCCCAAACACAGTGGAGAGCCTGGTATCTTTCTCACATGCATGAAGTTCAGGGTAGAAAGAACTTATATGTAATTGTGCATAGGCGAGTGCACAGTTGTAGGTAGCTCTCGGACACCAAGCAAATCTACATTTCTTGCAGCTAACCTGCAGGGCCCATTGGTACCACACACTGAGTGCTGAAGCAACATCTCCGGCAAAAGGTAGAGAGGTAATGCAGCCATCTTTTGAATATGTGTAGGCGGGGACCATTCAAAAGATGGCCGCATTTCTCTACCTTTTGCTGGAGACATTGCTTCAGCACCCAGTCTGTGGTACCAATGGGCCCGCTGCAAGAAGGGTAGATTCACTACCTTTCCTCAGTGTCTGAGATGAGATCTACATGTACAGCTAAGCACAATTACATGTAAGTCCAATCACCTTTTTATTACCCTGAGTGTTACGCACGTGAGAAAAGAAACCAGATTCTCCCGTTTTTGGGAGAGCCTGGTGACGAGGCTTGGCCCTCCTGCTGCACTTGCATATGCAATACTATAATCAAAGTGAACTTGCATGTATTACTACATACGTAGCCTCGGCTTTCCACACCCAGATTTTAACTCGCAGCAGGCTGCGAGATAAACTCTGGGCGTGGAAAGCCTGGGTACGAGGCTATACATAAGTACATACCTCTGAGTTAGATTCTTGTGGCTCTATAAAAGTTGTCCACTTGCTCTCCCCTCCTTCGATCCGCACCGGGTGTGAAAGCTGTCGTGCAAAGAAGGCGATAAGTACATGTAACTGGAGAGGAATCCACATAACTTGATTCTACTTAGAGGCCAGTAGACCATGAAAATTGCAAGCTAGAGAGAAAATGTGCTGATGGTGTGAACTATAATGCATCCTAGTAGTTCTGCAGTACAGTGATCTGAAGGTTCATGCCCTGTAGCAGCGATATCACAATTAATACGTACATTGTATGAGCATGGCTGTTGGAACCGGCCTTACTCTTGGGAGTTTATGGTACATATATGGTTTGTAACGGCAATATGTATGTGTTCCTCCACCTGCTGTTGCTGTTGGTCATCGATTTGAAAGGTGCTGGCATAGTCCTCAGGAGGATGCACGGGGTTCTCCAGCGCTGCCACCCTGCAAGGATCAGAAAATTGAACACAAATAATGGTAGGTGTCTGTTGACTTTTACTAGAGAAAGGGAATCACTTATTAGGGCATGCCTGTACGTATAGTGGCAACAAAGTTGTGGTGTGTAGATTGACTGTTTGTCTAATTTCAGTCCCTGCAAAAGCTGACGTATAGCCACAGACAATGCATTTTACTCTGAAACATACAGCCTTAATATCCATGGCTCCATGTCTATACTAGTAGCTATATATTCAAACATACCATTTTAGTTCAATAAAGGCGGTAACTATTCGAACTGTGATTTTACCATGGGATCACATGGATACTCCTGCAATTTGGGAATAATTGCACTTGCAATAGACAAAAATTGTATTCGCTTCGCAAGTATAATTACCTTGCCTATTGCTCATGCAATTATTCCCAAATCACCCTCAAATCCATGTGTCCTGATGACCCATACAAATTGGTTGGGGCTACATATTCTTTTTTGTCATAAATTCCTACATGTAGTCTTTAGTTTTTGCTATATCTGTTCATCGTGTGAGTGTGGTCTTGCTCCTTGTTCTTCGGTGCTTAATTTATAATCAGAAAATAATACAGATAGCTAATGCACTCTCTATCTCTCTCTGTCTTTTACCTTTATGCACTGCCCTCATTGTAATTCTTCTTGTACTCTATTGTCTCATAGGCCATATCTGGCCCGCTGCCCTTGGGGTGTGACATTACAATTTTTATGTATCTATCTATCTATAGACAGGTGTCTGTTTACAGTGGTGTCTTGTATACGCAATTAAAATTCCAACAGCCAGTAGCAGATCTCACTTTTTAGCCTCCTCCTGTCCTCTCATCATGTTCATCTTTTGGACGTGCTTCCGGCAGTCAGCAGCATTGCCTTTCCCAAATACCTGGGGAAGTAGTGGACAAGATAACAATTATTTAGGGGTCTATGCATGCAATTTAGTGGCCATAACCAAAATATGAGGCCAGAGAAACACCCAGTGATTCAGAAGTAGTAGTCTCGGGTATCCAGATCCTCGGAAAATCGGAAGGGGGGCCTGGGTGATAAATTGGAATGTTTAATTGTCAACCTGCTAGTGCTGGCTTAGTAGATTTCTGCAGGCCTTACTTTGGCTGTACCTTCACTTCAGAGAAAAGGCCGACCGTCTCAAGTAAACTAGTGCGTTAAACAGCTAAACACGTGAAACGTGATTCAAAAATGAAAAACATTCAATTGAACGCACGTCAGAATGCAACTATTAATCTAATTGGGAGTATGCCTGCATACCAGTCGCACAGTACACTTCCGCCCCAGCCTATCACTCGACCCTCTTTCCAGTTTTCCGAGGGTCTGTGTACCAGAGAGTAAACCTTCACAGGCCCATGTACATGTACGCTTTGCTCCAGCTGGTACTTGATATCCGAAATAGAGGAGTGAATGTGAGTGGGGACGATTGACACCCTCAGGAAAAAAAAATTGGTACGTAGCAGGTACATTTTTACGTGCTCACTGTCGGCTAAGTAGAATATATTGCTGTAGTGGCTACCAGCACAACCTGTACTGATATCTTGGTCGCTCTTCAGTCTACAGTGCCATGTTCACTTCTGCATCTTTTAATGTCACAACCCCACGGCCTATATGTATATATTAGGAGTGCAAGTGCTAGATCCCCAGTGCCCCAGTGGCCTTGTTCCCCCAGCAACAAGGCTAGCTAGAGCACCATGTTTCTCATCCTCACCTTGATGACTGACTGCTTCTCATTGCAGACTTTACACACCCATTTGTTGGTCTTCTTCACCTGAATGGGAAGTGGGTATTGGGATCCTGAGTACATAGCTACATGTATTTCAAACCAGCATGATAAATGGTAATTCTGGTTGAACATTTCCACAAGAATCCTGGATCTCCATACCGTTGCCAAGAATCCTGGATCTCCATACTGTTGCAATTGTAAAACTAGCACAGCGTTGGCCCTAGTACTAGCCCAATTTCTCCGCTCCAGTTGTTACGTCGCTTGCAGTTCCCAGTCTCTACTGCAAGCAACGTAAAAACTGGAGCGAAGAGACTGGGAACTGCAAGAAAAACTGGATCGGAGAGATTGGGAACGAAGCTACCCTAGTACCATAGATGGAATAGTACCTCCTTGTATACATCACTATCAGCAAAAGATCTTGTAGTGCTATAATTGGAATGGTAAGGCTGAAATTCGATACTATTTTGTTGTCTCTGCAAATTGTGAATGATCAGGAAAAAAGAAGGGGAAAAAACGTGGCCAGGGTAGTTTTGCAGGTCATATATACTTGCAAACTAGGCAAAATTGTAACCCCCCCCCCCCCCCCCCCCCCACCACCACTGTCACATCTGTATTTTGTATTGGGTAGACGAACTCACCTGGTGCACTTGGAAAGTCTCGCAGGAGTAGCAGCACACTACCATAAAAACCTGGACCATCTTTGCCATCTACTGACTTTGCCGCCAAAATAGTTGGGGGTGGAGCAAATCTTGCTGCGCTTTGTGCACGCCACAAAGCAGTAGGTATCAACCTCTTCGCTACAGCTATGTGAAGGAGCTATTGAGGGCAATGTTGATAGACGATAGTTCATTCATTTACATGTTTGTACGTGATGAATTTGTATAAAGTTGATAGACATGGGGGTATGGCTAGATGTACGCATGCGCATACCGTATAACACGCGTACAAAAATATAAAAGATGACATCATAAATTAATTAAGTCACATTATCACTTCAGTCGAAGAAATGGCTTCTTATGCGGATGCATGTTCGACTGCGACTACAAAACAGGCCGGAGGGCCAGAAGAAAGTGTGTGTGCGTCTTACGAAAGCGACATGGGAGAAAGAACAGTTGATGAACTACAAAGAGTGCGTTTAGCACACGAGGGGATGCGCCTTCTGCTCAGTAGTGAGGTGAACCAGGCTCAAGAACTCTTTAGAACTGCGAGGTACATAAACTTTAAAATGCCATGTATTAGTAATGTTGCATTTCCCTGCATACATCAGCAATAAAGCCCTTAGAAATCTTCCTGTGCTGTGAATCATACTGAAGGATGGGCTATAAATAGAGTCCGCATGCAGCGTATCCAGATGGAGATTGCTTACAGTAGCCCTGTAGTAGCCCGCCACTTCGGCCTCGATGGTAGGCTGGTACTGAGGCTATGTGTAGCTGGACCAAGGTCTGGCTATGCAGCTCTGCATGATATGAACGTAGCTAATTTAACGAATATTGCTGCTGTGTGTATGTACACACTCTTCTGAATTATAGCAGCAACGTCACAGTGATGCGATAATCATGCCTTAACTACCCCACTTAGCGCCCATTATGAGCTTTAAAAGCATTATCCCCAGTGGCCATACAAGTACAAGGTGTAAACAGAAGTGTGATGTTCACAAAAGAGGGTGTGCTGCTACTTTTGTACCAGCAGCCAAACAGCTGAATACAACCGCTAATTGCTAGGTATGTCTCGCTGTTGTGATTCGTCAGTCTCGGCCTTCCTGGTAGCTTTTCATCAACTTGGGGCAAGGCTAGTTATTAGTAATTCATGGAACCACTCAAAAGATGTAGCCTCGTTCCCACGCCCACTTATTCCCTTTCTCGTTCTCGTTTACGCACGGGGGGGGAGCCTGGGGATGGGGCTGTCAAAGGTGTTTAGCTTTGCTCCCAGGCCTGTGCATATTATTATTACTCAAGGGAGTGATACGCACCAAAGTATATACACTGCTGCTTCAGAGTGTGTAGTGCTACCTGCCTACTGAAACAGGATATTGGGTAGTATTGCTGGATCAGCACTCCATTCCAGCAGGCGTCAGAATGTGCTGTGCTCCAGCATGCTGTTATTACGGAATGTTGACCTAAAATGTGCCATACATTTTTTGATTAACCCCCATTGGGCGACACCAGTATTCTGTTACATGGGCAGTAAACATGCTGTTTCAAGGGGAATACCAGAGTGTAGGAATTGGGTGTGTACCGCTCATGTCACACATAAAGCCTGGGAGCAAGGCTGCACTGTTTGTAAGCTAACCACTGCTTGGTTACGCAGTACAAAGAAGCAAAATTTATCTTATAGGGGCATACAGCTTAATTGTGGAATATCCAATGAGAGTGCAGGATTTGTAGTCTTCTCTTCTATTACAAGTGGGGTATATTCTATGCCATGATGAGGATAACTGCTATAAGAAAAATCTGATGGCCTAGCTTGAACTGCAATCAGGAGTGTGAATCCTGCTTTTGTCAAGTGTGTTGCAAGGGTTTAGAAGAAGTGGACACTCGAGATACCTGTGTTCTGTGCTCTAATGGTCTAATTACCCCCACAGGCTATTACTATGTATGTACTCACTGTACATAAATGAACATAGTGGAGTCCTGCTGGCAATTAACGGCTACATTTAATTTATTATCAGAACCCAGAGCAACCTTTTTATAATGCATTAATTCCTTTGCAGGTACTTGGGTCCTGAGCTAAATGCTGGATACAGTTTTGTGCAGTTTGTGGTAAGTGGTTAAATAATTATATCTCAGGCTAGACATAATTAATATTTTGTTACAAAACATGAGTCTTAGCTTATCAAACCAGGCCTCCACTCTGAAAGAGAGTTTCCTAGGAGATATGAAACCTGGTAGGGAAGCACTCCCACAATAAAGCTAGCAATTATCAGTCAAGAGCTTTGATGAGGTGAGTTGGGCAGTAGCTAGTAACAAGGTGTAGTCAGTCTTGTGACCCTCTCTATCTTACTATGAAAATCAGGTGTTGTAGTGAGAAACTACTGTCCCACCAGCTAATGCCTAGGTGATGCTATTCTCACGCTCTTGTTTTCAGACAGTGTCTGTGTAGGTAAGCTTTGAGGTGTATTGACTGAATCACCTGAATGTGGGTGTTTGTAAACAGTGTGAGTGTGCAGTGCATAGATGACATTTGCCTCATACATACCCTGTCTCCACTTTGCAGCCATTTGTCATGAGATATGACAAGGCTATAAACAGCACTGCTTGTACAACTAGGAAGGTCACGACTAAGAAAGTCACTTAAGCAGTGTACCTCAAGTTAACTGCCAAAACTTCTGTAGATTTAGCTTGGGGTATGACCGTTTGGAGCAAAGTTTTTGGGGCCCTTTAGTGCCGTACAAATTGTGTGTATTAATGCCTAGTATAAAATACTATATGTGGCAATCCGGGTAGAAACGAACATTGTTCCGTCACGTACATGTATTTCAGACTCATCACTGCATTGGAAGTGCTGTATCTCTGAACTTCTGTTAAGAGTGGGGCTCATAAGCACTGCATTAATATGTGAGGCTTCTATGTAAGTTCAGAGATACAGCACTCTGAACGCAGTGACACGCTCGAAATACGTGACAGAAATAACGTTCGGTTTCTATCCAGGACTAATACATGTATATGAGCCTCATAGAAGTAGAAATTTAATATACCTGTGAAGGAGGCCCACTTTGCCTCTAACTTCCAAATTAACAAAGTGAAGGCATTGAATGAGTATTTTTAAGGAAATGAGAATCTTTCAAGGAACCAAGGCAACTCATCTCAGTTGGCTTACTAGCTCATTGGCTATTCCTGTGCTACAAGTCAAAGACAGCAACTTGAGAATTTTCTAGAGATGCCGTCTAATGTAGCCTTGTCCCCAGGCTCTCATGCACAGTTCGCTTTCCTAATTGGGGGGCCTGGTATCTTTTCTCATGTACACATCATGTGTAGGTATGTTGGGACCAATCAAAAGACAATTGTTTTTACTGGTGATATTGTTTCAGCGTTCAGTCTGTGGTACAAACAGGCTCCAAAGAGTAGCAGTGCAGAGGCAGAGGAGGTCGGCCAAGGTCAGCCAACGATTGGCTAGTCACGTAACAAGTAGAGCGCCTTAGCTAGTTTTCTCTGTAGCTGTACTGGTTTTTGAAGGGCTCAGCTTCTAGATTAACTATTATTCCAACGAGAAGGACAGCCATGTCTGAATGAACAACTTACCTCCGAGGCGCGATGGAGATATGCGCGATCTCAGGTATGGAAGAGTCAGTAGCTGCCTTAGACTGCAAAATGGTACTGCTGCAGTAGCTTCTTTTAGATACTTAGCAGTAAAAAGCCTCAGAAATCGCTAATCCAAGCAACTTTCACCAGTAAACTCTACTTACAAGCCTACTCCTGGGTCGTTCCTGTCTGCTCGTCAGAGACAGCGGACTTTTTGCCACCAGAGCCAACAAAGGCCTCACAGTTGTGCGGGGAAAACTCCAAAATTAATACCAGCAACAATTTTTCTTCCTTGCAAGTCCGTTTTCGAAGTGATCGGCCAGGGGAAAACAGGCGAAATCTTCAATTCTTTCTCTATGGCGTTTGCAATACTTAACGGCTCATTATTGTCGATCACATGCAGTATTGACTTTAGGATGTCATGTGATTTTAATGAGACCTGATTATGAAAGGTCAACCATGGCCGACCTCCTCTGGTGCAGAGGGTAGTGCTATATACCACACCCAAAATACGCTGTAGGCTGAAACAGCTGTCTGTGGTTGTCTCATGTATCTGTGATCAATTTTTTGCTACTTTAATTCTTGCCTCAGCGTGCGCTCATGACATTTGAGGACGATGCCCTGGACCAGGCCTACAAGAACCTGGAAGCCACTGAGAAGTTCTGTGAAACAGGCAAGAAGTTCTCCCAGTTGTTCACCAATTCGAGCCAAGATAAGCTATCGCCACACACGAAACTCTATCGCAAGTCTATAGTAGCGGATTGCCTCCTCTTTGAGTCCATTGTGGTGTTCTTGAAGCAAAGTGTGACCAGCTATGTCAAGGGTGGCTACATCCTTCGTAAGGCCTGGAAGATGTATGAGAAGATCTTCCAGGAGACAGAACGGCTGTGTTCACTACCTTCTCCCATCGCCCAGGTCGGCCAGACCTCACCCACTGACAAGCACGTTGGCAGGTAGGGATGAGTGGGTGGGGAATCTCCCTGTTTGTCTCCAGATAGTACCCATCAGTCTTATAGTTAGTCTTGTGCCCAGACCTCTATTCGCCCGCGGTGGGCGAATAGAGGTCTGGGCACGAGATCTTATAGTATTCAGCAGAATGTTATAGTATTCAGCAGGATGTTGAGAGTAACTGATTATGATGCTGGGTGTAGACTAACAGATATCAATTAAGGTGGCACCCTGGTTATTGATAATTAGAAATACCGTATATACCGCTAATGTACAGTGAATATTGAAACAGACTATGACTATTGTGAATCCTTGGCCCGTAAAATTTAGTTTCGCAAAAATAAATTTTTCAGCACAACCAATCCGCAAAAAAAAATAGTCTTTCAAAAATTTGGTGCTATACAGTAATCTCCAGTTGATTATTCTCTTATGGCCTGCGGCTACGATGATGGTGATCACCTGTCACTGAGCAAACCGTCAGGCAAATTGCAGCTATAAAATGGTTAGGCTTTCATCTTGTGTAGCTTCTGACTTAGCAGCTTTGTAGTGCTCTTCCAGCTAGCTGCTAAAACATGCCGAACCAGGATTATTATTGCTACCTACCACTTCTTCACCATCTAAACAAAGCAATGACAACTTAGCAGAATGTGCCTTGGGTAGCTTCCACTGTGCTCTTGCAGACCTCGTGGGTATTAGTGTGGCTTGTTGGCGACCTGGAGGCATGGCGGCTCTCCTCTGCCAGTGTCACCGAAGCCTGATCTCCCTGGCATTGTGAGACTTTAGCAGCTCTCCTCTCCTTCTCCCCTGTAGCCCAGTTCGTACGGGCATACTTTCTGTACGATTATGATATATTGATATGTGTGGTATGAAACATTTTACGAAACATTGATATAGGTGCGGTATGAAACATTTTTGAATGCACCTACTCACGTAGGCAGTGGGCTTATGTTATCAAAGCTCTTTAAATAATAGGGTAGAATGTGGAAGCCTCAGTACGGGGGTCTTAACATATAAAAGTATCTACGTGTAGACATATACATTTGGAAGGTGGGGAATTGTCTCTTACCAGAGTCCCCTCCTAAGTAGTCTTGGTGTTAGGCAGCATCAGACGTATGGCATGGCACCAGGCTTTATGCCACTCCTGATACGTGTATGGGTAATACTGATACAGGAGATTAATTAGATTTTGCATTGTTCTGCTGTTAGGTCGGTCTTTGACAAGGAGGGACAGAGTGCGATGTCAGACGATGACACTTTAGAGGAAGGAGAGGAAGCAGTCGACACCAGCGAACAGTTTGACACTTCCATTACAGCCCTGGGGGACAGCCTAGCCAGCATGCACCTCGGGTTTGGAGCCCTTGAAGGAGAGAGCGGTGACCCTGATGAATCCCCCGCACCCAGTAACACTCAGAGCGATTCTTTGAGTTCTTCGTCGCAGGATTCTGCTTCTTGTCAAAGTACGAGCTGTGCAGACGCACAATTGCATGACACTCCCAAGGAGTCAGGTGACAGTTGCCCTAGCAACCAGACTGTATCACATTCCAGCACCCATGTTAACAGTTCCTCTCACGTGGATGGTGTTACTATAATGCACGGTGGTTCTAATTCTGCCCAAGTCAGCTCCACTGCATCTGGAACCGAAAGCACACGCACGAGCAACAGTCGATCTGGTTCTGAAGATAACCTACTCAGAGCATACTCGCTCACGGTCGGGGTCGATCAGCCTGATCTAGGCACAAAGCGGAGAAAGAAGCGGCCTCAATCTGGGTACTTCCTTCCGGAGGTTCCCTCCTCCTTTGTACAAGACCTCGAGCACGAGGACTCCAGGTTGAGGGGGGCCGTCTACTTCGGCTACGGGCTCATGAATGTCATCATGTCCCTTATCCCACCAAAGCTGATGAAGCTGGCCAACCTGTTTGGTTTCCATGGCAGCCGGAGGGTCGGACTTCAGGCACTGGAGTTTGCCTGCAACAGCCAGGATATGAAGGCGCCCCTGGCCAGGTCAGCAATAGCTTCCTTCTCGAGCTCCACTCCCCAGCTTTTCACACAGTGTAATGAACCCAGCTTTGAAAGCTGGGAAGTGGAGCCTGGGAACAGAGGTAGTCTACACTGTATGATAGATTGTGTGCTGTGATACCAATTAATGATATCATGGGGTAACACTAAAGCACTTTCATGCCTGAAGAATGGATAGAGATGTACGCTGCTAAGAACGGTTCAACTGAGGCTACTAGGTACTTTTCTAAGCTTCTTAATTGTAAGATGACAGCAAGATCGCGTTTGTGATCGAGAAGGTACAATGATTATATCATATGCCAGTTTGCAAAATCACCAAAATTAATTTCAAATTTGCCAATATTAAAATGTAGTCATTTCCAGCTATTTTGCCAAATTTAATACTCGCCTGCTATAATACATGTATGGTAGTTTATCTGATAACAAAATCAATGCAGCTAGCGAAATCAGCTGTTCATAGTGCGCTGCATTCATTGTTACTTGGAAGTTTTGATCAGCGGGATTTACTTGCTTTCACTATTCCCCCTGTGCAGAATTGGGCTGCTGTGGTACCACACCATCGTGCGGCCATTCTTTGCCCTGGACGGGGAAGATGAGTCGGCAGGAGCGGAGGAGGCAGAGAGACTGCTGGCTCAGAGTCAGGAGCTGTACCCTAACTCTGCGCTTTTCCTCTACTTCAAGGGCAAAGTGATGTACCTCAGGTGAGGAGATAGTGGTGTGTTAGGCCTCACCCTCGCTTGGGACCATGGGGCAGGGGTGCAATTTGTAGGATTAGGATGCTTGTATGAAATCAGGAGCCATAATCCGCTACATACGTATTATCCTACATGTAGTATCAGCAGAGAGATAGGACGTGCACTGTGCCCCTTTAGTACATATCTTTGTGTGTAATCTAATGCTAGCCTATCGAGCCACTCCATAGACTAATCTAATATGCCAGAACAATTTACCTGCTTTTGTCAATATGGAAGTGGGTACTACAGAGTATCTTTAGCACTCTTTTCACGAAGGTCAGTCCAGGCATTAGGTACAGGTACATGTAAATGTGCCATATCGTATACACTGGGTAGGCCCTAGCAAGATAGTGATCGATCCATCTCACCACTCCAGATGTCAGCTTGATGATGCCCTGCAGGTGTACACTGCTGCAGCTGGGCTGGCCAGGAGCCAGAGGGAGATCGAACACATTGCGCTCTATGAGAAAGGTCAGTTTGAGCATGTGTAGTACATGTACATAGAACATCTGAAACTGTTTGCAGATACAGAGTTACTTTGCATTACCTAGCTGCTAGCAATATGCTCTAAGGGATTTTTTAGAAAATGTCTCAAGGAAGGGCAAATTAGAAGTTAGAGAGTGTTTGGGGGGTGACTGAATAGCGTGCGCAAGCGCACCACTTAGGAGGTTGTGGGGGCATGCCCCCCGGAAACATTTTGGTTTTATAGATCCTCTGAGATTGATTCTCATGCGATCTGGAGATAAATGGCAAGTACATTTTCAAGTCTTGTGGTGCTACGCATGTGGAAACAATGTCACCCAGTTTGAACAAGCTAACAAAGACTTGTCATTCTATTCCTGTTGGTACTGTTTTGTTTCCGGGGGGAGGGGGGAGGCAAAAAGCTTTCAAGGGTGGCCCCCCCTAAAAGCCCTGTATTGCTGACATATAGCCTTGATCCCAGGAGTGGCCTGGAAACAAGGTTAGGTTGACAGTTACATGTGTGTAATAGGTAGCCACACTCAAACATGTGGAAGAAGCACCCGGTATCCACAGCTCAAGGATGCTGCTTGATTTTCAGTCTCAGATCTTGCCTTCTAGGCCTTTCAGCAGCAAGTGGGATGAATTACTGATCTACGTGTCAAAAAACTGTCACTACAACCTTAAAGCTTACCGTCTTCATTTTTACACTTACAATATTACCTAATCCCATTACCGGACAATATGACATGGTCTGCACCAGTTGCTCCTCGTGAATGTTTAAGCACGTGAGTAGGTAATTATAACTGCTAGCAATATGTACTGCAGGGCTGACAGTTGTGTGTATACTGACACTTATACCTACCCATGCAGTGTGATGAGTTTTATGTTTGATTTTTGGTAGTAAGTGGGGCAAGCCACGGGATAGTGGTAACCCCACCCACCAGACTTGCTGGTGTTGACTGTGAAGCACAGAAATCGGATCTGGCATTCGATGGCCAGTTAGCTGCAACTGTTCGGCTTTTATACCCACACTAGGAGCGAAACACTTGTGGGTTTCCAGCTTAATTACATAATGAATATATGTAGTTTGCACTAATTGATGTCATTCAGTGGCTTCTGTGTAGTCACAACATTGCTAATGAATATCCTTGTGTCAGTAAAAGCTGTGTCAGTAAAAGCACTACAGTTAGACACCAGTTGGCAGTGCATTACGGGGTTAGTTAGTGTGCGAGGTCAAAGTAGCTATAGCTACTTTGACCTCGCACACTAATTAAACCCCGTAATGCACCAATATAGCTACTTTGACCAAGCGCACTAACTAACCCCGTAATGCACTGCCAACTGGTGTCTAACTATTACTTAGTGCTACTCACGTGACCCTCAACGAATCAGAAGTCTCTAGATCGATCACATGACAGCGCTTTAAATCTGCATAAAGCACACTTATCGCGACTTATCGCGGTAAGTGTGCATTATTTGGATAACGCACAATTTTCTAAATGACGCCCACAAGACCTATGGCTGTTTCGGGTCAGTGAGAGCACTAAAACAGTTATACACCAGTTGGCAGTGCATTACGGGGTTAGTTAGTGCGCTCGGTCAAAGTAGCTATAGGTCTCGGGCAGATAATGCACTCGCCTTCGGCTCGTGCATTATCCTGCCCTCGACCTATAGCTACTTTGACCTCGCGCACTAATTAAACCCCGTAATCACTGCAAACTGGTGTATAACTATTACTTAACGCTCCTTCCCTTTGGGTTATGGGCTCCTGCTTACTCTAAGCTTTGGTTTGATCGCAACTAACGTAAAGGCAACTTTATGGAAGGACTAAAAGCTGCAATCCCTTTGGAATTCCAAAGGAGAAAGGTGTCTGTGACAATTAAGAAATTTCATTTAGGACACCACACATTCTTTTGCCGGGGGAGGGGGGAATGAACGTCTGGGCACGAGACTAAGTATAGGTTTTGATACCAGTTAAGCTAACCGAAACAGCCATAGGTCTTGTGAGCATCATTTAATGCACACTTACCCCGATAAGTGTGCTTTACGCAGATTTAAAGCGCTGTCATGTGATCGATCTTGAGGGTCACGTGAGTAGCACTAAACTTGTGTATGTATGCTGATTCCACCTCTTGTCTAATTGCACTTGCATAAAACTCTTTATATGGTAAGTGCTATGTAAGCGCTATAATTCACATAGCGTAGTAAGCCAGCCGTGCATAACTGCTAGGCATTCCATATATGGAGTTTTCTTGTAGGTGCCATTGGACAACTGGTGGAATCACTAGTTTATTGCTCGTTCCCTTTGGGTTATGGAGTAAGTGATTATCAGACATGTAGCACACAGAAAGATTTTTGGAAGTGGGCGGGGCCTAATTGCCACTTCCCAGTGTGGTTCTGGACCTCGGATGCTGGTCTATTTTTACTCAGAAAATTGCATGCATTGTCGGATGGCAGCTAGTTTCTTAGCCTCGTCCCCAGGCCACACCTCCTTGCAAAATAGTGGCCTGGTATTCACTGTTCGTGCATGCGCAAACAAATTGCTAAATGTACAGAAAAGAGTCAGTAAAATTATCCGTAAACGAAGTCAGTCACATGGCGGGGAGTAGTACGGCGGCAGTATACGTATATAGTAAGCGGAGAACTAACTTGATTCTGACTTTCTACGACTAAAATGGCTCTCTAACCGGTCTAGAATGATAAAAGAACCTATACTTTTCTATCCGCTACAATTATGGTAGCTATCTTGCCACAGAAATTCGCTGCTCGATATTCAATCTTGGATGTGGCCTTCTAGGCTTTTCAGCGTCAAACGGGATCTAAGATTCGAACTACCCATCACTTTGTAAGCATCTACCTTGCGAAAAACCATTACGGCAGGCTTGAAAGCCTCCTGCCTTCACTTACAACTTCGTGACACGGAAATATTTGCGA
Organism: Phakellia ventilabrum; assembly: GCA_963921505.1. Lineage (NCBI taxonomy): Eukaryota > Metazoa > Porifera > Demospongiae > Axinellida > Axinellidae > Phakellia > Phakellia ventilabrum. Next base: position 3,723,407 of record OY997381.1, read on the forward strand.
ATTCGTAAGCGAACGTGACTTAATCCTACGCGGACACGATACGACAAGGTCCTAAATTCCCAGGATTCTGGGAAATTAAGCACATGCACAAACAGTGGATACCAGGCCACTCTTTTGGGGAGGTGTGGCCTTTACTCTCCAGTCAGTATGCAGCTATGCAGGGAGCCTTAGATTGAGGCTATTTACCCTCTCTCCCCCCCCCCCCCCTTCTCTCTCTCTCGTGGGTAAACATCTTTTGAGCATGTTCATACAAGTACATACATGCCTAAAGGGCCAAAAGATAGACGTCTGTTTTACACATGTTAGAAGATAACATTGCACAGTCATTCGGTCTAGCTTGGCAAGCATATAGGTCCTTGGCATAATAAAAAATATTCTTCTCTCTCTCTGCCTGATGCACGTTACTCCTCCCCCTCTCAGGGTGGATCCACTTCCTCCAATTGGACTACGCCCAGGCCCTGCCCTGCTACATCAGGTGAGCAACAGCTAGCACACACAGCAGTGCTTACTGCTAGTGGTAGTCCTCCAGACTTGAGAGGCATTGTGTCTCAGTCATAACAATATCCCTGCTCTTGTTTTGGCATAAACACTACTGCTGGTTCGCTCTACATATTTAGAAGAGATTCTACCAATGTATTTACCAGCCATTGCACAATTATACTGAAGGACCTTTGGATAAAGAAGCCTACGTGTAGGGTCGCCATGAAGCCTGGAGTTGTACATGTAGTTCGTGTGGGAGCTTCTACATGTAGTACATGTATACACAGTGTCCTTAGCATTTCAGTTAGGAAACATGTAAAGCCATACAAAAATCTAAGATTGATATTTTCATATCTTTGCATGTGCCTCAACAGCAATAGGTCCGGTCGAACTAAATCCAACTGTAAATTGGAGCAGTCTGTCTCATCATACCTTACAGCGAAAGTGCTGATGCTAGCAGTTTCGTACTGCACTTGCAGTTAGCAGCCATAACTTGCCAAATTAGGAGATTATCATTGCCACCTAGTACCTACCTGTTTTCCGCCATATAGGTAGCTTGATGTGCTTTCGCTGCAAACCTCCAGTAGCGCCTGCTCAGTTTCACCAAAATGTCCGCACATGACACGAGAGACTCGGGTCGAAACGTGATCCTCACATGACTACGTTAGAAGTAACTATTAATTGGGCGAGCCTGAGCGAGCCCCACACTAAGCAGTCGAATTCTGCCCCCGTGTCTGTATAATGTTTGTATATATTATGGTACGTATGTCTTACCGAATCTGAGTACAAAATTCTATTTTTGCGTATTACGCATTACGTCACTACATTTTGAGGCAATGGAAGCTACTGGAAGTTTGCAGGCCCAATGCTAATTTTTGCTTTCAGGTAAATTTGTAACTGAGCACAATCCTCACCTTGTCTTTATGTATGCTTAGACTAAAGCTACCATGTAGCTTAATCACAAAATTGACCCAAGTAGCAGTAAAATGCACAGACACTCGCTCAGGCTCGCCCCACAATGTCCTGCATTTGAAACAACTATTAATAAATACATACCGCCCCCGCCCCTAGCTGTTTAAGTGCTGATTATCCATGCAGCTATATACTGCAGCTATATACTGCAGCTATATACTGTAGCTAGCTTAAGCATCCATTTTATTGGCTTAGGCCTTAAACACGATTGCTTTTGGGTATCGAATTTCAATAGTGGACTGCTCGTAGCAAACTCATAGTTAAATAACTATTAATAATTGCAAATTTGTCGTTGCTATGCGTATTTCCTGTTCGGATATTCTGGTGAAACTGTGCTATGCTTGTGGCGTTAGTGGCATAGTAGCGTACTGACGTAATCTTAACACATGCATTCCATAGTGCAGACCAACAAATAGACAATCAGACGTGGGAACGTAAAGCAATCTTGGTACTGCTTCGCACAGGCCCAGCTGATAAAGATGCGGATACCTATGATATAGATCTGAGGTTGATGTTGTACCAGGGTCTAGCAACTATTGAAATATGTGGCTTGATCATGCCTTATGCTAGCCTCATCCAGGCCACACATACCCTCGAAAGAATGGCCTAGCACACACTGTTTGCACATGCACGTTAATACCATGGTAATCATAAAGTATTAAATATTTACCCATACATTGTTACATATACAAATCATGTATTATTTGTTTCACGAAAGTGAAAAGTGAAAACAGCAAGCTTTGAGACCGGTACTGATGGTTTTTCGCCATGTAGATGCCTAGAAAGTGATTGTTAGTTCGAGTCTTTGATCACGTTTGCCTCTGAAAGGCCTAGAATGATCGATCTGGAATTGAAATCGAGTAGCTCATAGCCACTGCCAGTAGAGAGGCACTTCCGAATTTTAATGGCAAGACAGCTACCACAGTCTTAGCGGATTGAAAATTATGGTTCCTTTTACTATTCCTGACTGGTTATAAAGCATTTCAGTTGTACAATCAGAACCTAGTTCCTATATTCGTATACTGCCTCCGTACTACTCATTGCCATGTGACTGAACTCATTTATAATTACAAATGTGTTTACTGACAGATTTCCGTAAATTCTTGCACATGCGTGAACAGTGTGTACCAAGCCACACTTTCGTGGACTGAGAACGAGGCTAGCCTAATGACTCTGCCTGTATGTGCATGTACATGGAATACAAGCCTCTGTCATTCCTCCGTGTATTCTCTCCTGACAGACTGAAGAATGAGACACGGTGGTCAGCCTGCTACTATGCATATCTTTCAGCTGGTAAGCTTATACACCTATAAGATACATCCACACATTGGTTTAATGGGCAATGTGGCAAGATACATGTATTGCATGAGCATGTACAGAGAGCCACAGGTGAGAGAAAATGTTGGTCTAGGTCTCACCTTAGAGATTATTATGTACATGTACTTCTCAGACCTGCTCGATCTAAGCCATGTCTATCACAAGACTGATACAACTAAGCCCAAAACAACTACCTAACACTCAATATGAGAAAGCTAAAGAATACATGTAGGTTTGCTTGCTTTGGTGAGATGCCTGACAGCCTACATGTAAGATCTGCACACATGTTGACTGAGACACAGCAGGGATCACTGACCAACGCTATGACCTTGAATCTTATCCCACTTTTCTTTCATACTTGAGACTCTTCTATGGTAGGCGTATTCTCTTGGTAGCTCCCATTAACATTGTCAAGCTTCAAGATGGCAGAACTAGTGGGTACGAGCTGTACCCACCAAAACATTCTAGTGGGTGTGGTTTTGTGCTACAACATAACTCTGCGCGAGGCTCCATCTGCGCAGTGCGTACGTTTAGTAGTAATTAAGGTAGGGAATTTTGTTGTTTATGGAGTTGCATGCCCTCTTGGTGGCTCGATATACACGCTTGGTGGCAAAACTGGAACTAGATGGAATCAATGGAAGTTAGTGGTGCACGAACGTAGGACGGCACAAACTATTGGAGCTTTGCTAACCAAGGGAACATGGACACAAAGAACGTAGCACTGGATGTACACTATAATAGTGTCAACTGTCAAGTACAGAAATGTTATCAAAGAACAGAGTGTTCTTTTGCAAACTGGAGTCCATCAGTTGGACAAGACCCAGCGGAGCTAGCAGCCAGGTCCGTCTGAACTTGCATCTGGTCGCTATATTTGAATTTCGCCAGTTACATCGTGAGTGTTACCAAATATAGTAGATGGAATGAATTTTACGATTTACGAAGTTGCGTGCCCTCTTGCCGCCTTCAGTATCTCTTGGTATAATGCATGAGGAAGGCTAGTGCTGTATCATGTAATGGTGGGTTCCCTCCTCCCCTTGCATATCCAGTGATGACAGGCATCCAGGGAGACCTGAAGCAGTCCCGAGAGCTCTTCCTGCAAGCTGCCAAGCTGGTTAAGAGGAAGAACAACAACCTGGAGAAGTTCTGTGCCAGAAGGGTGAGCCGCATGTTAGTTGATTATACTGTATAACGGCTCTCTGAATACCAACTTTAATTTGGAAAGAAATTTTGCCGACATTTCGAGTAGATGCTCTAGGGCGAAAGTGGCAGTGGGGTGCGATGGGGAGTAACCATAATTGTGATGCAAGACCTAGCATACATGTACATACCTCCTCGATCTGCTGCAATTGTAAATGCTACTAATGCAAATAGTCTCCTGCCAGTACAGTAAAATAATAATAAAATTGTGTACAGATCTTCTCTGTTGTTCTGCGAGGCATTTTGCATTTTCGTATCCCGTGCATGTAGGTAAATACACATGCACACAGGTTTCTAGGTTTTATGCCACTAAATAATATTGCAACCTAGCAATAAGATAGCATCTTCCATTTCTATTGGACCCATACATGTAAGGAAGGTGGAACCGTGTGGATGTAATCTAATTAGTGCCCACCTCTGCTTACTTACTTGTTTAGAACTTCAGTCAATGAACAGATGTGACCATGCATCCATAATAGACTACTACTGTGTTGCCCTCTAGAGCAATCAATACAAGAAGGAAGTGACTGTGCTGATGCCCCTGGAGACCAGGCTGATGGCCGTGGAGGTGATATACCTGTGGCGAGCCCTCCCCTTCTGCAGCAAGGCCACCAAGGAGGAGCTGGTGCAGATCCTTAGCATGGCCGTGCCTCCAACCGCACAGCCCTATCATCGGGCCCTCAGGTCATGGTTACTGGGGGGCATACTCAGTTCACTCAAGAGGACGGCTGAGGCTGAGAGAGTAAGGGTGAAAGCATCATATGCTAGCCTCCACTCAAGTGTTTTTGTGCCCTGCCAAGATGCACAGCTGTCCCCAGATATTCTCTAATTCACTGATGTGTAGTTGCCTTAATGGGGTACCATACATACTGGTTTTCCTTGCTTGCTTTGTTTGCTCGTGTGAGGAAAGCCTGTGAATGAGGATACTCTATAAGACACGTTCTTGCAGCAAAACTGTGGTGTCTAGTGCATACTGTGTAACGGGGCATTTTGTACTGCAAGTATCTCGTCCCTGTACTATAATTTTTATGTTTCTCTACCCAGAGACTCCGGGAGACAATGCAATATGAGAGTCAGGTGAAACAGGACAAGCACATCTTCTCCTTTGCACTCTACGAGTTGGCCATGATCCATATATCCAAGGAAGAGGTAGGAAGGAATGCTGTGTTGTTGCTTGTTTTTGTAGAACAAATGCAAAGATATATGTCCAACCAGTGTGAATTTCTGCAGTAAACAAACATAAAGTCTGCAGCTCTCTCCGTTTTTGTGATACGCACCTTAGTAACACTGGAAAATCACCACACGATTGAAAGTTCCACAAACTCGGCCCCGTGTCTTCCTTGTGGTATGGCTAATAATTTCCAGTTATTGCTGCAGCAACACCTCCTGTATAAACAAACCAAGCTTGTGTTAACCTGTAGTATTTACCCCAATTCTCGATATAGCCTTGTTTTATTGAATGGTTCCTCTATTGACGTATATATGTGGTAGTTCAAGGTAGAAAACGGACATTATTCCGTCACATATTTGTGTAGTAAGAGCATTGTAAAGGAACCTTGTGTCAAAAATCAAAAGGGGATTGATGAAGAGTACCCCTGCTGATCAGTCCTTGACTCCTATCAAACAGTGTGTGCATTTTATAACAGCTCAGCTCATTTACATGTATGGCTAGCAGCCCAACTTCCCTGAAACCCTACATGTACGCTCTTTTGTAGTCCACTGATTCACAAGTAAATCTTTCCTTCTCTATAATTATTATTCTCTTTTCCACTACAGTATGTGAGAGCAAGAGCGATGTTGGACTTAGCCAGGGTTAGTGGATGTTCATGTCTATATTGTATCTACTTACCGTACAGTATGTACTAAGCACCCGTGGGCGGGGACCATTAATGCGCTGCAAAAAAGGGGGGTGGGCGTTAAATACATACTGTGTAAGGGATTTAGTATCTGCCTACCACCCTAAAATCTTCGACATATCCTAATATGGAATATAATACTATCTATGTGAGTTATAAACACTCCCAAGACAGTGAGCAGAATCAAGTGGCAGAATTCGATGTTTTGGTGTGCTTTAATTGATAAGTCATATAGCTTTTTAGTTGCCTTTTGCAAATACTAGTTACCAGGTGCCTGCTTCTATAGCTAATAGTCAGTCAATAAAAGTGTAGCCACACTTGGCTAAAGAAGGCTATACTTACACAGCACTAAATATGTAGTGGGTGCTTAATACATACTCTCGGTATTAGTATACTATATACGTATGTGGATTGCTATCAGATCAGTCACTAGCTAGTCTACAAAAAACAAAAAGTATATGAAATTTAAAGGTCAAGTAATGTGAACATAGCCTTGTTCCCAGGCTCCACTGCCCAGCATACGTTTATTGCACTTTGGAAAAACACAGGCAGGGAGCCTGGGCTCCTTGGTAAGTCACACGATGTCACACGACATCACATCACATCACATAGTAGGGTGTGTGATTTTGCTAAATCAAATTATACATGAAGTAACATGAGTAGGAGATGCTAACGGTACGGCTGTAGTTATTGTAAAATGAGTCAGCATTGTATTCAGCGTTTAGCTATAACAACGGACGCAACCGGGAGCATGCATAAACCTCGGGCATTGCGAACAATTACGTCCCTCTTGAAAACACTTCCCTCTTGAAAACACGAGAAGGCCTGGCAAAACAGCAAAGGATGCAACCTGTAATGTAAGTCCTGTTTTGGATTTGTGTATACTGATAATTAAGGATAAGCAAGTTCTGAGCATAGACTTACTAATAGTCGGTTCATACCCTCGCTAGCTCATAGTTAGCTGTCTACCTTGGCGGTGGTTCTTGACAAACAGTACAAACAGCCACTTCTTTGTGCTACATCCAGAAACAGTTTAAGTATCGTCATTGTTAAGTTGTCTTCTTTGCCTTTTATCATCTTTGAATGCGCAGCGGCTAGTCTGTTCTTTGAGAAACCAACGAAGCAATATACGTCACATATAATTTGATTAGCAAAGCCACGCACCTTTCGTCATGTACGTGACGTAACGTGTGGTGTACCAAGGAGCCCAGGTTCCCTGCCCGTGTTTTTTCAAAGTGCAAAAAAAACGCTAGGCAGTGGAGCCTGGGAAATGAGGACGTGTGAACATGGATCCATAACTGTTTATCAACCTGTTTATATAGCAACCTCAGCATATTATATGCATACACCATTACCACGACTTGTGGGGGGCTTTGCTCAGGCTCACCCTAACTACTCAACTCTGATGTATCATTTCCCTCCACGTTTAAGTATTTTTATGTGCAGTGGTTTACAAGCTGCTATGCTGCTTTTTCTACAGGAGCAGTTCAGTGGTTATGAGTTTGAAGCTCGCTTGAACTTCAAGGTCCACTCCGCAGTGAGCTTGTTGAAATAGGCTCTACATATCACCCCCTCTCTCCGTGCACATGTAATCACACACCAGTGCACTTACAACACTCATGACCTGTGTATGTATGTACTACAATGTTATGTATTATAATAATGTGATACATTAAATCAGTGCTTTTTCTTAAGAAAAATATTGGTCATTGACTTAAAGGGCTATGCATAGGATCAATGATTGATTTAAGCAGAAAGTAAAGATATTATGCATATTATACTGAATCAGTTGGCTGATGTTAAGATGATCAATACAGACATGTCAAAGGTGGGAAGCATTCATCTGACATGAATACACAGCCAGTTAGTCCAACTGAGAATAGCAATGCGCTGCATGTTGTATAGTGATCTTTCGCATGCGCATGCATGAGGGTTAATAATTATACACCACACCTGACTGCTACTTTAATCACTGTAACATATCAGATTCTGCGAGTGATATACAATGTATTGATGCCTGTAGCACTCCTTGTGGCTTCATCTGATACTACAACGGATGCACATAATATTATACTGACTTAGTAATTCATTCATTAAATTTCTTGGAAATTCCTATAACAAGCCTGTCCCCTAAGGGACAATTATCAGCCTGAGTGAGATTCTGTGATGGTGAAAATGAATGAAAGCCAAGACTATGAGCAGCTATCACTGGACTCGATGGCTTTGGAAATTCGCCTCCCATTAGAAAAGCTCAACCGGCTCAGAGCTAGCTACAGTGGAGGAGTGGAGACATAAAAAATCTTGTAAAAGAAAAGACTTGGAATCGTTGGTGGGCCAATTGCAGCACGCAGCCCACGTCGTTCGGCTGGGAAGGCCATTTGTGAGGCACATGTATGAGTTACTTACAGCTACCGCAAACGACCACCACCACATACACCTCAAAAAAAATTTCAAGGCTGACTTGGAATGGTGGCACACCTTCTTACTCCCATGGAATGCATTTCCATGCGGTCGCATTCCAGACCCACACAAGCAGATGTATCGTTGTGGTCCGATGCCTCCGGGTCTTGGGGGTGTGCAGCATTCTGGGCTGGTAGCTGGTTCCAGTTTCCCTGGTCCCAACTGCCACAACTTCAATCACTGCCAATTGCCAAATTAGAGCTACTCCCCATCATTAGCTACAGCACGCACAATATGGGGCCATCAATGGAAGAGGTTAGTGGTTTGCTGCCACTGTGAAAGTGCAGCAGTAGTTTAGGTGATTAACTCTGGCTATGCACGTGATCCAGTTATCATGCAAATGCTACGATGTTTATTCTTTAATCTCGGCTTGTTTCAATTTTACCGTCGTAGGCAAACATGTATATGCTCAAGTATCACCTTGCGAAGTGCAGTGGGAATAAAGGTAATTACCTTCAAATTGCTATAGAATTCTACGCTGACATTGAATATAGTGTTTCTTTGTCGATGTGACCAGAGTTAGGGTGTAGGACTCAACTGTGGCGAGCACCCCAGTTTTTCCTCGCAAACACAGATGGCTCATTGGGACTTCAGTCCAGCAAGCATTACTGACAATAGGATGGTATGCACCCTAACTCTCCCTCCCATGAATGGTGTGGTTAATAAAGGCAGGAACAAGCTACCGGCTCTTAACCTAACCACACCCACTATGGGTGGGGCAGTTTACCGACTCCAATTAAATGCCTAGTATTCAAAACGCGCCAGATCCTCAAGCTCGCACGCCAGGGACGCGAGGGCCTGGAGCGCAAGACTTAGAGGAAGGGCATGGAGGAGAGAAAGGGGAAGTGGGGGTTGGGGCCAAGGCGTGCACAGGCATCAGTGGAGTGCTGTGTTAAAGAAAATGTAAGTACCTTGAAAACACAGTATCGTGCAACAGAATTATTACTGTAGTATTCTCTTCTTTATGCCAGGAGCCCATAACCCAAAGGGAAGGAGCATTAAACTAGTGATTCCACCTGTTGTCGAATGGCACCTACAAGAAAACTCCATATATGGAAATGCCTAGCGGTTATGCATGGCTGGTTTACTACACTACTAGTGCTACGTGAATTATAGCACTTACCATAATTATAAGGAGTTTTGTGCAAGTGCCATTCAACAACAGGTGGAATCAGCATACATACACAAGTTTAACGCTCCTTCCCTTTGGGTTATGGGCTCCTGTTTATGCTGATCAGCAGTTCCCAATTACTATTATTAAAGACTTTTATAGAATTTTTACGTATTCATATTATATTATTATTATACCTGTACATTTGTACTGCTATTCTTCAGTCTGATAACGTTATTATTAGTATAATATTTATGGTACCATAATTCTTGTATTATACTATTACACATTAAATTTTTATTATGCATAGGTATTTATTTTATAAGCAAAAAAAGCACACACAAGTTACAATTTATTTTTGAAAAGATGTACGGATGGAAGTGCAAAAAAGCATTCAAACAAAGTGTAGGGATAGCATAAAAACAAAGTTTAACATACATAGCCCCACCCCTACTTACAATGTCATGTCAACTGCAATGATACTACAAAGGCAATGAAATAGACTATTGGTATGGAAGGCCACTCCGGCATTGCTGTCTTTCCAGTAGGTAGTAATGAAAAGAGGGGTGCACATTCACCCTTGTACTTTAATCCTAGCCTCCTTACCCAAACATGATTGGTACAACCCAGACTGTACACAGGACACACCCTCGACTATTATCAGGGCGTGTGGCCCAGGGACGAGGCCACACTCAACTGAAGTAGACCAGCAGACCCAGTCACGTAATGATAATAGTATAATCCGACAAACTGTACAGATAGCACAATAGCGCTACACTTGCCGTGACATGTAATAAAAAAGATGTAGGGATGGGGCTATATACGTTAAACTTTGTGTTTATGTTATCCTACAGTGACGCTACACCTTGTTTGAATGCTTTTTTGCACTTCCAGAGCAGTCAAGTTGGTGACTCAACATTTCTGGTGCGTTGAATCCCAAAGTTCAGGGCCATCCAACACTCTACGAAGGCATAAGTGATTGCGCATGCGCACAAATACAGCCAAGGCTCGTTGCACGCACGCCGCTCACGATTTTTTGTGAGCGGCGTGCGCGTGAAACTGAAAAGGCTGAGATAATGCGGAGCTCGAGCATACAACATTATTGCAGTTGCCAATAGTGCAGACCAGGCAAGGATTCCTCCAGCAGTTGGTAAGGAGTGATGTGGGGAGTCTAGATGCACGAGTAGTCTTGCGAGCCAGCCCCCTTCCGCAGACTAGTGCACGAGGTGCTAACGTTAGGGCCTGAAATGGGGCCATTAAATTTTGTGCAGTGATTAAGCTAGATTCGGCAGTGAAAAAATTAAAGTTGTGCAGTATTACATGCGGGGTCGCTACTATACGCAATCAATATTAAAATACCTGGCTAGTTTTTAGATATGAAATATCAATCTTGTTTTAAACTAGCTTGTCAAACTGTTTGAACTGCATGTATGCATGCACGGAAAATAGTTTTGCTCTGAAATGTAACATCAACACTTAATCCTTGTGGTCTTTTCACACTTTGCAGCCCATAATTATCATTATAATAAGCAACGACGACCAGATCTACACATGAGAATACAGAATAATTAAAGTTTAAAAAGGTAGATAAAAATTTTACTGAGGAACACAGACTGACAAAAATGTAATACATGCAGTTACTACTAAAAATATTTGTGGTGTAGTTCCTGATTCAGCAGCCAGAGGGCTTTTGAAGGAGCTGTTCACTGGTGTTCCAAGCCAGTGCCTTCTTTGTGCGGGGAGGGAAACACTTCTGTCGGATAAGGTCCGAGTAGTCATTTAGCCCAGCTTGGATGTGGTCTTCAGTCAGTTCTGTGGAACTATCGACAACTAGCTGTCGCTTTCGTTTTCCTTGGTAATAGTCCTTTCTTCTTCTACAAACCCGAGCATTCTCGGGGGCACATTCTCAGGCGATGGCGGTGGTAGGGTGTGAGCAGTTCTGGCTGCGGTCCTCGGCCGTGTAACGTTCGCCATTCTCTGCACTCAATCTGCTCACTGTAGACTAGTATGCTGTGCAGTTATATTCGTTGTTTATATAGGTTGCTAGTTAGCATTAAGTGCGAAGATCATTGCTATTCAGCCAATCAGATATCTCGTGCACTATGAAGTGAGAAGATCGCTTTTGCATGGATTACTTTTCATTTACCCAATCGTGCCCGATCTTACTTCCGGTACGAATTTCTCTTCTATCTGCATACGTCATACTAAATTTTAGTTGGAAGTACGTAGACAAATGGATGTCGATGATGTTAGATTTCATTTCAGTGCAAACCAAAGATGCCGCCAGAGTGTATGCTGCTTTTTCTGCAGGAGCAGTTCAGTGATTATGAGCTCGCTTGAACTTCAAGGTCCACTCATATTATAGGCTCTACATATCCCCCCCCCCCCCCCCCCACATGTTACCACCACTAGTGTACTTATAACACTCATGACCTTTACGCCCCCCAGGTCTCTATAACACTAGCGATTTCGGGACCCCCGGTCCTACGGGGACCGGGGGGTCCCCGTATCGCAGTACGAATTTCTCTTGAATAGATAGATAAGTTTTAACAGGAATGTCCCGTCAGCCATTGGCTGGTCTTCCCTGGGAGTCCTGCATTAACACACACTGACATACAAGTTAGCTAAGTACGTAGTTATAAAAATATATAAACAATATAAACATCAGTCAATAACAATTAGCTAAACAATCATGGATAATATACTATCCATGATTGAATCAGACTTCTTGTGCGTCATACTACATTTTAGTTGGGAGGACCTAGACAAGTGGATTTCATTTCAGAGCAAACCAAAGATACCACCAGAGAAAAGCCTGTCGACGTGCTCACTTAGCTATAGCTCAGGAAGAGTTAATCGAAGTCCCATTTCTACAGGAGCAGTTCAGTGGTTAGCTATGAGTTTGAAGCTCGCTTGAACTTCAAGGTCCACTCAGCAGTGAGCTTGCTGAAATAGGCTCTACATATCACCCCCTCTCTCCGTGCACATGTAACTACACACTAGTGTACTTATAACACTGTATATATATGTATGTATTACGTATGTAAAAATTAATTATCATAGATAATTATTATCTATGGTCTTAACCTCGGTGCTTCTCCTTGAGCAACGTATTGGTCATTGTTTTACAGATCTAAAGGGCACAGGAATCAACGAATGATGTGAGAATTGAATATTATGCTAAATCAGTGGATGCCAGTTAAGGTGATCAATATAGTCATGTCCAAGCTAGGTAGGAAACGTTCATCTGACATGCCGCGGAAAACTTATAGCAGGAGCCCATATTAAATGCATCTGTTGTAGTATCAGCTGCTGAATCCAATCCACAAGGATACCGTAATACATTGTATGTTACTCGCACCCGTTTTTCCACGGCTGCGAAAAAAGCTGCAGGGACTAGGGTATAGTAAGTCTCGTGCCCAGACCTTGGCTCCTCCGCACCTCCCCCTCGCCGTCCGGCGAGGGGGACGGCGAGGGGGAGGAGCCAAGGTCTGGGCACGAGAACTCAAATTTAATGGCGGCGCGGCGCGGATGTGCCGCATTTCTGGGGAATTCTCCTAGCACTCTTTGACGTAATATGTTTATTTTTAAGCAGTCACTAAAGGGTTAAATCCCGGTTTCGGGTTTAGGCGGGTTGTGCAACCCCAGAACCTGCCGCCATTGCACAAGAGCAGTGACATCCAGGGCTCAACAGGTGAGGTAGCTAAAAATAGATCTGTGTCTGAAGTGTAAATTTGGCGTATTAAAGAGTTGAAGGCAAGAAAGAGCAACAGTTACACCAGGCTAAGTTAAAGGCCAGAAAGAAACGAAGAACATCTATCAGTACGAGTCATTTTTGAAGTAAGAAGCATGTGTAGTTACCATTCATAAGTTGCCCTTTTTAACATGTGTGCAGAGATACGGCAGAGGTGACGCCCTTCACGGTCAGCAGCTGAGCTGTATTTTAATAGCCCCGGGGCTTCTCGTGCCAGGCAGTTCGTTTAGTGTAGAGAATTCTAGAAAGCCACAGCACTGGCTGATCCTCAGAGATAGACTCTAGGTGTGGGCAGCCTGGGTTTGAGGCTAACATTCAGTTTGACTTCTGAGTTATTTTTGACAGTAGTTGTACCCTTTTTCTAAAAAGAGCCCATTATCATACCACAAAGCTTGTTTTTGGAGTGGATGAAAAAAGAGTGGAGCTACTCTGACCAAACTCATGTGATTCCCACATTGTGTGTTGCTGTGTATGGTCAGTGGTAACAGTCAACACTGAAATACATTACTGCTTTCTTTACCCTCAAACACACACACACCACACAGCCATGGAGTCTGGCGTCCAGACCCTACCTCCCTCAGATGTCCCCAAGTGCAAGAATCCCTGGGGTCCTCCCCCCAAGGTAGCCATGCCCTGCTCCCTGGCTGCAGTGATGGACGAGGAACTGGCCAAGAAATTGCAGAGTGAAGAGGAGAAGCATGTGTACAGGTATGCTAGAAGATTATACCCACACCCGGCCTGTAGGCTGCTATAAAGTGCATGAGACTGTGTCATGCAACTGTATGAACTTAAAGCCCCTCAAACAGAAGATCCAATAGGCAGCTCCATCATGGAGGACATGCCTTAGATGTATATACATGTATATTGTTATATGTGCAAGGCCAAGATGCCCATGGAGTGCTGATGATCGTTGGCCAGCTTGTCTGATGCTTTGACTTTCCGGCACACATGGTGATGAATTGAAGTTCTATGCATGTCATGTGTACTTGGCATGTCTGACATGTGAATGTATGAATGTGTACAGTATACAGTTACCATGTACAGACCCTTACCATGAATAGTTACTGTTTACAGACATATGATGCCCCCCCCCCACTCCCCCCCCAGGCACCAGCTCCCCAGCAACCCTGCCCCCCTCCCTCCTAGCTCTCCGGATGACCCCACCACCACCAGTGACTTGCTTCTTGCCCAGATGCTGCAGCTAGAGTTTGACCGTGAGCACGACCTCCTACTGAGAGCTGAGGAGAGGCAGTACAACAGAGACAGCAAGGGTGAGTCAGTAGACAATGTAGCTGCTTGTTATGGTACATTAGTTTGCAATAATACAAACTAATTGTTGGTACTGCCCGGCCTATGCAGGGCGTACATGTGGCTACGACTAATAGGGGGCAGTCACCAGCCCGGCAAACCAAGGTGATGGACTCCTATCCTGGTCCCTTAAAGAAGGATAGAGCACAAAAAAATTATAAAACTAGGTCTTGCGATGATGAAGCTACGTCCTCAAAGCCTGTTTCAATAGGAAGGGACGGGGCAGAAGATACCCAGGCCAACCCTAGTTGTATGGTAACTAAATGTGGGAAAAGTAGATGTAAAACTTGTAAACATATTGTAGAGGGAGATAGCTTCACAAGTAATACTACAGGTAGGAATTATAACATCATTAGCAATCATCACACAATGAATTGTGAGGCAAAAAATGTTGTTTATCTGATATCCTGTAAAAGATGTGGAATACAATACGTAGGCAAAACTAGTCAAACATTAAGAAGTAGAATAAATAATCATAGAAATAGGCTTAAAAGGATGTGTGAACTCTATATATACCAGCATTTCTGTTCAGATGGACACTCAGAAGACGATATATTAGTCATGCCATTAGAAGAAGTAAAACTGAAAGAGGGGGAAAGCATAACACTTACCTCTAAACGTCTCCAGCGGGAAGACTACTGGTATAGGGAATTAAATACAATCTACCCATATGGCCTGAATGATAATATAAAAAAGGTAGGTAACATCTCTAAAAACAAGGATAAAGGAATGGTAGTTTGGACGCTATTCAATAAGCATACAAGGAAGTCTCGAATACGGCCTAGCAAGAGACTAAAAAAGAAGACTAAGCAGGTAAATATAGAAGTCCACATTAAAGAACTGTTGGCTGGATACAAGTCTCCTGGATTCGTCAATAAACTAAGAATATATATTATGAGCCTCCCTACTAACGTGATGACTAGACTTACCGCAGTAGCTGATGACTTACTAATAAACCAGACCCTACCTAAACATATACCTCTCATCGTTAAGGACCTTGCAAAATTTAGACTGAACAGACAATGTAAAGAAACTGTTTATGTACAGGATAAACAACCTAACAGAGAGTTCTTAAAATTACAATTTAGTAATAAAGGGATTGAAATGATTAATCTTTCACAAATACTCAATAGTAAGCCTGTAATTAACACAATACCAAGCTTTTTATCATACAAGGAAACACCAATAGTTAGTTACTCGTACACTAAAACAATAGGACCTAAAATTTTAAATTTTAAACAATGCATGAAAAACCTAGATTTTAATGTAGGTACCCACGATATGTCATGTAACTGTAAAAATTCCATCTACATAGATAAAGACATAGGACATGTGCTAACGGGTAATCTTAATATAATTAAAGACCGGAAGCTCAGGAAGCTTATACAGAAAGGACCATCATACAGAGAGCAAAATAATATTAACTGGAATACTAATTTGAAGAATTGCATAAAAGCGATAAAGGAGTATAAGACAAAATGGGCTAGAAGAGAAAAGGTTGATACACGAGTCCTAAATGAATGGGAAGGTACAGTAACTTCTATAGTTAAAACTAGAATTGAAAGAATCAGGCACAAACACAAACAATCCTACAGGCAATATCGGAAACAAGTACTTCGAGATAAGGCACACCTTAAATACTTGAGTGAACTACATGAAGAATACGTTCTAGTTCCCGCAGATAAAGCTGGTAATAATGTCCTAGTAGTCTGTAAGAAATATTATTTGGATGTGGTCATTAGGGAGCTTATTAACAAAAATAAAACAGGCCCTAGTACATACATAGAATGTAACGATAGCATAGATCAACTGCTTAAGGAACATGTGCAATACATGAATACTAACAATATTAAAATACCTGAAGTAATGATGCAACTACCAACATTTTATTGGCTTCCTAAGATGCACAAAACACCAGTTGGCAGTAGATTTATAGCAGCCTCTAGTAGCTGTACCACAAAACCTTTGTCAAAGTTACTCACTAGTTGTCTTAATCTAATTATTCAACACTTTAAAGAATACAACGAAGGCATAATTAGAAACTCAGGGGCCAATTGTTTTTGGATTATTAACAACTCTACACAAGTACTCAATAAATTAAGTAAACTCAATAACACAACTATAGCTACTCATTTTGATAGTTTCGACTTTTCTACCTTATATACTAATATTCCGCATGATTTATTATTAGATTGCCTGGATAATTTAGTTAAAGAAGCCTATCGGGTCACGGGGGCAACATATATTTCAGTAGGTCATAATGTTTTTTGGTCAAATAAAGCGTATAGAGGTCATACTAATATTACTGTGGATAAGCTTATAGAATACATACAATTTTTAATAAACAATATATACGTTAAAGTGGGCAATAGGGTTTTTAAGCAGACAATTGGCATACCAATGGGCACAGATTGCGCACCCTTATTAGCTAATCTTTTCCTCTTTTTTTACGAATATAAGTACGTTAAGGATAAATTAAAGGATAATCATAAACAGGCTAGGCTGGTTAGACATACACATTGATGATTTACTTGCGCTTAATAACCCCAGCTTTGAACAAGAAATACCTAACATATACCCACCTCAATTACAATTAAAGAAAACCACAGAAGCACCTGATAAGCTATCTTATTTAGACATTTGCTTACAAATACAAAGGGGGAAATTTAGAACTTCGGTTTATGACAAAAGAGATGCTTTTAAGTTTCATATAGTTAATTTTCCATTTTTAGATAGTAATATTCCCACTAAACCTGCTTATGGTGTGTACATCTCCCAGTTAGTTAGGATAGGTAGGATATGTGATAGGTATGAAGATTTTAAAGAGAGACACCGTATACTAGCCACCAGATTACTTAAACAGGGCTACAAATACGATCAATTATGTTCCTACTTTAAGAGGTTTAGTAGTAAATATAAGGATATTTTTGGTAAATTTAGGATAGAAATAAAACAACATATTAAAGATGGCATACCATTGCCACTGAATACAGTGAATAGGCTTGACAGGCTAGTTACAGTTAGGTAATGAGTTAAATGGGGTGCTCTAGATAGGAACAGGAAATGATGTCATAGGCTGCCTTCTATTACAGCTGTTAGTGTTCCCTACAAATTTTAAAATTTTGAATTGGAAGGCTGGAAGATGGTGAAGTGTCTGACCACCTACCACAGTTCACTGAAGCTTGAGAGCTAAGCAACTATAATTTGTATACCACTATGTGAACTAGGTCCTCAATACTAGGCTATAAGAGCTTGTACTGAATGAGTGGGGAGAGTTGGCTAGCCTTCAAAGACTCTTTAACCCACCAGTCCTGGTTCTCAAGACTAGGCATTCAGTGCTTTTTATTTTTCCAGATGGTGTGTTTTATCTTTTTATCTTTCCATTTTCTAAACAAACTTCTTATCTTTCTTTGTTTATAATCTGGGATGTGACTGGGGGGGGGGGGGGGGGGGGGCTGCTTGGTCTGGGGCCGCTTTTACGTTTTTAATCTTTTATAAGCTTTTTAACTATTTTAACATTTTGATGGAGGCCCTGCTGGCTTTGGCGAGACCTTACGGTCAAACCAGAACAGAGGAACTTTCCTCCTGGAGGTTTTTAACAGAGGGAAGACCTATTTGGTCCCCTCTATTTTAACCATTTTTAATAATTAACCTTCAATTTTTTAACTTTATGCGGTCACAGACTGGGTGGCTTTCTGGTTCTTTCCTGGTCCTGGGTTCTCTTTGTTGCAGTCAGAGCTCTTTTCTCTTTTCTACTTCATTTATTATGTTGCTATGTGCCTAATTAGATTAGTAAGTATGTGCGTATTTAGGTTAAGTGAATGTGTTAGTAGGTAGGGTATGTGGTAGTATATGTTAAGGGTTAAGGGGGTTGAATAATTAGTATGGGTGGATTTGTTTAGTGTTTAGGCCTAAAGCTTAGTGAGTGCATTTGACATAACAGTTAAGATACCTCTAGTTTTCATGTACGTACACCACACTTTACACACCTTCCTCAAGTTTCAAAGACATTCCCATGCATAAAAGAACCAAAACTACATTTTGTATATGAGAGGGGAGCCTGTGAATGTGCAGGATGGTGTATTGTGATTTGCTTGGTAGTTAAACACGGATTCATTCTCCCTATCTCCACAGTGCGAGTGTCATTTGAGAAGTTCCGCTCCCTGCCATCCTCCCAGCTGCAAGACGAAGGGGAAGGGGACAGCCAGGATGAGGGGGATGGGGAAGAGGAGATGCCAGGTGGGCAGTGTGGCAGCAATACCCAGTGCTATACATCTGTAAAAAGTCATTTCATGCAAATTTATCAAGATGGTGAATTGCCACTAATATGGTGACTACAATACTAAGACGATTCTTGGGTTCAATTTCCAACAGGGCCCAATATTATTTTTCCTCTAGACTGCTGGTAGTGTTTGAGATGTACAATGCACCGTCCTAAGTCCTCCGGACTACTATGAGACTTTTTGTTGCTGGTAGAGCACGGTTGCCAACTGATTAGGGACGAAATCTGGCGTACTGTTTTACCTTATAATTAGGTGGAGGAGAGAACCTACATTTACTACTGTGTCGCCAATATACATGTACATGTACATACATGTATAACAGTAGACTGCTTAGTACGTCTACGTACGTATCTACATGTACATATACTACAATGTACTGTATGTTCTCATTTAGTATACCATGCACACTAAATGACCCTTAGTTCATCCTTTTCCGTGCCCTGCATATTGTCCTCATCATAGTACATTGTACCCTACCTTGTACCCTCCTCCCTAACTCACCCTCACTCTCCACTTCTCACCCTCGGACAGCACCAGCACCGTCCTTCTCTCGTGGACATCGGAGGTCAAAGGGTGTTCCTTTTGGAGCAACCACCAAGCATGACCCCATCATGTGCGGAAGGAAGAATGTCAGGAACATGGAGAAGGTATTTTGACTAGTGGCATATATTGTGTGTGAATGAAGTATACATAGAGAGAGTAATTACAGTCGGAATTGGCTAGGTTCTACTACTAGCGGGTTTAGTAGCCATATACCGCTTGCTCTGCTCAGGAGCTCCAGTAGCTCAGTAGGTAAGACCATCTGGCTAGTAATGGGGATTTAATCCCAGTTGGGGCCAAGAGTTTCTTATGATTTGCATGTACATGTTGTACTTTTATGAGTGGTAAACATGTACTAACGTTGTGGTGTACTTTAATTGACATCCACAGCATTCCGACGAGAGTGTGCACTCTACCAAGTTCATGCATGTGCCTGATTAGGCTCAGTGTTACATTGTAGCTAAGTATGACCTTTCATCTCTCCCTTTCAGTTTCCAATCAAGTTTGCTTGTGGTGACCTTGGCGACGAGCGGCAAGACTACCGGCTACCCAACAGTGTCTTCAACACTCTCCGGGAGCACTCCTACAAGGAGGAGAAGCAGGTGGGACACCACTCACCTTGAGTGGCTGTTGAGTTGTTGTAAGGGAGGGTGGAAAGGAACACTTTCAGATAGAGCTTAGCTTGTCATCTAAGATCATGCTGGATCTATTCCATAACCACTACCAACAATACGTAATGTACATGTACTGGCCTCATTCACGTGGCCTGGGAATGAGGCTAATTGTGGTGACCCTGAGCAAGCCCCACACTAGTCACTTCATATATCTTATTATGGGCAATATGGCAAGATATTGCACGAGTGTATACAAATGCTGCACACGAGTGCAATGTCTCGCCATATCCCCCACTACAACAGGTGTTTATTACATGTACATGTATGTACTGCCTTCTCGCAATGTAAGCCATGCCTACCGTCACGAACTCTATGTCCCCTACCCAGCACAAAACTAGCTGCCTAACTATCACAATGAGCTACAAAAGAGCTAAACGCTTTTCAGTGAAGGCTTGCTTACCTTGCAGAGCTGCCTGCAATAAACCTCAAAGTTGAGTGTGCACGTGGCTCGATCAAGAGAAGCGGAAGGGATCACCGACCGACGCTATGACTTAGCCCTCACTCTTCTTGCATACTTAGGAGCATTACATGAGAGAAGCATTCCTTTTGCTAACGCTTTAGTAGCTTGGTAGCTCCCATTGCTGTGATTTCTTTTTAATGTCTCGTGATATTATTTTTTGCAGCTGACTCTGCATCACGTGAGTTACCCGTCAATATCGCGAGTTATTGCCGGCTTGCGGTATAGGACAATACTATTGCAGGATTTTGACGACTGACTCGAGTACATAATAAAATGCTGCATTTTCTCTGTATTACATGTATACATGTATGTATGTTTGTTATGCACATGCACTCGCTCAGGCTTGTGACAATGTTCCACAATGCCCTGCTTGTATACTGTATGCCAATTCGCAACAAGCAGGCACCTGGTCACAGTAGCTCAGCCTACAGCTTAGTTTCGTCCCCAGGCCACTCCCCCCGACTGCATGGCCTGGGAACGAGGCTACCTGCAGCTGTAGTTGACATTTAATGATAGCTTGACATACAGTGTACATCACCAACAGTAATGCTACTGTACAATGTATTTCTAAGTGATACATGTAGCTCAATTTGAGGTGCTCCTCCCACCCTCTCAGGCCCAGCGGCTTCACGAGAAGAAGGAGCACTCAACCCAGGAGCACGTGTTTGACCCCAAGACACGCCTGCTGCTCTTTAAGCTGGTGGACGCCGGGGTGCTCTCAGAGGTCAACGGCTGTGTCAGCACAGGGAAGGAGGCAAACATCTACCATGCTGGGGGAGGAAGGTGGGCGGAGCCAGAGTGTGCACTGTATGCATGAATACTCACCAACTGCATGTACATGTATCTACACCATACTGCCAGGAATCATGTGTGGCAGTCCCAGGTAGAAAACAAACATTATTCCGTCATGTGTTTCGATCGCATCCACGCGATCAAAGCGCTGTACCTCTGAACTTCCGTTAAGGGCGGAGCTCATATGCGCTGCATAGTAGCGTCAATATGTGAGGCTTCTACGCAGCACTATGAGCCCCGCCCTTATCGGAAGTTCTGAGATATAGCGCTTTGAATGCACGAGTATGATCGAAATACACGACGGAATAATGTACATGTATGTTTTTTACCCGGGACTGCCACATGTAGAGTGCATGTACATGTATGAGTACAGTACATGTACATGACATGTATACAGTGCATGTATAGACGGTGGCTAAGCCTCCCACTTACACAGCATGTGCATGTACATATTATGGAAAGAAGTACATGTACATGATATCCACCATAATATTATGCAGATGCAAGTTTCTACCAAATATGGTCATCACCTGATTCCCTTCCCTTCCCTTTCTCCAGCATGGAGGAGCAGACTGTCCCTTCCGAGTGTGCTCTCAAAGTGTTCAAGACCACCCTCAACGAGTTCCGGAATCGGGACCGCTACATCAAGGATGACTACCGCTTCAAGGACCGCTTCAGTAAAATGAACCCTCGCAAGGTGGTGCGGCTCTGGGCAGAGAAGGAGATGCACAACCTCAAAAGGTGGGAACAGGTTCATGGTACCTTGTACATGTACTTGAAGATGTGATGGGCCTCACTGCAATAGTGCAGTATGCTCCTGCAGTATGTTATGTGTCTTGCTCAAAAAGCAGAATCGATTTTCCTGCACCTTTCAATCCCTATACGTGCCTGTGGACCAGGACCCTTTCCTGCTATGATGTAATGGGGGAAAAGCAGACACGAAGTGGAGAAAATACATAAAAACATGTGTTTTTATGTATTTTCTCCATTTAGTGATGCTGCAGCATAGATCGTGTGAGGGCAAATTCAAGTTTGATATGAAGACTTATGTGTGTGCCATACACCATCCCTCCTCCTGCAGGCTACACAAGGCTGGGATCCCTTGCCCAGAGGTGGTGCTACTCAAGAAGCACATACTGATCATGAGCTTCATCGGTCGTGACCACAAGCCAGCCCCCAAACTGAAGGAAGTCAGGCTATCTCAGGAACAGATGTGGAGTGCATACCAGCAGTGCATACAGGTACGTATTATTAATAAGTAGAATACCGTACATGGTGTACATGTGTGGTCACAGACAGACACATACATGTAGCAGAGGTTTCAATCCGAGAGTCGTAGGCACACATTGAATACATGTATGTGGCGTGCTGGACAGACAGATGGATGGGAAAATCGCTTACCAAACTCACTTGTGCGGTGCCCACTCAGGCTCACCTCTGATAATACTTATGGAGCTGCCGTAGCATGTCAGTGACCACACACCCTTGGCTGGGCTTGTACGATCTGCATGTAGTTAGCTACTTGCACCGTTGAGACAAGAATTGGGCGTAGTTCGATTACGATCCTGGCTTCCTTGCTTCTTGCTATCAGTAAGTAGTACATGTACCACACACTGTCAGCAAGAGTGTTTGTACATCTTCAAGCAATTGTCAGATAATTGGAGTGTGTGCAGATCTTCTGCAGTAGGCAAAAGCTGTTTTATTACATGTAAAAACGGTAAACTTCCATGTGCAGACCTTACTTGTGTTGGCCCTGACATGTAATCTGTGTCTCAATCTATTCCCACTGTTCCCTATATAGACACTCATGTCACCGTGCCTCTTTCCCAGGCCTTCCCTGCATGAGCGAGTATATAAGCGATATAATATTGATTACTCCCTTCCTCCCTCCAGGCCATGCAACGGATGTTTTCAGAATGCCATCTAGTCCATGCTGACCTCAGCGAGTACAACATGCTTTGGCATGAGGGGCGGGTGTACCTGATTGATGTGAGCCAGTCCGTGGAGCCGTCCCATCCCCATGCACTGGAGTTCCTCCTTCGAGACTGTACCAATGTCTCCTCCTTCTTCTCTCGCTCGGGGCTCAGTGATGTCATGACCCCGCACCAGCTGTTTAACTTCGTCTCTGGCCTCAACATCAAGGCCAGCAGTGATCAGGAGTTTCTGGCTCATGTGAGTACATACACAAGTCAAACTGCTACATGTACATGTACCTACACACGTATATGGTTGTAGCTATGCCTCTTCATCTGTCATGAGACTCCATTGCAGTTTAGCCCAATGATTTACAATATCATGACCACACTGGCAAGTGTAAGTACGGTGGGTTAATGCAGATGCAGGTGTGGGTACAGTGAGCGACCTGAGATGCGGATGTAATGCGTGTGGCTAAACAATACTTATACCATTTCAGACCCACGAAACTTCATAGTTTGGCCCCATAGCAGGACGATCAGCAGTTATTCATATGTGCAGATTTTTCGGTCTAAGAGCATGCTTGTGTGCAAGTATGAAGGTATAGTTGCTAAAAGTTAGAAATTACAGCCACAAAATTGGGCTTATAAATAAATTATTTATGGCCAATAATCTTTACACTTGGCAGTATACGTATATAGGTATCAGCCTGTTTTATTAATGACTAGTACTATTTGCATGTGTACTAACTTTTTATATGCACCACTACATCATTAGCATAGATTAACGATTTCCGACCGGCAGCTATATTCAGCCACTGTACATTTTTTATGGGCGGTGGTTATTAAAATTAAAGTTGTACACAGAACTGAACAGAGGTCGATAATACGTAATGGAGGTTGATAATACGTAACGACGGTTGATCTTTAGGAGTGTTTTTCTCCGCCCTTGGCGCAAGCAGAGTTGCACTAAATGTGTATGAATGGATATGAATACCTAAACAGCTGAGCTAGCAGGATTTAAAGGTCTTTGTTTGATTGCTGTGCATTGCTTACTTTCGGAGATACAAGTTAAATAGTCGAATATCAGTGAATTATGCTACTAGTTTCATTCCCAGACTCTCCAAATGAGAAAAAGGTTTGGGGTCACACAGATCCTTGGCCCCTAACCAACTTACCAGACCCTCTTCCGTTGAACGTTTCATTTGGTTGTTTAAAAGGTCTAGGAATGAGACCCTTACTTGGAACAAAACATGTAGATATGTATCGGGATATATAGCTGTACAGGTACGCATTGCTGATCATATTAATTCTTCCATCTAATTTTCATGCCGCAGATTCGCACCCACACCAAGAGGGAGCGTCCTGTGGACACCATACACTCCACAACACAGCCCTACCCCTTTGACTACTACTTTGAGGAGAGCCAGAAGACCAGTGGCACACACCCACAGCAGAGCTCCAGCAGTGACAGTGAGACAGAGTGTGGAGGAGAGTGAACTAGAAACAGTGATTTAGCATGATTTTTTGTATTATTCTTTTATCCATCTCGCAGCTGTATTTTATCAAATTGTAGCACTCAACAGACTTTATAAATTGGTTCATTTTTAAGGAGTAAGGGAAGGGCTGGTACAGAGCATGATTGTATCACCTGATCTCATTGAGAAGGGCAGTAGTGAATGGGATATAGTATTATCAGGAGCCCATATATACATCAAGCCTCCTAGCAAGTAATTAGAGGTAGAATGTATACTTTGCCATGTAAGGCTAGGCCTCGGCACATACATGCTGCTGAAACAATAATTTTATACCTACAGTGATTATGTGATTCACTGAAAGATGGAGAGAAAAAACATTGAGTAAAGAAACTCAGGAAAAAAATCTGGGGGATTGAACCCAGGACCTTCTGGTTACTATTCATGTGCTCTTACTCACTGAGCTACTGGAGGTACTGAGTAGGCTGGAGTAAATTATGCTTTTTCCTGCCTATTTTTTAAGCGTGGAAGAGAGTGAACTAGAACCAGTGATTTAGCAGGATTTTTTGTATTATTCCTTTATCCATCTTGCAGCTGTATTTTAGCACTCAACAGACTTCATAAATTGGTTCACGTAAGAAGTAAGGGAAGAGCAGGGCATAAAGCATGCGTGTATAGAACCTAATATCGCGATCGTTGAGAAGCAATACTGAGTGGGATATCGAGCCTCCTAGGAAGAAATCAAACTACCCATGAGTGGTTTCAGAAACTTGAAGACAAGTAGTATGAAACTGTTCTGTGGAAATTTTCCCCATTCTAGAGATGGATATACTATGCCAGTTGAATGCTGCATATCAAGCTTTTAACTGACATTAACACATGCTAGCTATATGATGGTCTCTAGAATGAAATTTCCACTCTAAATGATCAGAATCTCTGCATGGTGGAGTACCTTCAACTCTCTATACGGAGGTGAAGGAGACTCTCAAGCAATTCGATGTATTTGTCACTTGTTCAGACTACATAATATTATGCGTGCCCAGTGCCCACACCGATATAAAAAATAAAGCACTCTTTGAGGACATTCACACAAATTTGCACTTAGAATGGCCCATCAAACAATGCGACTCAGACTATAAGATCCGCTGGAGCTAGTGAACACACCCAATTTGTCTACACTTGTAGTGTATCCTTTATAGACATGTAATGCCCATCGTCCCTTACTTGCTACTGGTTCCATTATTCACTTCTATTATTTGATACTCAGATTGCTAGAAAGTTTTTTGCTTATACGTGGTTGCTATAATGCATTTCAGACAATAAAGTAGATAGTCATAAGTAAAATCTTACTGAGCCACAAGCCCATGTAAATAACATTCTATAGTGTGCGTGGTGAAGTGCATAAGCCACCAATGCAGCATGTGCTATTGGATGGGTGTATAAGTTACAAACACTGGTCCATTAAAAAATAATAATCCAGTTCTATATATAACTATTATCACATTCTGATGTAATAAACCAGTGTGGAGTTGAGTGCATTTATGACTCACTGGTACAGATTAAGACTGTTCAGCAGCAAGGTACTATAATGAGATTACATGCTTATCCTGCTGCCTAAATGGGATTGACATGCCTGCCCATTCATGCGTAATATTCAGAACGTTACTGTTTAGTTAGGCAGGAGGGATAGAAGCAAACTTAAGTGGTGGTATAAAGTCAATAAGTTGGAGATTGAGCGGTATCCTAGAGTACTATTAGATGCTGAGTGGGAAGTGAAACCATGTAGAGGTAGGCAAAGGAAAACTTGGATGAAAGTAATTAATGAATTGCTGCTGTAGTTAGATTTAGATAGCCAAGAGGTATTAGCTGCAGATAATATTAATTTGTTTTTAGATACGGTAGACGAAGCGTTGAGGGATAGAGAATACAAGGACTTTAATGACAGCTTGAATACTAAAGTTAAGTTGAATCTGTACAAGTCTTTCTGTAAGGAAATAGAATTGAAGAATTATTTGCAGGGGGTAGGTGATCCGGGTACAAGATTATTGTTTAAGTTTCGGTCAGGTACGAACGGTCTGAATGAAGAGTTAGGAAGACATAGGGGTAAAAATGATGATAGGCAGTGTAAATTATGCAGGGGTGAATGTGAGAGTGTGGTACATGTTCTCTGGGAGTGTCCAGCATATGACAGCATTAGAAATAATTTCATGGTAGAATTAGAAAATCTATTGGGGGGGAGGTTTGGGGAGTTTAGTACACTTGATAATTTTAATAAGGCAAGTTTTATTTTAGGATTTGAGAATTGGAACAAGGATGATTTTAAAGCATTATTAAAGCTAGTTAAGAGCTTTGTATTATTGATATGGGAGACTAGGAAGAAGGAATTGTATGGTGATCAGGATTGTGTGGTCTCTGGTTGTTCTTGCTCTTGTCCTCTGACTGGAGGTCTTACAAGCTCCGCCTGCGTCTGTGGGTGCGTGGTCAATGGCGTAAGCGCTACGGCAGCAACATGAGTATATTATTATTATTATTAGTTAGGCAGCTATCTGTCATAATTATAGATAATATAGCTGAATTCTCTGCACATTGAACAAGTGCTAGTTATTAGGGACAGTTTTACCACAGCTATTTGCATACTTGACAAGTTATCTTCATATTCGCCAAACTTCCCAATTGGTTTCCAGCAGATACTGCATAATATTATATGTGCTGATAGAGCTGGAACTTAGTGTGCTTATAATGCTACCAGGCTATATATGCATAGCCGTGCAGACCCTAACATAAGGTTTTGAACGGCTTACCAGCTTATTACGCTCTCCAAAGTTATCAATGGATATTTTGACCTACCCGCTAATCCTTACACAAGAGCTATGGAAATTTGCAGAAATTTGTAGTGTGCTGGAATACTCCATAATTTCATTTTGATGAACTCAGTGTATTAAATTTACCTACTCTAGAACAGAGAAGGAAGACCATCCAACTTATTACGCTCTCCGAAGTTATCAATCAATATTTTGACCTACCCGCTAGTCCTTACACAAGAGCTATGGATGCCAAATACAGCTTGAGATCCAGAAATGCAGACTCTCTATCCATCCCTGTTGCGAGGACTACTGCCTACCAGGTTTCTTGTGTACCGGCATCTGCATATTTGTGGAACATTCTGCCAGTTGAGACATGCAATCTGGCTAGCTCTTTGCACGCCATGGGCACATTTATGTGCCTATATAAAATAGAGAAAACTACATACTTTATATTAACGTCTAACATAAAAAGCCCATATAAATTCTCATAAGCCTTATGGATGTATTCAAACTTCGCTGGGAAATAGTTAAGGACACTGTCACATCAGTTTATGCAATAGATAGTAGGGTAGCCTTCATATTAGCCTCTGCTATTTGATCTATCCTGTGTGTATTAGTACTAGTGTGTATGTATATATGCACAAACTATTATAGAGAGAAAAAAATGCAGAGCTAGTAAGCAAATGACTACATGGAGCCAGTATTGGGAATGATCACACCAAATAAAGGAAGTGATTAAAAAATGCAGCAAGCAGGAAAGTATTGCAATTTATTCAATGCAACCTGCTATACATTTTCTCCTAGAATTTATATTGTACTCTCCATGCCTTTCAGAAGGCGTAATTGAAGTGCAAATGCTAAATTGTGAAGAAAAATCTTTTACTGTCATGCCAATAATATGGTCAGCACTGCATATCTTAATCACAATTTCCTGTATAAATTCTTGTACATGGTTGAACTTGCACTGATAATCTACTCTGTATAGAGGAAGAATTACCACTGTAGACCACAGTTTTACCAGGAGCATTGCTCAAGGAAGCCATATGGCTGCAGGTTCTAGGAATGATACTGTGAGGGAGCTTTGTGACATTGAATAACCAATTATCATTTGTGGGGTATTGACCTCCAGCTATTCCTCCCCTGTTAAAGCAAGCATTTTCACCATACATGCACTTTATGTACCTAGTAACTTAAAGTTTAGAGTAGCTATATATTTGTGTATGTAAATGGATCAGTTACTGTGTTTCCCAAATTAATAAGTAGTGCTATAGCTAGTTGTCACTTGATATACTCATACTGTGTCCATGTGTGTAATGTGTTGCAACTCAAACATCAAATGAATGGTCAATATGACAATTAGTTCAGCAAAGCAGTGTTACATGAACCCGGAACGGGTAATCAAGACCATCGTCATTGTTTCTCAGAACTGATCTTAAATTTTCAATATAGGTGGGTGACAGTTTAGCACTGTGGTGTCAAACTGGAAGTACACATATACATTACATAGGGTACAAAAAGGGAAATGGTAGTAAAATATGTCCTTTGGAAAGTCAAATATCGGATCGCAGAAAATACTATGTGATAGTAACAGCAAATATTTACCATTTTATAATAGCCTAAAACAAACATGGAAAAAAATTAATCAGAAGCTGCATACCCAGCCCAAACCATATTGAATTTATAAATGGACCCAAAAGCTACATACCTACCTGCTATCTGTCATGGATATTTAACATACCTCATATATCCTCCAAAAATTGCCAACTGTTTCTTTATGGACAACTGCAAATTCTTGGAGATAGCTACTGTCCACCATACAGAACCATAGGGATAAAATTGACATAGGCTGCCCCCACATTGCCATCCAAGTAGCAAGTAGCAGTAGTCAGACTAGCTTATAGGTGTCAATGTACCTTGTAGCCAAAGTTGTTGTTAGAATAAGCCATGCACCCGTCCAAAACTCATGTGTTGCAAGCCCGTCAACATAGCGACACTGAAGTGGCCTCGTAGCGTATTATTGGGACATGGCCTTCTGTAGTCACTTCATTCCACTGCCTAGTAGGCAAAGCTGAATGCCCACGTGTCACCATATTCCACTGCACCTAGCTATCACCAACAGGCATGACACTAAGGTAGGAAAATTGTGCAGAAGGAATTGGTCAATTCTTCATATAATTTATAATACAAACCAGTTTCTTCACTCTATAGCCATGTAGCTATTGGTGGGCAAAGAATTAGTGCCATTGCCTCCAAAAAGAATGAATTGGTTGGAAACATGCATGTAGTCAGAGGCGCATCCTCGTCATACTCCAAGCCACACCGCTCCAACTAAAGGCGTACTCTGTGTCCAAGTGAGTCCCTGCACTCTGCACAGTTTAAACTCTTGACTCCAATCCAGTTCACCATGCAGTCCAAGGAGTCCAGCGATTGTATTCATGACCAGGTGCAAGCACTGAGTTCTGTGTGCTGGCCACAGCGACCAGCTGCTTTAGCTGTATATAGTTATGTAATTGAAATAATATTATTTGAGCAATGTGAACGGAGTCATCAGGAGTTGTAATAACTTACACAAAGCTGGCACACACCATACTGACCTTTTCTTGACTGTGGAGTGTGAATGACTGAGTTTGTGTACTTTAAAAGCTTGTTGCATGTGCCTCTTGTACCTGACACTCTCTTTTAGTTATGGGTAGGTGTATGTAGCCAGGTAGAGATGCTTACCAGAATCGTAGAATTTCATAGGGGCCTGGTGACTGTAGTACAAATTAGTTGCATGTGCTGCTGTGGCTTATCCAGTTATTCAATTACAGGCCCAGATGAAGGTGAGGCTTCAATTGAATAACTCCCTCGGTGAATTCCTGATAATTTTAGACCACAGCAGGTGGTAGTATAATTATAACGTGTAAAGGAACCACTAACTAACATTTGTAAATTATAAGTGGTTCAGCCACCACTGCCAATCAACTTTTATTATAATATGTACACCCTATTTCACACCCACACATGCACTTTGTAACACACTGATTTTTTTTGCTTGCCTGTTTCATCCCTTTTATTTGACGAGTAGAGACAATCAAACCAGTATCTGGCATTAAGTTCAATTATATTATACTAGTGAATGTATGACATCATGGGGGCAAGCATGAGCAACTGTTTATAGGAGCGCTGCTGGCTAGCCTTGTCCCAGGCTCTCACCGCAGATTAGGGCATATGTAGGACGCCTTAGTTCCATACCTATCTAGCAGCATCATGTGGACTCTTGGTTGAGGACAGAGGTAGCCAGTAGGATAATAGATGCTGTAACATTCATTTACAACTTGGTGTAGGAAGAGACAGGGTGTGCTGCTTGAAACACATATAGCTACACATTGCTTGATGTGTTGTCTGCAACTGACTCATATCTTTACTTTTACACAGCTCTAATAATTTTGGAACTGTAGTAAGCTTCCCTTGGTAAACTATAGATGTGTAATAGACTTGTCCAGCTTTCTGAGTCTTCGTGCCTCAGAGGCCTAAACTGTCCAGGGATTCACTGTCCATGACAGAAACTGCCAACTGACTACACTAAATAAAGGGTCTCACTCACAACTCTCCCAATTATTGAATACAGAATTGTATCTTGAATGAAGTACCACTTTCTCAGTAGCCAACATGGCATAGCTACATGAAATGCCCATTCATAAGCATACAAGCCATCACAGGTAGTGTTATGGTATTATAATAGTTATGCATGCTGCTGAAATCTGATTAACTTGAAACTTAAACTTAAACCTTGAGAGATTTCAATGGCTAATGCATATGCTTTTAAGTATAAAATATATATAAAAATTTACGCATGGTGTACAAGTCTACGGCAAGATACAGCTAAGCATAAATAAACCAATTACTACTATGTGGCTATAATGCCAGTCTGGTGTATAAGTAGCTATAAGCTAAAACGAATGAAGGTAGAATACAAGGCGGCACTGGGAATCTGCTAAATATAAAAACTAACAAAAGATAGCTACCACACATAAATGTGTCACAAATATGTACTATATACTAATACAATTTTCACTGTTTAGCTAGGTCCTGCAAGTACTGCTTAAACTTGCTCAAAAGTTTACGACGCTCAAACCCAGTTGTAATTCCCAGTTCCTCTAACTGATGCTCATCAAGAGTAAACAGTAGGGCTCCATCCACATCATTATCCCTGAACATTTCTATATATTTCTGCAACTTCCACTTTTTCATACACTCTGTTATATCTTCAATGGTGAGACCTGCAGCCACTGCTTCCAGAGGATCCTTTTCACTACCTACAATAACATACAAAAAATGGAATTATCTTTGTTACTACTACCACTCGGTTAAGGAGCAAATAGACTGTTAATTAAGCATAAAGATTTACGTATGACGATAGTAGAGGGATTTCATACACAGGATAACTATACAGTGGCGGATCCAGGGGGGGGGGGTGGAAGGAGGGCTGGTGCCCCCCATTCCCTCCCCCCACCATATTTTTTTAGTACTATTGTATCAGCGCTAATGCTTATGAGCGTAGTATACTTACTGTCAGTGTGACTGTACTGCAGTTTAAAATCGGCTACAGTTCTCTCCTATAGTCTGAGCTCATGAATCAATTACTGCACTGCGGCACAATTACTACTCGATCACGTGCTGATGCTAGTAAGTGCTATGTAACACGTAAACGTCGGGTGCAGGTGGAGCTAGCTTAGATCACAATACTCTGCCAAGTATAAAGATTTAAGGAAAAAAGGGGGCATAACATAATACTCTGCCAAGTGTAAAGATAAGAAGGGGGTGTAAATAATATAATACTCTGCCAAGTGTAAAGATAAGAAGGGGTTGTAATGTAATGTGAAATATGTTTGTTATGAAGGAGGGGTCACAGAGGAGTGAAATATATACCATTGTGATCATTGGGTAAAATCTAGGATAACGTATGTGAAGCTCCTATACTTGTAGTTTCTGTGAGAAGTTATGGCCAAAACAAAACTATACACATTTTATATGTCTCCTTAAGGGGACTCTACAAAGCATGTAGTCAAAATGGCGTCTCTAGTAGTTACATGGATGCCGTCTTCGAACTTAGAGCACACGAAGTGTCAGCGATCTCGACAGGTTTACCACATAGTTTTACTAAGGAAGGCTTACTACAGCTCCCAGGTTAGTAGAGTTGGTGTAGCCTCTGTACAAGTAGAGATATGAGCGCTATTAACGGACGGCACGTTCGAGCGATACGCTCAGTGTGAATTTCGAGCAGCCCTCATCGTCTCTCCACTTACCCGTAGCAGCCATGGCTGACCCTTGAAAATATGTTGCAGACAGAGACAGCAATCTTCCAAAGATCGGTCGCTTTTTTGTAGCTTCTCCAGCAGCATTGTCATGCATGGTTCCGGTCAATAGTTTTTTTCGCAACAGGCTGGCTCGCGATCCATCTCGCCCCGCCCAAGTCGTGATTCAAACACATTCGTGGGTGCAGAATAGACACAGAGCTACTCTATTATCTATAACTCATGATACAATATGGGGGACAGCTGGTCCTAAGGGGGACACGTGGTCCTAGGACCAGCTGTCTGGGGGGACAGGTGATCCTAGGACCACGCGTCCAGGGGGACAATTTTAGGGGGGGAAATCCTATCCTGTGACACACCGGGTCAATTGTTATTTTCGCGACAGGCTGGCTCGTGACCCGTCTCGCCCCGCCCAAGTCGCCAAATACAACCATTTCTACTCGACCGCTATACTTTACACTTGGCAGAGCGATGACATTCGATATAATATAATATAATGTTTTGCATGAAATAGGTGTCACAGAGGTACAAAACTTATACCATTGGGGAACAAAAAGAAAATGTATGTGAAGCTCCTCTACTTACAGTTTCCGTGAGGAGTTATGACCAAAACAAAACTATATACATTTTATATGTCTCTTTATGGGGCCCCTACAAAGCACGTAGTCAAAATGGCATCTCTGGCAGTTACATGGATGCTGTCTTCGAACTGGTGGCGCACGAAGAGTCAGAGATCTGGACAAGTCTACCACACAGGTTTACCAAGGAAGGCTTACTGCAGCTCCCAGGTTAGTAGAGTTTGTGTAACCTCTGTGTAAGTAGAGATACGAGCGCTATTTATGGACGGCACGATCGAGTGATGCGCATGTGAGTTTTGAATAGCACAGCCTGTCTCTCCACTCTCCCATAGCAGCCATGGTTGGTCCTTGAAAATATGTTGCAGCTAGAGACATCAATCTCTCAAAGACCAGTGGTTTTTAGTAGCTTCTCCAGGATTATTAGTTGTTATTCTCACGACTGTGGTTCGTAAAAATATCCATGTCTCGCCACGCCCAGGTCGTGATTCATTACATCCGCATCTCTTCTCGCCCGCGATACTTTGCACTTGGCAGAGCGATTAACTCTCGATATTAATACTAAATATAAGTATAATCTGTGTTACAATATATATCTAGCCAGTGGCGATTTGTAGCTGAAATGCAAAGAGAGCGCTTCCTGGCTAATGTAAAGGTTCGCGCGGAAAACTTATTGGCTGCTTTGCAGTCTCTATGGCCTTGTGCTCCCCCTTCTGCAATCCTGGATCCACCCCTGCTATACTTATCCTCCTATTAATCATTCAATAGCACTAAGGCAACACCAATCTCATATACAATAATACATTAAAATGAGTATAATTATTTGATTAGCGTAAATCATCGATTCTCGACTGGCACATATTTCGACCACGTACGTCATCATTTGTCGACCAATGATTTACGGTGAGTTTACGTTCGATTACAAGCATTTGTACGAAGCCTTAGCTGTGCACCTTCCTGCTTCAAATTGTGCTATTTCCACGGTCAGCTTGCTCACAGTTGTGGCTGAGATCGTCATTAGCAGGGTAAGTGAAGCATATTTTAAGCCCTACATGGTATAATTGTCGTGTGAGGTATACACAATGACATAGCTCTAAATTATTATTCCTAATAGCTATCAAATTTATATTTTACAGGAATGGGAATGCCTAAAAGGCTGAGGAGCAACCAAAAGTTGGCTGGGAGAAAAACTAATGACAAGCCAAATGCCAATTGACCATCCAAGCTCTGACAGTGGAGTGATGAGGCCATGAGACATAGACGAGGGAATGGAAAGACTGGCTTGGACTGGCTCCAGTATAGCTGCAGATGTTGGCTACATGCAGACTGTATATCAGAAGGCAACAACTCTGTAAACTTGAATGTCATTTTTATGTGATGTCAGACACATGAACAATGAGAACATGAGTCTTATAGAACTTTATGAAATTGAAAATTCTGAATATAATAAGGTCAAACATCCTGTTATGTATGTGGTTGCACATCTGTCTTGCATGGTACTGTATTCTGTACACCTAGAAGACCTTTAGTAATACACGGTCGACAATACATACCTCACTATTGATTGCAGCGCCTGGTACTGGTCACTATATTGCTACATTAACAGTCGCATGACTGTTACATGACCTTCATACTCACAGGGAAGGTAGGTAATGTGGAGTCTTACCTAGCAGCGAAACTGTCTCACGCTGTTTATGGAGTTACTAGAGGCATCTCGTCGGATGGTCGACATTTGATATTGGGAAAATGTATGCGTGGTCGACAATACGTGCCGGTGGTCGACCTTCGGTTGTTAAGGAGCTTGCATATTGTACATCATCCTCAGTCACACGAATATTACATGACCCTCAAACTTGAAGGCAAGGAACGCCTCTTCATTCTGCGCAAGTTGTACGAGTATACTATGTACATAGGCGAACATATGGCGCGAAGTTCAAAACTTGGTCGAGAATTGATGGTTTATGCTACAACTCTTCAGAGTTGCAGCTTAATTCCCTACACACAAAGGCATTTCCAGTGCATGTTATATGAAAGAAACTTATCAACCTACTTGATTGTGACACCTTAGGGGGTGTCATAGGTGGACTTTGATCGTCATCATCAACAGACTCTTCATCATCAGTATCCCCAATAAACACAAATTGCTCCTCATCCTCCTTTATTTCTGGGAAGCCATAACGTATTTCTGTCCCATCAGTTTTAGGCAGGCTCTCACTGTGTTCTGCTTGAATAGTAGCATCCCACAGATGCTTCAGCTTGTTCTCTGCCCATAGATCTTCGATGGTTTGACTCCATTTTTGGTTGGAGTCTTCATCCTGTTGGTTACAAGTAGACTTCTCCACTTTTAGCTTGGAAATTTGTCTGTAGTAAAATCCATATATGCATAGTAACTGCTGCCAATTTAAACGATTGAAACTATTAAGGGGGAGGGATTAAACATGCTACCAAGTAAGAAATTTTGAGGGATGAAGGACATACATGTAGCTAGTATGCAATTAAGTGCATAATTTAACAAGGGTCATGCCTTGCATGTGTGTGTGTGTGTGTGTGTGTGTGTACACATCAACAGAGTACCCCCAGAGTAAGTACTCCAGTGTCAAAGAAGGCTTTACAGATCAAATCTTTTACGCAGTGGTATAAACTAGAGTACAGCTAACACTAAAAAATCAGGAAGTGGAGAGAGATAAGAGGCCAAAACTCATTAGTTTCTACAATGAGAAAGGTACCATGTGCCAGGAAAATAAAGCTATAGCTAAGAACCTACTTTCTGCTATGGAAAAAGCATGGTTTGCTGGCTTTGAAAGGAGACATAAAACATGACCAAAGTGATACTATGCTATATGCCTCGCATAGGTGATCAACACATCAGATACAAACTTTGACATAGCTTTTCTGGTATCAAGCACACATGTAGAAGTGGTTACCATAAATGAACTTCAGTTGTAGCACCCCACTAACAATTCTATTTGTGTCAGCATGGCTTTTCATACTCAACTGATTTGGAATTTAGTTTTGTAACAAATGGCATACTAAACTTTGACATCATAGTTGATCCACTGATGAAATTCATTCGTAGTAATTGCAAATAGAACTCCCTATGTGCAGCACAGCACAAAACTGCCGCTGTGTAGCAGGATGAAGAGGTTTCCTCGAAAGCTCATCATACTGGAAAAAATTTAAGCTTATTTGTAGCATGGTGAAGCCTTACATCAAAAGGGCCGGCTGTGCCTACATTTAGCATAAAGTAGCTGTTCTTGTACAAACAATGCATTATCCAGATATTGGATCTCACAACGTGTCATAGCTGTGCCATTATGAGATATTGGCTCAGTAGTGATGCTAAACGGGTCATAGCTGTGCCATTATGAGATATTGGCTCAGTAGTGACGCTAAACCGGTCACTACTGTGCCACTATCCAATTAGGGCAATTATCTGTAAAAACTTTCCCAACCACAGCACCAGTGAAGCGTGTAATGCACCATGGTTACAAGATTATTACATGGTGTCAACTGTGTCCATATCTCACATATGGCACTCTGAGGCCATGCTACAACTATTACATATTTTCACAGTGCTGTAAATAACAAAGCTTATGAATAATTAATAAGTAGCCTAAAACTACTTTGTTTCTAGCTTTTGCAGGGATTATGGCAGACTTTAGTGGTTTGATAGTCATGAATATAATTAATTGGCTATGAATCTCACTAATAACCTCATGAATATGATTAATTGACTCGTTCAGCAATGTCTGACTTGCGGGCTCTATAGTGTTTAAAAATCAAATTGTCATTTTATAGCAAAATTGCAGAGGATTCATAGTCATTAATGATAATCATTGATAGCTGGATCAGACTGTGTAAGATAGGAGATGAGTGCATGTGCTGTATGGAAAGTGGAAATTATTCCTTGAATAGTTAGGCAGTAGGAAAGATAAGTTGGGGGGTTAAGAGAATTTTAGTTTATTATTTAAAAGAGGGTAATCACACTGCCAAGTGTAAAGTATAGCAGTCAAGTAGAAATGGATGTATTCGAATCACAACATACTTGGGCAGGGCGAGATGGGTCGCGAGCCAGCCTATTACGAAAATAACAATTGACCCGGAACCATGCATGACAATGCTGCTGGAGAAGCTACAAAAAAGCGACCGGTCTTTGGAAGATTGCTGTTTCTGTTTGCAATATATTTTCAAAGATCAGCCATGGCTGCTACAGGTGAGTGGAGAGACAAGGTGGGCTGCTCGAAAGTCATAAGCGTATCACTCGAACGTGTCATCCGTTAAATAGTGCTCATATCTATACTTACACAGAGGCTACTCAAACTGTACAAACCTAGGAGCTGTAGTAAGCCTTCCTTAGTAAAAGTATATGGTAAACTTGTCCAGATCTCTGAAGCATTGTGTGCTCTAAGTTTGAAGACGGCATCCATGTAACGACCAAACGCCATTTTGACCACGTGCTTTGTAGGGGCCCCATAAAGAGACATATAAAATGTATAAAGTTTTGCTTTAGCTATAAATCCTCACAGAACTGAAAGTAGTGCAGCTTCACACACGTTTTCTTATTTTTTCCCCAAGAATCACATTGCTATATGTTTCACACCTCTGTGACCCCTACTTCATGTATAACATAATTAAAAGGAAATGCTCCAGCCAGGATTCTGGCCCAGGTCTGCAAGGCCTGACTGGTTTAGCAGTCAAGGATGTTACCACTACACCACCAAATCTCATCTGTAGGGCAGCTTAAAAACAGTTTTTATATTACTTGAAAACTGCACACCAATTTTTTGGGCCTTACTCCTCACAGAAACTGAAAGTAGAGGAGCTTCGCATACATTTTCATATTTTTCCCCCCAAGAATCACAATGGTATAAGTTTCACACCTCTGTGACCCCTACTTCATGCAAAACATTATATTACATTCTTTATTTACACCCCCTTCTTATCTTTACACTTGGCAGTGTATCTACCTATTCTTAATGGCAAAGTAGCAATATCTTAGAGGTCATATTTGCGCAAATTCCCCTACTTTACTAAGCTTTTCACAACATTTTGCTATTTTCTTATCACGGTACCACTCAGCCACATCAAAGGACAATTATTGAGCTTAAAAGTTCTTTTCATGTTAAAATGGCACCCCTACTGTTGATTCCAGTTGTCACCATGAAAAACATAAAACAGGACGATGAATGTAATTAACAATACAATCAAGAGTCATTTGATGCGACATTAATTATTCAATTTCAGAATAATGCTAATTCACAAATATACACAGTTCTACTTAAGTTGATGTTATTGGGCTTATGCTAATATCCTTACCACTCCAATTTAGAGGGATTGCTCGATCCACATATCTCAATGGTTTTAGCTATTTACTCATCGTTCTATCACTGTTATGCCCATACCCTGTTGGATTTCTGCGGCTTGGCCTCAATAAAGATACAATAACCAGAAAATAATCTCAACTCTAATGATGATATACATTAAAAGTATGACCAGACTCAGTAAGCCTGCTTTAACTATTGTGTAGTTAACTTAGTGATGAATCAGTAGTAAGTAGTGATGATAATCCTAATCCAGCTGCAGGAAGTGCACTATACACAGTTGCTTTTGCTGTAAGGTCAATTTGTATAAAATAAGACCCTAACAAACCTGATTTGTTCTGTATCTGCACTAGAATTAGCTTGGCTAGGTAACCTCATTTATGTGCTTGTGGATAACACTCTTACATTCACTGCAGTATTTCGCATTCTTACCGTTGCAGTGCAATCCGTAGGGATACATAGTGCTGGCACTGGACTGAGTCAGGTATGTAGTTGGCCAATTCTTCTTCATACAAATGGAAATCTTTCAAGTACCTCATAATTGGTTTCTAGTGTTAGAAAATGGTATAAAACAGTATAGGCAAAGAAAAATAGTATATTAGCTATGCTGCTGTACAATCTCAATTTATCCACACAAGAACACAAATAGGTAGTTACCAGTTATATAACATCCAAAAGATGATTATACACATCACAGTAAAAATAGAACTGTCGTTTTGACTATAGTTGTTTGCTATCAAGTTACACTTGGATGATGAACACCTCTCACAAACCTACTGTCTTGCTGTGTCAATAAATGTAATGTAGTCATCATCTTCAAGCCAATAACAAACAACTGTGGTCACAATGACAATTCATTTGCACATTGTTTTACTTATAATCATACTGCCAAGTGTAAGTATAGCAGGTAAGTAAAGATGAGGATGAACCGAATCACAACCTTGAAAGAATGAAAGCACAAAAGTGCAAACCCTTGGCGGTTTAATTAGTATTATGCTGTTTAGATGGAACTATGCTCAGTATTTTGTGCTATACAACAGCACATTGACTAACTAGAAGATATGTTGTGAATAATGTATATGCATGAAATGTGCTAGATTGGCTCCAGCTCCATCATCCCACACATCTTTTTCAATCTTCATGAGCTTGTCTCTATCTATCACAACCAGCGTATGCCACTGTATTTGTTTATTAACAGATGACTAAACTGCCAGAAGATTGGTACGGGGGGGAGGGGGGTGGGGGGTGGGGTCATGCGATCGTGAAGGTAAGTGTCGCATGCAAACGAGAATACGGAGTTATGCGACTAAGATACGGAGTGATCTAGAAAGAAACTGTCGCTACAACAGTGGGCCTCAATCAACGAATTTTCTTACCTTCCAATGGGCAAGAAGTTGCAGGAGAGAATCACATTCCAGCACCTATAATGGTGAGCGTGGCATGCCAGATTCAAAATACATACCCATGCCGTGCCTTACTATCAGAAATGGACTTGGATCAGAAATAGACTTGGGCTGCTCTCAGAGACTTCTCTTCAGCTTTGAGCCACTGCCATGTCGATATCAAACACAGAGAAAGCGCCTCAACAGTGAGAGCACACGTGATTTTGTCTTATTACCCCACCCCCTGAATCGGGACACGTGCTCCGATCACATGTGCTAGACAAGGCGCACGTGCTGACGACATGAGGGTGTGTTGCAAAGATAGTCGTTTTTGTAGCTAGTAAGTTATTTCACTCACTAATTTTGGAGGTAGGTCACCATTAGTCTTGTAAATAACTGTTGATGTTACTACTGTCTACAAAAAGTGCCAAGGGTCATCGCAGTAAGCAAATAACACCATAACTTTTGAACAAAATATTTCTAGCGAAATCCACGAATCAAAAACCTTCAGTATCGCATTTGCTTGCGACTCGTATCTACTTTGTACCCGTACATTAACGGCGTAGCTGCTAGTGAGGTAACACACACACGCACAAACTGAGTACTGTAACCCTCACTGCGCATGCACACCGAGGGTTAATAATTGCTGAAAGTGATCCACATGCACAGAGCTTTAGCAGCGTAGCATGAAGATTGCAATGGAAATATTTACCAGCCAGACATGCGTGAAAGTGCATGACTGGCTGGTACTAAGACTGGTTTTCGAGTTAGTATGTCTTCACATAAATTTCATGTACAATGATTGCATCATAACCATTATCACACAACAGCTAGTAGGTTACCAGTCCAGTAATACAGCTAGAGTTTATTTTTTTACAGAAATTCTTAATAATAGCCCTATGTAGGTCCAAGTGAACACATTGTTTTTTTACTCATGTACTGTAGTTGAATATAAACATACCTGCATCACATCAGTGATTCTCTTCCTTATGTCTGACTCACTGAGTACTAAATCATCAGTTAGGGAATGAAGCTCTGATAGCAGCCCAATACCTAAATAAGGAATGTATAATATAGTAATTAATCAAACAGAATAATATTATATGCTTTAGCAATCACCTTTATATCGGCTCTGGATGTTCTCAATCAGGACTGCGTCTTGAGGATCAAGGTGCCTTTTCATTACCAGAGGGAGTTCATGGAAATTAAACATCCCATCCTTTTTCCACTGGACAAATTGCTTCAAAGTTGAATAGAGATAGGGCAACTTCAATGTATACAGGCAAGATAACTGCCCTGCAGTATAACTGAAATGAAGTATTACAAGTAACAGAAATGCCGACATTTTAGAACAAAAAAATTGACGAACTCAGTGGGTTTGATTCCAATCTCTTGTATTATATCTTCCCTGGTTCCTTCCTTCTTGAACACAGCTAATAAAAAGTCTGGCACATTCATTTTTTCAAAATCTTCATTTCTATCCTCAAACTGAAGGCTCTAAAATAGAGATAATAAAGGTAATTGTTACACTCGCATATCCGTAAACAAGGGGGTGGTTAAACTATGGCTACAGGAAACTAGGTGAATGAAGTAGCTACACCTATTTGACACATTGTTAGGTGCACGCAGTTGCAAAGTTGTGCTGAATGTAGAGCCTTAGTAGATATAGCTCAGAGGAGACTACAAACAACTACTAGGCAATACGAGAAAAGAGTGTAGGTCATGGAGCCATAAGGGTGAAACAGGCAAAACTAACTTCATTTAATGCACATTATTGGGTTTAGACTGGTCTAGCATTGTGACTGTATACTATTTGCATGTAAGTAGCTATAGCTACACTGATATGACTATTTATAAAGCAACTCCCTGCACCTCTTATAAAACATACCAAGTGCTAAACTTACTTCTCAGCAGTAGCTAGCTGCTCTACGTTTTACACTGAGCCAGTGTCATCATGTAGCTAGCCATGTGCTTTCTATATATTTATTATTACAAAAATGAGTTGTGTAGAAGTGGTATGAAATAGTCTGTTGTCCACTAGCTGCTCTTGATTAAAGAGCATTCAGAACTTTGAAAGGTTAGCTAGCTATAAGTGTTTCTAGTTCGCACACGTATCAAGGTTGGTTCAACTGTGGAGGCCACACCCACTTTCTTCTCACTTTGCTATAGCTAGGAATGTTGGAGAATTATTACTACTTAACATTCATGCTTAAACGTCCTCCCATTCTATATATAAGTTGGATACCGAGAGCAAGGGATGTATGAAATTTAGAAATCCGAGCGCCAAAGACTGTTGCGCACAACTGAAGTGAGGGTGCTACTAAGGGCCTGAGGATTTCTAAATCTCATTGATCCCATTGGTTGAGGCATCTAAGTCAGTGAGGTCAACCCACTTTACACGTGCAAGTTTTGGTTCTGCCTCCAGCTGCCCTCATCTTTCTAATTTCCAGCTCAGTCTTTGACCATCACACCCCCTACATGCTGT
Source organism: Phakellia ventilabrum (assembly GCA_963921505.1). NCBI lineage: Eukaryota > Metazoa > Porifera > Demospongiae > Axinellida > Axinellidae > Phakellia > Phakellia ventilabrum. The sequence continues at coordinate 3,765,863 of OY997381.1, forward strand.
ATTGCTAGGGAAACTGGCGTAAGTAAAAGGAAAACTGATGCAGAATTCGGAACCTCCAAGTTGCACGGTAAGCCTTAACAATAGACATGGTCAACCCACGCAGTACTTTACAGGAAAGCCATATGTGCACGTGATCAAAGTAGCATAAAAATATTCTTTTGCAAACTGAAACCAAAGCACGTGCTACGTGGTACTCTCTATGAATAATAGTGAGCAAACAGTAGCCGGTAACCTTAACAGACCTTCAGACCTGTCCCAAATTAATTTTTCTTTGTTGCAGAAGACGAAGAAACTTGATGGATGTCTAACTGCCGGATAATCTTGCCTGCTTTTTCGGTACTTCGTCATGAGCAATTTGTAGGACTGGAACTATGTAATTAATCTGGATTTGGATGGCACTGCAGTTACACACTCCTTCGCAACTTCGCCGCTCATTGGCTTCTAGGGGTAGCTACTTCATAAATTATAGCTCAGTCCAGTCCTACATGCATACTATTCCCATCATAGATTTGCACCACAGCAGCCATATAGTTCAATGGTACCCCCTGCAGTGTATATCCCAGAAGATGCTGACAAAAGTTGCAAGCTCAGCCATACACTAGGTGGAAAAAACTCATACACCATGCTGTGTTAGCCATACACTCCTTGCGGTCAGCCATACACTACATTGCTGTGGTACAAACCAGTTATACCACTCCCATTCCCACTCAGAGGTTTAGTGGATACACTACTCAGGCTTTGCCCTCATAGAGTATATGCGCTAAACCTCTTTGTAGTCGTGGTATAACCTATTTATACAGGAAATTGTACACACTAAGTCTTATATTATCCGCTCTTCCATTCGAAAATCTCTGTTCATCCATTTCTCTGTTTAAAAGTATACTTGGAAGTATAGTTCACTCTACTGTTTTAACATTATACTCTGCCACTTACTTTGAGCAGATGTTCACTTGCAATCATCAGGCCTCTAACAAATTCCTCCAGTTTGTAAAAGTCAGCTGAATGAAATTCACACTCCAAAGTTTTCACATGTCCCTCATCAAGTGGTAGCTTATATAAAAAAGAAATGACAAATAGGTAGCAGTGAAATTTGTATCCAATGTGCAGTATCCAGATATGTAAAATGGCCAGATGCTTGAACTAATTAGTAATTCATACTATAAACTAGCTAGTTTGATTTTCTCCTATGTACATGCTTTCATTTCACTGGCATTGATGCAGAGCTGCTCAAACTAGCCATTTTGCATACAAACATGATTTACTAGAACAATGGGAATCATGCAGTCAAACAGACTGGATAATTTGAGTAGCCAGGTATTTTTCAGTCCAGATATGTGAGGTTCCACGGTGCTTAGTTAATGCCAAATGCTATGGTATGCAAGCAATCTATAACACTCTTACGTACTATAGCTGGCTACTTAGCTAGTCCTCCCAGGCTTACCATTAGGATAAACCATCACTGTAAGATTGACCGCCCATTATAACAGCTTTCAGGAAATTCATTATAGCCACCCATTACCTTACTACCATAAATTGCATAACACATCTGCAAAATATCCTGGGGATTCAATGTATAGCTACTTCCACTACAACAGATCTGCATGGCTTCTCTATTTCTGGCATAGATACTAAGAACATGAACCTATATCAGTCCTTGTTATAGCTAGTAGAAATTGATAGAATATGAAGTTCTGCAAATGTGAAGGGCTATATTCTATGATCATAAATGTCATCTGCAGCCAGTGTGTTTCTTCATGAACAGGCAAGCCAAGCATTGTGGCAATTTGACCTGTGCAGAAAACTTACTTTAAATCCTGAATCATCATTAATACTCTCCGATAATCTGGATATGTCTGTGCCAACATTCCCTATGATTGCCAGCTCTGTTTTAAGAAATTGGAAGGGAATCCGAAACTTTCTAATAGTGTCCAGGTCAAAGTGTATGAGAAGTTTCCCAGCAATATAAGATGTAATCACATCTTTCTGTAGTTGTTGTAACTCAAAACAACATTCTCCTTGCTGTCTCTCATATGGTTGTAAATATCGACTACGAACTAGTTGTAGATGTTCATCTACACCATGAATCCTAAACAGTAAGAATCATATATGTGAAAATGTCAGTAGCTTTAAGTATAAAACTGTATACCTTTCAGTCCTTCCGATTATCATAACATCTTCGTTTACTTCATTTGGATAGATATGACTGCCCAATTGGTCTGGAAACAATGGTCTCAACTCTGGATGTTCATTCAGTGCATCGAAAGTATCTCTGAGAAAGCTGTTGTGGAAGTTAATCTGTAAAAAAAAATTAAAAGGTGACCATCGATCATGTAATTACCATAGCTCATACATAACATACTATATCTGCTATGATATTGTAGAACCAGTCGTTGCCCTCTCCTTCTGTCTCAGAGAGAATGTGCAGGAGTTTCGTATCATCATTAATAGGAGCGACTGTGCCTTCTCTCCCGCATGCACCACCACCAATTGAGTATCCAATTGCTTCAATATATTTATTGTATTCACCTGGAGCAGAAAAATGCCCATAGAATTCATAATGCCATAAACATGTATGTGTTGCAAGTGTATGTAGGGCATTTAGGTGGAGCCCAAAAAGAATTACTAAGTTGCTAGAGAATACACTATGTACAGTTTTTCTTAGAAGTAAAATCACAACCTGAGGGGCTGCTAATACTATACATGCTAGTGTTTTGCCCAGACATCCATGCCCCCATGTGAAAGAATGTCTGGTAGCATGACATACAAACTTCTTTCATAGTGCATTACGTATTACGCATGAGAGCCACATATTAACAATTGTGTCTTTCCTGAAAGCAGTGTCTTTGAACTTAAAGTTGTGACGCATGAAGAGCATACCTATCCCATAGTTCTACTAAGGGAGACTTACTACAGATTAAGATTAGTGAGTGACAATTGGGTGTTATACAACAACACTCAGGCTGCCTATGGCAGGAATCTGATCTGTGAGCGAGGATAGAATGCAGCAAACTATCCACGTTGGCAGCTACTTGTCAGTGTTACACAATATTTTACTTTCGTGCAATCTGATTGGCCATACTAACACAATTAACCCCATCCTGCAATCCAATTGACCGCATCAAGATTTTGATGCTAGCCCCAGGATTTAAAGTTACGTAACCAGACCGTTCAGTAGGGGGCGAACATTGATCTGGGCACGAGACTAGAGCAAAGGGGGTGCTGGCTCCATTTAATGCAATCATGGAGATTTGTATGGTCTACTCAGTTTCACCAAAATAAACAAACGTGACAGACTTATAGCAATGAGAAATTTTGCAAATTCAATTTATTGAACTATCACTTTCACTGCATGCAGCCTAATGTCGAAAGATAGGCTACTCAAAATTAAGCAATGTTCCTAAAGAAGGATGCTTAAGTTAGCTGCAATTTTCAGCAACACTGGTAATCATCGTTTGACCAACTACAGGCAGAGTCGGTATGTAATCATTATTTAGTTGCTGCTATGTAGTCATGTGAGAATCATGTTTCGACCCAAGGCTGTCATGTCACGTAGGACATTTTGGTGAAACTGTACTCGTCTAGCAGTTGTATCTGTGTTCTGTACTGTAATAACTTAGCTATAGCAAATCACTTTGGTGTTATAATAAAGCAAACTCAAACTCAAAGTATTATAATCGTCCTAGCAGAACAGCCCTGTAAATCTGGAATTTCAACTCAATTAGACTGTATGCTCGATACTGCATTTCTGGATAAGTGTAACCTCTGTTCAATGGAATGGAAGATAATTGCATGTAGCAGCAAGTACTCGCCTGTAGCGCTTGTGAATCACTACTGAACAGTTTAATTTTTTTTAGAATGCTATGGTGTGAGTGCAATACCCCGATGAAAATGCCACTTCTTTCTTGTTTAAAATTATTGTAGGATAAACCATCATTTCTTGACCATTTATTAATGTTGAAAAATACTATACAAACAATGGTTAGGTGACAAAATCTGCCATGGTCAACAATAGGTACTGTGCAGAAGCACACAGTTAAATAACGTAGTCCGACCTTTTATGCTGCTCCCAGTCCTAGTTTTGGTGCAAAACTATGCAGTAACTACTTGTTGAAATAGTAAAGAGAAGGCTCACTATCCCCAGGACGGGGGGCGCTGTGGCTTTTTAACGTAGGACAAAAAAAAAATGCTGGATCAAACCAAGACTCTTTGCTTGCCAGTCCAAGTAAGATAATTGAACCAGAAGTGTCTTTCTTGGCCATCATAAACAACTAAACCTGAAACTGTGCATAGCTACAACAATATGACTGGTCTTTGATGTGTCTATTTGCAGCATATTTCTCAAGATTGGCCATGGCTATTACAGGAGAGGGAAGAGACAGACTGTGCTGCTTGAAACCACAACCGAATGTTGGCTGCAGTGGAAGTGGGTGTGCCGATCAATGTCGTAAAGAAGGCAGACTTGACCTTTGGTTTGTCAAAGGTCTCTCACCGCAGCAGTAGGCTTTTTGTGAAAGAAGTGGATCACATCAATTCCAAAGGAAGGTTATTTACAGGTTTTTAGTGCATCTTTTTACATACTTACATCACTATTCGTGAAAAAAGTGCCTCACCACTGAATTGCAGGTGAAGGCTCAGGAAAATGTTTTGACCCATCCTGGACAGTGGGTACAATAAGTTTAAGTATTGGTCTATATATTGGTTTTCAGATGAAACCGTATGAAGTTTGGAGCTGCTACTAAACAAAGCTGTTTTCATGACATTGCTAGCATAGAACACATAGTACGTTATATAAGTAATGATTGGGACACCTCATGTGTCTGGTGCTGGCAGAAGTAGTATTTTGTATAACGCAAAAGATCATGTAGCTACATGGCTCATTTGTTCTCAGTTTCTGCTATCACTCTGTCAATAAGAACAACAATAGAAGCAAATGATTATCAGCACTAGATACATAACATGGTATGCTTCATTTAACACTCTGATTGGTCAGTATACATAGTACATCTACCATGACCGCAGATATCACAGAGTTGAGGGGTGTGCTGTTGTCTATTAGTGCAGGTGAACAGACATATCCACGGGGAGGTCCTAATTTGTGGGTATGCCTATAAGAGGCACAGACAGCCTCATTCCCAGGTGATTTGTATGCATTTTTGTTCTGGGCATGAAAGGAGGGTTCAAGTGAACTGTGCAGTATAAAGTATAATCAACACTTTCCCCGCACGGACAACAGCAGGTAACTGTGATGATTTGCTTTAATCTAATTGCAAGATCTTTTTTGGTTAATAAATTATGTAGTCAACTTACAGCGCTTTTTCACTATTCGTTTTGTGTCAACAAACAAAAATTGAATTATAACCAATATAATATACCGACCAAGAAGCCCTTACCAGTGGAGTCTGGGTTGTGAACTAGCCTGTTGCAAAAATAACAACTAACCCGTAACCATGCTTAATAACTGCTGCTGGAGAAGCCGCGGAAAGCGACTGGTCTTGTTGTGGTTGTTATCTCTGCAACATATTTCAGGACTCAGCCATGGCTTGGTATAACTGTGTGGTATACTTGTCAAAATCTGTAGCTTATACACTGCCAAGCGTAAAGATAAGAAGGGGGTCAGTAATGTTATAATAGTTGGTGTGAAGGAGGGGTCACAGAGAATTAAAACTTATACCATTGTGATCCTTCTGTGAAAGCTAAGATTTTGTACATAGGGTTTCTCCACTTTCATTTTCTGTCCAGAGATATGGCCAAAATAATACAAATTTTTATAGCAGTGTGCAGTTTGCATGTAGTATAAAAACTGTTTTTAAGCTGCCCTATAGATGATATTACAATGGTGTAGAGGTAACATCCTTGACTGCTAAACTGGTCGGACATGCAGGCCAGAGTTTGATTCCCAGAAGAAACATTTGTTCCTTTTTGGGAGGAAGACATTTTTATGGGGCCCCTCCCCCAGGCACATATCTCTATCTTTAATACATGAATGCTGTCTTCTAACTTAGGGCACACAAATGGTCAGAGATCTGGACAAGTCTTTATCAAGGAAGGCTTACTACAGCTACCAGGTTTCTATGTAGCCTCTGTATAAGTAGAGATATGAGCGCTGTTAACCCACAGCATGCTTGAGTGATGTGCATGTGAGTTTCAAGCACCACCACTCGTCTCTCCACTTTCCCATAGCAGCCATGGCTGATCCTTGAAGATATGTTGCACATAGACACAACAATCTGCCAAAGACCAGTCGCTTTTTGTGACTTCTCAAGTAACATTGTTATGCATACTTCCAGGTTAGTTGTTATTCTCACAATAGGCTGGCTTGTGACCCGTCTCGCCCCACCCAGGTTGAGAATTTAATACTCTTATTTGCCCGCTATCATTACACTTGGCAGTGCAATTACCCTCGATTACCTTGAAAATTCTATGACGCTTCCTGAACAGTCTTCCCTGGCAAACAGCATTCATTTCAAGGCAAAATTTTGATCCAAAGACCTTCCGGCATGCACTACTAGTAACAAATGTAACAAACGGAACAAGCACAGTGCACAATACAGTTGGATGTAGAACCATATTGCGCCCTGTATTTGAACTATTAGTTGTACTTTCATCTAGTAGTGCCGACAAGGTGCTTGAGGATCTAGCACACAAGACTAGCAAGGTGACGTGGAATGGGCAAAAATCTCAGTAAGCCTTACTAATATGCTTATGCCATTAAATGTACCTTAGCAACATTTATAAACCCAATTTAGTTGCCGTAGCTATAATTTTTCCAGAGGGCTCTTTCCATGCCACGGGTTCTTGTGCTCACTTAGCCTTGTACCCAGTCCTTCCCACTACTAGCCGTGTATGTACTCAGACCTTCCCTACTAGAAAGTAGGAAAGTCTGGTAAGAGGCTAGTGCTAGCCATAGTTATGCAGGTGGAACTGGTTGTATAACCTGTACTTTAGTAGGCGGAAATAGACGGAACATTCTGCAACCATTCTGTCCTATTCCAGCTAGGTTTTAGCAACCACCACATATTCACCTTGCTTCTGTATTCACACTTGTACAATTACCAATAAATCTATATGACCTACACAATGGCATATCCTACAGATGTATAGTATCAGTGCTACCACTTCAGTTTATGTAAAGGTGTAGATATCATTTACCTACTACAGTAATTCTAATTATTTTCTACTGTTTGAATAATTAATACTTTTTCCAGGGAATTGGGCAGGCTAGAAATAATGGAATTGCAACATAAAACAAATACATAAGTAATGCAATCATGTGTAGACTCTGCCACCATTGTTTTTCATAAATTCAATAATTATGGGTGCTCACTTCTATGTCAGCTTTGTAATAGCATGTGCATGCTGTCTGCATGAGCAGCGTGCACACATATATTCTGTAGTCTGTTACATATCCTGTGTGCATTCGTCAGCCTTGACAGAAGCTCTTTCAAAAGCTTAGCTCTGTCATGTCATCTGTGTATATGCCATCTGCATGCCACTATTTGTTGTCATGTTAACTAAAAGGGGTAGTAAAAACAGCTAAAAAGCAGTCAGAATATGGCACAGTTTTTGCGCAGTGCTGAACACATGACAGTGCAGATTTTGAGAGCTGCCTTATCAAAGCAGCGTTTTTTGTTTTCTCCAGTGTGGTTCTCATAACATGATTGGGCAGTATTTAGTAATGTAGTAGCACTGAGGCTGCACAAGTATTAACATAATTGACTAATAATTTCAGATTGGGCATTAAAACTCAGAATTAAGCATTTTTCTGGTGTTCGAATAATTAGACTCACTACGGTACAATGTATACATTCTTAGTAGTAGAGTAGCTTACATGTCACTGTTTCATACAGCTGGAGAACTCCATGCCTCATTCTCTCTGCTCTTTGCATTACCACTGCCACACTGTGCTCACTAGCATACTCTTTTGTTACAAGGTGAGATAGTTCATGGTGAATCCAATTGTAAAAGTCAACCAGTCTAGGAAGCAAAATGCCCCCAGTTTGTAGACGACGATACTGAACAACAAACTTTGATAGCACATATAGTGAATTTTTTGATCGGTTTCCAATGTCCGGTAGGGAGAGCACTGCTTGCGAAAATTCATTCATAGATGGAGAGTGGGAGTAGTGTGCCTCAAGAACACTAAATAAAAGAAATGTCAATCCACATTAGTTTTGCACTTATTTATTCATTAAAAGGTTACCTTAGTTGCTGAAAGAGAATACTTTTCCCGAGCTGGCAGTGATGATTAAGCTGTTGTAAAATACAAGAAGCTAATTAAACTTGTATAACAAACTTCAGAGATAACACTTACCTTCTTATCTAATTCATCAATGGATGGAAGAAATATATCACTGTGCCACATTTTCTCATAATCATCTAGGTCTTGTGGTGTTTGAAATAGTCCCTTCTTTAAAAGCTTGGGTTTTGTAATGTTTAACTACAGAACAGAATACAATGATTTAAAAAACATACATTATCAGGACAAGATGGTTTGATATTACTAACCTTCAAAAGAGTATACATACATTGCATAATAAAAAAGGACTGCTTTTCCAATGAAAGCTGCATATTGGTGTTCATGTGTAACCATATTGTTCGAAGTTGTGTGACACAGTAATTACGAACAGGCTGCCAGGGTGAAATGATTGGTCCATGGATCTTTTCCTTGGCATCTGGCTGAGTCAATAGAGCCATGGAAAATGCACTAAAGTTGGCCCATAGAATGAGATAAAGGGATTGGAGGTTGAGGGTGCCTCGGGTGGCGTGTGCTTCATAGGATGGCCTGCCATATGTGCCATCACTAGAAAGTTCGACTCCACAATCATAATGATATCCTCCCTGATTTAGCTTAAAGTTGTACTGTATAACAATAGCAATTAGAGTAATGTTTCAACAATTTTAGAAAATAAAATGTTTCAACTAACCAAAAATCCTGTCACATAAGATTGGGAAAGAGCATTTGGATGGAACAAATGGTACCATAGGTGATTGCAATGAGCTGGAAGTGCTAGCACAACAGCAACCATATTGGCCATTGCATGACATAACTGTACATCAGAGTCATCTATTAAAAAGACATACCTGATATTCACTAACTCATAGTCAGTCTGTGCACTACACTAACATTACCTTGCTTTGAACTAGAAGGATTAAACAACTCAAACAGACAATCTTTCTTTTCTGCTTGCAATGTCTGTCTTTCTGCTACAAGTAAAGCTTCACTTTCTTGCTGACAGATCATATACTTTGGGAAGATGAAACATTGAAGAAGCCTAATAAACTCAGGTTCCAGAGTGCCTCTCAGGTTGTTGCCAATAACATCAGCCAGTATCTTGGAATGTTGCTATAAATAAAAAGTATCTGTATTAACAAGACTGATATTTCATATCTAAAAACCAGCCGGGTATTTTTACATACACCATCCAACTGAAGGTTGTGCTCAGCAACAGATCTGTCTAAGCTGAATGCAGCTGTAGAATTGATCAGCTTGGGTAGACAGTCTCATCGTGCACAGCTTCCAGCAAAAATGCTGACACAGTAATTTCATAGTGCGCATCCAGTTAGCTATCAGAACTTGCCAAAACAGAAGTATAATCGTTACCTACCATTCTTTCACCGTCTAGGCAACACAAAACCAATCTAGCTTGACGTATTGAGCCTGCAAACTTCCAGTAGCTTCCACTACGCTCACAGATATAGTGACATAATATTAAATGCAATAACGTAACTTAGCGCACATAATAATTGCGGACGAACACACACACACACACACACAGAGACACGGGAATGTAAAGCAATTTTAGTACCAGCCAGGCGCGCATGAAGAGCACGCCCGGCTGGTAAAAATAACCCAAGCCATGGCCATGCCCCAATATATTCATCATAGTATGACTGTACACAGTTGTATACACATAGCCAATAATCAGTGGTGCAACTACAGCAACTAATAAGCAGGTTGCATCAATGTCTTACATTACAAGCACAATATAATGACCTGATATGCACATTGAATGGAAATACCTTTCTGAAAAATTTGTAGTACGCACATAACCAGAGTAGCATTCTCGTTGCACTTCTCTTATCAATGACAATGCTGCCAGGTGCAGTATCAAGCTTCACTACATCTTTGCTTTCACAGCTATGGTATAAACAAAACATATTAACCATTCTATTGGCACAAATATACCAATTAGCCTTACCTTCTCTGAATATAACTCACAAATTCATCAGTATGGAGAACTCTGTCATTGTTGACAGCCCTCATTACTTCATAGAGATCTTTATAAAGCTGACCCATTTCACTGGTATCTCGTTCAGATACAATGAATGGGAAAATGTGAGCCACATCACTGGGCTTGTGCTGCAACCATATAAATAGTACGATATTATTACATTACACTACATTTCTCTTCATCTGTGCATGTAATCTTGCTGAAGGCTCAGGCCAGACAGGTAGCTGTCATAGCTACATGTACTAGCAGCTCTTCGTTCTTGCTACAGTTGCTGAGAGTATTTTTTTCCTATAGCTCATATTATTTGCCTTGAAAGACTTAGCATGCAGAGTCTATATATACAGGTTAGTATATGGTGCATATGTGATATATACAACCTCATGCTTCGGTTATTGGAAGTTTACATAATAATTATTGGCCTTCGTGTTTCACACTTGGTTGTATAGTATCGTATATACACCTACTATTTTACATATATAATGTATGTAAAAAAAAAAACCTGAGCAAGAGGCTGAAGGGGTTTCAAACAGTCAAGTGTCTTCACAAGTGTAGACTGTTTATCCTTCAGGTACAGCATGAGTTTTCTGGGACTGTTTATCTGCCTTTGAACGAGTAAAGCAAGCATCAAACCATGGTAGCTGGCAGATGTTGTACTTCCTCCCATTGCTTTATCATTCAGTAGAGAATTAACATCAGTGTATAGTCGAGTATTCAGTAGCTGTAACAAGAGAATTATACCATTGCAGCCAATAAAACTTTGCATTCCATTTTCAAGTTGCATTATACACTGCCAAGTATAAAGAGAAAAGGGTGTGTTTATACCCTGTAAAGAGTTTGAGTGCAATGTGAATAAGATGAATAATGTTATAAAGGCGTGGCCACAGAGGGACAATACTTGTAACATAGTTATCCATGGAAGAAATCTATGTAAGGCTTCTCTTCTTTCAGGTTTCTGTAAGGAGTCATGGTCAAAACAAAACTACATATATGTTATGTGTAGAGTAAGTAATCAATATTCAGCTGACAAATGAGCTAGCGCCGAATGTGCAGTGGGCGAGGGCTTTGTGAGATACTACAGACCCTATGCACTCTGTGTTCCAAGTTTTGTGTTCCTCCATTGCTTGGGTCTGGAGCTATAGCCTTTCAAAGTTTAAATTTGGACACAGCTAAGATCGGACAATTGTAAATACGCTTGGACTCCTGTTTCTTTTCTGAAGCATCTATTGATGAGATGTCTACAGCAGTGGAAATTTCCATGACCCTGCTGCTGCATGCCAACCTTTCATAGCCGTAGTTGGCATAAGCACTGAGGGGTATTGCTGAGTGTTGAGCAGGTTTTGAATTCCAAGCACTTTGTTGAACAGATCAAGTATGAGATCATCAGAAATTCATGGTTAGTTTTGATGTCAAATCCCTCTTTATGACTGTGCCTCTGGATGAAGCCCTACAGATGTTTTGTGATGGTCTAAGTCTAAACACCGACCTCAAAGAGAGGAAGAGAGGATGAGAATCTCTCCTAACAACTTGATCCACCTACTGGAGCTGTGCCTAAGATCCACTTACTTCAGTTTCCAGGAAGAACTGTATAAACAAAGAGTGGGAACAGCTAGTGCAGTAGACTGGCTAGCTCAGTTTCACCGTCTAGGATCACCTGTAGTGCTCTCTAAGTGTTTCTAGGAGTTGATAAAGTTGTGAAACCTTACTGCACCGTGTTTCCCAGTGTACTATGCTTCTCAAGGGTTGAAAAAGCTACAGAGACAGTGTTGAAAGCTATTCGATATCGGTAAGTGCATGCATAAAGACCATTCCCAGCCGCGATCAGTGCTCTTCTATACATTCTTCTCTGAAAACATTGCACTCGCTTATAGTACATATACTGGCAGACTGACCGCTAGCATTATTTCTACTGAAAAAAGGTGGGGCTCAGTCAATTTTCTCAAACAACCCCGCTGGTACTAATGTCTCATTGCTTCAAATAGCTCTTAAAGTGGCTTTGCTTTGGCAGTAGAGGGACTCAAAATGACTTAAGTGACGTAACATGCTTAATTGTATATGTGCACATGGACTTCTTCTAACCTCCGGTGTTCACTCCAGTATTTAATACGTAGCGGTATCCTCCGTTTATCATGAAATACGGTAGTACTCCATATGTAGGGATGGGCCCCCAAAAAAATGGCCGCCGCATTAAATGTGTACAAAATGGTATGTTCACAAAATGGTATGTTCAAAAGTCTATTTTTTATGTAGTCATAAGCCTTTATGAGCCATACCTGTTATTCTCGAGTGTTTTTATCAGCAACAAGACTCTTAGCGTTGCTGAAGAGCACCACTGAAGCACCACATCGGCAAGTCGCTAAGCGGGCAAATCATTATTATTATTGTTTCTTTCAGCTGGGCTACCACGATATTGGCTGAAGCAATTACAATGATTCAAACGCGAAGAAACGACATTTGCACTCGGGCAGTGCACTCATACCAGAGCGCTTTCAAAGGACTCGAAGTTTTCGGCAGTGATTTACTAGCGCTCCAAGTGAATGCTTACCGTTCCACGCCATTTTCGTTCATAACAATTAATAACGTAACCGGAAGTTCAACTGAGAGTGCATTTGGTAGTTTGAAGCCTATATGCTTGCAACGTCTGAAGTGTACACGAGCTTCTGTCAGGACTTGGAGTGCGCTGCATCATATCAGTGAGTTACTATAATGAATGCAACTGCTAGGCTAGGCTGACCTTGATGATGTGCATTAAATAGAGTCAGTACCCGCCTAGCTCTCAGTGCTGTGCACTCCTCCTAGCTACATGTACAATTCTTGCCTGTATTGCCCTGAAGTCGTCTGTGGTCTCATTTGAAGTATAACTATACTTGCTAATACTCCACAATTAAATGTGCTGTAATAGCTATAGTTATGAGTTGCTATGCCATGTAGCTATACAACCAGGACCTGCCTGAACACAAGAAACACTACTGCCATTCACAATGTACTCTGTAAAGATGGTAGATGACTCTGCTGTAGTTTTGCTGCTGTCGGTTTGCTTCGAAAAAAAGAACCTTACATCACTACTGAACATAGCTACTATCCTTTGCTAATCATGATTTATGACAACACGTCTACAAGGAAAATTTCTCCCCCCAAAAAACCAGCAGAAATGAGTTACAAAACATCATTTTAAACAAATGAAGAACCATGTAGGGATGGAATTCCAAAAAAGCAACCAAACAAGGTAGAAACGACACCACAATAGCTACTTTTACGGATTGCTATCCCTACATTTTTGCCATTTCATTCCTCGTACATCCTGTGACATTTATTTGAAAGTGCATGCTTTGTACACAAAGGTCTGCATTGTGAGGTAGATACAATCATTTAGATATTGCCGCTCAACATGGTGTGGTCTGTGTGTGAGGATGTGGGGTGAACAGTATTGAGTCTACGTGCATGTTACAACAAAAGTTATAGTGTAAGGGCAGGTTACGAAGTGATGCAAGCATTTATTGGCTGTGGATATGGGTGTGGCATGTAGGGGGTTGTGATATATGCGGCGTTGTTGGAAAAATGGCAAAAGATGTAGGGACAGCAATCTGTAAATGTAGCTATTGTGGTGTTGTTTCTACCTTGTTTGGTTGTTTTTTTGGAATTCCATCCCTACATGGTTCTTCATTACTTTAAAGTGTTTTTTGGTAGCTTTACATTATTACACATAGGCAGCCTTAGCTCCCCCGAATACTATGTTCTGCCTAATGTCAGCCTTGATAAAGACTGCAGCCCAGCAGTTGAAACTTGGCATTTATTAGTTTGTGAAGCCACTTCACAAAAAGAGAACTCTGATCAACGTGAATACAGAGAATCAACCAATACCCTCTTTGAAGTGCATTATTTCTATTCAGTTACAGATTGAATGAGAACTATGAAGCCCTTTGGGATCTTTTTGTCCTATTGATATAATTCACAGTAGCTACTTAGTAGCTCTCTAACCATAATATACCAGTACACTTACAGTTTCTTTCCTCTCAGGATGTCTTGGGTCAAATAGTGCGGCAACGTGCTGAAGAAGCACTTGAACTAAGGCTTGTTTCTCAATGAATAGTAGCACCTTTTCAGCATCTGAAGTTGAGCTTTTTTGTAGCTTCTGTATAGAATAAAGTGTAATGAGATTAACATTAAAGTATAATAGTGTTCTACAGTTTGCTTAACCATTATTGGTTATAATATCATTGAGGGTTATCGCTCTGCCAAGTGCAAAGTATGGCGGGCGAGTAGAGATGCGAATGTAAAGAATCACAATCTGGGCAGGATGATTGCTCAATCGTGCAAAGGACGTGAAATTGCGGATGCAATTTTGCATACGCTAAACATGCGGCAAAAATATTCAGGGTTGTGATGTCAAAGTGCGCCAATTCTGTGTTAAAAGTGAGGTACAAACACTCTGAATCGAGAGCGGCGTGGATTTGAAGCGTGACTAGGGTTGTTTGGTCTCTATCTGCATATTTCAAGAATCAGCCATGGCTACTATGGGAGAGTGAAGAGACTGCTCGAAACTTACATGCACATCGCTCCATCGTACCGTTGATTAATAGCGCTCATATCTTGCCAGACCACACAAACTCTACTAACTTGAGAACTGTAATAGGCCTACCTTGCTAAAACTATGTGATATGCTATCATGGAGGTGCGGGTTTTAGTCCATGGGGTGTGCACAAGGTTGCCTGCTTGACCTTTGGGGTGGGATATTAACACAATCACGAAATTAACCTCTCAGGAGTGATTAGAAAGCCAATGAAACTCACCCATGACTTATACTGCTTGAACGTAGAGTCAGGCATTAACGCAATGGCAAAACCAACCCCTTATCAGTGAAACGAGTCCCGCTCATGAGCTGCATGGCCTGATGTTTGGAGCCAGCCGTTCTATCTTTACCAAACAATTATGGCATTTGCCGTCATGACATTAACACAATCGTGAAATAAACACATCAGTAGGTGTATGAACTTCAACCGTGAGCTGTATTGCTGGTATCGGACTAGAGGTCAGACAGACTCCAAGATTCAATGCAAATATGGTATTGAGGGTTATAGGCTTGCTGCGGGGCCAATTCACGATTGCACTAATGGCTGGTTGGGAAGTTCAAGCCATGCAGTTCATAGGCGGAACTCACAGGCTTTCACTTAAATGCTACAGGGCCAGTTTTGTGATTGCATTAATGCCTGACTCCAATGTAGCTCATGGGTGAGCTTCACTGGTCCTGACTTCGCTGTTGAAAGGTCGGTTTTACAATTGCGTTAACGTAAGCATGAAACATAAGCTAGCACAGCTGGCCGGCCTGGGGGTGTGCCAATAAATGGCTAGCCGGCCTGGAGGGCGTGGAGGGCATGGCAGGTTTTGTGTTTCTGTTAGTTTCACATTTGGTTTGTATGGGGGGGGGGGGGGTGGAGAATTAAAGTAATGTTTTGGTATGAAGGAAGGGTCAAAACATAATACCAGTGTGATGTTGGGTAAAAACTAAGAAAATATATGTAAAGCACTACCTTCAGTGTCTGCAAGGAGTTACGGCCAAAGTAGAACTATACATATTTTATATATTATGTCTTTATGGGTCCTCCTATAAGGCATGTGTTCAAAATGGTGTCTGTGGCTGTTACATGGGTGCCATCTTCAAACCCATGGCACATGAAGAGGCAAAGATCTGGAAAAGTCTATCACATAGTTTTACCAAAAGAAGGTTTAGCTACTACAGCTCCAAGGTTAGTAGAGTTTGTGTAACCCCTGTAGCTATATAGCTGCTCACTCACATTAGTGGGTAAGAGCATCTGACAGAAGGTACCGGTTTCAATCCCCAGCTGGGCTCCAATTTAATTGGAGTTCTTTGTATCTGGATGAATAGTATATGTATTGTGATTATTTATAATTTAAGCATAGCCAGCTCCATTCACTCTCAGTTCCATGTATGACATGAAAAAAGCTGCAGACTCTAAGAGTAGTGAGTGGAAATCCTGGGAAAGAGGCTATATGAAACTAACTGCAACGGCCTTACTGGGCTTCATCAGTGCAGTGTAGCGCATACCTGACATTTTAACCAGTACGTAAGTAACTTTGGAATCGGCAGTAGTAGAGATATCAGCACTAGAAACAGACAGCACCATCCAGGGAAATGAATGTGAGTTTCAGGAAGCAGAGCCTGTCTCTCCACTATTCAATAGCAGCCCAGATGGCTGATCCTTGAACATACGTTACAGATAGAGACATCATTCTCCCATAGAATAGTCGCTACATGAAGACTCAGTTGCTGAAGTGGAAAAGTGTGCCAAAAACCTTGCTGCTGTTTTTTTTACCTCAGGTTCCAAAATCAGCCTGATTATCTCGAGGAATCTCTTCCTGTATCATACTGTAGCATTAGACACTCTCGCTTCACTTGTTTTGCTTCTGTAAGAAATAGTTGTTCCCTCTTCTGCTGCCATATATTTATAGTAAGCTATTTTATCTGGTTTATAGGCTTGTATCATAGCTAGTTTTGGGTGTTGAGGAGTAGTTGAGAAACAGTCTCAATTCTTTCTTTCAATGACATTTGTTTTACTTCAGCACTTATCCCATGCTTCAGGGGATATATCGTATAATATCTTGCAAAGAGTGCTTTGAGTTTACCATTTAGGCCAACATTTTGCATTAAGACCAATCCAGTTGGTCACAAAAATAACAACTAACTTGAAACTTAGTCTCTTAGCACCGATCGCTTTCAGTATCGGCACACAGAAGAGTGGTCTGGAGACTTATGATCACTTCACGTAAATCTCTACTGAAATCATAATAGAGCCAATGAAATTGCAGAACGGGTAATTAGAATTTCAAAGGCACATGCGCTAGCTGTTAATGAGACATTCCTTTAGCATCCGTGTATGGCAGCTGTAGCGAAACGGCTGTAGAGAGCCTATTGAATGAGACATTCCTTTAGCGTCCGTGTATGGCAGCTGTAGCGAAACGGCTGTAGAGAGCCTATTGAATCTACTGAAGGTAGCAGGAGTGTGAGGTTTAGTAACTCTCTGCAGCTAGAATTTAGTTGTCGTGTTTTACTGCAAAGATCTAGGTGTTTCAGCTTTGCACACAAAGGTTGGAAGAGTAGAAGGCCCATTAAACTTCACTCATGAGTCTAGCCATAGCTATGGTCCAGACAAACAGCGTGTTCAACCATCATGGCACATTAACAGTACAGCAGTTACAGTGGGCGTGTCTTTTCTCGTGACTCAACCAATTATTACGTTCCAGAGGTTTCAAGCGAAGTGGTCCTAAGTCTCCAGACCACTCTTCCACGTGCCGATACTGAAAGCAATTGGTGTTGCAGAAGGAAGTGGGCTGCCTCACGAGACTAGGATCAGCCATGACTGCTATGGAAGAGTGGAGAAATAAACTGTGCTGCTCAAAACTCATGTGCACCGCTCGATCATGTCGTCGGTTAATAGCACTCATATCTCTACTTATACAGAGACTACACAAACTCTACTAACCTGGCAGCTGTAGTAGGCCTTTTTTGGCTAAACTGTGTGGTAAACCTGTCCAGACCTCTGACTCTTCATGCACCACAAGTTCGAAGACGGCATCCATGTAACTGCCAGATATGCCATTTTGAACACGTGCCTTGATAGGGTCCCATAAAGATACATACAAAATGTATATAGTTTTGTTTCGGCCATAACTTCTTATAGAAACTAAAAGTAGAGAAATCCATAATGGCCTATCACAGTAGCACACCACAGATCAACTTTGGAAGCAGCTACGGAATTCGAGCAGACAAAGGGAACTAGTAGGTTGCTGAATAATTCTACTTTGTGCACATGTAGCTATAACTACAGCACTGCAACATTGTTTATCTGTAGTGGGTGGGCATATTTTCTAGTGCGATATCAAAACACTCAAAATAAGCCCGCACCTGCCAGCATGGTTGAGTGATAAAAGCAGCACAGTCCGTCTCTCCAATGTTTGTAGTAGCCATGGCTGCTACTTTAAAACATTTGCAAATAGAGACATCAATCTCCCAAAACATTTCCATAGCTTCTCCAGCAACATTGCTATGCATGGTCAACCAGCTATGGGTTAGTTGTTATTCTCATAACTGGCTGGCTAGTGAAACTATTGTCTCACAACACCCAGCTCTCAACACTTTACACTTGGTAGTGTGATTACCCTCTATGTACTGTAACGTTTGGTGTGAAGGAAGGATAGGAGAGAATCAAAACGAATACCATTGTCATACTTGGGTAAAACATTCACTACCTTTAGTTTCAGTGAGGTGTCATGGCCAAAACCAACTGTATATATATATCTTTATGTGTCCCCCTCCCTCAGGATGCAAGACACATGTTCAAAATGGTGTTTCTTGTGGTTACATCAATGCCATCGTTGAATTTGTGGTGCATGAAGAGTTAGAGATCTGGATAAGTCTATCACATAGTTTACCAAGGGAGGCTCTTTCAGCTCCCAGGTTTGTAGAGTTTCTTTAACCTTTACAGAAGTACAGCTTCCTTGCAATGTATCACTTGGGCTACTAAGCAGAAGTACTGTACATGATATTTTAGTGACGAACTACAGCAGTCCTTCATTTGCTGAGAGTGAGTTCCTATCAAGATTGGCCTTCAAATTGGTAATTTTCCCCCCATACTTGGCAATGACCTGTATGCCTTTATCATTGTGCTATTGCTATTCATTCCTACACAGGACTATTGAATGATACAGTTCATAAATTCTCTGAGATGGCGATTAGATACACATTACAATTAATATACCTTAATCCAGTTGCTCTTTTCACACTGCCCAGATAACTAGAGTACCTCTCCCGTGAAGCTTTCCAAGCTGAATATGACTTTTGTTCACAATAAGCCCCATGAAAAAATGGGCCAAAGCTGAACCACCAGTACTCCCATTCTCTACTTCTAAATCATGTCAATCTCTTTGCCAACAATGTTTAAATCATAATGATACAGTTCACAAATTCTCTGTGATTAAAACTATTACAGGATCAGCTAACATAGCCACTGACCTCAGTGATACTGTTGGATTGCTTGATGAGGTAATACCGGCCCAGTTTCATATTTGGCAAATGTTCAACTAGTGTCAGGAAATAGAGATGGGCTAGAGGTTGCTGCATAAGGCCATTCTGCCAAAGAAGCATACAGAAGGAATGATTATGTAAGGTATATAGTGATATGCTACTGTAAACACAGCTTACCTTTGAGGCTTCACACTGGTGAAGGACTGACATTTCACTATCAGGAAGTTGATAATAAGTAGGAATGTATGGTCCAGGAAAGCCAAGAGTTTTACATGATGCAATTACTTCTCCTACCATTGCTCGTTTCTGAATATAAACAGATAAGGAAGATAGTCCGGGATTACACTAGCCTAAAGGTGCTAGTATATTAAATGTCTTGGGAGAGACACTAACCTTGGAATTATACTGAAATAGTTCATCTTTAGAACAACCAAGAATCCTGGAGAGATATAACTTAAAGATATTTATGTGTGTACAACCATCAAGAGATCGCAGAGGCATGTCTTTCATCAGTAATGTTGATGGGTAACTTTTATACTGCTGGTTAGCGATCTGAAAGAAGTACCAACAATCAGCTTCATTGAAATGGGTACGATGACTAGAAAAATAATAAGCAAAAAAGCCTTCCATTAAAAATGTCAAACTGCTTCTGGACCCCGCTGGAAGTAATTTTAAGGTGCTTTCCACCACTTCACATAAACCTGGATGCAAGTCCCTCTTCTGCCAAAAGAAATAAGTATAATAATACTTAACTAAAATAAATATTTAACTGAAACAACCAACCTCCGATCCTTCACCAAAGCATTTAACAGATAGAGTTCTAAATATGTTGCATCCTTTGGATGTTGACTTGAAACACTGCTTTACTAGAAATGCAGTATGCATGATGTTCAATCTTGCTTCATCAGTTGGTGAAATAATGCTGCTTAGCATATCTTTCACCACAGCAGACATTGATATCTGCCAGAAAAGGAGAATCCATGCAAGAGGTATCACATTTATTGTTATTACAGAAACTATAAAGTACTTACAACTCCACTGTAGCTTGCATACCACTGGCTGACAGCTTCATGATCAGTTGCCTCAAGAGAGGAGATAGAGTCAAAAAGCATTCCAATAATTAACGTTGTAAGATTTGGAAAAATCTTAAAAACTGATGCATTACTGTCTGGGAAAGATAAGCCTGATGTATGTGATCTGGCAGTGCTAGTCACAGATGATGTTTCCTTCAGGCCTTTTGGTATTTGCATTCTTGAAATTGGTTTCAGCACACTGGTAACCTTTGTGATATCTAAGTTGGATACATGTGCACGGATATGCAACAATGCCAACCGAGATAGTATATCACTACTCTGCTGAATACCAATATAAGCATTTAGAAAGTTTTCCGTGAATTGAGAAATCGGTGGTGTTAAATGAAGTTTGTAGTATGCAAAATCCTTAAAATACAACTCCCAAATTTTGTTTTCTTGATCTTCACTCATCAATTTCAGTGCGACAGCTAGGCAGCTGTCTTTGCTTTGCACCTGAAAAAAGCATCTCATGTCATTGTATGTATAACAGTCCACCAAACATATATACAAAAATACTTGCATACATGCATGCATACACACATACATACATACACACACACACACACACACACACACACACACACACACACACACACACACATACATACATACATACATGTTCCTTTAGTTGAGCCATCACAGTATCAGTATGATCAAGATGAGGTGATGGTAAGGAGATGACGTCTTTTGTAGGATCACTGTTTTGAAAAACATTGCTCTTTTGTTTTACTTTTTCTCGGTTTTCTTCAATTATTTTGTCTACCATTCCACATACATGCTTAAAAAATGGGAACTTAGGTAGGCATACAACCTTTTGGAGTCGTCTTTGGGATCTTCGTGTGCTGCAAATTATATGCATCTGTGCCAACTCTGGAAATGGAAGTGTCCAAAGAATGTCAAGAAAAAGCTGTTTCACAATATTAGGACAATCGTTCTCAATTATTATATCAATGTTGTGTTCTTCCTGCATCTTAGTGAAGACATACTCAAGAAACATAAAGAAATTGGAAGAAACTACACTCTGTATTGAATCAGTGATATTTAATAAAGACTCCTTGTCATGTAGTTTTCTTGAACATTTATCTATCTGTTCCACCATCATACTAGGTTTCCAGTATGAACAAAATTTGTAGCAAAGCACTCTTCCAATTCCAACTTGAAATAGTAATTTTTTTACCACTTTGGTTCTTTTGAAAGCATTCAATATAACTGGTTTACCATCCTCAATACAGGTAAATGGAACTTTGGATGCAATCATTGGGATTGCTTCTGGAAATAGTCCTTCAAGTCTAGTAGCCATCTCCTGATAAAATTTGTCAGAAACATCAGTACTCGTAAAACAACGAAGGTGCAACCACTGCTTTATATCTACTACAGCTTTTACACCCATTCTAGTCAAAGTACCATGCGCTATGCTATCCAAATAGTGATGGCTCCATCCTTGCAGAAAAATTGAGGGATAGCATGATTTAAAGAACATTGTTGGTGGAAAATGCAACAGGATTACAAAAAATTTGCTTTGTTTTTGTTTGTTTTCACATTCTATTAGTGATTTACTCTCTGTTTCTTCAATCATTATTCGCAGATGATTAACCATCCTCAGTGAAATTTCTTGCATGTTAGCAATGAAGAGTAGTAAATGATATCTTGAGCTAATAAAATCTACAAGAAGTCTGTCGATTTTTCTCTGTGAGTGGCTGAGAGACAACTTACATATCTTAAGCTGTTCCAGATCTGTGAAAATGTAATCTTTAACAAGTTCTTTATATTCCCTGTCCATAGCATTTCCAGAATATTCACCTGGAAGCTGATGGATTAATGGAGAAGAACGAGTATAGCACAAAAGCTTTGTCGGACGCAACGAAGTTTCCCTAAAAAAAACAGAAAGAAAGTCATCTTATGCTAAGCTACTGCCTCATTACAGTGTATATTAATAGTATACCGCGAAGTTAAATGTTTGAGGGGTGTGTACTTAGGTATGAATAGTGATACATTGACAAAACATACATATAACACTGGAATGTTACTTCTCACTTCATTTTCTGTATACAAACATGCTATGCTTTCAAGTAGTTTACAGATGATTCTAAGCTTCACTATGGCTAACAGCAATGTAGTTTGAAAGCAAAACCAATACGGTGGCTATAAACAACGTACAAAATGAGTAATAGTACTAGTGAGAGCTAAGTGGAAGCTGACCCTTGCTTTTACATTAAAATAAAAACTGAAAGGAAAAGACAGTGGCCCAGTTTCCTGCTCCTACTTTTCTCTTTTATGTACTCCTGGTAATACTAGTGTAGGTAGCTTTGGATGTGAAGGGGTAAATAGTTACAGGGACTAGAAAAGGGTTAACAGGATTATAATGGGATACATTAGGGCTAAATATCTACGCATTGTTCAATGGACATTGGCCATTACGTTGGTAAATTATTCTCCCATGTACCAGAGAATAAGCAGTGGCCGCCATAGGTGAGTAGAGAAACAAGGTTAGCTGATTGAAACCGATCGATTGTGCTAGTCACGCTTGGCCATTAATGGTGGATGGGCAAAATTACTATCTATCATGCAATTTTCTCATCTTGAGCCCCTCTTGCAACTTTTAGAGCTCAGCGTCTATATACAGTACACACATTTCAAACCTTAGACCCGTAGAAAGTGTCTGTTCATAGCATATTTATACAAATGTTGGACAGCTCTGTAATACAGCTCAGTCGCTATCCCCTATCAGAACTGCAAGCTGATGAGGCATGGTCATGCATGTATACAGTGCTCCAAGCAAAAATTTAAAAGAAGTGGAGTTAAGACTTCAAATTTAGGTCAAAAAGATAGGAGCTTGACTTCTAATCGTGCAGACAATAATTGCTACCTTAATTAATTAAGCTAAAAATCTCTGTCCTGACCTCTTATGATATCCAAGTATTGAACTGACTTGGAACGAAGATGCAGATTTAAGCACCTTAAAATTAGATGTCTTGTAGAAGCCATAGAACACTGACTTTTACTAATTGACTTTTACCAAACTGTAGCAGACACATGTAGGTACACGTATTCCACTTTGAGCGCTTAGCATCAAACTCTGTCGGAGACACAACAAAGTAAATCAACTTAAGTTTTACTCTCTAGGCTTGGAGCAATAGCTATCAGGCTAGCACTTATTTATGTATTCAGGTTTTTTGGTCTAAGAGCATGCTTATGTGCAAGTATGAAAGCTACGGTTGCTACATGTTAGAAATTAGAGTCACAAAACTGACCTTATGAATAAATTCATGAATAATAAATCTATACTCGGCAGTGTATCTAGCATGGGACTGCTTTCATACTTCAAGCCGCCGTTTCCCACTCCTATACTCTTCTCTGTTTTATATGCTCTTGGTATTATATATTTCCTAATCTGACTAGATAGATAGACAGCTACAGAGCATAGTGAGAATTGTAAAAACTATTATGTAACTGTAAACCAACTTTCGACATAGCCAAGTGACCCCCTTAGGAGAAAAACAGATGCCACCCAGTCCACAACCACATAAAGTTTCAAGGCTGAAGGGGGATGTTAAAACATGTATAGAGGGAACCAAAACTGTCACCACTGAAAACTTCTGGAAGGAAAATGTCTTCAGTTATTAGGTCTTGTGATCCCAAACAAAGCAGTCCCTATGCTCCCTAACCTCCAGGGCCCCCCAGCCACACATTAACATACTATCTCTTTAGAAGTAGAATAAGTAGAGAAAAAAGAAAACCATCAATAAGAAAAAATTTAAATGAGTGCCTGGGTTAAAGAGTCAGTCAAAGAGTCAGTCATGGCTAGTGAACTCTTGCCACTTATATACATACTGGCATAGACCAGTCTTTTTTAGTTGTGTGTGTGTAGAGTTCTATGTTTACTAGTGTAGACATTAATGTGCGTGCATGTATACAGGAGAGGAATGATGTATATGTAGCTAATTTAATTCACATATTTATGCCAGCGGCTGCTGGTTCCAATGGGCCTGACAACAATCAGACATACTACCAACATATTTCCATCCTCTAAACAAACTTATGCAGATGGGTACACCTGGAGATCTGTTCACCTTAATTCATAGAGCTTGAAATACTTAGGTGTCATTGCTAACACATCCACTGTTTTCCTTTAGCACACTACCTTCCTTTTAGATCGTTTGTGTACTACTTGTATCCAATCTATTTTGTACACAAACACAACTGCAGTATTACAATTGCACTTGCAGTGAAATGGGTCTATTTTCAAGTGGAATATTAAAACACCCAAGCTCACCCCCCCTTCAGGAGCAACTAAAGTTTACTGCCCATGCATGAAGTTTTGGGAGACTGTGATACACTTATAAGTCCTTACACCACACAGGCAGTAAGGGTGTGATAGTGTAGAGCACCCTACCACACCACAGGCAAGCAGCCTTTGTATTAACAGCATGCTTTGTGGGATGTAGATGGCCACAGCATTCTTAATTTTTGCTTGGTAAAACTCTTAAAAGTGGGTGTGTACAAATATCTGGGTGTATGTATTGCATATACATTTATGGGTCCCCCTACAAGGCACGTGTCCAAAATGGCAGTTACATGGATGCCATCTTTGAACTTGAAGTACGTGATGAGCTAGGGATCTGGACAAGTGTATAACATAGTTTTACCAATGGAGGCGTACTACAGCTCCCAGGTTAGTTGAGTTTATGTGGCCTCTGTATACGTAGTTATATTAGCGCTAGAAATGGGTGACACAACTGAATGATGCAGATATTAGTTTGAAGCAGCAAAGCCTGACTATCCACTCTCTTGTAGTAGCCATGGCTGGTCCTCACAAGCATGGTGCAGATAGAGGCATCAATCTCTCAGTCTCTCGATCTCTCAAGACCTGTCATTTTTCGTAGCTTCTCCAGCAGCATTGCTATGCATGGTTCCAGGTTAGAGGTTTTTCTCATGACTGGCTGTCTTGCAAAAATACCCATGTCGTCATGCCCAAGTCGCGATTCATTACATTCACATTTCTACTTGCCTATCATACTTTACGCTTGGTAGTGCGATTAGCCTAATATTTTTATAAGAATGTATGATAGAGGAGCAAAACATAGTTATGCCATTGTGAACATTGGGTGAAAAAAAATCAACGTAAGGCATCTATACCTTCAGTTTCTGTGAGGGGATAGGACCAAAACGAAAGCTGATGTTTTATAGGTGGTGTGTGCTGTTTCAAGCAGGATACGTGTTTTAAAGCTTCCCTACAGAAGACCTTGGACTGGCAAGCAGGGAGCACCTATTTTTTTGGTCTTAGCTCTTTTTACTTCTTATGAGTTCTGTTGTTTCTTCTTATAACTAGGCATGCATTGAGTTTCTATTGTAAATATTCTGTGTTTGCAAACCAATCATATCAAAACTTTCATTTCATGAGACTTCATTTAGGCAATGCTACCTCCGTAGTTAACAGGATATGAGTGATTCTTGGAATTCTGTAAGTACTGGCCACTTAGCTACCATATTATCTCAATTAATTCGCCCGCTATATCAGCATTTAAGATTTCTTTGGTCTAAATGATTAGATTCAATTTAGTCATGCCAGAAAGGGGGAGGGGGGAATCATTGTGATCCTTGGACCATGGAAGTAAAAATGTTTAGGTGAAACTTTCAGTTTCATTTCCATTGACGAGTTATGGCCAAAACAAAACTAAACGTAATTCATATGTATCCTTATGGGACCCATCAAGGTATGTATTCAAAATGGCGCCTCTGACAGTTACATGGATGCCATTTTTGAACTTGCAGTGCACAAACGGTCAGAAATCTGGGCATGTCTATCACACAATTTTACCATGGAAGGCTTACTACAGCTCCCAGGTTAGTAGGGTTTGTGTAACCTCTATGTAATAGAGATACAAGTGCTAGAAGTGGACGACACGATCAAGTGATGCATGATGATGTGAGCTTTAAGCAATGTAGCTCATTTCACTCTCCCATAGCAGCTGCTTGAGGGCATCAATCTCCCAACGAACAGCTGCTTCTTCGTCGCTTATCCAGGGGGCATTGCATCTGGGTTAGTCGCTGGCTCACAGAAGTACCCCGTCTCGGCACACTCAGGAAGGTCGTATTTCATGCTGTAAGCTAAAAACCCTTGCAGTACAATGGGCTTATTCTGGGGCTATTCCATGATTCAGGAGTACTACGGGTTCATTCTGGGGCTGCTTCATAAAGTATTGAGACCCCGGCTAGACTGATCCCTATCCATTAAACTTCCTCCTACTCTCTGTTCGTCATGTGAATCTTTATGCTTAGAAATGTGGTTCATTCAATTGACCAAACTATCTATGCAGTAGGCTGGTTGAATCTGGCCAAAATTAGTAAGTTTCTGCTACTCCTACAGGACACGTTATGGTTCACAAAATTTATAGTGAAGATTTACCACAATTACTAGGCTGAATGAAGTCTGCCCCTTCCATTTGAACACTATATTGGTGTGGCTACTTGCTAAATGGTGGACATATGGTGGATATATACACACACATCCCTATCACTACTGAATGAACATTAAATACAACATACCTGCCATTGTTGCCTAATGACTCCAATAAATCTTTTAAAGAAAAGTGTTCCTGAAGTTTTAAATACTTTTGGATGTACACAGTTGGGAGCTCTTTGCATTGAATGACAAGTGCTTCTGGAGTCAGCAACTCCATGAGCTCTTTGCAGAGATAGGACACAAGCCACTGTGCCAAGATAGATATTATCATACAAGAACCAGGGTAAACTTCCAGGTCACTGTGTGTGTGCGAAGGCGCTGGAGCATGGTAAAGTTCATGAAGTGCCCCAGCCACTACGTCTGTTACTTTCTCTGGTTTGATTTCAATAAGACTACATTGAAATTTTGAATTCTTCAAAACAATTTCAAAGATTTCTGTAGCATTAGCTTCAATTTCTTCATATGAGGGCTGCAGTGGTAATGAAAATGCACACTGCCAACTATGTAAAATTTAATATAGCATTTTCATACAAGGTAGTTTAAGTATCACAAACATGTAATTGTCAGTGAAATCTAACTGCTGCCAAATTAGCTGTGTCACTAAAAACAGGTGACAGAAGCTAGCAAAACTACGGCTGCCATTTCAGGTAATCTTGGCCAACCAGTGATAGCTACTAGTATAAACTGTGTAATCATAGTATATAACATAATGACAACTGCTATTATCACTACTATAGCCAAGTCTTATGCTTCCATTATTCTAATTACTAAAATAAAACATACCCAGTGTATGTGAAAGCCTGCCCCCTCAGTAAGGAACAGAAGCAAAGTTTCCAGAATTATATTCTTTTGCTCACTATGTAACAGACTATCAATTTTAACAGCCTTATAGACATATCCAATTGGAGGTAGCATATGTATTATCAAGGAGTCCAAAGTTTCATCGGTATATCCATATAAATTTCCTTGGTTCACACAGCTTACAAACTCTGCCACCTATATGAATAAATTTCAACTTCAGATCATTGCATTAACACAATAAAAATACTTATACCATACCTTGTTTTTCACTGATCTTATTAATATTGTAAGACATGGAGGCATCCTGGTGAGAGCACTTTCCAGTAAGCTTTCATAGGTAAGGTAATATTTTTCAAAACGATTAAGGAAAGGAGCTGGTGTATCTTCAACTTCTGATTTCTTGATGACTATTACACACTGAAAATTTGGGTTTACTCTGCACTGCCGAGAGTGAGCGCCAATAGCAATGTTAGTATAATAACAAGTTTCACGTTCAGGATCTTTAATTTGGCGAAATCTTTGGTTGAAAAGGTCATAGAAACTCTCATGAATTTCATCTGTCTGACACATTAGGATAGTGTGACCAGCAGCAACCGAATGTCGAATATGAGCAATGGTACTGACCTATAGAAAATAGAAATATCAGCATTAACATTTATTACCTAGGATTACAATCACATACCTTCATCTGATTATCAATAGGAAAGTCGCTACATATAAAGATTCGTGTCTTTTTTCTGCACAACACCCCATGTGTGAATAGCAGCCTGATAAGTGAATCATCTTCACTAGGGTCAATGATTAGTTTGTAGCGGACATCACTCTGGATACTACTATCTATATCATCCCCTGCCATGTTGGGACAATCTTCAAGGCTTTTCTTCAAAATTTCCAGGATATTCCGATATTCAAGTGAATTTCTTGGCTCATCCATCTGTGATTTAAAAAAAAAACAGCTGCATTGGAATCTGTTCTAAATCGTCTTTAGCAAAACTATAATAAAATATCATCTACTAGATGTGAAGTTATGACTATATCTACAGTACCATTTTAAGGATTACATCTATTTTTAATAATAATTATTATGAATATCTTACTTCTGTCATGAATATGTCACATAGTTCTCTAAACCACTCACTCCCATTAAAATTCCTTTCCAAGGATCGTAGCACAAGTTCTGAATTTAAGAGAAGAGATTTTTTACATCGTAGATATGTAATGAAGTGAATAAAATCCCTCAAACCAAACAAAATTTTAAATTTCGGATCACCAATAACTTTAAGGTATGATTGGCAGACATTCTGCATCAATTTTTCCTCGCTTTCATTAAATTCACCATGTTGTACAGAACCAATGCATTCCTTTGCTAACAAAAAGAGCTCTTCATTAGCTACTGGAGGTCTAAATATATTGACAGCTCGGTTAGTTTTGGCAGCATCAAGCATGTGATTGCTAATGGCAACAAAAGACACTTCTTTGGTGTCTAAATAATAATGTAGAACCTTCAGTGATTCCAATTTTTCTTCAGGAAGACCTGCTTCATCCATGAATACTACGCAATTCATAGGTAAAGGAATTTGTGTAAGAGTACGCTGGCGGGTTATAGCTCTTTCAAAGGTATTTTTGACTTCATTTGAAGTAGTACGTCGAGAACACTGGTAGAAATGAGGATCTAGAGATGGAAACACATCTGTTTTTCGAAATACAGGTTCCCTTGACTCTTCTCCCTTTAAATTTGCTATTACAATGTTGAAAGATAAAGTTTTTGATGAGCCTGGGTCACCCACAATGATTAGTGGGGTACGAGTTACAGAACACACAATATTGGCAAAGACATTTTCCTTCAAGGCAACAGTTTTGGCAATGCTTGGAGGAAGCTTAACTTTTTCAATGAACCAATCAAGTTCAGTTTCGAAAGCATGAGAAAAAGTAATTTCCTCATCAGATCGATCAAAACTATCGAGAAATTCTCGATACTCTTTACGATACTTGGTATTAAGTCTCAGAAAGTACACTATACCTAAAGAAACCAACACTGCTCGGCGATGCATATGAGTTACTTCCCTTTCAGATGTATATAAGTGTATAAACCACTTATAGAATGTAAATACTCTTTGAATATCTCTCTGACTAACAATGCTTTTGGCACATTCTTCTGCTCTTACCAATGGTAATTTTTTATGAAGACATAGTTGTTCTGAAGCAAATTTGCGCATTGTGATCTGGCTTTCAACTATAACATCACTAATTGCTGCTGTTTTCATTGACGGTATTTGTAGATTTAACATTAACATTTTTGCATTCACATATTCTCGCTCTTGGCTGACATTTAATGATCCATAATCCCATTTAAGATGTTCAAGAGTTGGATGAAGAGTTCTAACATAATAGGTTCCCTTTAGCCAAGAATCCTTATCTTCTACTACATCCCCTCTGTGAGGATTACAGGATGCAATGACAAAAATGTTGTGTGGAAAGGGCTGTTAGGAATAAAAAATCACAAAAGAATTAATTATTGTGAATCAGGATTTAAAGGCAGAGGTACGTACTTCTCCATCAATTGTTCTGTCAACAATAATTTCTTTAAAGAGCCCCAAGCAAGATGCTGTATTGATTTCATCAAAATAAGCCTAAAAAGGGAAAGAATAATAATATTAATAAATATAATTATGCAGTTGTAATAATGTAGGTACTTACAGTGACAAAAGGAACTCCCAGTCTCTTAGTTGAATTGCAACGTGAATGTTCTCGTTGTAGGATAACTGCTTGAGCAATCACATTACCAAAAAACGTTTGAATTTCCTTTGGCTCCAATGCTATACAAAAGTAAAGGTGAACTGAAAACAAACTCTAGAGAGTCAATATAATTACAAGTACATACCGGCATGGATATTCAACTTATGAAAAAGACTTTTCATTCTTGCATTGAATATGATACAGAGTAGATGTGCTGTGGACTGTAATAGTAAAAACATTACCACTGAATCTTGATTTTGAGCAATCAACTTACTTTGCATGGTGTTTGCCCTTTCCAGATAGCTTTGAACATATTGTTAAGAGATTCTTCTTCACCTAATCCAAAATCCAGAATTGAGATAATGGGATCTTTTTCCAAAATCATAAGATATTTTTCCAGTTCCCTTCTACTTGATGCTGTACAGTTCTCCATTAGTTTTGAAACAGTGTCCAGTAAGTCACTTGTGATAGTCTTACTGGGTGTAAAGGATTTCAGAATTTTTCTGCATTGCAAGGCATCTTCAGTACCTGTTGATGAAATGTCAATAATTATCCTTAAACCTAGCTAATATGGTCCAATTGTGTGAAAATGCTTTGTTATTGTTTTTAAGTCTAATTCATGCCTAGTGAGGAAGAGAGACTCCATAACAATAAAAGGAGCTAGAAAAATGCATGTACAGAGAATTAAACAAAGGGTTTTAGCTTGTTAGTCAAAACCCTTTATTAGCTAATTTAGCTAATAGCTGTTTACCTATCCATTGGGAAGCTTACTTCCAAATTCAAAAACATCGTATTTTCTTATAGAAAGTGTAAATCCTTTCTGAAAACTTGGATCTCTCAAGATTTCACAATGGTATAACTTTTGCCTCTCTGAGATCCATCTAATATCAAAGTGTCAAGTGTAGGTATAGTGGGTGCATAGGGATATGCAGGCCCACTCAGATTTACAGCTTGCCAGAGGCTACTATTGGAACATTTTCCCTACCATTCAAGCTCTAGTTATCTCCAAAGGACCATAAGTGTAAAACATATGCCTTTTTGTGGATCACCTTCTTGCCTAGGAATTTACTTTGGATGTCCATTTTGATTGTAAGTTTATACTTAACACATCCCCGTGGTCCAGCCCAGCCGATTACTATATATTGGACTCTTCGTCACGTGCACAAGCTCTGACCTACATGATGCTGATTCTAGGAGTGTCTTGGTGGATGGCGGCCCAGGGGGACACCATGGATTTTTGTGGGCAGCGCCCTCTTCTTGGGGACCTGGTAGCCTTAGATGCCTCATGCTCCGCCTGACAGCGCCAGGCCATAACCGGGGTTGCGCCCCCATTCTTTCCGAGGACAGCGTCCTGACCTATTGCTTTGCACCTTTGTTATACTTATGGCCATGATGCTCCCCAAGTTCCCCCAAGATAATATTCAGCTCACCACCAGGATGTCAGTGTCACTTCGAATGCTTCGCCCTGGAAAGTGTAGGTGCTACTGCTAGTAGGGTCTTCCTTGGTGTTCGGATATAGAGTTTGTAGGCATCACTTCGCCATCGTCCTGCTGCTTGGATTAGCCATGTTGGCAGGCCAGCACTCGCTGCTGCTGTGGCTGCCCCGATTCTTAGGCTGTGGGAGCTGTACTGATGGCTGTTTGGATACCCTGCTGTTTCGAGCAATGATCGAAGTACTGAAGTGAGTGTCTGCTGCGTCAGGTAATGACCAGAATGATGCACGAACAATGGCCGAGATCGTCTGTGATTGCCTGTGGCACCCAAGTATTTGCACATGGCTCTCACTGGGCAAGTTGGTGTTCCAGTAGCTGCGACTGGGAGGATGGTGGACTGCCTGAAGGGGTCTGTCTTGGCTGCCTTGATCGTAATAGACATGCTGGATTTGCGTTTCTTAATGGTCAGGTCTCTCCGGCAGAGGTGGTGGTACTTGCTAAATGAAGTGGCAGTTGGTGATGTAACCTCACCACCACGCAAGAATCCATAAAAGGTGAGTATCAGTGCTGCCCACAGCATGGTCCGATCTTGCCTGTGTACTATAGAGCTGTGCCGCAGTGTGCGTTTCAGCCTTCTCAGCATGGGTGCTGTAATCGGTAGTCTGATCCGTGACTTGTCCCCCTGGTGGCGTTGAATTCCCCTCCTCAGATAATGGAGTAAGGGGGTATGTGCAAGGGGATCGCTGAAGCCGTGCTCGAGGTGATAGTGGCGTATGGCCGCCAGGTACACACTGATCGATCGGTGAGAAATGGTCCGATAAGCGTAAATGCAAAAGTATCGTAATGTAGTTTCAGATGCTGGCAGAGGGTCGATGTCTTCTCTTTGACGATGAGGCCCAATTCGACACGAAGGGCTATGATGGTGTCTTTGAGCAGTGCACACTCTTCAGATTGAGGGGAACCAGCAAGCAAGAAATCATCTAAATAGTGAATAATGTGCTGTGTGTGTGCTTGATCTTTAATAATCCATGCCAGTGCACGTGCAACTAAGTTAAATAGGTAGGGTGCTGAACGCAGGCCAAAGGGGAAGCACTTGTCAATGTAAAACTGTTTTTTCCAGTAAATACCGAGGCAGCGCCAGTCTTCCGTCCAGCTTCCGTCCGAACTGGACATTGTCGAAACGCATTCTTAAGGTCAATCTTGGCCAAGAGTGTGCCGCGTCCAAGCTTTTGGCATATGGAGATGGCATCGTCCACAGTGCTGTACCGCATAGTGAACTCGTCGGGGTCAATATGGTCGTTGATGCTATGGCCAAAAGGAGCCGACAGATGGTAGATTACCCTCCAGTCCCCGTCCTTTTTGGGGACCACGCCTAACCCAGAACACCGCAAACCCGCAATTGGTGGTGCTGCAAAGGGGCCTGCCATTCGTCTCGCCTCGCATTCTTTGCGTAGATGTGCGTCAATAATGTCCGGGTGGGCATGAGCCGAGGCTAAGTTAGGGCTGATGTGACTCGTGTTCGGACCTTTGTAGCCTATGTCAAAGCTGTACGTTATTCCTTGTAGCAGTCTTTCTACAAAAACCATTTGTGCTTTCTGATCAACCAAAAAAGGTGTTGCCAGGTTTCCTTCGAAGGGGACATGCCGCAGCGAAATGTGAGATGCTACCACATGTGAAGCAGGACTGGCGTTGGAGTAGTGCATCAGCGGTGAAACATGCTGCCCACAGCTCAGAGTCGACGGTATGAAAGCTCAGGCTCTTGTTGAGGGAGAGCCTCAGACGAAACTCTGCATGCATGCAGCTTGAATTTACGGCTTTTGCCCGCCAAAAACTGCTGGTACTGAAACATCCGAGGTGCTGCGGTGGGAAAATATGATGCTACTACCGAGGCATAACTCGACCAGGCCTCTAACCACGCCGTGAAGTCAGTGATTTCAATGGCCGGTTTGGACGTACGTGAGGTACGGTCATGTTCATGGGGCTCACGCCTATGTGTAGCAGCGCGCAGGAGATTGCCTGGTAGGAGAGTAGACAAATCAACAAACTCACCACGAACAATCTTGGCTCAGATCTTGTCCAGAATAGGAGGAAGGCTGTGGGTGGGGCTTCTATGTCTCCGCTTCCGCTTGGGGCGCCTAGCCCGCTCAAGGTATGAGTCGGAGTCCCCGTTATCTGCACTGCTGCTCGAAGATTCCGAGGAAGACGGGCGGCAGCGCCGCTTTCGGTTGCTGTCCCTGAGAGCTCGTTTGAGAAGCGATTCCATCTTGCGGAGACGATCGCGTCGTGACCTTGATCGCGATTTAGCCCGGGCTTCCTTCTTCTTCGATTGGGCTAGATCGTAGCGTGAATCTGACTCGCTCGAAGAGGAGGAGTCGGTATCTGAGGGGGTATCGGTATCAGAGTCTGCATCAGTGTCGGGGCATCTGGCGCCCTTCCTTGCCCGTGGCTGATTGTTGCCATCAGTGCTCCCGCTCGGGTTCCCGACCACAGGATTGCCGGTCTCCACACCGCTCTCTTCGCTGCTCGAGTTATCGTCGTTCCGGCCCTGGAGGGCGTCAAGCAGGCGTCCCGCTACTTCCCTCTTGTTGCCTGTACTCGTCAGGTGGCGCTGATCGAGGTGGAGCCGGATGACCTCCGCTGGCAGTGCCATTATCTGACCAAGGCGAGTCGTCGTGGTCAAATCCACTTCAGGCAATCTTGCCGCAGCGTGGCTCGTCGCCTTTCCAGCTTTCGAGGTCGCAGCGCGACCTGCCCTAGAGGGCTTTCCTTTCCCCATCACGGCGTATGGCTGGATTTCCCAAGACTGAAGACAGAGGTTTTGCTACCAGTCAGTAACTGCTACATTCCTTGCAACGTGGTTGGCTGCTGTATCACGTGCCCATGTGCGCATGCGCTGTTCAACCCTTCTTCATGTATTTGGGATGTGTTAACTATATTCAATAAATACCATTATATACGCCCTCTTTTCTCCTAAACATTATTAGCTACACCTGGCAGTGTAATTAATTTCTCAGCTACATACAGTACCTTTAAACTTTAAGCGATCCAAAATATGGGTTTTGCATCGATTCCATTCTATAACCCATGATTGATTCCAAAGTTCAGAGATCATTTCAACCAGTGCTGTTTTGCCCACTCCAGTTTCTCCCTCAATGATGACAGGAACACCACATTCATGTTGTTCATGAATATTCAACATTTTAAAGGCAAAATCTAAGGTGAGCACATACTTCTTTTCATCTAATAAGGTGAGGCGATCTTTATCAAGTTGAACATTCAGAGCTCGAGATAAATAATCATGCAGGAGCACACTTGAATACAGTTCCCTGCAATAAGTATCAGAGATTATTGAGACGAATACTTAGTGAAAGCATAATGTTAAATACTTACATATTATCAGCAGGAATGTGCACTCCAATTGTTCTAAACTTGATCTTCATTTCTTCAGGTAATTGCTCAGGTAGGAGTGAAATTAAGCCAAAACTTCCACCTCCATCCTTAAAATCATATATCAGCTGGAAAATATAACATGTTGAATACATTTTATAGCTACAATGCACAATAATTAATTATATTATTGAGTCTAATTATTCAAGCACTCCAATTAGTCAAACACCAAGATGCTTAAGTTATATATTCCAAGAAACTTGCACAACCAATTTGAATTGCAGTGCCTCAACACTTCTATCGCCATAGTACTACTATATAATAAGTACAGTCCACCTCACACTTCCCACTTATGTTAAGGAAACTGTATTTCGCTAAACAAAACAAACTTTATTAGACTATAGCAGAAGTTGCCTATTATTGGCCAGTACCAATCATCAACACTGGGCGTGTTATTAAAATTAGTATTCAGATGCTTTACCAAGAAAGCATCACATGAATATTTACTTGCTCATGTGCACTGTAACTACTGTTACTGCAGTTGCAGAGTGCTAGATGGGTCACCTCGTTGGTATATGTATATTGCAGGAATAGCAAGGTACTTAGAGCTTCCCTTGTTGCCTACTACAAAGGAAACTGAACCATTTTGTTATTCCTACAACTGCATAATTTGGCATTTGATTACCAGCTGTTCCCTCACAAAATACTTCCTTTCAGATAATTTGACTGGTGCCAGGAAGCTAGCCAGTATAGCCATATACTTGGAAGCCAGTCACAGAAAACGTAATCAGATACTATAACACTATAACTGAGTAGTTTTCCTTGTAGCTAAGAAGAGAAAGCTGACCACTTCCTATTCCTACAATTACATGCATATGAGTTGACCCTTGAATTGCAACTGAGGTAACCAAGCTGGGTTAAAACAATCTTCATGTTTTTGTAGTGTGGAGGGTATATAGTGAAAGCTATTGCAGTAACTGTTCTTTTCATCCATCCACAGTGATCTAACATAACCTGTTGCACATGTTGGTGATTTGTAGTCTCCCGTATTTAAATTATTGCTGACTGTTGCGCACGCCCGGCTGGTAATAAGTGAGAAGTGAAACAAAGTAGAATGGCAGATGAAGATTGGAATGAAAGTAAAGAATAAATCGTTGCTGCAGTTAAACATAGACAGCCAAGCTGAATGTTAATTTGCTTTATCTAGGATAGATAAATATTGAGGAATACGACATTTGAATAGTACAATTCAGGGCCATACCGGTTTTCAATTGAATCAGAATTTTTTTAATTGTTATAGTACAGTCTCGCATTTCTTTGGTCGCACTCCTGCTACTGCTAAATTGCACTGTAGCTGCTGCCATAAACGCTTCAACATCACCAACATGAGTACAGAGTGTTACTTAGTGTTCGTTACGTCACAATCCCGCCTATTATGAGGCTATGCGAGTACACGAAGTTAGTGAGGTCTATGGCCATAGGCCTACTTCTACATACACGATTCATCAAGAGCACTTCCAGTACTGATTCGCAAAAACCCCACGAGAGCAATTTCTAAACCCCCTAAAAAAGCTTAGTGAAAACATTTGCCGTACCAGTCCAAAATAGCTGCCTCTGGCCCTGCATTTGAAATGAATTTGTCTTACTGTTGAAATTTAACAATTACTTGCAGGAAGTAGGTGATCAATGTACAAGACCAATGCTCTGAAAGAAGAGTTAGGACTAGACAGTGGTAAAGATGAATAATTTCTAGAAGGTAGATCTGTCAAGCTTATCTTCTGACCAAAGGGAATTAGTACCGAGATAGCTAATTAGAGAGATTTCTACTTACTTAAGGAAAGGATAGTGACCACTTTTAAAGTCCATATTGGACTCGAAATCTACTGCTGAGTGTGATTGTGGGTGGAAAGTCATTGGAATAACATACAAAATTTAATGGTAAAAACTGCAAACCTTACACATAAATGGACAGTGCAAGTGGCTATTTATAAATATTACATCATTATTGTAGCCACAGGTTATAGCGGAGTAATCAACAATTAAGATCTGCGCCGAGTTTTTCGTCCAGGTATAACTGAGAAATGGGACAAAAGTTGTTCAAATATTGAGAAAAGAACAATATCTACAGCCTGACAAGCGATTGTTTCGAAATAAAGTCTATATTTTGAGTGAAGTTACAAGTTGCGAATGGAAGATTGTACATTATTGGACTGTTTATAGCATGTACAAACAGGTGTTAATTGACTGAGGCAGTGTCTACCAAGAACAATAATGGCAGACAAACAGCAAATGGAAATTCCACAGAGCAGTGGCAAACTGCCTGCGAAAACAGAAGGCACCAAGCACTGATGAGAGCCAGCAAAAGAAAAGCAGATGTGCAGCTCACTAGGAGCAGTTTAGCAAGGTCCGCTGACCGAAACTTCAAAGTCCGTAAGAAAGTTGTAGTCTACTGCGCATCCAATCTGACATCTATTGCTATGACCCAGAGGCAGCCAAGGAGGGCATCTGTACACTTTTCCCAAGCTCTTGCCGTTGACTACCGACCCTTCCACACTGCCACCGACCGCTAAATGGCCTTCCGTCTCTTTCAGCTAATCATCCCAGAGCTGTGGCAACACCTCAAGGAGAGCGGCCTGCCAGTTGGTGGCTCCAAAGCACAGCTGGTGGAACGGTTGCAGACTCAGAGAGACCAGCCTACAGACAGCTGAGCTCAGCTGAGCTCAGCTTCACCGCACCGCTACGGGAAACCCCATCTACCATCAAGCCCGGACACAGAAGCACGGCTCCCGCCAGGAGAGTCCCGCTGACAGTGGACGACCAACTATCACCCAGACCAGGTATCGCAGTTCCGCTGGACAGAAGTGTTGCACTTTAACTAGAACAAGAGACCGTTGTAGTCATAGTTGTAGTCCAATACGGTCATGCCTCCGAACCTGAGGCCGAACCACTGCCTGTACCAGAGGCAGCACGAGCCACTGTTCGCAGGACCAGATCCTCCTCCACTTCCAGGACCAGATCACTCCCTCCCACAGTGGGACAGATACATGCTTCAAGCCGCCTTTACAGTAGCATTCTTTGGGCTCTTAAGGGCAAGTGAGTTTACTTATCCAAGCCCTAATCCAGCATGCTTTGATGGCAGTGTTCAGGTGACAACCCAGGACATCAGTTTTCCTCTGGCAGATGCCATCGATGTATGGTTGAAGGCTTTAAAACTGACCAATATCGCCAGGGCACCAACATCACCATTGGGGGAACACACTCATGATGCTGTCATGTGGCCATGGAGGCAATGAAGCGCTACCTCGAACTACGTCGCCATCAACAGGGGCAATTCTAGAGATTTTGTTGACTAGTTTCCTGACCGAGCAGTTCTATCTAGGGGGGTCTGGGGGCATGCCACTCCCCAAATTTTTTGAAAGTTTAGGTGTTCTGAGGTTGAATCTAGACCCTTTTTGGGCACAATACTTTTGCAACAAGCCGGGTGTTTTGTTACATAAATCATCCAACTGAAGCTTGTGCTCAGCAATAGGTCAGTCTAAGCTGAATGCAGCTGTAAAATGGATCAGCTTGGCTAGATAGTACAATCATGTACAGCTTCCAGCAAAAGTGCTGACACAGCATTTCGTAGCACGCTTCCAGTTAGTGATCAGAATTTTCCAAATCAGAATTATCATGGTTACCTACCACTCTTTCACCACATAAGCAACACAAAACTAATCTAGCTTGACGTACCTTGGCCTGTTGAGCCTGGCTATAGTTGCATAGTAACGGTGACGTAACTGAACACAACACTGTGCAACAAGCGCAAAGTTATTCGAACGCAACAGTTTACTGAATTCATGACCGCTTTCTGGAAACCTTGGAAACCCCCCTAGAATCGCCCCTGATCAATGAGGGAAAACGCCTCTGTTTTTTTTATTGAGAGTGGTGACCTGTTAACAAGGAATTCATTGGTGTGGCACCTTTGTCGCTTGCTCCAGACATTCCGAGTCAACCCAAGCCTCTACAGCTCCCACAGCTTTTGGATTGGAGGGGCCACAGCAGCAGCAGCAGCAGCAGGTCTACCATCGTGGCAACTCAAGGAACTGGGCAGATGGAGAAGTTAAACCTTCCGCCACTACACGAGAGTGCCAAACGCATCTCTACGTAGTATCTCTAAGGTGCTGGACGCCAGTACAATTCATGCTATGCTCACAAATGTTTTAAATGTAACTCTTGAGGGTTAAACTAATAACAAAGCTTTAGTAACCTACTTGTCTGGGGGATCGGAGCTTCGCTTTGGGGGGATATGGTCTCATACAAGTAGTTCAATAACCCTACAGTTGAACCCGCTGATTGACCCGCAGGACAAAGGTCCATACTCCTCTGCCAATTTTTTGGCAAACTTCAAAAAAATGTTTTATTACCACAATTAAGTACTCAGGCAACATAAATACTTAGGCGATGCATGACGAAATCATTAGCCATCATCTGAGCCTATCACCTGAGTATAATAGACTATGTACATAAATGGGCTGGTTACAAGTGACAGTGATGTCATGGGATGTGGCGACAATATTCTGATGACATCATGTAGGGCAAAAATGGCACTGTACATACGTTTGTGCAGCGATGAGATTAGGAGCTGGCAGGTGAATGTTACCATGAGCCTCATCTAAAATCGTTAGAGTATGACATACGTACATTGCTACCAGCCTTACAACATGTGTGAGCCACTAAGCGATTCAGCTGTCAGTAATGCTGGTAGGGAGCCAACAAGAGGTCTACGTGAAGATTACTTCTATTCCAGTACCCTACAAAATGGCAACACGTATGTGGAAATTATACACTTTCTAATATAATATGCAGCTAGTTACAAACTACAAGCTGCAATGACATGACCACACTTTTCTATCCAAAAAACAACAGAAACAAGTTTAAAAAATGTTACAAAAATGAAAAGACATAATATAGGGATGGAATCCCACAAAGCAACCAAACAAAGTAGTAATGACACTACAATACTTTTCCCAATCCTATATCTTATGACATTTTTCTAACCACACACATCACAATCCCCTACATGCCATACCAGCCACATTCAATCAATAAATGATTGCAGCACATTACATCACACAACCTCACATTATAACTTATCCTTCACAGCAGCAACACTATACTGCTCACTCAACATCCTTCCACACCCACCAAACCCATTTACTTGCACAATGATATCACAACTGTAATAACACACTTTGAAATACCAATTTGATCTTTTGTGATTCAAATTATATAACAAAGCGCTTTCAGAAAATGCCACACGCAGGCTGTACACACCACAATCCAACATTCTGTCATCCAATATAACAAGCACAAGAATTGGCTGAAATTTTCTTAACAGATATAGGGAATTCATAAAGGTATTGTGGTATCATTCCTACTTTGTTTGGATGCCTTTTTTGAATTCCATCCCTATGTCTTTCATTTAAATTTTTTTGTAACTTGTTTCATACATTACGCAATTAACTCACCTGGTGGTGAGGCCTCTGTGTCCAATCCTTTTTAGCATCTGAACTGCAAAAATCCTTCACTTCTTTTATCATTGATTCCATTAGGATAGACCCCAGTTTGCTGGTATCTGTTGTCTGTCTCCCATTTATCATTTTGTATTCACCGTCTCCAATGTTGTAATTGAATGCTGGAAGCCTGTCCAGGAAGTTACACCTTCTATGCATATATCTAGTTATGGAACAGAACAGAGATCAGAGCTAAAATGGCTTACTATAATATACACAGCCGAGTGTAAAGATTTAAGGAGGGATGTAATGTAATGCAATATTTCGGAATGAAGGAGGGGTCAGAGAGGATCAAAATATATGTCATATGATCCTCGGGTGACAAGTCTACCACATAGCTTTACCAAGGGAAGACTTACTACAGCTCCCAGGTTAGCAGTGCTCTCTAGAGATACAAGCGCTATTAATGGATGGCACAATTGGGCAATGTACATGTGAGTTTCAAGCAGCACAACTTGTCTCTCCGCTCTCCTGCAGCAGCTATAGCTGATCCTTGAAAATATGTTGCAGATAGAGACAGCAATCTGCCAAAGACCAGTTGCTTTTTGTAGCTTCTCCAGCAGCATTATTATGCATGGTTCTGCGAAAATGTTTGTGACAGGTTGGCTTGCGATTTGTCTCACTCTACCCAAGTGGTGATTCAATTACATCTGCATCTACTCACCCACTATACTGTACACTTGGCAGTGCGATTACCCTCGATTATATAAAGTATTAGTTAACCTTCACTTACTGAATGAACATCTTTTGTAGAAGTTTAGTCTTTCGAATGTTTTCAGGCAGATAGTGAAGCATTAGCTCATTGCATTGTGAATGAGATATGTCACGCTCCATGCTAAACTTCACTATGGGTCCACCTGTATACATGTAGAGACCATAAGTCAACTACAAACACTAAAATATTCATTTTTTCAGCAGCATACCTTCCTTGTATAGACAGTCAATTCTCCCAGACTTGTATGCTTGTAGGTACTTGCATACGAGCTGTACCTCATCATCAATAAGGTAATGATAGCTTGAGTCTACGTTATAACTGGTACCCAGTAAACCTAATGGTGGTATTTCCTCAATAAAATGTGACAGAGATGCAGTACA
Organism: Phakellia ventilabrum; assembly: GCA_963921505.1. Classification (NCBI taxonomy): domain Eukaryota; kingdom Metazoa; phylum Porifera; class Demospongiae; order Axinellida; family Axinellidae; genus Phakellia; species Phakellia ventilabrum. The sequence continues at coordinate 3,807,675 of OY997381.1, forward strand.
CTTTTCATCTGCAGCCCTACATGGAACCTGACAAGAGAGCCTTGTTTCAATTACCATATGGGCACATGTTAATGGTATGAAATAGTATTGAATAAGTACACTTTCTGTTTATGCATACCTCCACATAAATGGTCCAAGACAACCCCTTAGAAAGGTGGAATGATTTCCCCGTAGATGCATCTTCTACATAGCCAATAATGAGAAGATTAAAAAAAAAACATCCAATCTCTGTCATTAACTTTAGATAATGAGTTCTCTCTTTCTCTTGTTTGGATTCCTGAATACAGTTTCAGAATAAATTGTAAAATTGATCTATAACAGTGAACACAGGAAACCTTACAGGGTAAAACATGGTAAAGTTGAAGAATATTGTCCAGCCTCCTCCATCCAGTGGTAGTTTTTGAAGCTTTTCTATGGTACTAGATACACTGAAAGCCTCATTAACTGTAACAGTAAGCTGATGATTTACAGGAACAGACTTTAGTTTCTGACAAATATAGTGAGTCTTACCATTTCCTTTGTATTCCAGTCATGATCATATAGAAATTTTAGGGCATAGAAATCAAATTAACATAATTATACAGTAAACAAACTATAGCCTCCTCAAAATGCCTTACCTGGTAAACCAAATATGAGCTGAATATTTAGGAATTCCTTAGTAATTTGTCGACAAATTGTTTCAGCTTCATGAGTATCCATACATAGCAATCTTTCCTGCAAACATGAATACAAAAATAATAATCTAAGAAAAGAAAACTACTTCCTGTACTCACTTTATGCTGAAGCCATGGCACTTCTTTAAGTATAGAGGGTCCAGTTTCAATAAAATGAACACAGAATGTGGAAGTTTCTTGATGGTCTTGTCTAAGTTTTATATACAGCTGCAGCACAACCTAAATTTCAATGATCATATATAACAACTTTTTTCAAAGATGTTAAACAAATGTCACTTGATATTTCCTACAACAGTGCATGTTCCAGTCACGTATACAACACTAACAGTAAAAGCTTAGTTCAGGAATGTAACAGATAAAACCACAAAATATGGATTTGGGCAGTTTATGGACCATAAATCCCTGGCTATTACATAATCTCAACAGTTGGATTGGTACTTCTGACCAAGGCATAATCATTATTCAAAAAGCTACAGTATAAAATACAATCATACTTATACCTCTTGGAGTTGGTATGGTAGATTATTGACTTCCAAAATAAGATACTTTTGAGAATACTGAGCCATTCTCTTCATGAATAGCTTCACATCCTGTTCTGTGGTGGTTGACAAACACTGTAGAACTTCAAATGGTCTAGGTGGTCTACCATAGATCGCTAAAATCAATCTTATTAGCTGATTTTGTGTGTAGTCAGAAACACTATGCAAAGTACTAACAGACTGTACATCACTGTTCATTTTTTGTGTTGTAGAAAGGTGAGCACATTCAAGTAAGCTGGCCTGAGCAACACTTGTATGGCTGAACATATGATCCAAAAATAATGCAGTCACGTCCATATGAGAACTAGCTGATGTAGATTCACTCTTACAAGTTGTTGTAGCACTCTGCAGTGGAATAGGAACATGAAAAAGTAAAGTAGGTAGGTATTAAAGGCTACAACATTTCTATCTTCAAGCCCTATCTCTAAAACCTCTGTTATAGCAGTTACATCTACAGCTGTGATAAATATAGTATTTTCTAATAAAACTGTGTAGTGAAAGTGCATGTTTTACCACCCAGCACACTTTTAAGTGCCCAGTTGGTCTAAATTCCTTCACATTTCACACTTATCATGTGCACAAAACATATGGGAAAGAACTGAAGTCAATGTGTGCTAGGAAAAAGTCTATAATGTAAGCAGATGATGTAAGTATAGCAGATATATTGTGATGCTCTTCAAGCAGTTATTTGTCTGTTCGTAAGTAAATGGCATCCAGGATGCTCTTGCGTCACTTTTTCCTGTACTTGTGGTAAACTCTTCTGTGGCACCAGAAGCACAAAGAGAATAATTAATTTTACACCTATCATTGCAAATGTTACTACAAATTCTCTTCATTGAGGAGAGAGTGTTCTTGTTCATATTAGGTGTTGCAAGCTCGCTCATGTATATATAGATCAAAAAGATACGTAATAAAAAAGATGCTGTTCTTCTGAGCATATACAGAAGATGGGAATGGCTTTTTGCCAACAATGTGTACCTGTTTAAATGTTTTTTTTGAATATTTGGTACACATACCAATTAGGATTAGAATTACTCTGAGACCTTGCTAAATAGATTGCACAGTCAGCTTCAAGCAGGCTATACTTTATTGCATTTTTAACAGTGTGAGTAAATTACAAGATTTCCATTGTACAAGCATATTAGTGCATGTGAATCAATGCCATGGGTGCTAGATAGACTACCAAACTGTGTATTAAGTCGATAATGCACACTAAAGTGTGCATTAAGCTATTTAAAATGCCGTCACCTGACTCATTTCAAAGAATCTTATTATCATAAGGTCACATGAACTGCACTAAAGTTTTGACTTCAGTAATAGACATATCCTTACCACCACTGCAGTTCTCAGTTTCTTTATAGACTCTGCATCATTCTTAAACAGAAAGGAAACTTGCTGCACAAGATATTGTGTAGAGGGATGTTCACTGATTAAGCAGTCATACAAAATCATCAGCTTTGGGACTTTGAAAAAAAGCAAGCATTTATAGTTAGCTTGAAGTTTCTCCACTTTCATAGTCCATTCATCAAGTTTCTTCTGTGCGTTCCAAACCTAAATGGGAATTTATCAGAACATTCGTTGTAATGATATTGTCACATAGCAAACAGCCAGTGAGCTGTATCATGCTGTAAGGTAATAATTACGAGTAATTTTAGCAACACATTGTGCTGCCTGAAAATTGTGATTCAAGTACATTTGCTTATTTCTACTCGTCCGCTATACTTTACACTTGGCAGTACAATTACCCTCGATACTCTACCAAGTATAAGTCTCCTTGCATGGACGGATCAAAGAAGCCGCATGCAGTACAAGAAAACTAGAGCACGGTCTCAACTGCACACCGTGCTTTAACTAGGTGTGAGAGCGATTTAACCAGGTGTGAGATTGCTTAACTAGCTACCAGACAATGAACTAAAAATGTTTTTTCTAGTGGAGAGTTCAGTATAGCCAGCCAACATACCAGCAAGAAGCAAAAAAAAAACAGTCTAAGAGCCTTCAAGAACAAAGATCTAGCCTTAGTCTGGCCCTTAGACAGTAGTAGTGGGACTATATACTACTTTACTATCTATGCCCTTATCGACCCTAACCCCAATATACCTGAGCTATTTAGTGCAGGCTGACTGAGAGGCATGTATGTGTAGCTATTCTATACAGAGCCTAACAAGCACCCATATATGTGACAAAGGCTATTTCCAAATGCTCATGGCCAGTGCTATTCATAAAGTGAATATTGAAGAAAGGGCTAAGTATAAAATAAAGCTCAACTCTCTACAAATGAAAAGGTGAAAACAGTTTTCAAACCCTGGAATCAACCAGGTACACCACCAGGTGTAGTACATAGTGCACTATCCATTAAGCCATTGCGCCACTAAGGTGGGTCAAATAACTACTTGCATTTATCTGTCACTTTTAGCGTTATTAGCATGGTACGTGTTGTGTTTACATATTAAAACACCTAAATGGACAATAGAGTTTACCTATGTAAATAATTGTGTTAATTAACTCATTGCACGCTATAATCACGTCACACGCGTGATGCATCCTCTCTAAATTTCCAGCTGAAAATGGTGTACTAATAAAACCAGTGTAGTGCTGGGTGCTTTTTCACTTACCAGGTGAAGAAGACAACGGATTCTTTGCTGATTTTGTTCGAAGACTATCTGCTACAGCCATACAAGGCAAAAAGGAAGCCGGATTGGAACAATGCAGGCTGTTCAGGATCGATTTCTAGGTACATGGTAAGTTTCGATACTGTAAACGCAGTTTTCGTGCCCTGGTAGCAAAGGATGATGATCCTACTGAATGTCTAACTCACTGTCCAGAAGTAAGATCCTCATAACTGCCACTGAGGGTGACTGCAGAGCCCGATTAATTGTGTAGTAGTGCAGCTATATGTAACTAGTTATCATATATCAATTTCTATTTGCCATGTACATCAGTTATTTTTTACCTACTTTCAGCACAGTTACATCATAAGGGTGTGGCTAAGCCTTTATGGGATGGAAAAGGGGAGTTTCCCTTCGCGTAGCGCCACTGCTTAGTGTGCATGTACTATGAGCTTATATATAGGCGCTTCGCGTAGACTAATTGGAACGCGTGCACCTATATATAGGCGTGTCGCGTGCAATTCAATGAGTTAAGCATGTCTGAAAGTTATCTAATAAATATGAATACTTTTATACCCAAGGGCAATAGCCTAAGAATGTTTTAGCAAATCTTTTAGGTGCTCATTAATAACCTTAGAAAGATCTATGATATAATTTATATCCAATGAGTAAAATGCACTCCTAGGGGGAAAGATAACAGGTGAGAAGAAAAACAGGCAACCAGAGAAAATGTGAATACAGGAACAATTACTCAAAGGGCCGAGTGTACTACCTACTACATACAGCAGCTGCTAGGTGGGTGCACATGCCCCCCCCCCCCTCCCCTCGATCCACTGCTGATGCATTCTGGCCTAGGCTTTTAAGTCGGCTCTGCTACTTTACTAACAATAAAATGACAACTGACCACTTTGTCTGCATCTTGTGGCGATATTAAGCAACTTAGTGTAAACTGGCACTTTAAAGAATAGTCTGGATGGCCCAATTCTCTAAGAGTTTGCAATAACTGTGAATATCTGCTGGCAACCTGAAAGGGATTAAGTAAAAACAACAAAACATTAGCAATACTACCAAGTACCTTAGCTAATATAAATTGATGTTGCTAAGAATACATTACCACACATATGATAGCAATACACACTGTCAAGTGCAAGGGTAATGAAGAAAAAGGTACATTTGTTTGGGTGCTGTCACACATTCCTATTAGCACAGCATACATGGTATTCAAATGACATTGAAAACATGGTTTTGATCTGATCATAGTGTATACCTTAGTAATGTGATGTAATGTAATATAATGTAATATAATGTAATGTTTGGCATGAAGAAGGGGTCACAGAGGATTAGGTGGAGTGAAATGTATACCATGCGGTTCTTAGGTAAAACCTATTTAAAGTTTGACCACTCTGTTGTTTTGTTTACCAAGTATCACAATGGTATAAATTTCACACCTCTGTGACCCCTACTTCATACAAAACATTATATCAAGGGTAATCGCAATGCCAAGTGTAAAGTATAGTGGTGGAGTAGAAACGGATGTATTTGAATCATGTAACGACTTGGGTGGGGTGAAATGGGTCGCAAGCCAGCCTGCCGTTGGTGTCCCACTTACTTCAATCACAAACCAAGAACTCCCTGTATGCCTTTTGTTTATGTCACATCCCAGATCTTCAAAGGTGAGGGCTATTCCACCCCCCCCCCCCCCCCCCCCCCACCACGTGTAGGAAGTGGGGGAACTCTAGTCATGAGGGACTGACAGAAGCTTTTTGTGGTTGGGTTTCCAGAGACTAGCTAGAGATGACCGTGACTAGTGGGTCCAGTAGCACTAAAATCTAGGCCCATTCACCTGCCATTCTGATAATTGCTTCTGTCAGTCTTAAAGAGTCATGGTGGCCCAGCAACAGCATTTATATTTGTCTCAGTGATTTTTTTGCGAGAAAATGTGTAGTTAGGCTTCATGAAATTATGCTTTTTCCTGCCTATTATGCTATTCCCTAAATCTCCAGCTATGTCCCTACACGTACATGCTCTTAGTGAGTCCCTAAAATGCTCAAATTATGCTCAATTATGGTGGTCAAACTTCCGTTCAATAGTGCAGTAATTAGAGCTGCTACCAGTCATTCAGTAGCGTTGGAGACAAGGGGGCAGGGAGGGCTCGAGCAGGCCCCCCACACACACACTTTCCAAGAAGAGGAGGCATAGCCACCCCACTTTTGACAATCCGGGCTGCGATGCCATACAAGCATAAGGCATACAGGAAGTCCTTCAGCTGCGATCAGAGTGAGTGAGATACCAACGGTCCAATGGCAGTCTGCTGACTATTAACTAGATCAAGCCTTCGTCAAGGCTCCACCCTTTACTGAATGGGAGGGACTGAACTTGATTGAACTTTGTACGTTATGTATGTGTGCACAGCTACTGCTATCGTTCAAGACATTCTAGCAAGCCTCACCAGCCAGTAACAATTAAGTTCCCAAGCATCTCCTTTGGATAGAAGAAGGTGGCATACCGTACACGAGATGCTACGAGAGTGCTTCCTGACTAGAAAAAATTGGGTTTTCAAAACAATTTCCACACTGCATGCGCAAAATTACAATCAGCTGCTGAGCAGCCTCTCTTCTTAGTCCACCACTTTAAATTTCCTTCCGACATATTGTTGTTATTGTTATTGCATCAGTCTCATCCTCAGATTCTGAGGCACTCTCTTCTAAGACATCAGTACTTGCCATATTTATCATAAGAGTAGGGAATTTTAGATGATGCACTATGCATTAGTATTGTATTCGTAACCGAGATCAGCTAAAATTTTATTTAGAGCCCAATACCTCTGCTTATTGTGCTAAACTAATTCCTTATGCCATCTTATACCTATTATGCTCAAATTTATGCCAGCATAAATTTTTTTTCTCAAGCCTATTTGTAGCCAGTGCCTTGATATCCATGAGCTCTATCTCAAATAGTTAGGAGCTAGCTTTTTAGCCATAACTGCTGTCAATAAATACTGAAAGTATGGTAATAGGACCCATAGAACCCATAGTCATGGGGATGTGCATCAATCATTCAAATAAAGCTACATGGGGAATCCATAAAATTAAGGTCCTAAAATCTTCTAAGAGACCTAAAAAAATGTGGGCATAACAATAAGCAAGACAAGATAGGTTTGAATGTTAGCATCATTCCTCTCACTCAATCAGCAATAGTTAATGTTTTGAGTGGGTTATTGTTTAAGGTATTACCTTTAATCTTCTGAAAGACTTCAATATTTCAGAGGTCAGGCTTGTGCTAACCTACCGTAGAGACTGGTTAATAGGCGCATACAGTTATTAAGCGCATAAATTTTAATAAGCGCATACTGTCTTCCTGTTATTTTGTATTAATTAATTGGCACATCCGCTAGTTACACGTGTCAAAATTGCCGACGAATCAAGATTGTGTATGCCGTGTTTGCGAGTTAGTGAGACAACAAGATGGCACGCGCTGAAGCACCTCGCACTCTCCAAGCTACCGTGGATAGCCAGCCACTCGACAAACAGAAGAGGAAGAGCTATACCAGAGAGACTAAGCTGAAGGTGATCGATTTCGGCAAAACGGTCGTGATCGTTTCTCTCCTCGCGTGTAAGTTGCAGAACCTCGCCAACAGTAGGGGACCGTACTCTCTTGTAGATATGGTGACCTCGAACAACACTCTCGTGCAGATACACAGCAGCTCTTCATCGGTTAGACTTGCCATGATCTGTTGCATTAAAAATCGTCCAATAATCGCATACCGTCCAATAATCGCATACTGTTAATAAGCGCATACTTATAATAAGTGCATGGTTTCTTGCCGCTGAACACAATAAGCGCATGCTAAAACCACCTCTCTGAATGGCAAACGTGTGAAATATCCATTTTTGACCTTCAAACGTTCGCTTATGACTGTGTCCACAACTACCTATGGTGCAGCATAACAACACCAAGTAATACTGACAAAGCATTTATTGTAAGTGACAAATACTTATATCTCCTTCAGATGTCCTAGGTGTATAAATGAATTGGACATACAACAAATGATATTTACCTCATATAGATGTTGAAAGGATTCAATTCTATGCTTGTCATCCATTTCAGCACCCAAGAATCCAAGTTTGTGTACGAAGTCTTCAATTTGATCTCTTGTGAGTTTTTGTTGTAGCAACTTGTGTTGATGCAACCCTTCATCACTAAGTTCTTTGTTAGCATTTCCGTTTTTCAGGTGAAATTTTTGCACTGAAGGTTTGGAAGATACTTCATATTCTAAATTCACTTCTGCACAACACCTTCCAGATGTCGACCAAAAAGTAAAAATATACTTTCCAGTATGTAAAATAGTCTTTAACTGATTGGATACATTTTGTAAAGTATCTTCTGCTTTTGCAAACAAAAATTGGATTAAATGAATATTTTCATTCACTGTTGCAAGCTGTGGTATTCTTTTGTGCAACTCAAGCGATATCAGAATAGTCATCAATTTTTTGAAAGTAAGGCTATAATTTGTAAATGGGAATATTAGCTTAAAAGCTGCTAAAAGATGGACCATTACCTGCCCATAAAACTCTTCTTGCTGTAGTTGCTGTGTAACAAGTTCAAACTGTTGATGAAAACGTGCTTCACCACCAGGGCCAATAAAGTGACTTTCCTGAAGAAATTGATAGAAATCTACACTCTCTGAAACTCTGGGAAACAATTCAAGGCACTTTTCATTTTCTTCACTTTCGAAACAGAGCAGTGCATACATTCTTTCACACTTAGATATTGCGTGAGCAGGTGTTAGTTGGGCTATTTGTTCTTTAGCATTTAGTGCTTCAGCTTCAGCAATGAGTGCTTTTAGGTCAGGATCACTTAAGCAATTTACAAGATGGTATTGTGTGCACACATTACGAATTTTATGAATAGGAGTCAATAACTCTATGCACTTTAAGAGGCTTTTGATTCCCTTTAATCCAACTGTCATATCAGTGTGCTCATATAATTTTGGACACTTGCCTACAATATTGAATTGCTCATCGAAATCCAACTCTTCCAGGGGCAAAAAGCTAATTTCTCCATAATGTACACTTCCTTCTAGAAGCTTAATCAAAAGTGATGTTGTTTGATTCATTGCTCTTTGTAGATTAATGATAGAAATTTGTTTGGTAGAATGATTTTGCTTTTTGCAAAGTGCATGATCAAGGCATAGATCAAAAAGAGTGGAAGAGTGAAACTTAAAGTATACAAGAAAGTTAATGCATTGCTGAAGAGGATGGAAGTAATCTCTTAGTTTATGCACAAGTGTCCTCAGCACAGTTAGGCTAACACTGGCAGATAATTTTAGCTGTACACTAGTATCACAACCCCATTCACTTGCAGATTGAGCTTGCAATGGATTATTTACTTGAAGCTGCATGTCGACTTCAATCACTCCTGGAAAGTGTACATATTGTTGTACATTTGTATAGAGATCGTGAGGAATATGTACATTGTAGACCTCCAAAATGTTTAAAATTGAACACCTGAGGATAAATGATCAATATTAGCAATCATAAAGGACACTATCACTTTAAACTTTTTTTATAAATCATAAGTGGTTAGTTTATAATCACTTACATCCCCAGGCTTAAGATTCCAGGATACCCACTGCGCAAGGGCATAGGAATGATTTAATTAACTTTTAATCAGTTTCTCGCATACGAAACCCACCCATCTAAAAAGGGGCGTAGCGTACAAACTATGGACTCCAAACAAAACGCAGCATGACAAGCAATAACTACTGGTTCTAACCATACACGATCAAAGTGGAGATTGATTACAATTACCTTTAATCGCCTCGTGGTTGTATAGTCACAAGGGGTAACAAATTTTTCAGGGAAATACATGTTCAAACTATCCACAAAAATTCTTCCCTTCAGCTGTCGTTATACATACCTTAACAAGGCGCAGTGGCACAGGTACCTTAAATTAACACCTCACTAAATTTGAATAGCTACACTCACTTCAAGCACACATATAAGAATTTACATCACACACTACCGTTGCTAACAGCCATTACACTAGCGCTCTGTCGGTTAAAGGTACCTGTGCCACTACACAGACAACTGACCACTATGCTGCAACCAACGAAGACCGGAGACTACGTCTTTCCAATAAATGTATTGGCCAGAAACATTACTACAGCAATGGCCACAGGCTGCTATGCACCCCTTTCATTCATACGTACGGACATTACGGTGCCAGATTGGACCCCACCTGTGGAGTGCTTTGAGTTGGCTGCACTTGCAAACTATTCAGATTATTACTGTAAAATAATAGCATTGAAATAAATAATGCAAGTAGGACACTGCTGCTGCTGCCGCTGTCAACTTCACTCAGTCATCATTACATTTCTTCTGTAGGTTGCAACCTGTACCGATGGAAAACAAACACAATTCAAAGCAGTCACATGGCCCTTGGCATAATTATCAAACCAAGAGACAAAAAAGGTTGCTAACCAAAACACACAGCCCTTCCCTATGCCTAGAGCAAGTTGACTCAATCCAGCAGACAGATCCTTCCATTGAAATTCCTATCAGCCCAATTTCCCAACCTCCCTGACTGCAAGTGCACCCATTCTAATCACTGCAAGCGAATGTGCCCCAATCCTGCAGCCTGACTGCAAGTGTACCCATTCTAATCACTGCAAGTGAATGTGCCCCAATCCTGCAACCTGACTGCAAGTGTACCCATTCTAGTGAATGTGCCCCAATTCTGCAGACGAGAAATCCCAGTGTCTGTGCTCTCCCAAACTGTACCAGTACCTCAGAACCCTCCTGTCTGAGAGCATGCATGCCGACCATAGATGGCTGTGCATCAGACCACTCCCTCCAGAGAAAACAACATTCACCCATGCTGTCTCAGACTCCACACCAAATGTGAGCAGCTCTGATCCTGGTATCCACATAGGATGTACATGCACACTTACTGGGTCAGGCACCTCCCTCCAGAGAGCATATGCATCCACGCTGGCTAGCTCTGTCTCTAATACCTGGTCAGGATGCACACCTAGACCCACACCTGACCCAAACCCCTCCCACCCAAGAGTATGCATATCGAATATGAGCAGCTCTGTCTCAGACCCTGGTATCCACATAGGATGTACATCCACAATTACTGGCTCAGATCCTTCCCTCCAGAGAGCATATGCACCCACACTGGCTAGCTCTGTTCCTCACACCTGGTCAGGATGCACACTCGGACCCATATCTGACCCAAACCCCTCCCATCCGAGAGCAGGCAGACTGAATGTGAGCAGTTCTGTCGCAGACTGATGTACATCCACAATTACTGGCTTAGACCCCTCCCTCCAGAGAGCATATGCACCCACACTCGCTAGCTCTGTCCCTCACACCTGGTCAGGATGCACACCTGGACCTACACTTGACCCAAACCCCTCCCAACCCAAACCCCTCCATCCGAGAGCATGCACACTGAATATGAGAAGCTCTGTCTTAAAACGGATATACATCCGCAATTATTGGTTCAGACCCCTCCCTCTAGAGAGCATATGCACCGACGCTGGCTAGCTCTGCACCCTGATACCTGGTCAGGATGCACACCCGGACCCAAACCTAACCCAAACCCAATCTGAGAGCATACACACCGAATGTGAGCAGCTCTGTCTCAGACCCCGGTATCTACATAGGATGTACATCTGCAAATACTGGTTCAGGTCCCTCCCATCCAAGAGCATGTACATCTGGCTCCAACACAGACCCATATATCTAGCAGATAGGATCTACACCAATCTCAACCCCAACTGACTGTTTCCAAGACCTCTTCCTGAGAGTACATGTTCCAACCGTAGCTAACTGTGATACTTCTGAACCCAAAGCAGGAGGCACAGTTTTTGCTAATGCAAGGGCTGGTGGAGTATAAGAATGCTTATGCAGCCCATAACATGTTACTGGCTGATGCATGTAAAAAAAATCAAACACTTTTGTCTCAAGGCAACAGATGATGGCAGTCTAACAATCAACAACTCACACAACTATTATTGGGTGAGCGTAAGCGAGCCCCACACTACGTGTTCAATTTCGAATTTGTCTATACATCCGTCCGTCCGTCTGTACAGTCCGTCACATACCGCATATCATTTGCATATCCAATAAAACTTTGAAAATGTTTCATTCCGCACGCATATCAATATATCGTCACTCTACGTGGCCTATATCGCAGTCCTTACCACCATTATGATACCACAGACTGTGAGTTAGTGAGTACTGAGTATGTGCACACGGACTAGATTGCAGCAGGAGGAGTCTCCCGATCCCAGGGAGATTAGACTTCAGCGATGCCGACAGAGGAGAGCTGCTACGTCTCACCACCAACAAGCCACAGTTCGGCTGGAAAGGGAGCGGGCTAGAGCTCAGAGAGCTAGAAGAAGTGTGTCGCCACATACCGCCGGTTAACCTCGCTCACGCTCATCCCACAATGCTCTGCATTCACGTAGTTATCAGATTTAATGTCAGATGTTTGTTGACAACAAGCTATGATGCAACTTCGTAGTACACACAACGGTTGACAGCTATAACCCAGGCTTGTGGAAAAAAATATTCCCAAAACTCAAGATCTTCTATTTTGATGCAATTCTCCCAGAGCTTGCTGCACCCCAACACCACCTAGGTGGTATCCGAGAACCATGTCTGTCATTTTATTAACTTGCACAATGCACATCTATCTACTACTGAACATCAAAGTTCTGGTTTTAGATACTGAACCAAAAATCCAATGAATAAATATGTGAGGGGTTTAGAGAATTTACTTGCATAATATAAGAGCAACTAGTGTATGAGTGACAGTGCCATTAGGTAGTACAGTAAAGTAAGGGAGGGGGTTTCCAGAACTCGCTGCCATTCTTTACGATCCAGACTGCTACATGCTATGAAAGAGCAGGTAGTTGAGTATAGGCCTTGCTTGTTTAGATTCAGCAGTTGCCGTTCACGCTCACGTCTCTTCTGCAGAGCGCTACCATGAAGTGACTGCACAAGCCACAATAAAACTTTAGCTGCGAGCATATCTGCCAACTACGCTCATTCTACAAAATTAGTAATACTGAGACAAAAATAGACACTACAAATAAACTCAGCACACCCAAAAGCGTCTTAATTATTAGAATAAAAGCCCTCGCGTCTTGGTGAGCTCAGTTTGCCAGTGTCCAGAAACCATAGCACTAGGGTTTTTATTTCAAAAAAAAAGAATTCATGGAAGAACTACTTACTTTCTTGTAAAACAATACTAGAGTGGAATATAATTAGGGCAGCTACTAGGTTGCACAACGGTATCCTCACCTTTTAGATTCATCGCAGCTAATAATGTCCGTGTCAACTCCACCCCATAGTTTGTCTGGAACCCCACCCCTTAGTCATAGTTTTAAGTGTAATTTACTACTACATTGTATTTTATATGCACACAGACTTAACAAACACTGTTTAAATATATCTGGAACTATCTATCTATGTTGGAACTCACCATCAGTCAACCATGAATGAAGTTCCAGCCGTCTGATCGTACGCTGATCTGCATCCATTGAAAATGGAGTGATGTTGTCCACTGACGTTTCTCTCCATTACAAATAACGATTCTCGTTCCTTATACTACCTAATTTTGCAAAGAATAGCAGCTTTACAAACGAAACGAACTCAAACCTCTAGTGTCACCATTTTCACCTCAAGGCACGAACATGTCAACACACGTGCGCATAACCGGAAGTATTGAAAGATAATTACAACAGGTATCCTAGAGCCTTAAGTACAGGAGAAATACATATTCATTGCCTATGAGGAGGTTTTGGGAAAATATAAGCCATGGGAAAATTACTCCAAGGTGAAGCTGATCACAATAAATTTTCCACAGCATATAGTTTCTAGAAGTTCCAAATAGGCAATAAATAACTATTATGTCCAACAGCAATGCTCAAAAATGCAAACTCTGGGTGTAACTTCCACTCCATGACTATATAAATCAAAGAGCTGCAGCCATTCAGCTATTGTGGCTACAGTGTGGAGGGAGATGAGAGCAGCTTCATCAAGAGAGGCTACAGCAGATCAATGAGCGCAGCATTCAACATGTCTCCTGTCTGTTTCATAGAGCCAGAACCATTGCCTGTGTAACATATCACTGAAGGTTTGAAATGAGAATGAATACCCAGCAGCCTTCATCAAAACAGCCAGCAAGCCCCTTACTAGAGAGCTAGAGTAGCTACGTACCTATATCCAGTCCAAGTGAAAACAAAAGACAGTATGCTGTTATATCTAAACCCTCATTCAAGTGCCTCACACTCTATATCATCAATTGATGAGTAATCAATCCACAAGTCCAACATTGTGTGTGTGATCTCATGCAAAAAGGCTGTTATTTTCTGTATTATGGAATGAAAATATAAGGGCAGAACTTAAACAAATAGGACTAATGTGATACTTTCAGATTGTATGAACACCTATGGCCAAACCAATACTATAATTATACATTTTCTATGTATCTTTATGGGACACCATCTGTGTGCACATGTTCAAAATGGCGTCTCTGCATGGATGCTGTCTTCGAACGTATGGTATACAAAGAGTCAGAGACCTAGACAAGTCTATCAAACACTTTTACCAAGACTAAGTTAGTAGAGTTTGTGTACCCTCTGTATAAGTAGATATACAAATGCGATGGCATGATCTAGCGTTATGCATATGAGTTACAAGCAGCACAACCGTTTCTCCAGTCTCCTACTGCAGCCATGGCTGATCCTTGAAACTATGTTGCAGATTGAGACATCAATCTCCCAAAGACCAGTCGCTTTTCGTAGCTTTTCAGTGCTATATACATGGTTCCAAGTCAGTTGTTATTTTCGTGACAGCATGCTCATAAAAATACTCATATCTCACCATGCCCAGTTCGTGATTCACTAACATGCATCTTCATCTCTGCTCACCCACAGTATGTACATTATAGAGTTTGTTTACCCGCTGTATTTACACTTGGCAGAGTGGTCCATCCTAGATATTTCATTAAAAGTATTGTGTTACCCTTACCATTGTTGTTCCTGCTCAATTCTCAAACTCCTGAGAAGTAATGTTTGTAGTTCTCCATACTGCTGATAGTAAGTTGACTTTAAAGACGTTCTTTTTTCCAAGTTTGGTACAAGGTCAGTAGCACAGAAGTTTTTAGTAAGTGTTTCAATAGGTAAAAATTGTTTGACGGAGCATTCAATCTCATCATAGTTTGCATCTTCGTTGTTAAGTTTCTTGAAGCTTTCAGACATTGAAAGATAAACTTCCTGGGCCCAAGTGAAAAACATCAGTGGTAAGCCAGATGTTTTACATTTAACTTCTTCTAGAAAGTGAGAACTCATATATCCAAGAGATTTTCTTGAGTTCCAGTATTCATAAAAAATATGACCAAATTTGTAGGTAGCAACACAATATTTTGAACACCAGTCATTCAATAAAGTAAATTGTGGAATTTTTCGCACACATTCCACAACAAATGTAAGGCAAAATTTCTGCTTGCAAGAAGGCATATGATGTATCCACCCGAAGTCTTTACTCAGCTCCTGTACTACAATAGTAACTGCATTTTCAATCTTTTGGTTTAAATAGACTCCCTGAAGCTCCTTCATGGTAGGAACCATTGCCTAATAATGAAAAATTTAAATCAAATCAGTTATTTATCATGACATAATATGTTAGCAGTTGAGCAAGTTTATAGAGGCTGGATGTCACCTCAAATTTTTTGGCATCCCTTCCCAGAAAGAGGCACAACAGTTGCTACTTTCAGAAGGGGAATAATTAGTCTCTATTTTATTTCGGCACCTCAAGCGTACCGCCTTCATGCACGAAGAGTCAGAGACCACGATAATTCTACCATAAAGTTTTACCAACGGAGACTTACTACAGCTCCGAGGTTAGAAGAGTTTGTGTAGCCGCTGTACAAGTAGAGATACAAGCGCTAGAAATGGATGGCACGATCAAGCGATGTGAACACGAGTTACAGCCCGTTCCTTCGCTCACCCGCAGCTCCCACAACTCATCCTTGGATATGTGCTGCAGACAGAGATATCATTCTCCTGACGGCCAGTAGTTTTCTTCCTAGCTACAGCAGCAGCACTAGAACCTCAGATTCATCATCTCGGTAGATCACCATCACGTGCCTGTGGTGTTCATTGCAGCTTTAATGCAGAGCAATGAAGCGGGTTTTCCAATGTGCAGCTCCGACAGTATATGTACCTTGTAGATATGGTAGCCGCGTACCAGTCTCGACAAGGAGGAAAGACATAGTATTGAAGCTCCTTCTCTGTAACAAAGCGACACTTCTAATTATTCGGCACTTCCGCGTTTCAGTAGACATTTTGCAATTCGCCTCTAATTATTTTGGGGAGACGCGACAATAATTATTTTTTTACTGCCGAATTGTTAGACAATATACGGTAACTCATTATCAGGGAGTATGGTAGTACTCCACGTGTAGGGATGGCACAGAAAAAATGGCCACTGCATTGAATTGTGTACAAAATAACATGTTCAAAAGTCTGCTCTAGAGGCAGACATAAGCCTTTACAAGCCATACTGCCATTCTTGAGTGTTTTCATCAGTATCAAGATTGTTAATGTTGTTAGATAGCATCACTAAAGTGCCACATCGGCAAGTCGCAAATTGACTATAATTATTATTCAGATTATAATTCTTCAGACGGGCTAAAGCAATAATGGCTGAAGCAATTACAATGATTCAAACACAAAGAAGAGGCATTTCCCCTGATATATTGCACTCAAACCTTACAGTTCAAAGAAATCAAGCTGTTCAGCAGTGATTCTCAAGCTCTCGAGCTCCAGGCGAGTATTTGTCACTACACATCGTTCTGTTTCATTCTATTCCGTGTAACAAAGGTTATATCAACACTGGAAACACAGCCTCAAGCATAAGTTTAAATTCAAGTTACACACAGCTACTCCGCTAGGTAATTGAAGTGTGTTTAGTAAAGAACTCATATACAAAGGATAGACCAATGTAGACTTAATACTACAATGAGCATTAAATGAAGTCAGTGCCCCTTTTCTCTCACTGCTGTGCATTCCTAAGACCATCATTGCCTTGCAGTTGTTTGTGGTGGCCTTTGAACTATATAGGTCCCTGCCACCACTCCACAATCAATGACATCGTGTACTGTCTAGCTCTTGTTACCTGAGTACATACATGCCAAGTAGCTATCTATAACTACAATCTTCAGCAGCACAACCATACATTTCCCCATAAAAACAATAGAAACAAGCGATACATTTTTTTAACGAATGAAAAGAGGGATGGAATCTCCAAAAAGCAACCAAACAAAGTAGGAATGATACCAAAATTACTTCTACAAATTGTCATCCCTACATCTTTGGATATTTTTTCAACCATACACACCACAATCCAGTACATGCCACACCAGCCATATTCACAGCCAATAAATGATTGCAGCACATCACAACACATGACCTTCTCAATTACACTATTACTTGGCACCAATATGCACTGTAGACTCATCCCACATCCTACATCACAATTCACATCTACTGATACTATATTTTTCCACTCGTAGCTACTATCTTTCACCAACAGCATTATCTTTATTAATTAATCAAGTGTAAAGTATAGCGGTCGAGTAGAAACGGATGTATTATGAATCACGCGACTTGGGCGGGGCGAGATGGTTCGCGAGCCAGCCTGTCGAGAAAATAACAATTGACCAGGAACCATGCATGACAATGCTACTGGAGAAGCTACGAAAAAGCGACTGGTCTTTGGGAGATTGTTGTCTCTGTCTGCAACATATGTTCAAGGATCAGCCATGGCTGCTGCGGGTGAATGGAGAGACGAGGTCGGCTGCTCGAAACTCACAAGCGTATCGCTCGAACGTGCCGTCTGTTAATAGCGCTCATATCTCTACTCATACAGAGGCTACATAAACTCTACTAACCTGGGAGCTGTAGTAAGCCTTCTTTAGTAAAAGTATGTGGTAAACCTGTCCAGATCTCTGATGCTTCATACGTTTTAAGTTTGAAGACGGCGTGCATGTAACTACCAGAGACGCCATTTTGACCATGTGCTTTGTAGGAGGCCCATTAAGGGACATATAAAATGTATATAGTTTTGTTTTGGCCATAACTCCTCACAGAAACTGAAAGTAGAAGAGCTTCACTTATATTTTCTTATTTTTTCTCCAAGGATCAAAACGGTATTAGGTTCAAACCTCTGTGACTTCTACTTCATGTAAATAATATAATTTTATTATTTATACAGCAGATTGCAGTTGCGTTGGAAAATGGAAGATGCGTAGTATGAGCAATCTGCTGTCCCGTTTTTTTTTACATGTACATGTAGTGCAGGGGGGGGCGCGCGGTTCAAAGTCTAAGCTTGTGTGACTGTTCTATGCTCATCTGTTTCTCGTGATAGAAAAGGAGCCTTGGATGGTGATGGTGGTAGCCAAGGTGGCGGTCCATGCTACCTGGATGCGGCCATGGGAGTATTCTGATTGTGGCCCGCTGCCTGGACCACGGAATCCATACTACTCTGGAAACGGCACGTACTCTGACACTGCTTTTCGCGCCGGGATTGGTTTCCCGCCCCATGGCGGTCCTTCAGTCATTCCAGTAGACTCTGACACTGCAGATGCTCGGGTAAGTAAGGCCATCTACTATCTATGGTAAGGTAAGGCTAGGCTACTTAATTACTTACTGCATAATATTATTAGCTATGACGTCATGCAAAACGTTGGCCAACAGATATTCTATTTACTTTTCCTCTGATCTGCAGTGTGACACTGAGCGTACAACTACAGCAATCATGCGCTTGTTTATTCTGTGAAGGTTATTAACCCATCCAAGAAGTCCGATTATTCTGTGAAAAAGCTCACAACCAGTTCTCAGTTTCAGGCACTTAATGAGCTGCAGAAGCATCTTTCTGATGAACTGGATGTGCCGACAGATCATATGGGCTATATTGAGCCTGGACATGGTGTAAAAGGAAAGCAGCGGTGGTTGCATACCGCTTAAGCAGATGTACGAGTCCCACCAGAGACGCAATACTTTTGTGGTGTCATTCAATTCCATCGTCACCTTCCAGATCCATAAAGCAGAAGTCTAGGAAGCGCTCCTCTGCTGACTCGGGTGAAGAAGACGTTCCTCTCCGGAAGAGTAAAACAAAGGCAGGTTTATGTGCAAAGAAACTGTCAGAGGTTGAAGAACTTGTAAACAAGCTGACAAAGAAATATCAATCCAAATATTCTGTGGAGCAAATGAATACCTGGGCTCATGTGATCCATATGGGAAAGCATGAGAGTCTTGATCAGCCTCCATCAGTACCATATTTCAAGAAGCCTGCTAGAAAAGCTACTGAGAAGGATACTTCAGATGTTACTAAGAAAGAGAAAGACCATGCTGTACGTTCTCCAAGTAAGCGAATAAGTAACCGTAAACAATGTATTAGTCAAGGATTTAAGTACCTTGCTTGAAGCTGGAGGGATTGATAAGGAGCAGTATAAAAATCTCCAGAAGGCAACACTTAAGGACATTTTTACAGACACTCTGTAATCTAGTTGTTTTGGCTATAATGCAGGCATGCATCTCTCAGGCTATTGGTTGCCTGTTGTGATTCTACTGTGGTACAATCATATAATGATTTTGCTTATACTCATTTACAGTGCATTCATATGATTCTCAGTACATATAAAATGTCACTAAAGGTCGGCTGTAAAACACCAGTCATACATTGTATCCTGAGTGTGCTATCCACTTCTTGAATGCGTCTTCTGTTATACTTGTAAATGGACTCTTTATGATGTCAATTGGATTCGGAATACAATGGAGAAGTTGATCGTGCTTACGTAGATAGTTCTTTACAAAGCTAAAAGTTTCCTCAATTGGATTGAGATCGGGACTGTAGGGCAGAAGGAACAAAACTAATATTCCAGCAGTCCTGAATAGGGCAAGGACTTCGGATACATGGTGAACAGATAAGTTATCCATTACTACTATTGAGCATGGGTTTGTGCCGTTAAATGCATGTTAGGAATAAGGCATCCCCTTGCAAAGTCGAAAAAGGAATCAGCATTCACTGTTGATGTGGTGAGTCCCAGTCCAACTAATCCCGTTGTTGAAATTCCAGCTATTGCATTCACTCTTTTACCCCTGGAGAAAAGAGCTTAGACACCGCAGGCATCAGATCCACTTTCATCCACCCATACGAAAGCCTCTGCTGGAAAGAGAAGGCATTGTACCATGAATGCACCTCGAACTACATCGCTCCTTTGCAGTGCTTCTTTCTTGATTCTCTTGCGTGTTAATCCGTAAGACCTGAGCAAATGACAAATAGTGGGTGGAGCTACCTCGATCTCCATTTCATCGCGAATATGTTGACATACTTCACCGAGATATACACATAGAAGGATTTGCTAAAACCAGACCAATAACATAGAGCTCACTGCGTTGGTCCAGTGTCCTGAGATCATATCTTCTCTTCTGCACTGCAACAGGACTAATGTCGCCAGTCTGCTCGAAACGAGTGTAGATGCAGTAGGCCGTGCTGACTGACACATTGAGGTTCCTCGCAATTTTGTCATACGACAACTGCATTCCAATGCGTTGGTATACGATACACCAACTGAGATCACTAGCGTACACGCTTTTCCTGACTGGTTCAGCAGACATTGCTGTTGTGGCATACAACTAGAATTCAAATGTTCGCGCCACTTTGCGCAGCGTATGCATTACGCAGTACGCAATTTCCAACGCAAATGCAATCCGCTGTATTATTGGGGTGAGCCTGAGCGAGCCCCAATCCTAGCGACTTAGCTGGTCGTTCGTGTCTATATGTATATATTATGGTACGTACGTGTACGTACGTCTTACCGAATCTAAGTGCAAAACTCTAATTTTGCGTATTACGCATTACGTATGCAAAGAAAGTTTGCAAAGAAAGTTTGCCTGCAGGCCCAAAAGGCCATGGTACGTCAATCTAAGTTAGTTTTTATGTTGCTTACATGGTGAGCAGGGGCTAGACAGTGATAATAATCCAGTTTTGGAATATTTTGGTGTGCTGAATGTAGTCTTGTCTGCTACCATTTTTGTATCATGCTGTGATCACTTCTTTCGCGTCGAATTATAAGAGGCTGGACTATACTGTACAATTAGGCTCCTCCCCCTCAGTGCATTAAAGAGATAGGACCTAAGCTCTCAGCACAAATCAATATTCAAACACAAAGTTACAATGCACTACAAAAGTACCCGTATTCAGACTTCTCACAACTGGCTGTCTCGTAAGAATAGTATCCAGGCTACTACTGGGGTGGGTACTGCAGTATCTATGAGCCCTGTCAAGTCAGACAATCACTGTTGTATTAAAATAATACAAGACCTGACTCAGTCACAGCGTCAATGATATGCTACACGCACTTCATTGTTGGGGCGAGCCTGAGCGAGCCCCACACTAGCGAGTCGAATTCTGCCCCCGTGTCTATATATATATATGTATCGAGGGTAATCGCTCTGCCAAGTGTAAAGTGTAGCGGTCGAGTAGAAACGGATGTATTGGGCGGGACGAGACAGGTCACGAGCCAGCCTTTCGCGAAAATAACAATTGACCCGGAGCCATGTGTGACAATGCTGCTGGAGAAGCTACGAAAAAGTGACCAGTCTTTGAGAGCTTGCTATCTCTGTCTGCACCATACTTTCAAGGATGAGCCATGGCTGATGTGGGTGAGTGAAGAGACAAGGTGGGGCGCTCGAAACTCACAAGCGTATCGCTCGAACGTGCCGTCCGTTAATAGCGCTCATATCTCTACTTATACAGAGGCCACACAAACTCTACTAACCTGGGAGCTGTAGTAAGTAAAAGTATGCGGTAAACTTGTCCAGATCTCTGATGCTTCGTGCGCTCTAAGTTCGAAGACGGCATGCATGTAACTACCAAAGACGCCATTTTGACCACGTGCTTTGCAGGGGCCCCATAAGAAGACATATAAAATGTATATAGTTTTGTTTTGGCCATAACTCCTCACAGAAACTGAAAGTAGAGGAGCTTCACATACTTTTTTATATTTGTTCCCCAAGGATCACAATGGTATAAGTTTCACACCTCTGTGACCCCTACTTTTCACAAAACATTATATTATATTATATTATTTACACCCCCTTCTTATCTTTACACTTGGCAGAGTATATATATATGTGGAGGGCCGTGGTACGTACGTCTTACCGAATCTGTGTACAAAATTCGCATTACGTAAGCACCGTTAAAAACTGACTGCAGAAACTGTACCTGCAACTAACTGAAAAAGTGACTGTACCTGGAACTGACTGAAAAACTGGCTCAAACATCTGCTTTTACATTTTCCTGTTGACCAACCAAATTCTCTCTCTTAAACTGCCTAGTTTAAATAAACATTCTCATTGGTCAGTTTACCTCTAACTACCCCTATGAAACTCCCAGCAGACCAACTGGACTAAACCGGTTAATCCAGTACTTTTGCCCCAAGAAGTGAATGCTTAAGGACTTCAAAGACTAAAATGAATCATTCACCCACCCATTTTTCACATGATTGGTATGTTCACATGCCAGGACGAGCATATACATGTACCAAAATTATTTAAATCATGTTGCAATAACTCCATGCATGTATACTGTCCACTCGCGAAGGCTCACACACAATGTCCTGCATTAAACTAGTATTATTGGAGCAAACCCGAGCGAGCCCTAGTCTCGTGCCCAGACCCCTCCCCTCGCAAAAAAAAACGCGGAAATGAAAAACGAGCGACTAAGCGAGCCCCACACTAGCGTGTATAGTGGAACAATTTCATTGTGCGTTGTACGTACGTACCTTCGTACGTACGTCTGTCCACCATACCGCATATGCGCTTACGCTCCAAATACGCGGCAACAGCTACGCGTGCGTATTCAAAGTTACTTTGCTACTGCCACGTGCGCATTCAAAGTTACTTTTCTACAGGCTGTTTAGTATAGCTAGCTAATCAGTATGCGATAGCTAACCGACAGCAAAGCAGGAACCGAAGTTCAGTGAACTACAAAAAGAGAGGACAGCTGAAGATGCTGTCACAGCTAGGGTACTTGCTAGGCGCCAACGAGGGAGAAGGGTAACAGGTACCCCGGAGAAGAGAGAGGCAAGGCGCCAAGGTGCCAAGGCGAGAGGGAGCGTCAACGGTGGAGAAGAGCAGCAGGTACCCTGTGTTTTTTCTGGAAATTAGGTTTAGGGAGGGGTGGTATTGCCACTTTTGAGGGGTAGTCACTCCCATAGGCACAGCTAAGATTGGAGTTAAATAGTGGTCAACAGGTCAAGGAGTATTTTTGCTATTAGTCAAGGGGTCAAGGATAATTTTTGTAACCTATTATAGTATTATCACGTAGATTTTGATTCAGTCAAACTGTCAAGAGCCTGCATGTATGGAGTGCAGTCAAGCAGCAAAATGATGATCAAAATTATATATGTAGCTGCGTATATGGGAGTTCCCACCTTGTCTTTTCATTGTGCCATGCTACCACATACTGTAATAGTGTCAAATTATAATTTGGGAGGGGGGATTAGAATTTTGGGGCTATGACTTCTCGGAAATAAACACTACAGGTACCCTGGAGGAGAGAGAAGCCAGGCGCCAACGTAGAGAGAACGCCGAGTGAGAAGAGCAGCAGGTGCCCCAGAGGACGAGAGAGAGTGCCAATGAGAGAGAAGTGCAGCAGGTGCCCCAGATGACAGGGAGGCCAGTATGCATTATTCATATCACTTATATCCTTAGTACATGTATTATGTATTGTCAAACCTGAAATCAAGTACATCTCTCAACACCACCTGCTTGCCTATATCATTGTTTTACTCCTGAATGTGTATCAATCATTTGAGTGGATGTACGACGCTCGATCAGGCTCACCCCTCGATAATTCCCAGCATCTTACTAGTATTATTTATTTACACCCCCTTTTTATCTTTACACTTGGCAGAGTATTTATTTTTGTAAAAATAAGAAAAGGAAATACTTTTGCCAGGATTCAAACCCTGGTCTGCAGGGCCTGACTGGTTAAGCAGTCAAGGATTTTGCCACTACACCACCAGAATCTTATCTGATTTTATACTACTTGAAAACTGCTCACAGCTATAAAACTATTTGTTTTGGCCATAACTCCTTACAGAAACTGAAAGAAGAGAAACCAGACATACGTTTTCTTATTCTTCACCCAAGGATCACATGGTATAAATTCAATCCTCTCTGACCCCTCCTTTATACCAAAACATTACATTACATTACACCCCCTTCTTATCTTTACACTTGGCGGAGTATTAACCAGGGTAACCACAGTGCCTAGTGAGAGTAAAGCAGTTGATGTTAATAGCAGATACATTTTAGCACAATAACTGTTCGAATTTGATCCATAAGTGAATAGTAGCTCTATTCACTAGTGCATACATGTATCACATGGGTGTACGATGGAAAGTAGTGGAATACACTAGTCCATAAATAGTACACACGGTACTAATAGAGGTAATTTCCCTTACTGTACTATGAACTGAGGTGGTGGGGAGTGGGAGGGGGTGAATAGGACTTTCACTATGATTCTTCCAAGCGTTCACCGATCTTCATACCTTTTCAATACCTTGGCTTCTACACCACTGGCTGCTTCAAATATTACATGTTTTTTTTGCAGAATGATGTCAGATGGTGGGAGACAGTCTACAATAAGACGTCAGATTTATCGACCAAATCGCCGGCAGTCGCGGAAGTGCAACCAGGAAGTACCCACGCTCATTATTGCACGGTCGGCTGCATGAGCCGTATTGTTACGTAATCGTTTATTGCGTGGCCGGCTATCTAGACAGCTGCTGCAGATAAAGCTAACGTGAAGACAAGCCCACAGTAATGCTGCCCCACAAATCTGAATGCTCTTATCACAACAAAGGAGGAGTTCTTGGCTGTGCAGCGATGACAGCGGTACGTATGCAGTAGCCCCACCCCCGCGTTCGTGCGCACGCCGCAGTTGCCTCGGTAATCGAGACGGCGTGCGCTAAATCTACGTGGAAATATGAACTTTGAACTCAAATTTTGAGGGTCGAGAAGTTCGATTTTCAACTTTTTCTTCCCCAGATCTACGAGATTTGTGATCGTTTGCATTCCAGACCACTTGCACGAAGTAGTATGCGTGGAAAGGAACATCTGGTATGAATTTCAAGGTTCTCAGAGATCTTGCACCGGTTTGTTCAGAAAATGGAAGGCTAAAAATGGCTGAAAAGTTGACAAGTCGAAAACTGCCATTGAAGACAAAGTACAAGAGTTGTAGAAAAGATTTTTTGCAGAAAAGAGTCTAAGAACCAGTGCATTATTTTTGCTGTGGAGTCATATCAGAAGCGCTCCTATTTTCTGTGGTAGGCCTTACCCGTGTTTCTCAATTTTTAGGCTCTGAATTAAATTGCCTGTACCTCAGCCATTCCTGGGTCGATTGACTCCGGACTTGATTTTCCATTCGGTTCAACCTGTGCTTATTGAGGCTGTGCTATAATCCCAATGCTGGCAAGGTTTGCACCACTTTGTTCAAAAACCCACTTTATTTCTGATAGCCAACCGCTTTGCCGTCCAAGGGCCCCAAAAAAGACGGAGTTCACACTAATACTGGACATCATTGTAACCAGCGAAGACTGAGCTTTCAGGTAATGTGCGGATTGTACATAGATACACTTTCTTACTAGAGATATGAACGCATACGCGAAGCACCATTTTTGGTCACTTTCCGCCCCGCTGGCACCGCCATAAGCCACATATTATTATTATATATAGCACACACCAATACATAGGTGTAGTAGTGAATAGACAAAGTAACTAATTATGCATGAAGTCAGTCACAGGAAATAGTTTGGATCATCTGTTCACAGTCACAATCAGGATGAAAGCAGGAACGAAGTGATCTAATCACTGATGCGCACAGTCTATACTGAATGTCATACTGTTTTAAATGGCGAGAACCATACAAAGTGTTATAACCACAGAAACAATAGCAAATGGAGGTAGATTGAAGAAAGACTGACTGAACTAGTATAGAGGGACACTTAGCAGCTGCAAATAAAAGAGAATTGGACCGACGAAAGACAAGATTATAGAGACTATCAAGATTAGCAACCAAATGAACAATACCAGTATAAAATACGCTTGGTCGATAAATTATACATAAACGTAACGTCTTAGCGTACACTGGAGACTGTTATTGAAAAAATAGGAGTGGTTCTGCAAAAGATTACTTGACCAATACCAATGCATTAATATTTTATCGAACATAATTATTGATCTCAATTCTCATACTAAACTTATTGTAGCAAAAGGGTATCTTATAGTTTGCAAAGAACTACTGTAGGGGGGTTGTTACGTGAAGCGCTTAAGCTTCTAGCCTCATTCCTAGTCTCCAATCCCATTTTTTTACATGTATTAGAAAAGCCCCTTTTTTACTACATGTGCATGGAGACTGAAAAACGAGGCTATGAAGCTAAAAACTATGTGAATCTTTTCTACTTTTAGTTTCTGACCAAAACAAAACTATACATAATTTATATTGGTCTTTATGGAGACCCTACAAGGTATGTGTTCAAAATGGTGTCTCTGGTAGTTTGGTAGTTACATGGATCAAACTTGTGGCACACGACAAGTCAGAGATCTGGACATGTGTATCACAGTTTTATCAAAGAAGGCCTACCCCAAGTCGTAATTCAATTACATCTGCTTTTATTCCCCTGCTATACTTTACCCTTGGCAGTGAGATTACCTGGTTTGTTTATTTGTATATGCTCCCTTTTTCCTTAAATCTTTACACTTGGCAGTGCATTGATGCCTCCCTTTCATATTTCAAGTTGATAATGCCTACTTACTTTGCAGACTGTGATTACTATCATTTCTTGAAAAGCATCCTGATCATGTAAATTCCATGCCTTAAGAGAAAAAGTATATAAATAATTAACCACAGCAGAATGAAGTCTAACAAACAGCGAACTTACCATAATTTCCCTTATATTTGAAAGTAGAGTACTTTTCTGTGCATTTTGCATAACGAAATCCTTTATTTGTTTCTCAAGTTCAACAATCACATCTTTGTCTTGCTCATTGTTAGAGTGTACACAAAAGAGACCTGGAACTCGTAAATTTACAAGACATGCAACATAGTCATATGGCTTCCTTTTTTCCAGGTAGAATTTAGCGATTTTCATCAAAAATTTCAGAAGCATTCTTTGTTTACCAGCACCAGGAAACCTAAAGTGGAAAATAAAGTGCAAGTCATATAATAAAAAAATTAATCTGTCTGCTTAAATAGCACTGCAAATTCCAATGTAAAACTTCTCATTTATAACAGTGGCTATAGGAGCACATAATAGCATGAGAAGCTGAAGAAAGAGCATGAGTGCACAACAACCACACATGTAATTAAATTTGTCATGGTAGTATGTTACCATTTTGGACACACATATGCCTTGATCCATCAAAGAGAGAAGTTTGGTAGCTGATATTCACTCGCTACTACACACACACTCTTTAAAAAGGGGTACAATGATCCAAGTATATCAGTAGGTTAGTGTTGTCTGCTAGCCCGTACCTCCATTTGTAATGACCACTCGGTGGCTAAACTATCATAAACATTTTTGCTCACTTCTCTGGTAAAGTAACAAAAAAACATTTTAAAAAATGAAAGAACATATAGGGATGGAATCTCCAAAAAGCAACCAAACAAGGTAGGAATGGTACCACAATACCCTTACGGATCGTCATCCCTATATCTTTTGCCATTTTTGCAACTAGTTCCGAGCAAAGCGAAGCTATACTCCAGTTCGATTGACCTTTTTTCGTCGTAACCTGTTCCAGCCAGTTCTCCTGGTATAGCCTATCAAACACACAGCGAACACTTACCTTCGCTATAAACTGTGACTCCTAACGGGGAGACTTGGAAGCGATCACTATCACAGTAAGCTTGCTTCGGCCTCTGATCTTCTAAGCACATAATAGTAAGTAGCCATTTTGTTTTATGGGTGTGTGTTTGACCTTTTTCATTTGTGGGTGGGTGCTATGGGCGTGCCACCTGCATGCCATGTGCCACACCCAGCAATTCTCGTGCATCCCTGCACATTGTGTATCACTAGTATACATAAGTGTTAGTTACATGGGACGACAGGATGTTAGATTGTGGTGTAGATGATTAGGGTTTTTTTGAACGTACTTTGGTATAATAGAGTAATGTTTTTGGAAATGTGTTCCGTACTAACTGTTGGTGAGGTGAAAGGGTGTTGTTGCAGGTGGAAGAGTGTAGTTGTCATTGTAGGTGTGGATTGTGGTGTAGAATGTGGGGTAAGTGGTACATGTATGTACGAGTGTGTATTGCTGCATGTGGAGGATAAGTTGTAGTGTGAGAGGGTGATGTGTGTTGCATTGTGAAGTGCTGCAATTGCCATGCACATTCTATTGGCTGTGGATATGGCTGGTGTGGCATGGCAGGGATTGGTCTGTGTGCGTGTGTGTGTGTGTGTTGAGGTTGGAAAAATGGCAAAAGATATAGGGATGACAATCCGTAAGGGTATTGTGGTACCATTCCTACCTTGTTTGGTTGCTTTTGGGGGATTCCATTCCTATATGTTCTTTCATTTTTTAACTCATTGCACGCTATAATTACGTCATACGCGTGATACGTCCTCGCGAATTTTCCAGCTGAAAATGGCGTACTAATAAAACCAGTGTAGTGCTAGGCGTTTTTTCACTTACCAGGCGACGGAGACAACGGATTCTTTGCTGATTTTGTTCGAAGACTATCTGCTACAGCCATCCAAGGCAAAAAGGAAGCCGGATTGGAACGATGCAGGCTGTTCAGGATCGATTTCTCGGTACACGGTAAGTTTCGATACGGCATTACTGTAAACGCAGTTTTCGTGCCCTGGTAGCAAAGGATGATGATCCTACTGAGTGTCTAACTCACTGTCCAGAAGCAAGATCCTCGTAACTACCACTGAGGGTGACTGCAGAGCCCGATTAACTGTGTAGTACTGTAGCTATACGTAACTAGTTATCGTATATCAATTTCTATTTGCCGTGTACATCCGTTATTTTATAATTTTTGGCCTACTTTCGGTACAGTTACATCTTAAGGGTGTGGTTATGCCTTTATGGAACGGTAATGGGGAGTTTCCCTTCGCGTAGAGCCGCCGATTGGTGTGTATGTACTATGAGCCTATATATAGGCGCTTCACGTAGACTAATTGGAACGTGTGCGCCTATATATAGGCGCGTCGCGTGCAATGAGATAAAATGTTTTTTTGTTACTTGTTTCTGTTGTTTTTTTGTGGGGAGAAAGGTATGAATGGTGTTTAGATGGTCTGGTTGTGTGGGGTAGATGAGCGTTATTAGCTGTATCCACATATGCTCCCATTTATGATAAACTAACAGTACCTATAATGTAATAGACACAGAATGCACTTTGCAGTGCAAAGCTTTCAGTGGGGCTTAAAGATACAGCAGAGTAGCAAAATACAGCTAATGTGAATTGTAGCTAAGCGCCTACCGACTTGAGAATGCCACTGTACACCCACACATTCTTGTATGTAACATTGCAATGGCAGACGGCTGCCTACAGCAGTTTGCCGACTCCATTTAATGCACATCATGGAGGTTAGTATGGTCTGTAATGGTCTAGTAGTTGTATCAGTGTTCTTACTATTATAACGTAACTACAGCAACTCACTTTGGGTCCGTCATAAAGCGTACTCCAAGTATTATAAGCGTCTAAGCAGAACAGCTCGTCCATGCAGCATGCTCGAGGCTGCGTTTCCGGTGTAGGCGTAACCATCGCTTAATGCGCAGAACGGAACGGAACAGAACGGCGTATAGCGGCAAGTACTTGCTTCGAGCGCTTGAGAATCTGTGCTGAACAGTTTGAGTTGTTTGAGAACGCTATGGTGTGGGTGCACTAGCCCAAATCCAGTAGCGCTTCTTCGCGTTTGAATTATTGTAATCACTTTAGTCATTGTTGCTGTAGTCCATCGAAAGAATCAGAATAATAATAATATGAACAAATGCTGGTTTAGTGACTTGCCGATGTGGTACTTCATCGATACTCTCTACCTACTGTAACAGTCTTGTTAGTTGTGAACGTACTCGATAATGACAGGTATGGCTCATTAAGGCTTTATACTATGGGTTTACCAGACTTATGAGCACATGATTTTGTACACATGATATGGGGCGGCCATTTATTTTGCCGTGCCATCCCAATATATGGAGTACTACCGTACTCCATGATACAGACTGCTATAATAGGAGATGTCTGGCTCAGCAAGTGGCTTAGTATAAAAGGCGGTAGTTGTTGCTACAGTAAGTTGTCTCAGATTTCACACAACTGGAAGCAGCTGTTGGCTTTTCAGGGTTGCTAATTGCTATAGGCCATAGTGTCACTTTGCTAGACAGGCATTCACTGTTGTGTCAGCCTTCTAATAACATTCAATAATAATTTCAGATTGGGCATTCAAACTTCTTGAAATACAAAATATTAAGCATTTTCTGGGTGTCCAAATGAATGGAGGGGTCAATCATTAGACACACTATAGTATTCACTATTCAAACATGTACCAGTAGATTGGCTAATAATCAATCATCACCATATAGCTATAGCTATCACTTTAGATCAACATTAAAAGCATTGCGATACTGTGTACTTTAAATTATAAATTATGAGCTAAATACAGCAAAAGAACATTTAATAGCCAGAGTGGTGATTACAATATTAAAGGTAATAGGCAAAGTTGTGCAGTTGGTGCTAATAATTAGGTACTGAATAACTGCAAAAACTAAATAAAGTACATGTATAAGAACTTGCCTCACTGTCAATCTGGAAAAAAAAGACCTCCAACATTCATCTCCAAGTTTAAATCCACTTGAAAGCCTGTACTCATCAAGATACTCTTCCAAAATCTATCAGCAAAAATATTAGTATACATTAACAGAGTGCTTACAATAATATACTGTCAAGAGCAATGGTATAGTTTTTCAAGGTGTAAATACACTGTCAAGTGCAAATATTTAAGGGCATAAATAATATTCCTGAGTAAAAACATTTTTCAGTTCCAGTTTCTTCAAGGAGGCATATACCACCAAAAAACATTCCTTTAAAAGATTCTCATGAGCCTACCAGTAGCCTTGAGTCCAGCAGTAAGCTGGCTGCAAGCTGACAGTTGGATTCAACCCCTATCCTATTCATTGTTATGACATGTATATGACATTTTGCTGTGGTATCTTCTAGACAGCTGCAGAACGAGTGAATCTTGGAATTTTGTATTAACGTTTGCAGAATCTTTGCAAGGTGATTTCTTAGGGTGGCAATTGGGGTATGGATAATTAGTTATGCAGTCATTGTAGCAAACTAACTGTGTTTTCTGCCCAAAATAGCATGCCACACAGTAAGTCGCTGCAGTATTACTACTCTTTGCTTTTTGTTCCGCATTAGGCTTGGTCATATATCCAAGCTGGCATCACAGACGAAAGGTAGCTAGAGGAAGTTTCCTCAAAACTGGGGCCCATCTTAAAAAAATTGTAGGTAGCTAAAAGTTTATAATACAAGAAATGACAACCATTTTTCTGGAAAAAATATTGTCCGCATGAAATCATTTCCCCCTCAAGAAGGGGAAATGCCTCTACGTAAAAAACACCCTAAGCCTGGTAATTGTTACCTACTCAAAGGATAGCATTGTAAGCAGCTGCACAAAGTACAGAAAACCCCATCTCAATGGATGTGGCAGATTTCACCCGGCGCAGCTAATTCCTGAATCTTTACAATTCAGTGTAGGAATGGAAAAACGCAGAACTCCAATCTTGCACCAGCAGCAGGCCTGTAGTATCCGCCCATCACCCTGAAACGACAGGATCCCCAGACATTTCACCTTCCCTGGCGTAAGTATTGATTCATGTAAGCTAATCCTACAGCCAAAGCAAACAATTCCAGTGCAGTCAGCCAGCAGAATCAAGTGGCAAAAATCGATCTTTGGTGAGCTTTAATTGGAATACCGACCCTAAGTCAGCGAGACATTCAGCGTTTTAGCCAATGTTTACAAATAACAGCTACCTGCATACTTCTAAAATAGCTACATGTACTATAATAAATATGCATGCATATTTAGATAGAGAAGGGTATACTTACCTCGTATCTCACTTTGCGCATTGCACACTTGCGAACGTGTTTGACGGTGGGCAGATAGCTACTACATGCGTAAATGTACCCTTTGCAGGAAGTTGATGCTGAAGAGGGGGGTCGGTGCTAAATACGTGGTGGGCACTTGATACGTGCTCTACAGTACTCTACGGTAAGTGCAGACGCACAGATATAGCTACAAATTAATGCAGGAACAGCAATCTTAAGAACCAGCTGGTAAAAACTGCCGCTTCAGACAGTAGAGAACAGTGAGGAATGACCAAATTGGTCCCCCCCCCCTTGCCCTTAAAATGTCAAAATCCAGAACTTTATCCAGCTGAAAAAACCTTGTGCACTGCTACAATCTAAAGTGTAAAATAAACATGCAGAGATGGAATCCCAAACAAGTACCCAAACAAGGTAGGAATGACACCACTATACGTGTATGGATTGCCATCCCTACCTTACATATTTTTCCAATCACACACATACACGCCACAATTGCCTACATGCCACACCAGCCATATTCAATGATTGCAGCTCTTGCCTGTCGCAAAAACAACAATTGACCCGGAACCATGCTCGACAATGCTGCTGGAGAAGCAATGAGAAAGCAACAGGTTTTTGGAAGATTGCTGTCTCTGTCTGCAACATATTTTCAAGGATCAGCCATGGCTGCTACGGGTGAGTGGAGAGATAAGGTGGGATGCTCAAAATTTACCTGCATATCACTCGAACGTGCCGTCCGTTAATAGTGTTCATATCTCTACTTATACAGAGATGCTACACAAACTCTACTAACCCAAGAGCTGTAGTAAGCCTTCCTTAGTAAAAGTATGGGGTAAACTTGTCCAGATCTCCGACACTTTGTGCACTCTAAGTTCGAAGACGGCACCATATATATACCAGAGACACCATTCTGTCCACGTGCTTTGTAGGCGCCCCATAAGGAGACATATATAGTCTTGTTTTGGCCATAACCCCTCACAGAAAGTAAAAGTTCTTTCACTTTCTGTGAGGGGTTATGGCCAAAACAAAACTATATACGTTTCATATGGACCTTTATGGGGCCCCTACAAGGCACGTGTTCAAAATCGCATCTCCCGCAGTTACATGGATGCCATCTTCGAACTTGTGGCACACAAACAGTCAGAAATCTGGACAAGTCTATCACACAGTTTTACCAAGGGAGGCCTACTACAGCTTTCAGGTTAGTAGAGTTTGTGTAGTCTCTGCATATGAGCGTTATTAAACGAATGGAACGATCAAACAATGCACATTTAAGTTTTGAGCAGTTTGGTGCATTATAACCTCACAGCCTGGAATTTCTGTGTCATGTGTTTTGTAGCCTCGTCTCCAGGCTCCCCTCCCACGCACAGAAAAAGTAAGGAGAGGAGATTGGTCGATTTTATCACTTGAGTGTACACATCTGATGTCAGATTGTAGCTGGTTTTGCTTGGAATGTGTGAAGCGGTAGCTTATTTATACCGCTAGCTAGCTAATCTAAAGCTTAGCATACTTTAAATGTGCTAGCTAACCACTGAAAGCTACAGGCCTGCCGCCTGCCTCTTCTTTCAGCCAGAACCAGCTACAATCTGACGTCAGACATGTACGCTCATGTGATAAAATCGACCAGGCTCCCCTCCTCCTTACTTTTTCCGTGTGTGGGAGGGGAGCCTGGGGACAAGGCTACGTGTTTTGCGTATGCAAAATTGCATCTGCAATTTCACGTCCTTCGCCAGGTACGATCGAGCGATCACCCCACCCAGATCATGATTCTTTACATCCACATCTCTACTCGCCCGCCATACTTTGCATTTGGCAGAGTGATTAACCATCGCCAACAACAACAGTAACAAGAAAAAGGTAGTTGAGATTATTTGGAATAGTAGCTAGGTGAGCTCGCTGGCGCCTACGTATATAGCTTCAACTGTAAGAGACCTCAGATGTCAGCGAATCTCGCTTGGTCGTGTCCTATAGTGCTCTCTTATTCTGTTGCAATGAAAATGTGTTCTTTCTGTGTTCACTTGCCCTCCAGAGCTGACACCATGCACCCAGACACGCCCCCTGCAATTAATTATTGCAGCCTTCCCCCTTTGGGCCTTGTGACCTTTAGCGTAGCCATTAGACCGTAATTACTCATCCAGACAACTGTAGCGCCCAAGTGAGAGGAAAGCAGTTGATATTAACTGGGCTC
The DNA here is from genome assembly GCA_963921505.1 of Phakellia ventilabrum. Lineage (NCBI taxonomy): Eukaryota > Metazoa > Porifera > Demospongiae > Axinellida > Axinellidae > Phakellia > Phakellia ventilabrum. The sequence continues at coordinate 3,841,884 of OY997381.1, forward strand.
AGTTGCGGGCATCCGATAATCGACATGAAAAACAACCTCCAGTACTAGCAGGAAGCGAGTGAAATCCATCGTACACATACTACCCGGGGGAGAGGGGGGGGAGGGGGGGGGGGGGGAAGCATGCATACTACCCTTACTGCATGGGCTACACAAACAATCATTACATGACTATGCATGATGGATTACAAAATTACTAGGAATACACAAGCGTAATATGCCTCGCATAGCTACCAGAGGCATGCATAAACAGGTAGTTGCTGAGTTAAAGCAACAGATATATGTAAATATTAAAAAAACCTGGCCTTCAAAATTAGATCTCTAAGCTGTATCATGTGTAGTAACATAATTATTCCCTGGGAAGCATGCCTACAGACCTTTTCCTGACATCATCACACCCCGGGATGCGGGCCGGGATAGCCCCCGATGCACATGGGGCCGACCATTTTTGCGAGTCAGCTAGTCGCGAGAATAATAGCTAAACAGGTAAGTAGTAGTTCTGGAGCAGCTACGAAAAACGACTGCCATACCAGGTGAATTATGTCTGTATCTACAAAATTTTCCGAGAATCAGCCACGGATACCACGAGAGAGGGGCTGTAGTGCTTCAAACTCACGTTTGCATCGCTCGATCGTGCCATCCATCTCCAGCGTTCATATCTCTACTTACAACAATGGGTACACAAACTCTACTGACCTGGGAGCTGTAGTAGGCCTTCCTTGGTAAACCTATATGGTAGACTTGTCCAACTCTGACTCTAGGTGCGTTACAAGTTCGAAGACGGCATCCATGCAACTGCCAGAGACGCCATTTTGAACATGTGCTGTTCGCCGGGGGCCCCCCGGGGGAGGGGACAGACAAATACATATACATACATATATATATATAAACGCTAGCTGAGATTCTGAGTCCGTATGTCGCGATTATAGGCCTCGCTGCGCTTGGCAATTAATACTTATAACTCAATTAACTACTTTATTAACTACCCTGGGAGGGGGCCAGCCTGAGGGGGTGCGGTCAATATGACCACGCTTTGGTAACCTTTTCGGAAGAGTGTCACACTCCAGGTGGAGTTGTGTCCCACTTAGGCTTCTTAGTTATTCCTTGGTCATGTGGTCTCTTCTTTTTCCACATAATTTTATGGCCTTTCAACTAGGCCTACTTTTTGGTTTTTTTTTGTTTGTTTGTTTGGCATGCATACCACCATTACTAAATGGGCTACTAGGACAATCATTCCATGACTATAATTATGGAATACAAATTTATTAATACTTATTACTTAATTAATTACTATTATTATAATCCCACTCTGGGAGGGAGCCAGCCTGAGGGGTGTGTGGTCAATATGACTATGCTTTTGTAACCTTTTCGGAAGTGTATCACACTCCAGGTCCCGCCCCCCCGAGGCTGGCCCCACTTAGGCTTCTTAGTTGTTCCTTGGTCATGTGGTCTCTTCTTTTTCCGGCCCTATGGCCTTTCTCATTTGCCCTTCGGTCTTTCCACCTCGCACATGTGCCCTCCAAAAAGTGGAATTTACGTCGTTTACCGCGCATAGTTGCAATCCATCCATAGAAAGCCCCCCTCATGATAATAGAATGCCACAGGCCAAGGGGAAAAGCCCAAAGGCAAAGAGGAAAGGCTGCAAAGCCAAATGGAAAGGTCAATATGCCAAGGATAGAAAGACCAAAAACCAACTGAAGGGCCAAATGGCCTAAGAAAAAGCCACAAGCCCACTGCATTAGGTTTTGAATGCCTATCAACTGCATGTTATAAGTGATGGGACCGGGCCACCGTAATTCCAATAAGGAATAATTTTGAGACCAGTAGGCGTAGTTCTTTCATTTAGTATATCAAGGGTATTCCTACTGGCAAGTGTAAGGTATAGCAGTTGAGTAGAAGCGGATGTAATTTGTATCATGACTTGGGCTACGAAAGTAACATAATAAGAATTACTAGAAAACATTCTTATACTCACATCATCAGACCACATTTGTTCATTGCATTGGTAGAGCTTCTGAAACCTGTCTACGCGTATTTTCCCAAACACTTTCCTTGTTTCTTCAACACACTGTAGGAATTAAACAGCAAAGAATCATAAATCAGTGTCTTACATTTGATTACTTCTTCCTCCTTACCTTTTCATTGATCACATCTTTGTGCAATCCATACAACGGTGCTGCAAAAAAAACTTCTAAGCATTCTTCTGGACTTTGTGTGAAATCCACTAGATTTAGCAGTAAAAGTAACCACTGCTGGCAGTTGTCATCTATCTTCCAATCACGTTTAGTACCAATTTCTGACATAGTTGTAGTCAGTGTTAGGCCCTACAATAAGATCAAGTATTGCTGAACTAAATGTCAGAGATATAGATGGAGAAGAAACTTACCGTACTAACTGCTGCTTTTGTTGATCTTGTTGAACTGAGACAACAGATATAAGACTGCCCTGTTGCTTTTTTTCTTTGCTGTGTTAGCCATATCATGTAATATCTTTCCATTCGGTTCATAATATGATCTTTATATTCATGTTCGGAAGTGAAATACCTTTCCAGTGCTGTAATTGCATTGCTAAAAAATATACAATCACAATTGTAAGTGGCACGCCATTTAGGTGCATAAAACATAGTGTGTGGGCAGATGAAAGTTGCATAAACATCCCCCTCTCCCTCACGCATGCTATTTGACTTCAAGCTAGGGCAGCCTACTGCTGTACTCTCCAATTATGCAGCAATAATTTAACTTTTGTACAATAGTGTTTACAAAGCACTGCAATTTGTCTGAACTGTTAAGGAAATGAAATAGTCCGATTATTCACTGCTAAAAGCAAAGTGTATTGTATGCTGAAAGGGAGATGTGAGAGACAGAACTCAGTTAGTGGTTACAAAGCATGTCTGTAGCTACTCAGTTTGAAATCAGCCCAGCTGTAAAAAAAATTCACTTTTCAGAACCATAGAGTAAGTAATGGATGTTCGGTTGACAGGTATAATCGGACACGCTAGCGCCGTACGCATAAATTACCGGAAGTGGGTGGGGCCTTCGATCGACACTATAGACCCGTCACACTCTGAGTTCCAAGTTTGGTGTTCCTCCGTTGCTTGGTTGTGGAGCTATAGCCTTCCAAAAGTAAGTCCGAATATATCAAAGATCGGTCAAGTGTATGTATTATCGGGCTCCGTTCCCTGTCTCTTCTCTAAAGCAACTGTCGGTAAAGTTTCTGCACCATTGGGAAGCTCCACGACCTTGCTGCTGCACGCCAACTTTTCGTAGTTGTAGCTGCCTCGAGCACTGAGGGGCGTTGCTGAATGTGAAGCAGGGTCACTCTATCCATGATCGGACAGTGAATTTCGTATTTTTTTGCCGCAGACACCCTAAAATACCTGCTAGCATGACGATACGGCTATGAGTGGATTGTACAGGTCCTTAGCAGCATAACGGTGCAACTCCGATGTTTAAACGATGTGGCATTCCAAAGATAGAGCTGTTTTGCCTGCTTCTATCCACTAAAAACTTCAGCATCATGTTCAGTGAAGATAATGCTGAAGTTTTCAGACAAACAGCTCTATCTCGAGAACCATGCAACGTATAAACATCGGAGTTGCACCGTTATGCTGCTAAGGACCTGTACAATCCACTGATAGCTGTATTGTCATGCTAGCCAGTATTTTACGGCGTCTACGGCAAAAAAAATACGAAATTCACCGTCCAATCATAGATAGAGTGACCCTGCTTCACATTCAGCAACGCCCCTCAGTGCTCGAGGCAGTTACAACTACGAAAAGTTGGCGTACAGCAGCGGGGTCATGGAGCTTCCCAATGCTGCAGAAATTTTACCGACAGTTGCTTTAGAGAAGACACAGGGAACGGAGTCCGACAATACATACAACCGACCGATCTTTGATATATTCGGACTTACTTTTGGAAGGCTATAGCTCCACAACCAAGCAACGGAGGAACACCAAACTTGGAATTCAGAGTGTGAAGGGTCTGTAGTATCGATCGAAGGCCCCACCCACTTCCGGTAATTTATGCGTACGGCGCTAGCGCGTCCGATTATACCTGCCGACCGAACATCCATTACTTACTCTAACAGAGAAACCTTTGGTTTATTCAGCTGACATCAGCACTAGCAATGGTGAAATGTATCCCTCAATGAAACAAACTTAGCACACATGATGGCGTGCTCTAGTGCAAGGAAAATTGTGCATTATATAACTCCTGACTGAGAAATTTACTAATGTCTGGTCAGGTAGTATGCATGAATCTCTTTAGCAAGTACAGAGCAAGCAAGACCTACGATACCATCCAAGGTTTTTACCATTGTTCGTGCTACATTCATTTCTTCAAGTGCTGCATTATACTAGCCTCGTTCCCAGGCTCCACTCCCCAGCTTTTCTCACCGTGTAGAAAAGCGGGGTTAGCTTTTCTACACGGTGCGAGAAAAGCTGGGGAGTGGAGCCTGGGAACGAGGCTATCATTATACCACGTTCAGAAATGATATGGCAGAGATAATACATACTCTTTTGGAGCAGGTGCATTTGCTTGATTTCAGCTTTAGCCTGGCCAGTTTGAGTCATTCTAGAATTTCTTGCAAGTGATAAATCTGCTACAGTGAGTACTGCACCGTACTACACCACTGTGAGTGCTAAAATGAGGGCTAAATTTCACCTAAACACACTTCATCAAATGCTCTAACACCAAAAAATGTTACAGGTTATAGCTAGTAGCACACTACAACCTAACATCCTGTCATCCCACGTAACAAGCATGAGACCTGGAAGGTATGCTCAATAACAATGTACGTTATGGAGCATACATACATACCATCAGAGTTTGGTGGTGCCTAGCTCAAAACCTCCTTTAGGATAACTATAACCGTAATTTGAATCTGCCACACTCTTTCAAAATAGAAAACAATTCAAGTCCCAATAATTTGCACTGCTTGTAAAATTTCTAAAACAAGGCATTAACCCAAACTTTTCAAGTACACCATTTTCACTCGAATTGATCAAGCTAAGACATACAAGTTGTAATTACCTAGAAACCCTCAAGTATTTTTATAATGCAGCACAAAACTCACTTCTGCATGTAAAAAGGACGAACGTGGGAATCACTTTCAGGTGCCAACAGCTTTCCAATACATGCTGTGTTGAATATCAGCCAAGAGGGTAGGTTTAGGTCATAACCAAGCGCTATTGCACTTGTTACACCTTCAATGTTGGATGTATCCAGTCCATATTTGTGGCCATCCTAATAGAGTAAAATCGGCACTAATGATTTAGCCAAAAGTGTGCAAAAAAATATTTTGTAAATATATGGTGTTTGTTGCATGCATGTAATGCTAGTTACCTCGCGCCACATGGTGAAGTTAAGAAATTGTGCGTCTGTCCGAAAAAAATATTTTTACAAAATACCTCCAACAGGCGATTTAGGGGATTTAGTGATTTTTGAAACACAAATTTTAGTGATGAAATTTGCTGTATTTTAGTATAATTATGTGTACCTGATAGGCACAAAAATGGTTCCATTCTCAGCATTTCCAGCTCTTTCTTATTGTCGGTATCATCTACCATTTTAATATGGCAATGAGTCACACCCACAGCAAAGGGCCAATGGAGGTGCACCGCGCCATCAAGTTATGGAGTGGAGTTTGTCATCAAAGAAGGTGGCTACAGATGCTGCCATTACAATTTTTGAAGAGCCACGATGACTGTAAACTCACTTGAAGCATTTGGAGACCTGAGGACTTTGCTGCTAGGAGCCAGAGTAAGCTAAAAATGGCAGGTGTGCTTGAGCCGCTGTATAATAAAGCGCACTGGAATTATGGGATTTGTGCCATACGAAAGACATAAAGTTAGCGATTCGAGCAATCTCTGCTTGGGGGGGGGGGGGTACCCCCACAAGTTTTGGAGCTAAGGGCCTCTAAAGTATGGCATTATTTGGAAGCAGCCTCAAGCATAGCACTTGCATGGAAGGGAGTATAGAGCCAGTACGGATACCAGATAAAAGCACTATGCCTGCACGCTAGCTTTAGTAAACATCCCTCAGGCTCTTGGCCTGAAATAAGACAGTTTCATCACTGAACATTTGAAATGAGTTTACAGCCATCCCAACTCTTCATAAACTGTGGCAGCAGTGTCTGTAGCCACAGTGATAAAGCTCTGCTTCAAAACTTAATGGAAAGATGCACGTATGTATTCGCACATGGTTCCAATTTCTCCGATCAGAAGTGCGAGGTATGTGTTCTCTGAACACCTCTAGCTGGATAAGCAAAACTTATATCATCAGCCAGAGATTACTCTTAAATTTCCAGTATAGATCAGAGATCTGGACAAGGCTATTATTTATTTTACCAAGGAAGGCTTACTACAGCTCCCAGGTTAGCTTCTGTACAAGTAGAGATATGACCACTACAGACAGACGGCACTATCAAGCAATGTGAATGTGAACTTCCAGCAGCACAATCCGCCTCTCCTCTCTCCCATAGCAGCCATGGCTGATTCTTGAAAATATGTTACAGACAGAGACATCAATCTCCCAAAGACTAGCTTTTCCGTAGCTTCCCCAGCAGTATTACTACGGCTGGTTAACCGTTAGTTGTTTTTCTCGCAAAATACCCCATCTAGTCTTAGGTCATCATTCATTACATCCAGATCTCTACATGTCCACTATGCTTTAAACTTGGCAGAGTGATTATACTCCATAAATGTTTCGAAGGAGGGGTCATACAGAAGTGAAACATATACCATTGTGATCCTTGGGTGCAAACTAAGAAACTGCTTCTCCACTTTCAGTTTCTGAAAGGAGGCCAAAACAAAACTATATTCAATTTAATTTTTTGGGGCTCCCTTTGAGTGTGCAGGTAGATGACACCGATATAGGGAAGTCGGATCACTTTTTAGTATGGATGGAACTGGGTCGGACTGTAAAAACTGCTAAGCAGCAAAAGCAGGTAATTAAGAAATGGCGCATTGAAAGATTTCAAGAGGAGGAAGTGAGGCAGCAGTATCAAGAAGCTTTGAGCGTAGAAGTAGAAGTATTTCAAGAAAAGATACAGACAAGGAAGCACCAGGGGTTAAGGGGGTCGGAATTAGTGAAGGCAGTGGTTCAGGATTGGGAAGACACAGTGAAGAGGGTTGCATCAAAAGAAATTGGGGAAAAGGTGATAGTGTGTGGCAAAGCAGCAAGGTGGTGGGATGAAGAGATTAAAGATAAGATTAGGTTAAGAAGACAGGTTTACAAAGAGATTCAGAGTGGTAGGGAAGATAAATGGGGACAGTATTACAAGTTACGTTCAGAAATCAAGGAATTGGTACGTAAGAAGAAGTTAGATAGTTGGAATGAGGTGATAGAAAAGGCTAATAAAGATTTTGATGAAAACAAGAAGGAATTTTGGGCATTTGTTGGCAGGACTTCAAAGGGTAGTCGTAAGAGCATTGCTTCATTAAGGAGTAGTTCAGGTTCATGCGTAACCAGTACAAAGGGGAAGCTTGAAGTTCTACATGAGCATTACGGTAAGCTGGGTACAGCATCAGTAGATGATCAGTTTGATGATAGCTGGAGAGAGCATGTAGAGAATAAGGTGACAGAGTACAGCGAGATGTCTAGTGCACAGAAGGATAAGGTTTTAGACAGGGATATAAGTTATGCCGAAATTAAAAAGTGTTTGAAAAGTCTAAAGAATAACAAAACTGGAGGTAATGATGGCTTAGTTGGGGAGCTTTTTAAGTATGGTGGCTCTGGAATGGCGAATCTGTTGAAAGCTTTATATGAAGTAGTCTGGACAGAAGAGGGTATTCCTAAACAATGGAGGCAAGGATTAATTGTTAGTTTGTATAAGAAAGGTGATGTTGAGGATCTAGGTAATTACAGAGGCATTACTCTATTGAACGTTGTTGGTAAACTGTTTTGTAAGATTTTAAATAATCGCTTGGTAATAAGATTAGAATCGGAAAAGGCTCTTCATGAGGGGCAGGCAGGTTTTAGAGCGAAAAGAAGTTGTGTTGATAATGTCTATACTTTGAACGAGATCATACAAGGCAGAATAAGAGAAGGGAAATACACTTATGCTTTTTTCTTAGACATCCAGAAGGCTTTTGATACGGTTTGGCACGATGGTTTATGGTTTAGGTTGTGGGAATTGGGTGTTAGGGGTAGGATGTGGAGAGTTATTAAGAAGATGTATGACATTACAGAGAGTGCTGTTTTACTGGAGGGGGAAAATCCAAACCATTTGATATAAGCCAGGGGGTAGCACAGGGTTGTAGTCTATCGCCTATCCTATTTTCCATTTTTATTAATCAGTTACTAGATGAGGTTGAGAAAGCTGGGCTTGGTATAATCATTAAGAATGATGTTAAGGTTGGGGGATTAATGTTTGCAGATGATTTTGTTGGTTTAACTACTAATGCGGAGGATTTACAAAAGTTGATTAATGTAGTACAAGGGTTTTGTAACAAATGGAGGTTGAAATCTAACATCAAAAAGAGTGCTGTTGTGGTATTTTCTAAGGTGGCTATTACAGATATGTGTGCGTGGAAGTGGGGAGATAACGTAATTCCAAGGGTTGTAAGTTACTGTTACTTGGGGATTGAATTTGCTGAGAATGGGTCATGGGATAGTCATGTACAGAAGGTAATTGATAATGGGAAGAAAAAGCTTAATCGTTTGCACCGGTTTGTCAGTAATAGAAATATCAGTACCGTTGCAAGGAGATTATTGTTAGTTTCAGTACTTCGTCCTACTTTAGAATACGGTAGTGAAGTGTGGGCTTGTAATAAACGGCAGACAGCTTCCTTAGAATCCATTCAGCTAGGAGCAGCTAAGAAGATACTTGGCTGCTCTTCCAAAACGTGTAATGAAGCGGTAAGGGGAGATATGGGGTTAGAGTCCTTGAAAGGGAGGAGGGATAGAAGCAAACTTAAGTGGTGGTATAAAGTCAATAAGTTGGATATTGAGCGGTATCCTAGAGTACTATTAGATGCTGAGTGGGAAGTGAAACCATGTAGAGGTAGGCAAAGGAAAACTTGGATGAAAGTAATTAATGAATTGCTGCTGCAGTTAGATTTAGATAGCCAAGAGGTATTAGCTGCAGATAATATTAATTTGTTTTTAGATACGCGTTGAGGGATAGAGAATACAAGGACTTTAATGACAGCTTGAATACTAAAGTTAAGTTGAATCTGTACAAGTCTTTCTGTAAGGAAATAGAATTCAAGAATTATTTGCAGGGGGTAGGCGATCCGGGTACAAGATTATTGTTTAAGTTTCGGTCAGGTACGAACGGTCTGAATGAAGAGTTAGGAAGACATAGGGGTAAAAATGATGATAGGCAGTGTAAATTATGCAGGGGTGAATGTGAGAGTGTGGTACATGTTCTCTGGGAGTGTCCAGCATATGACAGCATTAGAAATAATTTCATGGTAGAATTAGAAAATCTATTGGGGGGAGGTTTGGGGAGTTTAGTACACTTGATAATTTTAATAAGGCAAGTTTTATTTTAGGATTTGAGAATTGGAACAGGGATGATTTTAAAGCATTATTAAAGCTAGTTAAGAGCTTTGTATTATTGATATGGGAGACTAGGAAGAAGGAATTGTATGGTGATCAGGATTGTGTGGTCTCTGGTTGTTCTTGCTCTTGTCCTCTGACTGGAGGTCTTACAAGCTCCGCCTGCGTCTGTGGGTGCGTGGTCAATGGCGTAAGCGCTACGGCAGCAACATGAGTATATTATTATTATTATTGGGGCTCCCTTTCCCTGGGAGGCAAGGCATATGCCCAAAATAGCATCTCTAGCAGTTACATGGATGCCATCTTCCAATTAGTGGCACAGGAACAGTATGAGATTGGTATGAGTCTATCACATTGTTTTAACATGGAAAGTTTACTTAGGTTAGTAGAGTTTACGTAGCCTCCGTAAGAGTAGAGATATCAACGTTCAAATGGAAAGCACAATTGAATAATGTGAATGTGAGTTTCAAGCAGCACAACCCGTCTCTCCACTCTCGTGTAGCAGCTATGGCTGATCCTTGATAATATGTTGGTGATTAAGATATCAATCTTCTAAAACACCAGTCACTTTTCTGCAGCTTCTCTAGCAGCAATTGTTAAGCATGGGTTAACAGGTACCAGGTTAGTTGTTATTCTCACAACTGTCGAGCTCAGAAAGTACCCCTGTATCCACGCCCAGGTCCCAATTTAATACGCCAATTTATTATACATTGTGCCGTTACCTTCAAAAGATACTTGTTCCAAACTTCTGTATTTGTTGGTTCAGTTGTTATGTGTTCATGAAACTTCAGATATGCAGTAACTGCATTGAGAGAAAGTATTTTATCAGTATAATGAAATAATAATTTGTCATAGTTGCCATGTCTATAGCGCTGTTTGTATCATGGAGTACAGTAGTACTGCATATATATAGGGATGGCACTGAGCAAAAATGGCTGCTACATTGCAGGTGTACAAAGTGATGTTTAAAACTCTGCCCTAGATGTAGTCATATGCTTTTGTGAGCCATACCTGTCATTTTCCAGGTTTTCATCGGTAACAAGACTGTTAACGGTATCAGAGAGCATTGCTGAAGAGCCACATCTGCAAGTCACTAAACAGGCCAATCGATTATCTCATTTTTCTGATTCTTCTTCAGGGAGGCTACCACAATCATAGTTGAAGTGATTGCAATGATTCAAACGCAAAAGAGCGGCATTTTCCATGGAGTATTGTACTCATACACGAGCGTTTTTAAAAGAACTCGAAGTTTTCAGCAGTGATTTACTAGCGCCCTCGAGGAACGCTTGCCGTTTCACGACATTTCTACTTATAACAATTAATAATGTAACCAGAAGCTCAACTATTGAGCATGTGTTTTAGATCAGCTTGCATTGTTTGCGACGGCCAAAGCGTAGACCAGCTTTTGCTAGGACTTGGAGTGCACTTTATCATAGAAATGAGTTGCCATAAGACATGTACAGTATGAGTATAATAAATGTTGAAATACAACTGCTAGACCTGACTAACCTTGATGATAAGCATAAAATAGAGTCAGTATCCACCTCGCTTTCAGTGCTGTGTATTCCTACGACCTGCAATTTTTGCCCATATTGCCTTGCAATTGTCTATGGTACCCTTTGAAATACAACTGTCCCTACTATAGTAGCGTAAGTTGCCAATTATCCACACATAAACAGTGCACCGCACTAACCTTGCTCTCGTTAGTCGTAGAAAGCTCGCTCTTGCGCTGGAAATGAGGTCATTGAGTTTACTAAATAACGCCCCACCTCCGAAAATGTTACTATTCTTCATCACAAAGCATCGGCCATACCCCCTCATTTACTAATTATCGTCACCCAGTACCTAATATCGTCACTTTGTACATTTTCCTATACTCAATTATCGTCACCCTGAAACTTTGCTTCACTGTCGCTCACATATTACCTCAGTTACACCACTGGGTACCAAATGCCAACGATCTCTAGCCTTGTCTCAGTACTTTAATAGTCTTTATACAAGTTTGAGACTCAAGGGAACAAACCAAAAAATTAGAGAAGGCAAATTTCACTGCACTGCATGCATGCATCTGAGAGTTATCAATAAACGCCAAAAAAAAAGACAATTAGCTAGCTATAGGACCGCTGTTGCTCGAGATAGTCATGAGAACTGGCCACAAAAACACAGGTAGAGCTGTAGGTTGTTGATACTCATCTGACACTGAGCCTCAGAGCACCTTTCACAACCGCTCGCAACCGCCTACAGTGGATACAGCGAACGGTAGGTCTGATCGATCCCGGTCCTTCGCAAATCAGTCAGCCTTGGCCTCATCTTCCAAAAAAAAACAGCAATTAGCACATTCCTTGCTTGCTAAATACAGAACTGATCAACTAGAAGTAAAGTTGCCGTTCACCCCTGTTCTCTCACTACACATTCACGGATACCTATTCCGTATACTACTAAATACTACTGTGCCGATAATTGGTACGTGTCAATAATTGGCAATTTACGCTAGTGCATTTGTACTGTGTAGCTATCATCTACGTATGTAGCTACAAGCTACACCTGTGCAATCACAACGATCCATTGTTTTCTCCCCCCCCCCCCCCCAAAAAAAAAACAGAAACATGTAACAAAAAAATGTTTAAAACATGTAAGGATGAAATGCCAAAAAAGTAGCCAAACAAGGTAGGAACGACACCATAATACTCATCTCTCATAACTGTCATCCCTATATCTAAATTTGCCATTTTTCCAACCGTGCACACACACACACACACACACACACACACCAATCCCCTGCATGCCACACCAGCAGCGTGGCAATTGCAGCACTTCACAATGCAACACATATGACCCCCTCACACTACAACTTATCGATCCTCCACAGCAGGAGCCCATACACTCTAGACTACATACATGTACTACTGACCACATCACAATCCACACCTACTTCTACAATGACACCTACTCTTCCACCTGCAACAACACCCTTTGACTTAGCCAACATAATAATGTTTAGTACTTAACACATTTCCAATAGCATTACTGTATTATACCAAAGCACTTTCAAAAAAACCTGACCATGTACACCACAATCTTAACATCCTGTTCACCATAAATGTATACTTGGGTGAAAACTAAAAAATTCAACCTAGGGTCTCTCCACTTTCAGTTTCTGTGAGATATGACCAAAACAAAATGTGATGTTTTATAGTTGTTGTCTGCTGTTTTCAAGTAGATAGTATAAAACCTGTCTTAACAGCTTCCCTACAGATGAGATTCCAGTGACCCAGTGAGGAAGATCTTGGCCTGGAAGCATGAAAACCTTGGTTTGATCCTGGACCGTACCTTCTTTTATTTTGTTTTTTTTCACTTCTTATGGGTTCTATTCTTTATTCTTTATGACTAGGCATGTATTAGACTTTCTTTTGTATTTATTCTGTGTTTAGAAACACATTTCTTTTTTTTCAAGGATTCACATTAGCTTCATTTAGTCTTACTATCTCTGTAGTCAACTACATGTTTCACAGGCCGATTAAGGCAGTGATCTGTGATGCTCACGCATTGAAATAGGTATACTGAAATATACATCTGACCACACAGTACCGACCAATAACACTATTTTAGCGGAAAGTAAAGAGACTTCAAATCCTTTTCTTTAACTGGCCTGTGCTGACTCTATGAAGACTACTGCATCGAAGTTTGACTGGAAACATGGTATGAAAAAAAGATGCTTTAAGAGTACTTACCAACTGCACAAGAAAGCAGTTGCAAATATTTTACATTTGAGATTAGACACACATCATCATAGACAGCAATTTATCACTTGTTTTATGCACATAGTATATTGGGCGATATAGCATGCCAGATGCCAGCTCTCTGGTCCTACTGACCAATTAAGGCAGCAATCATTAGGTTTGCATACTTCAAGCTGTATACATAAGAATGGACAGTTTAGGTCAGTTTATCTGTCCATTCTCATAGCAATAGCTGTAAAGTTTATCTATCTAACGAGTCCACTCCCATGTATTTTATATGAGCTGATATAATTGACTAAACTGGCTGCTCACAGCCAAGCAAAGATCGTAAATAACAAATTCCTGCATACCGGCTTGACCATTCAAAACTTACTATGCTCATAAGTTTTGGTGGAAAGTGGCTCATTACTGCAGCACTGTTATCTATCCCTTGGCTGAACGACTGCCTAATTCAAGTTCTCAGTACAGAGAGTGCGATCGGATATGAAGCCTTCTTCTTTGCAAAATCAAAGTCTGTATTAACTGTCTCAACAGATAAAGCCTGATTTCAGGGTAAACTGTTAAATATGCACCTATCCAACTTACTCTGATAAGCAGCTCAGCAATACCATGCTAGAGCAATCTCTATAGAAGCAAGTAATTTAGACTCAAAATATGCAAGATCCACAATTGAGATTACTATGTTTTGCAGAAGCTTAACTCATTCCACGCCATCATTAGATCTACATCACGCAGGTGATGCCACCACACATTAGTTTCTATAAAAAAAGGCAGACTAAAAGTATCGGTGTAGCATTTGGCAGTTTTTTCACTTACCAAGTCAAAGAAGCAACGGAATCTTCACTGCTTTTGTTGGGAGACTATCTGCTGCAGGCATCCAAGGCAAAAAGGGCGGCAGATTGGAACCATGCAGGCGATCGATCAATCAGTACATGGTAAGTTCAATACGGCACTGCTGTAAGCGTAGTTTTTGCGCTCTGACATCAAAGAAAGATGGTCCTACTGAATGTCTGACTCTCTCCAGAAGCAAGAACCTCACAAGTGTCAGTGAAGATGACAGCAGAGCCTGATTATCCATGTAGCAGTGTAGCCAGCATGGCAGCCGTACCTAATCAATACTATATTTTGCCGTGTATATCCGTTCCTCCGTTCTTTTATAAATTTTGTCTACATTCAGTACTGTTACATCATCATTAGTAATCACTCTAACTATTTAACGGCTAATAAAGGAAGGGGGTGACTCTTCCTGGCTGTACTATGCACTTACGGTCGTCATTGCCACATAAGTGGCTTACGGCGTAGTGGAATTAATAGCCATTAAAGTGGCTTATGGTGTGCAATGATTTAAGTATAGCTTAGAGCATGGGCAGCTATGCTCTAACTAGGCCGAGGGATGGGAGTCCGTAAAGGTACTGTGGTGTCGTTCGTTCCTACCTTGTTGGGTTGCATTTTGGGGATTCCATCCCTATATGTCTGTTCATTATTTTTAATGTTTTTTTGTGACTTGTTTCAGTTTGTTTTTTTTTGGGGGGGAGGGGGGGGGGGGGGGGGGGGATATAGAGCTATTGACCCCCCGATACGCATGTATGTATATATAGCTACTCAGGTGATAGGCTCAGATGATAGCTAAACAGTAGACGATATATAATAATTCTAGTGTTAGCAGGGACAGCTATGGTTCAAGGTCCACCGCAAACATCTAAAAGGCAATGTGGGCAAGGATGGTCGTAGGAGTGCACTGCAATGGCGGTGCTGACCCCATTTAATGCGTATCATGGAGGTTAGCATGGTCTATAATGGTCTAGCAGTTGTATCAGTGTTCTTACTATTATAAGCAACTCACTTTGGGTCCGTCATAAAGCGTATACTCCAAGTATTATAAACGTCTAAGCAGAACAGTTCGTGTTCGAGGCTGCGTTTCCAGTGTAGGCGTAATCACCGTGCGCAGAACGGAACGGAATGGAACAGCATATAGTGGCAAGTACTTGCCTCAAGTGCTTGAGAATCTCTGCCGAACGGTTTGATTTGATACAATGGGACAGCCATTATTTGGGGGGCATCCCTATATATGGTACTCCATAAAATGTACACATTTCCTGTATTTCTACAGCTTCCTATGCTCTATGGGATTCTTACCATGCTATAAAATGTTACTATAGTAACAATTATACTATATCTATTTTCCTCTTAAAATACCTTCCATATTTCTCTAGCTTGTGCTCTAAAGAAAATTACAGCATTGCATTGCATATAAAACTTTCTGGTAGCCAAATTGCTTGCACTATAGGTAAGATTAAAGTACGTATTACAATGTTAGTAGCTACATCTAGCATGGGTGTAATTTGTAGTACAATGGTAGGACAATTCCCATTAATTTTAGATTTCAGAGATAAACTTACTCCGTAGCATCATGGGATATATCCGACCAGTATCTCTTCTTTTAACAAAGCTCAGGAATGCTTGTTCGAGAAAGTGAAATGCACTGACATCAGATGCTGTGCCTTCCTTCCAGGAGAACCTAAAATCATCTCTGGACAAGGCAGTAAAAAATATTCCTTAAATTCACATCAATATGATTAATGCAAGGATTAGACTTTTGCATGATCGTGTACTATAAACTAAATGTAAGTTAAACCAAACCTGAGTGGTCTACACATAATAATATTCATATCCCGAGCAAAGTGTAAGTGCATAGACTACAAGAGTAAGCTTAATATTTAGACCATAGGTCAAAAGTACTTTGCAGATACTCTATAATCATCAAAGCAGCTAGTTCAGCATGGTTTCAGGTCCATCTTGCTACCAAAACTAAAATCAATTTTAAATGACAAATGCAAGGTACTTCCCTCTGATTAGTTAATATTTAAACATCAAGCAATTAATAAAATAAAATATCTATATAATAAAACTCTGGTACCTGTTAAGAAATTTCATTATGGCTGGTGAGACTTGAGCATTATCCAATTCATCAAGCATCTTAGTGCAAGAGTCTATAAATGATTTTGAAGAAGTTGAGGAACCATCATACAATTCTTTTCTGTGGAGGGATGATAAGTAGTAATTGCTATAGGCTTCCAATCATCAAATTTGAAATTATAAGATTAAGGTGGACAAAAATCTAAGAACCAGTCAGTCACATTTCTTGCAAAATACTCAAGCCTAAACCTAAAATCTTGCACCATGCCAAAAATGTTGGGAAGTGGAGCCTAATGACAAGGCTAGAGCCACAGCTTAGTCAATCTAAATGCAGCAAGTAAGGCTTTATACAGTTAATTAACCACAGCTATCCCTTTTTTTTTCCAAATGAAACTCATATGTGAATCTAAAACAGATTTTACCAACACAAACAGAATGTATTTACCAAGGGTCTGTATCTTCAGATAATAATAACTAGCAGAGGCAGAACAGTTTGTAGGCTCATCATCAAGGTACCATATAGCCGGTCATTTTCGCGGGGTTCTAATTTTCGCAATATTCGCGGAGCTATCATGAACCACAAAAATTCCTTTTCACAAAATGTCTGAGCCAGATGGCTGCAGTCTTGTTCAAGCTTCTGTAAGAGTGGAAGGACTGTTCTTGCTGAAAGCAGACTGGGTCGGTTAGATCATAGATAATGTATACTTTCGGACTGAAGGTATCTATGGTTAGATCGGGCCAGGACGTGGATGCAAGCCTTTAGCTTAGCTAGCTAGCAGCACGAGCAAGCTTTGTAGGAGACTATGAAATAAAGTGTATTGTTACTCACCCACTGGCTTTTTTGTTGGTAATGTTTTTGCTATGTAAACGTTTAATCACAATGGGCGAATTCGAAGAGCTGAGTTCCTGTCAGCTCCCCCTTTGAATTTTATACTTGGCAGAGTATATATCATGGAGTACAGTAGTACTCCCTATATAGGAACGGCAACTGTTGCATTGAATGTGTACAAATTGATATGTTCTGTAGATGTAGTCATAAACCTTTATAAGCCTTTTCAAGTGTTTGCTTCTATTTGTTCTTCTTTTTCAGCGAGGCTAGCACAATAATGACTGAAGCAATTACAATAATTCAAATGCGAAGAAGTGGCATTCTGTATGGGATATTGCACTCATATCATAGCATTCTCAAAGAAATCAAGCACTCCCAGGCGAGTGCTTGCTGCTACACACCATTCTCATTAAATATTTGAAGAGTACGACAATGTGATGGAGGTTACGCCTACACCAGAAACACCACTTTGAGCACACATATTGAGATCCAGGTGAAGTTTCTGTTTCAAAGAGTTGTTGTCTCCTTGGATTGCAAGCAAGCGTGAGATACTTGTTAACTGCTGTTCTTGTACTAATGCAGCATGTCGTCTACTAGGACAATATAGTGGTTGGAGTGCACTTTATCATAATAATGAGTTGCTATATATAAAAGTCATGTAGAAGGATAAAGAATAAATAGATACCGTATGGCCGGAAAATTTGGTGGGAATGTAATTGGTTGTGAATTCAAGTTGGCAGATTTTAATTCGACGGTTTGATTCCATGAGCAATGATGGCACACAGCATGTAGCCTGAACGCCGGCCCCCTACTACACATAACATTCTCGAATATCGAGATTGCACTGCAATAGAGCTGTCTCTAGAAAGGTGTGTTCGAGGACGTCTTGGGAACAGCCATGGGCACTACGGGAGAGTGCAAAATTGGGGTATGTTGGTTGAGACTCATGTTTGCATCGCTTGATCATGTCATCCATCAATTTAAATTCCCTACCAAATTTTCCAGCCATAATTATTATGGTAGATACACTGTAAAGCAATTTCTGTGTGGCCTAAGAAATTAGCTCCCATACAAAATTCAGTACTACAACCCCTAGGTACGGACTTTGCTGCACACAATCAGTACACTAGTAGGTCATTAAACCTTAAATCCAGCTAAAAATGCAATAAGAAATGGGTTTTTTAAGCTACCTGTGCCTAAAGCCTTCAGAAAATTATCAATCATACATTGACATTTAGTAGCTAAACTTATCTATGCAGAATACTCAGTTGTATACATACTTTTACATTAGGCCACGGTAATAATATTTCCGGTTTCTCAGATAATTAT
Source organism: Phakellia ventilabrum (assembly GCA_963921505.1). NCBI lineage: Eukaryota > Metazoa > Porifera > Demospongiae > Axinellida > Axinellidae > Phakellia > Phakellia ventilabrum. Next base: position 3,860,201 of record OY997381.1, read on the forward strand.
GGATTCCTAGGCATGTGGGCGGGCGGTATTTATTTTTATTATTAATGAATATCATTCAACCGATAGCTAGTAGCCGTCCCGATTTTTGACACTGAAACTGTCATATCCCAACAACCAGAAAAGAGAACGAAATAATTCTTGGTACAATACAAGTACTACCCTTCAACTAATAAAAATCCACGCTAGACGTTTGCAGCTCTCTCTGTTCCTGAGAAACGTGCTTCGGTATCACCGCCATTTTTGGAAGATCGCTGCGCGATCGAAAGTTCCGCCAACTCGCCCCCGTATCTCCCTTGTGGTATGGCCAAAAGGCTTCATTTCGAGGTTATTGCTGCAGCAATGCCTCTAGTAAAAGCGGTCCAGGTTAGCTTTGATAGTACGTAGTATTCCGTCTGCAAGTAGGGGGCGGGGCTGCACACATCACGTGATACTTGCCGTCTACCTGCAAACAGAAACTAGATGCGGGTGGGTCTGAGAAACCGTTAATATTATTACCGTGGCCTTACTCCTGGTATTTTCAACGCCCAAATGAAAGGCAGAATATCCTAACAGAATGTATCAGACAATCAAAACATCATAGTGCTGTCTTTGCTATAGCCTTTCCGGATTATCTGGTCACTTACTACTACCTTATGATTTTTAACTCCTATTCCCATATGGTGTGGGTGCAATACCCCAGAAGAAATGCCGTTTCTTCGCGTTTGAATCATTGTAATTGCTCCAGTCAATATTGCAGTAGCCCAGTGAAAGAAGAACAAAGAGACATGGACGATTTGCCCGTTTAGCGACTTGCCGATGCGGTGCTTCAACGGTGCTCTCCAGCAACGCTAAGAGTCTTGTTACTGTTGAAAACACTCGAGAATGACAGGTATGGTCCACAAAAGCTTATGACTAAATCTAGCGTAGAGTTTTGAACAAATCACTTTGTACACATGCAATGGGGCAGCCATTTTTTTTGGGAGCCATCCCTAGTACTCCATGATAATGTTTTGCATGAAGTAGAGGTCACAGAGATGTAAAACTTATACCATTGTGATCCTTTGGGAACAAATATGGAAATGTATGTGAAGCTCCACTACTTTCAGTTTCTGTGAGGAGTTATGACCAAAACAAAATTTAATATATTTTTTATAGTGGTGTGCAGTTTTCAAGTAGCATAAAAACTGTTTTTAAGCAGCCTGGTCTACAGATGAGATTCTGGTGATGTAGTGGTAACGTCCTTGACTGCCAGGCCCTGCAGACCAGGGTTCAAATCCTGACAGAAGCATTTCTTATTTTACAAATAAATAATATGTTTTACATTAATTAAGTAGGAGTCACAGAGGTGTGAAACTTATACCACTGTGATCCTCGGAGAAAAAATAAGAAAACGTATGCGAAGCTCCTCTACTTTCAGTTTCTGTGAGTTATGGCCAAAAAAAATACACATTTTATATGACATTGTGCCTACAAAGCACGTGGTCAAAATGGCGTCTCTGGTAGTTACAAGCCTGCCGTCTTTGAACTGAGAGCGCACAAAGCATCAGAGATCAGGACAAGTTTACCATATACTTTTACTAAGGAAGGCTTACTACAGCTCCCAGGGTAACAGAGTTTGTGTAGCCTCTGTGTAAAGTAGAGATATGAGCACTATTAACGGATAGCATGTTTGAGCAATACGCTTATGAGTTTCGAGCAGCCGACCTCGTCTCTCCACTCACCCACAGCATCCATTGCTGATCCTTGAACATATGTTGCAGACAGACACAGCAATCTCCAAAACACCAGTCGCTTTTTCGTAGCTTCTCCAACAGCATTGCCATGCATGGTTCCGGGTCAATTGTTATTTTCGCGACAGGTTGGCTCGTGACACGTCTCGCCCCGCCCAAGTCACGATTAAGTACATCCGTTTCCACTCGACTGCTATACTTTACACTTGGCAGAGCGATTACCCTCGATATAATGTAATATAATGTTTTGCATGAAGTAGGAGTCACAGAGGTGTGAAACTTATACCATTGTGATCCTTTGGGAACAAATATGAAAATGTATGTGAAGCTCCTCTACTTTCAGTTTCTGTGAGGAGTTATGGCCAAAACAAACCTATATACATTTTATATGTCTCCTTATATGGGGTCCCTACAAAGCACATGGTCAAAATGGTGTCTCTGGTAGTTACATCGATGCCGTCTGCGAACTTAGAGCGCACAAAGTGTTAGAGACCTGGACAAGTTTACCACATACTTTTACTAAGGAAGGCTTACTACAGCTCCCAGGTTAATAGAGTTTGTGTAGCCTCTGTAAAAGTAGAGATATGAGCGCTATTAACGAATGGCATGTTTGAGTGATACGCTTGTGAGTTCCGAGCAGCCCACCTCGTCTCGCGACCCGTCTTGCACCGCCCAATACATCTGTTTCTACTCAAACGGTATACTTTACACTTGGTAGTGTGATTACCCTTGATAGATAAATAAATTTTCATTTTAACCAGGAATATCCCATCAGCTTAAAAGCTGGTCTACCTGGGAGTCCTCTACAATCCATGCCCATACTGCCTTGTCGTTGTTTGTGATTCCCTTTAAACTATAATACCTGCCCTGCTAACACACAATATAAATTCTCATAATCCTCCTCCTGTTCGCCAATTTTTCTTTGGCACACCCCTGGTGGCCCTAGATAAGAAGGATAGGGGTGTGAGACCCATTGCCGTTGACTGATCCCTCCGGTGATTGGTCAGCTGGGAGCAGTGTTATGGAGTCCATGAGTGCCCTCCTTGCACCCCTCCAATTGGGATATGGTTCCTCACAGAGAGCAGAGGCAGCTGTCCATGCTGCCCGAATATAATATGTAAAACCTACAGAGAGACCACCTGCTTTTGAAGCTGGACTTCAAAAATGCCTTCAATTCCCTTCACCGGGATAAGATGCTCATAGAAATGGTACCGGAGCTCTACCCTTTGATCCACTCCGCATATAGTACACCATCCTTTTCGTTCATTGGAATGAGTCAGCAGAGGAAGTACAACAAGATGACCAATGTTCTGCCTCACAATTCACGACATTGTGAGGCAATTACAGTCAGAATTGCGTATATTCTACATGGATGATGGAACGAACAATAGGAGTATTATTCTCCTGAGAGTACGGCATGTGTCATGTCCTGACTTTACAGGAACAGTAGTGTAGTGTGTAATATTCATGGCGTAGTCATTGACGACATAATCACACCTTGATGACAGTTCACCATGCCTCTTCACTCACCCATTCTCAGGTACGTGTAAAAATATACCTACCTGAAGCATACTAGCACTATGGTTCAGGGCCGTCAGAAGCTACCCAGAGGTGGAGCGGCCATCGGTGCGATGCCAGAGGCTGTGCAGCGGTCGATAGTATTTCTGCCCGAAGCGCGGAATTTTTTCCGATTATTCAGCTCAGCTGCCAAGGAAATTGCTCTCGTAGCTTCTCACTACATTGAAGGTCATGCACTGACATCATGTAGGTCTATAATGTCTCTCTCAGTACAGGCAGACATCGAGCACACAGCCAGCTTATTAATACTCAAGTTCGAGAGCCATGACCCTAGCCTCGTAGCTTCCAAGTCCTCCCTTCGTATCTTTATCGAACCCCTGCCGCTGAAACGAGTGCTTCACCACTTCCAAACCCACACTAGGGAAAGCGAAAGGAAGATGGTTGCTGCGCGTTGCCGGTGCTGGTAGTTGGCTACCACCACCAGACGAAGCCATCGCGCTGACTCGGACAGAAATACACAGTTCAAAGCTCAAAGGCCATACGGAAAGAAAAAAATTGGCACGAAAAGTGTGGCAGCCCAGGCCGCCCCTGCCGTCCCGCTTCCGACGGCCTGTGGCTCCATTCCTGTGGATTATTTCTAGCGATTATAATTTCAGGTCACGATTCATTATTTCTGCATCTCTACTCATCCACATTACTTACGATACACTTGGCAGTGCAGCTACCTTTAATTTTTAATGCACTGCCAAGTGTAAGGGGTGCAATTGGACTAAACCAACTTCAGGCTAACAAAGATTGGCCTACTCACAGCAAAACTACACTTGCTTTTCACCACTCGCCCCTTGGCTACTGTGCTTTGTCTATCTTGATCTAAGCACCACAGCTGAGCAAGAAAAACTCATCTTTTGAATTGCACATTCATAATATGCTTTGTTAAGTACTTCTGCATAGTGTAAACGAGATATACATACACCTGCATGAACTGAAGTGTGGCAGACTCTTCAAATTCAGTAACAATCATAATAGTAAAGGTAAGGGTTACTCGGTGACTGAAGGCTAAGAAGTGTTAAGCTGTCATCAAGGTGTGATTATGTCGTCAATGTCATAGAATGGCAGTTAAGGCAAAGCTTAGCCTCGTACCCAGGCCTCCCTCGCAGCTGCATTGTTTTCCACGGTTGCGAAAAAAGCTGCGAGGGGAGGCCTGGGTACGATGCTCGGCAAAGCTACCCTGAAACCCTAGCCTTGGCAGTCACCCTGTTTGTGGCTGTCAATGTCCACCAGCTATCTGTGAGTCACTTGTGATAATAAGTACTGAATTGATATCTACAGCCTATACCGTATTATCCACCCATGGGCGGGCCACTTAAGTGCTAGGTGAAAGAGGGGGGTGGGCGGATAATACGTAGTTAGTATAATCGCGATGTAGTATCCGCCCACTCGAACGCGTAGCAAATGTGCAATATGCAAAGCGAGGTTACAAGTAGCCTCGTTCCCAGGCGCTCGGAAAAATCTAATTTTACCACGTGGCCTGGGAACGAGGCTAGGTTACAAGGTAAGTAGAGCCTTTTTTAGCATATTTGAACCAAGTATCAGGCCCGGAACCAAGTATCAGGCCCGGAGGAAGCAAAATTTGAGTGGTCAGGCCAAGAATATGTGTGTATATGTATAAACTGCGCGCAAAGCGCACAGTTTCTAGGGGGGTCTGGGGGCATGCCCCCCTAGAAACTGTGCGCTTTGCGCGCAATTTTAGAATTTTAGACGTTCTCAGATTGATTCTGACGCATTTTGGGACACTTTATGCATGGACAGACAGACAGACAGGTAACTATTATATATAAAATAAACTCTCATAAAGTAATGCGTTTAAAAAAAATACTCACACGAATGCACGTGTTCTGTGCGCGCGCGCTGAGGTCTCGAGCTCATACCCAGGTAACCAGCCATGGCCGGCCGGCCTAGGCGAAAGCGGCATTACGTAATTGGACACGCCCCTTGCGATCTAGCTGTCGCCGTACAGTAGAGCTATAGTTACTAAGCTACTAGTACTGTACTTCGATGACTTTTCTGTGAATCATTGATGAAAACCTACAAGGTACTTAGTGAAAAAGTTGTCCGGCCAAAACCGGACCGGCCGGACCGCTTCCGCCGGCCCTGAGTATGGATGCAAAATGTATTTAAAAAGCTATTATGGAAGCATGCAGATAACTATTATCAGCTAAAAAGCTAAATGGCTAGCTGACTTACCGTCGGTATTCCAATTAAAGCACGCCAAAGATCGAATTTTGCCGCTCGATTCTACTCGCTGCCTTGGAGTTTTCGGTTTTTAGTTATAGATTTAGCTCGCATGGACAATATAAGGGGTGGGCGGATGCTATATATGTAAATACCCTCCACAATAACTTTTGTTCAAATGGGCGGATAATACATCATGGGCGGATAATACGTAGAATACGGTACAGGTAGTTTGAGCCTCCATATCAAGAAGTGATCATTGCACCTAAAGGTGCTAATCGTGGGAAATGCATGTTTTCTATTACCGAATTGCAAGATGATGTCATAATAATTACATCACGGCTTGATTGAGCAGCTGCACTGACAGGGAATGAAGGATAGCTACAGTTTAAAACTGCGATCACAAAGAGCAGGGCAAGCAGGCTATGATGGCCAGAGTTGTAAAAATGACTACTTGTACGTTACGTCAATACCCCATGAGTTCAAAGGTCATGGCACCTTTCCAAACTTCAGTATTGAATCTTGAGCACAATTTCTTCAATCTTGATTGGCTGAAACCAGAAGCAAGTAAGCTAGACAAATTTTATATCACTAGATTTCTTACACTTTGAGCTATATGGTTGAATTCCTGCCAGGAGCATTTCCTTCTTTTTTTGGGAGCCATTTTTACGGGGGCCCTCCCCGAGGCACGTGTCTCTGAAAGTTTAATACATGGATGCCGACTTCGAATTTAGGGTGCACAAATAATCGGAGATCTGGACAAGTCTATCACACAGTTTAGCCAAAAAAGGCCTACTACAGCTGCCAGGTTAGTAGGGTTTGTGTAGCCTCTGTATAAGTAGATACGAGTGTGATTAATCGACGGCACGATCGAGCGATGCACATGTGATTTTTGAGCACCACTGTTCATCTATCCACTATCCCATAGCAGCCACGGCTGATCCTTTAAGATATGTATCTTATCTAGGAAAACTGATGTGAAGCTCATCTACTTGTGATAAGTTATGAGCAAAACAAAACTATACACAATTTATATGGGCCCCTACAAGGCACGTGTTCAAAATGGCGTCTCTGGCAGTTACAAGGCTGCCGTCTTCAAACTTGTGGCGCAGGAAGAGTTGGGGATCTAGACAAGTCTATCACATAGTTTTACCAATGGAGGCCTACTACAGCTCTCAAGTTAGTAGAGTTTGTGTAGTCTTTGTATTAGTAAAGATATGAGTGCTACAAACAGAACGATCGAGCGATGCACATCTAAGTTTCGAGCACTCTTTCCACTCTCCCGTAGTAGCCATGGCTGATTCTTGAAATTATGTTGCAGATAGAGACCTAAAGACCCTGAGCCACTTTTAAAATTCACAACGCTCTCGGGTCTAAGTGTTTGTATCTCACTTTTAACATGGAATTGGCACAGTTTGAACTCATGGCTCTGAATTTCTGTGCCATGTGTTTTGCGTATGCAAATTTACATCTGCAATTTCAAGTCATCACCCACCCACATCATAATTCTTTACATCCGCATCTCTACTCACCTGCCATACTTTGCACTTGGCAGAGCGTTTAACCCTCATTTACACAGAATTATTGAGCAAAGACCTTATATAATAATAATTTCCAATACCAGTTGCAGCAGCTTCTTCATATCACCAAACTATATTCCTGATGCCAAAAAGGTTACCCATGTACCAATAGTATTACACAAGGTAGGTGCTTTGATCAGGAGGTGAAAACAATTGCTAAGTCTGTAGGTATACAAAACTTTGAACAAATGCAACATAGGCAACACGTGATGCCTAGTGTCAGGTTACACAGAAGTTGAGTATTAATGAATGCTGCCAAACGTTTGAATAGGAGATAGAATACATATACCAACTGAAGGCCGATCTACAAGATTTAAATTATCGGCACCCACGGTTTCCTGAAGGCAAATGTTATAAATGTTGTTATTCTTGAGGGAGTATACTGTATTAGTTAACTTTCATGTTCCACCCTACACAACAGTTATCCCTTACAGCCACAGCTCTCCTAGCTTCACTTACTTATAGCTGGCAGTGGGATTAATACTTGCTTCTGTTATTTCATGGCAAGACATAACTTACCTTTCATTTATTCGGTATGCAAGGGCGACATATAGCAAAAAGTCTTTAGAGAAATTCTTTTTCATTCGGTCTCTCAGCTCATCTAGGGCCATGTTAGTTGTAAAAGTAGTCTGCTCTCCACGACACTGTAAAAAAAGAAGTACTATATAACTACTCTGGGATATTAATGTGTGCAGATTTTTCCATCCAAGATCTGACATGAAAAGTACAGTAGAGCTGCTTATGAATAAATTCATGAGAAATAAATCTACCATGTCTCTACAAGGCGCTGTGTGTACGTATCTAGCCACAGGGCAATTCCAAAGAGCAGCACTACTGAACCAAGGGTAGGGCTGATAGTATGTACTATCCAAATGCAATATTTATTTGCTCTAATCCTCCAAATGAATACGTGTTTTTAATAACCATTCTGATTAACTGAATACAGACTAGTAAAGACAAAAGAGGTACAACTATCACCAGTTATGTGTTAGTCAGCTTTCTACTACAATTCTTGTTCATGCTATCACACAACTTCTTCCTACCAAATATCACGGAGCAAGGGATCTCCAAATCACCTAGAACAAGAGAGGAGTGCTGCTGCCATGCACTTACCTTACATTTGATCGCTTTGTAATTGCCAGGGTAAGTGACTGAGTTCTCCAGGTAGATGCCAGGATTGTTTTGAGAAAGCATAGATATAGGGCTAGAAAGTTTGAGTACAGGGTCTTTTCATAGTCAATCTATTTATCCTAACAGCCAAAAATAATTAGTGTTCAAGCCATGAGAAATAATTTTGCTAATGTGTCAAATAATTGTTCAAAGATCGAGATGGACCAGTTTGTGACAGTAAAAAGGCTTCGGAAGACTCACAAATCTATTCTAGTATGCACTGTGAAGATTCCCAGGGTTGCCTTCACACACGACCCTTTGCTGGCCACCATCTACGAGATCGCTGCCAGTTGTAAAGCACAGACCTGGTCGAACAAGAAAAACGCCTTGGAGTCACCCAATACAGTGTGCCAGCTGAGACTTAAATGCTTTGGCAAACTGAGACTGGCCAAGTTCAATGTGAAACTCTCAGGAGGGTTATACCAAGTTTACACCATGATAGGGGTAGATTAGAGGTATAAAAGTTTCCACAATAGATCGTGATGAGAGTGGGATTTCATATTGCAGCATGTGCGACTCCAATTAGTCTCATGAACCTAAGGTGATAATTATGCTTCTAACCAGCAACATGTAAAAAAAGGAGTATATGTGGGAAACAGTGAAGTGTTTCAAAGTGATCCAATGGTAGAATTCATACTAAGAATAGAGTCCACAATACAATAGAGTCTACAATGTCACTTCCACTGTTTTTGCATAATCTGTTGTTGTTTTTTTTGCATATGGAATTAGCTGCAAGCATAGAAGGTTTGTTTGTTTGTTTGCAGCACTTGTACACTCAGCAAGCTTTTCAGTCCTATCCTGCTAGGTGTGGTAGATATCTTTATGCTTCACACCAGTCCCTAGCATCCAAGGACTGATTTCTGGTCACATGTTGGTCTAAGTCAGTCAACGTCCGCTTATACTTTTGTATTTGTGGCACTGAAAACAACTGCCTAAAGGTATATACAGTGCCAAGCAGATATAGCGAAAGTGTTGATGCTAGCAATTTTGTACTGCACTTCCAGTTAGCAGCCATGACTTGTTATCTACCTGTTTTCCACTGCATAGGCAACACAAAGCCAAAGTGGCTTGATGAGCTTTAGCTGCAAACTGTGCTCATGGCTTAGTACAGTAGCAACATATTAATGAAATGACGTAATTTTATTGATGTCGACATTCCATAGTGCAATTGTTACTGTATATGTTGTTTTTTTTGCTTACTTTATCTTCATATGTCTGGAATGATTTCATAACCAATTCAAAGAGCTGTTTATCTTCACTGGCAATTTGTACTAGTCTTCCAGTTGGGAATAGCAATGAAATAACTTCGTTTTTTAGCTCAGTAATGAAGCTTTGTGGGCGAGAACTTGATGTCCATGGCAGCCGCCAGGGCCCTTTTCCATGGGATGCTACAGTAGCCCCTAAGGACAATGGATAAACAATACTGTAATACTTGTTATTTACCATAATACTTGTTATTCTTAATCTCAATACAACATACCATTGCTATCATTTGATTCGCTGGTATTTGTTTCCTGAGGAAATGACTGATTTTCTGTTTCTGAAAAAATAATCATCCTGGCTTCAAGACATTGTGATAGAAGAGTCAATGAAATTGAATCAGGTGGAGCCACTACAATTGGAAATTTGCATTGTAGCTCTTTTAAAAACTTCTGCAGGTTGGGATCATTAGAAAAATTAAGAGGTTTGACCAAGATCAAGGCTAACACCAGCTCAGTGCTTTCAAGCTCTGCTATCAGGGTTGATATATCTTCAACTTGCTTTGGAAAACAACATCTAATGTGCTGCTGTTCCATGTGATGTTCTGAGATATTAATCCAATCAATTTCATTTTGCATCTCTCTTGTAAAATACATTGTTTTTACAGATACATTCAAAAGGGTTTCGTTCGCGGATTTGAGTCTTATCAAGACAAAACCTGTAACAAATGATAAGAGGATCTATTATGTACATAAGCAAACAACATAAAGGGAATATGAGGTGCTCAGGGGTTCAGAACAGGATGAAAGTATAATTACTAAATTACAACAGTGTGTGTATCTCTCTCTTTGCACGCGAAGTGCAGGAAAACATGCATGCATTATTATGTTAGACTACGCGAAGTGCAGGAAAACACGCATCCGGTACTTCCTGAATATAATCACAGTACGCTAGATAAGCCAGCCTCTTTGTAGCTCTACGCACGCTAGGGGGCATCCCCTGTCATTACATGGCTTCTGATCACGTAAGCACGAAAATCACAGAGAGCTACAACCGGAAGTATACTAATCGCGCCATGGCTGCCAATCGAGAAAAGGATCTGGAACCTGTAGTAAACGTGGTTCTCACGAGTTGTGTAGGTGCCTAAGGCTGTCTCAACCACAACTGCTTCGTTTCTCGCCCCCTCCGCTCCCTGGTAGACAATCTGATGGCTTCAAACGGGTGAGAAATTTGAAGCACTCGACGCGGTCGGGAGTTACCTGCTCAAGCCGGCTGTAAACGACACTTCATCTTAGGTATGGCTTTGTATAGGCTTACTAAACTTGTTGAAGCCTTTGCACACGCTTTTCAGGTACAAATAAGCTATCAGGAGGTTGTGTAATTCGAAATTAATCACAGGTACGCTGTTATTTAATTAATGACGCGTACACGCCCAACATGACGTCATTTTACATCGCGTGCAAAGAGTTAATTAACAATCCATGGGATGTAAATCATACTTGGCCTATATTGTCACGTTAAGGAGCTTCACCTTCCGAACATACCCACAGGATGTAGCATATCATATGACTCTATTAGCCCCAATAATCTTCCAGGCTAATACCTTTTCCTGTCTGAATGTTCATCTATAAACTTTAGCTGTATTACACAACCTTTGAGAACAAAATCCTATCGGGAGCACTTGTATAACATGTTTATTAGCGAACAAGAGCTATTTGAGACTTTCAAAATGATGTCATTCTTGTATAATTCACTAGGGCTCATAGCATATATATGGATAGAACAGGTATTGCACAAACTCAGCCAAATGTTCACCACTCATCGCACATTACACAGTAAAATTTAAGGCAAAAGTCACACTTACATGCCTATGCATGAGTGCACAAAAACATTCAGAACCTTATAGGGAGTCTTATGTCCTCCTGAGATTGACAAACTCATCAATAAAACAGTCTGTACACTGCAATGCTCGAGTCTCTAGCCTCCTCCCCACATATGTATGTCCACATTTCTGTATTGACATGTCACATTACGAATGCCTCCACTAACATTTCCCCATCTCCACTAATTCATTCCAAAAAACATTGCAAGGTCTGTGAGAACCATCTAGAAGTACAGGGTAAGCTAAAACTCAGTAGAATCTCAAAAGATGCATGATACAGTAAACTAGCTAGCTAACTTCAAGTGACTTAGTCAGAGGCTCTTAGAACACAAAATAGTGGTTACCAGTGGGAGATTACCCCTAGCAACTATGGCTAGCATGAACTGTGTGGCATGGATATTATGGAGTATGGTAATACTCTATATATAGGGTTGGCTCCAAAAAAAATGCCTGCCCCACTGTATGCGTACAGAGTTATACGTTCAAAACTCTATCCCAGAAATACGTAGTCATAAGCTTTTGTGGACCATACCTATCATTCTCAAGTGTTTACATCAGCAACAAGACTGTCAGAGAGCATCGCCGAAGTATAAAATCGGCAAGTTGCTAAACAGGCAAATTGACTATCTCATTCTGATTCTTCTTCAGGGAGGCTACCACAATAATGGCCGAAGCGATTGTCAAACTCAAAGAAGTGGTATTTATTCCAGGGTATTGCACCCACACCATAGCGTTCTCAAGCAAATCAAACTGTTCGGCAGTGATTTTCAAAGTACTCGAGGCAAGTACTTGGCGCTACATGCCGTTTTGTTCCGTTCCGTTCCGTTCTACGTAATGGTGGTTACGCCTACATCGGAAGCGTAGCCTCGAGCATGCACGAGCTGTTCTGCTTAGATGATTATAATACTTGGAGTGCGCTTTATGATGGACCCAAAGTGAGTTGCTGTAGCTACATTATAATAGTAAGAACACTGATACAACTGCTAGATCACTGTAGACCATACTAACTTCCACGATGTGGAGTCGGTACTGCCACTGCTGTGTACTCCTAAGACTATCCTCGCCCACATTGCCTTGCAGTTGTTTGTAGTGGGCCTTAAACTATAGTTGTTCATGCAAACACTTAAATTATGTATGTATTTAAAGTCACAAAAAAAATAAAAAGACATATAGGGATGGAATCCCCAAAAAGCAACCAAACAAGGTAGGCATCAATGTACCTTTACAGACTCCCATCCCTATATCTTTGGAAATTTTTTCCAATCACACGCATACTAAAATCCCCTACATGCCACACCAGCCATATTCACAGCCACTAAATGATTGCAGTACATGTACAGCTCACGACCTCACACCACTATAACTTATCCTACACAGCAACATACACTGTAGGTAGATTCAGCCCACTCCACATCCTTCCACACACACCAACCCCACTTGTACAATGACTTCTTGCCTATAAAAGCACACTTTGAAATATTATCTTTCACCAACAGCATACCATTTGTGATTAAGATTATTATTATACAAGAGTGCTTTCAAAAAATGCTACAGGATATACACATCACAATCTAGCATCCTGTCATTCCATGTAACAAGCACAAGACCTGGTTGGAAAGATATAGGGATGGGAGTCCGTAAAGGTACGTCCATTCCTACCTTGTTTGGTTGCTTTTTGGGGATTCCATCCCTACATGCCTTTTCATTTTTTATGACTTTAAATACATTGGATGGGAATGCAGCAAATCTACAAGAAGAGCTTACTGAGATGTACAGTTAAATATAGGTTAGACACCCGAGGTGGAGGTATCTCAGGAAAATAGATACCGACACAGAGGTGTCTAACCGATTTAGACCTAGTGTTATGATAACAGCGCCTCTATAAGTGACCGCTGCTAACCCTTTGAAGGAAGCAGCAACCTGCCCCATGCTGAGCGCTTCAGTTGTGATAGGCAGCCACTAATATGTCATGAATAAAGATGAGGTAGGCGGTTAGATACCTCATGAATAAAGATGAGGTATCTATCAGATTTAGATACCTCATTAGGCAGGCATACTTCAAAGGATATTATTCATGACTAGGTCTAAACAATATTTCATACTTGTGTAATAATCCTGGCCTGCCATTATTGTGACAAGCTTGGCATCTGTGTCTGTGCATACACATCAGTCTAACCTTGCAGTATTCTTCTGGCACCAGTGCAACAGAGCCTTCATTGCTCCTTTCACATTCTGCTCCTCCATTTCTTCTTCTGTATTTTCAGAATCTTCATTATTCACACCCATTTCAACTAACATTTCTTGGCTTCCTCTTTCTCCACTGTTTTCGTGGCTTCTTTCTCTGCCCTCTTAGCTACATCTGTTGGCTTCCTCTTTCTCTTCCCTCATACACTTTCACTCTTCTCCTTTCCGTTCTTTTCTACAGGTACTTTGTTTTTCGTCCTTTCCTCCTCCCTATGCCGGGCAGTGTAATCATTTGCTGTCAGTTCTCTTGCCCCAATGATACCCTTAGTCCGCTTCTTTGAAGCTGCAGCATTTTCTGATGGTGTTACATGGTCAGGTTGGTCAGGTTTCAACCTGACCACTTTTTCAGACAAATATTTTGTATAGAAGTATAGAGGGATCATCGCTGTATCGTTACTACGAATTGCATGTCTCTCTCTCCTAGCACAGCGTAGTAACTTGACTCAGTACGCGAATAAAGCGGCCACGCCCGCTGGCTGAAAACGATATCATACGAATGGTCTGGTCACGAGACTAGTTAACAGCGCGCTTTTCAATACGAAGAACCTCTCAATTACGACGAGCGTAAGAACACAGTGCTCTGCAGATTTCCAATGTGATTGGTTTCAGGGCGAAAAGAAGCTACGAGAGGCCATGAGAGCGTCTTCCTACCTGCTGAAAAGAGAAGTCTAAAAATTTTTCCGCACTTCGCGCGGATTATCAGCTGCTTCACAGCCTCTCATACCAAATGTTCAACCTATCAAGACCGGTGCCTTCATCTCTGATCGCAAGTGTGTCGGCAAATACAACCGGTCCTTTCTTGCAGCAGTGATGGTCCCTACACCAGTGCCTTCATCCCCGATCGTAAACCCTCTTGTTGCAGCTGGATTGGTCCCAGTTGATCTGGCTGACATCCTTGCAACAGATGCTGCAGCTTAAAAAGAAGCGTACCAAGCGTATCACTGGGGCAAGAGAACTGACAGCAAATGAATACACTGCCCGGCTTAGGGAGGAGGAAAGGAAGAATGAAGGGAAAAAGGAAGAGCAAAAGCGTGAGAGGGAAAAGAAAGAGGAAACCAACAGACATAAGAGGGCAGAGAAGGAAAAAGCCAGGAAGAAGAATGTGGTGGTAAAAGAGGAAGCCAACAAGTGTAAGGAGGCGGAGAAAGAGAAGAAAAGTAGGAATCGCTCAGATCAGCCTGCAGCACAGGCACAAAAGAAGCTGACTGTACGCCAGAGACTTGAACTCTTGGCTGCAAACTCTGACTCCAGTTCAGAATCTGATGATGCAGTGATCAGTGATTCTTCCTACAGCATGGATTCCCTCTCACGCATACAATGATAGAGTCATTTGGCTGGACTATCGCTAAACACTCTGGGAAGGCTGATCGCTTCAATCCCGAGTACGGCCCTAGTGAACACTGGTGGGTGAGCTTTCGGAAGCGACACCCTAAGCTGATTCAGGAGTACAGACAAGCTTAAGCGTAGCTGTGCAGAAGCGTTCCGGAGATAGTGAAGGAGAACTTTGAAACCCTAAACCTGATACTGGAAATACATGGACTCATGAATGTGCCACAATAGTTGTATGATTGTGATGAGGCGTTCCTTGATTATACACAGGAGAAGGCTGCATTAGAGAATACAAAAGTATGTCTATGCACAATCCTGGGGACCTGCGAATCATATTACATCCCTTTGTGCCCCCATTCATCATCTTCCTCAAGTCTTATGGTTCGTACAGGTTCAATGGCCCAGATGATGCACTTTATGGAAGAGCGAGTCAAGGTGTATTAACTTAGAGCTTTTATGGCTTGGCTGAAAAAGATATTTTTCAAGCATATTGTATCACAACACCCTGTTATCCTGCTTATCAATGGGCACAAGACACACATGACATTAGATGTAGCAAATCAATCTGTGGCGAAAAAATGAGATCGTTCTGTTTTGCTTATCTCCACACACAACACACACACTCCAGCCACTTGATGTAGTTGTACTTAATTAAGTCTCTGAAGGACCACTTTAGCAAGTCTGTGTATGCTTTAGGTCTTCTTGAAGCCTAACTTTGTTGTTTTCAGGGGCCCTTTTGATGTGCATTTTCCATCACCAACTTCAAGGCAATTTTTTTCAAAATCTGGAATATTTTCTTTTGTTATAGCCAAAACATTGCCCTCTACCTTTTACAAGTCACCGTTGTGCTCGTCCTCATCTAATCCATCTACTCCTCAATTTAGCGGTTACTCTCCCGTGTCCGTCGTCATCCAGTGTGTCGGTAAATAAAATTATGGAAGAAAGTGACAGTGCTTTACTCTCTGCTGTCCCCCCTCCTGTACAGTTTCTCCATGGTGCTCTCAAAGCAGTGATTGTCCTGCAGGATAGCCTAGCTAAAAACACAAAAATGCAAGCTGCTGAACAAATGAATTCCAAAGTGTATTTAGTCTAGCTACCCTCTCCCTGTAAGTCTCCTCTCAATTGCCCTTGGCCAGAAAAACACACCTCAAACAGTTGTAGTGTTCCTGTACTCCTATTGCCAGGCTCATGAAAGATGAACGAAACAACTGCCTCCAGATTCTACTGTGCAACTTCCAGCTCTGACAACGTATAGATGCTTGCAAACCACCAAAATGACCGCATGTGCATTCTCTAGCTACTGAGCATGTGCAAAAGTAAGTATAATCCATCAGTACAGTACACAGGACTAATAAGCGAATTAGCAGTTGACGAAATCACAGATATGCAAATTTGGCTTAGGGTTAGATTTGCAGATTTACAGATTTGTCATGTCAGCATATTTGCATTTCTGCAAATCTACCTGACAGAAACACAGACTTGCAGATTTACAAATTTGTGTTGTCAGCAAATTTTCTATATGGTGCCAGCTACCTTTTTAACCCTTAGGGAACAGGCCACTTAGTCCAACTGGTCAGTTTGACAGCTGTTTGTTATATATCTGTGACAATAGTCCTTCAAGTGTTAAGTGGCAATGATAAATACAGCATTGCGTGAGATGGAGGTTTTCAGCTGATATCATGACCCATCTAATCTTGCTTCATGAATTGCAAATGATCATGAATGGTAGGTTCTCCAGAAATCTCATAAACATGAGCAACTAGAATCTAAATGCATTTAGCTAGCTATCAACTGTCGCTATGAAGTAGTTGTTGGGCTGGACCACCTACAGTGTGAGCAAAACACAAAAGCTATACACTAAACAGGGGAACACTCCTCCATCTAAATGTAGAGTGTCCGCATGGGAGATCCTGCACTAGCAGTGCTACCTTCACAGAACCACAGATTCATAAATTTCCCAGCAAACTGCCCTTACTCAGGGCCGTCGGAAGCAGTTATAGAGTGGTCCGTCGGAAGCAGTTATAGAGTGGTCCAGCCAGAGAGGCTGCGAAGCAGCTGAGTATAATCTTCTGCACGTAGCGCGGAATTTTTTTACACTCTTAAGGTCAGGAAGGGCTCTCGTAGCTTCTCGCACATCAGGAATGAAGTTTTAGCGCTCGAACCCAGGCCTTCCTCACACAGATTTTATCTCGCAGCCAGCCGTGGAAAAAAATCACAGCTGTGGTCGCAAGAGGAATAGTCTCATGACCCCATATGCGCGTCTGGTGTCGCGAGGCTAGCGATATCCAAATGTAGTAACTGTACTGGTTTCTAAGTAAACTTTTGCTATATTCCAAATGAATTTTAAAGCCAAATTTGACTTTCAGGAATTATAATACACAGTCATGCAGCCGCACAACGGTCTTGTTACCCAACGAGCGCTTGGGAAAGGTCGTGAAACGAGGCTGGTGATCTTATACTATGCCTAAGTCATTCTGACAAGAGTTTCCAAAGCATCAAGAACTGCAAGGCAAGCTACTGCTCGCCAGAAGGTTCGAAAGGTGCCGTTCAGCACGACGCGATAAACTGGGTAGCTAGCAAGCTTTCACAATGCAAAATAGTAGCTACAAGTGGCGAAACACTCCCAGCAATTGTAACAGACATGAACAACAGCTAATAGCCACAGTAGCTACCCAGGGCCATTGATCCCAACATGCATCGCCGCTGATTCTGCCATGATAGTCTCTGAGTCACTGACGTTTTGCTGCGTATATATGAATGTACGGCTGATTGTACGAGGTTACCGTAATTCATTTAAAAATATTTTTTGAAAGGCCAAAAAGTGGTCCGGGACCGGTTCCGACAGCCCTGTTACTTGTCATCCTGAGTGTACTAGTGCAATAACCCCATGTAGAAGTAGTTCCCCCTCCCACACATACATACACCTCCAGGTGTCCCCTATACGTTGTAGATTTGCAGAATTGCAAATTTGTTAACAAGGCAAATCTATAAAGCAGACTTGCTGAAATGCAAGTTTCCCTTGTCAGCAAATTTGCTAATCTGCAAATCTGTGATTCTGCATAGGCAGAAATACAGAAATGCAAATTTGCCTCGTCAGCAAATTGGCAACTGCAAATCTGTGATTCTGCAGATAGGTACAATATGCAAATTTACCTTGTCAGCAAATCAACAAATCGATGATTTTGCAGAGCCAGAATTACAGAAATGCAAAATTGCTGATGAGGCAAATTTGCAAATTTGATCAACAGCAAAATTCCTGATTTGTAATTGGCCACTTTTGCCCACTGACCCAGTACTTATATATAGTGCACTTCCGGATAGCTGCAAAATTTGACACCAGAAGTATCATCATTACCCTAGGCAACATAAAAGTAAGCTAGCTTGATATACCTATTGAGCCTACAAACTAACAGCGGTTCCCACTGTGCCTGTGGCATAGGCTAGTAATGTAGTAAACTAAGTTGGTGCATGTGATAAGTGCCGACGAACGAACAAATAGACATGGGAATGTAAAGTAATCTTAGTACCAGCTGGGCACACACCTGGTACCTGGCTGGTAAAACAAGTATTGAAAGGCAACTTCAAAGTGCCGCTCTCCACATCAAAGTGACACACCTCTACTCAGTTGTTGCGATGGGAAACATAAACAGCACCATCTAAATAACAAAACAAGGGTCACGTGACTTCATTAATTATTCATGAGTAGAATTACGCTGATTCACAGATATGCACAGTCCTTCCTTAAGGTAGGAAGGGAAGTTGAGTAGGGTTGAAGCCGAATCTCCGAACCAAGTTGATGGCTATGTCGGCAACATCCTAGCCTACACCCACATGACAATAGGTAAGCACCTAATTACCCCCTCTGCTTAATATTCACAAAAAAAACTCTTTTGCTAAAATTCCAAATATTGCACTCCCCGCACAGTTTCACCCCTCATCGTCATCTACACACAACCTACACAGGACAGGCCAAAATCCTACGCATGCTTTTTTACAGAAATATTTCATATCCGGTTTTACAGCTAAATCTGCCTTGCTATTCACAAATACACGCATTTCGCAATCTGGACTCGCCAATCAAATATTGCAACAATCCACGCCAGCTACAGTAGATTCACCCTAGGGTTAATACAGTCAGCCTACTCACAGGAAAACTACGCATGCTTTTCTCCCCTAACCCCTCCCTTGCTACATTACACACGCACACAGCCTAGCTACAACTCACCACTGTTTTTGCCAGGACCCCACAAATGGCAGGCTAGCCACGAAAATGGGCGGAGTCTACGAGATAGAAAGGTCCCTTTCCTAAAGACAACTGACTAGAGAAGACTGGATGACCATCTGTCTGGCAAGCTGCCTGCCAGCCTTTCAACTACACTCACAAACACTACTACGGACTTCAGGCTGGATTTTACACACAAACAGCCTGCTCAGCACTACATGCGGCCTAAACGGCTTCTTATTAAAAAAAATTTAAAAAAGAGTGTTGAAAGTGAACATCAAAGTACCGCTCGGCCACATCAAGGTGCCAAATTTGCCCTTGAAAGTGCCGCTTTCCACATCAAAGTGACACACCCCCGCTGTTGATTCCGGTTGCCGCCATGGGAAAATGTAAATAGTACAATGAATCTCATTAACTTTACGTAGCTCACGTGACCTTGCTGATTGCTCATTAATTATTCATGAGCAGTTTTACAGGGGGGGGGGGATTTTTTCAATTTCCCTTGCTACCTTAAACCTTTACACTTGGCAATTAGCTACAATGACTCACGAGCTAATGAAATTAAGCAATCTACATTCCTAACATATTTCTTGCCTCTAAATAACACACACATTCACATATAAACTCTTACAGACACACAAAGACACACACAAATATACACACTCAAATTTGTGTGCATTTATATAATATGAATAAGTGCATGTACAGTATACATTAGTACCAGTATAGTTGCTTGTCCCTCCTCCAGGGTCACCATCACCACCACCACTGCAAACACTACCATCAGTTTGTGACATGCTGAATGTAGATAAATGAGAGTTGGTCATACCAGTATGCAGAGTATGCAGTTTCATTAGATAATACAGTCATACCAACCAATCCAAGATGCAGTTTCATTCTTGCACTTAATTAAGTATAGGATTCTTACTGAAAGTTCATGTGGACTTTGCATATAACTACAGACATAGCTATGTTAGTTATGTCACTTTTAAAAAGTGATTATTCACTGCACAACCAGATGAAGCAAATTGATTAAAATTCATTGGTCATATTTAGCTGACACCAGTTGTATTTAAGCCTATATAACAAGTAAGATTCTGGCTAGCCCAAAGGAAGAGTGGCCTCCCTCCGAACAGTGGCCTGATATCCACTGTTTACGCATGTGCGAAATACCCCATGATATCATGGGGTATCGTACTACGTATGGATACTGCCGGTTTATTGTTCAGCTACATATTTGTTTGTGTATCCGTTTCACAAAAGTGAAAAATGAAGACAGTAAGCTTTAAGCCAGTACTGACACGTTTTTTTTGCCATGTAAGTACCTAGAAAGTGACTGTTAGTTCGAGTCTTTGATCTGGTTTGTCTCTGCATGAAAGGCACAGAAGGCCCAATCTGGAATTGAAAATCCAGCAGCTCACAGCTACAGCCAGGAGAGAGCCGCTTCCAAATTTTTGCAGTAAGACAGGTACCAAAGTCTCAGCGGATAGAAAATTACAGGTCCTTTTATTATTCTTGACTAGTTGCATAGCCGTTTCAGTTGTAGAAAATCAGAACCAGAGATTTATTCCCAGTTTCTAGTTTTTTCGCTTACTATACCCGTGTACTGCCTCCATTCTACTCGCTGCCATGTGACTGAGTTCAATTACGGATATGCTTACTGACTGTTTTCCATAAATTGTTGCACATGCGCGAATGGTGGCTAGCCCAAAGGCTAGTTCAAGCAACTTTAGGCTAGTTGGTTCATTACATGCTACCCTGCAAATAGCCCATGTTTTCTTGTGGTGCTGAATAAGAAAGCCAAAAATAGGTCTCCAAGGGGAAATACAAGACACAAACAGGAGTTTTACATACGGTTGTCACTCTAATTATCCGACCGTTTTAATTATCTGAACAAACTATACTTTATTCGGTCTAATTCTCCAAACACGTACAAGATGATTATCCATTCTAATTATAATCAACCAAATAAAGACTAAATAAGTACAGCTAGCTGCATGCTGAATTTTAGTCATAAACAGCCTACTCAGCGCTATATGCGGGATCTTAGCAAAAAAAAAATTGTGTTGAAAGGCAACATCAAAGTGCCGAATTTGCCCTTGAAAGTGCCGCTTCCCCCCCCCCTCACAATGCAGACCTTTGTCTCCCTCACGCTATAAATAGCTACATACTACAGAACTACAAAACTGGGCAACACTCCTACCCCTACATGTACAATGCACCCATTTGTAATTATTACAAAAGCATGCACTTTCGAAAACATGCCACAGGATGCACACATCTGTCACAATCAAACCTTTTTTTTGCACTTCGCCAGCTGCGCGGCCTCTGTCACGCCGGTCTAATCATGACTAAAATGCTTGTTTGCTGCTGCACTTAGCATGCTGTATTTGAATTGCCAAGTTTGGTTACTATTCACTGCAGAACGCACAAGTCACTACATACTTGCCCGCCACTTTAAAGTTAGCTATATAGCTATGTAAACCCCTGCGCTACTGTGCTCTTGCTAACTACAATAGTCTCGTTTCCAAGCTCTCCCTATATGGAAAGTAGCAAGTCTCTGCTGTGTTAATCACTTAACAGTGAAAGTGGCGTAGTAATCTCGCAACCGGCACTTTAAATATATCATCGCTTTTTCTACCATTCACCGCGTAAAACAACTCAAAACGGCGTAATAATGTATCTTGGCATGCAAACACTTCATGCAGTTGTTGGCCTGGTACCTTCATAGGTCATGTCTCATGACTCAATGCTCAGCAAACGCGAAAGAATCATTCGGGATGTTATGAGGTAACTGTGCCGAGAGCCCCGAAGGGACACTGACGCGCATGGACTTCTGTATGAGTTCGCATGCGGCAGCTTGCATACAGACGATAAAAACAATTGAACAACGTTAACATTTGTCACGAGCAGGTGTAGCTAAACCTGTCCGATTATTATTCTAACGTTTTCATGGTAGCAAATTTTGCTATGCTCTACCTGCATACAGTCGGATGGTATTCCACTCAATAATAATACTCACCCACTAAGGTGTCTATACTGCCATTGGTAGAGTTGAAATCTTTGGTTCTTGGAGAGTACCAGCTAGCTAATACCTCTGTGCAGTATACTTGATGTAACTCAATATATACAAGACGCTAACAGGAAATGATTGCTGAGTGTATTACGCATTCATCTGTCACGGTAGATCACGTTCCCCAGAGCAAAGCACGTGTTCAATACAGTGGCAATGTTGTCGTGGCGCACAAAGTCATCATTGCCGAGCTTGACAACGGGGAGGAGACTCGATGTCTGATCTTTTGTGAGAAAGCGACTACCTGTGTACGCCGTCTGAATGAACCCTGGTCTCACGGGCCAGACTGTACAAAGCGGAAGAACAGTCTGGTGGCTCTCGTTAACTTTCCGTATTTAAACCGCTGCAGGAATGTGTCCAGTTGCAATCTGATCGGGGCTGCTCGTCACGTACGAGAATGCAGTTCGCTCATAATGGGAAATAATTCTACGCAAAGCTCTTGACCTCCACAGTTGAACTAACCTTCCTTCAATGATAAATATAGCAGTTGTACAAAAATTATAATCTCCGGAAGTTCAAAAAATTCTTTATTCAATAGGACCATGGATTAATAGAGCGCGCGGAGTGCTCACGCTCTATATATTCCATGACCATGATAGCTAGCTAGGACTGAGCAGGGCCGGCGCCATCGGTCCGGGCGGTTGATCAGATTTCAACCTGACCACTTTTCCTACGAATACTTAGTACAGAGGAACTATCGTTGCATCGTTGCTGCGAATTGTACGTCTCTCTCCGAGCAAATCGTAGTAGCTAGCTACGAGAGCGCTTTCTGCCTGCTGAAAATATAAGTCCAAACGTTTCTCAACGCTTCCCGCGGATTATCGGCTGTTTCGCAGCCTCGCATGCGAGTGCTCAACCTGACCTATCTAATTCGTGGCTCTGGCCCTGGACTGGACAGAATGCTTTGTACCACCACTTTCGCGCGTCATTTTGATATTTATTCTCGCAATAAAAATTAAGCGAGTGAGACTGCAGTATTGCGTGCGCTCAATGAAACGCGAAATAATAGCCTATTAGATCTAATTACGCGGAAGTTGCACACGAACGGATGTGGCTCGGTGTGGAGCAGCTACTGCTGGGACAGTTTTACTAGTGGTAAGTTACTTTATTATCATAGTGTGAGTATAATTATACGAAAAGGCACAACTGTTAGACCCCGGGCCCTGGAGCAGACTAACCCCGATGATGTGCATTAAATGGAGCCAGTGCGCGTTTCACTATGCCTTGGCTGCGCATACCTACCCTCCTTGACTGTATTACCTTGCAGTTGTTTGTAGTCTCCTCTGGACTATATGTATTTATGCTATTAAAGACTCCATAACTTTAGAATGAGTATGCATTAGGATTTGAATAGGGATACTATATAGCCTCATTCCCAGGCTTATGTAGCTAGCGCGAGGCTGCACGTGAAAGAGGCTACTATACATGTAGTCTCGCGAGCCAGCCAATTTTTTGGAGGGGGGGGGGGGGGATGAAAAATAGTCTGGTGACTATTGCCAATGTGAAATGTAATTATATGCGGAACATCACCTAATGGAATGTGACGAGGGAGGGCCATGACAGCTCACTGATGTGTATGCACTATATTGATGCTGGTAAGGAACAGACAATGAATGATATCTGCAAAGGAAGGTACCAGCTGGTATTCCATAAGCCCCGAGTCCTTGCTGACAGATACTGCATTGAAAGGTGCAGCAAAAAGCACCACTTACTCAAAATAACGTGACTTTTCGCAATTAGGTTCCCAGACCCTTCTTTAGATAGAGCGAGTGAATTGCCTTATCCTTCATTAAAACAATGACTGGGCTAACGATTGTTACGGCAGAGTTTTGCACCTTCCACAACTCTCAAACACTGCTGATAGCAGACAGTATCACAACAACTTGCCACTACCTGTTGGAAGGCACATCTCTCCCCCTTTACGAATCGCTTGATTAGTAGTTATGTGACTAATGGCAGCTGCTCGAACCTGATTCGCTAAGTTTGACTCTGCCAACGTTCTGGCAGACGCATCAAAATGTTGGCAATAGTCACATGTAGATACACACAAACCCGTACTTACACAGCAGAATCGCCAATTATTTTGACCACTTGATAAAGTTGCAGACGTTAAGGATGTGAAATTAGGGCTCAGCACATGTACTCACACCCTTGCTTTGCTAGTGCATGCTCACATGGGGAGGCCGGTCTGCAGGCTGATCTGGTGTGTGCTACAGTGTGACCATTGCCCTTATTTGTTAATTTTCTTTACAAGAAGAGGGGGGAGCTATGCCCCCAACCCCCTGCTGCTGTTTTGTTTTATGATCTAAATGCTCACAGCAGAGTGTCCGTGTATGCATGTAGTACATAGTGATTAGAAGAAGTAGAAATACCAAACAAATTATGTGGTAAGTTTTAGGATGTCAGGTAGCAATGTTATAAGGAGAGGAGGCAAATAATCGTGCAGTGTGGGATGAAATCTGAGCGAATGTATGTATGTATATGTCTATAATGTTTATGGCCCCGGGGGAAAAGGCACGTGTTCAAAGATTGTGTAGTATTGTGGGTGTTGGCTAGCTATGCATGTATCAATATCGAATGTGACCACACTGCCAAGTGTAAGTATGTCGGGTGACTACAAAAGTGAGGCTACGTATAAGTGCACGTACGACAACCAACAGATGCAGAACTAACACTGTTCAGACAACGAAACCAAGGATAATCGATTACTAACTCTAAGGATACTTAATTACTAACATTAGTAATACCGTAGGCGCCGGTTTTTAAGCACCGGTGCTTATCGGGACAATAGCGACAAAATGGGTGCTTAAAAAGCGGAAGGTGCCTAAAAGCGAGCTGTTTTAGGCCACGCCCACAATTATTTGCGTAGAATGCGACCACTTTGAGCTTGAATTCTTAAAAGTGTATAGGTGCTTAAAAGTGAAGGGTGCTTAAAAACCGGCGCCTACGGTACTTAATTAATAATAACGTTTGTAATTAAGTATCGTTGACGGAACTATGGAAATTGTCCTTCAGGTTGGTATACTCTCTCACATACCTGAGAATGAACAGTCGCTGCCATGGATTAGCAAAAAAAGTGGGTGAGCTGATTGAAACCAATTGATCGTGCTGTCTATGATGCAGCATTTTCATCTGATTGCGCCACCTCTAATATCTCAGCTTTTATACACACGTTTCAAACCTTAGACCTGTAGAAAGTGTCTGTTTGTAGTGTGGTTGTGAACCGCTCTCAGTATTACACCCTCAACTTGATAAGGTGTGGTCATGCATACGTATTAGGCTCATGAAAATAGCTGCCTCATGGCCCGTTAACACCTGTACTGAGCTTTATTGGTCAGTTTTCACAAGAACGAGCTTGCCAGACAAATTCGATCCGTCTACGTTTTCAATCCTCTGAAAAGATTCATCGATGTCTATCTAAAGGTGTTGGTAAGTCTCTTCATTTTGAGGTTTGAATTAACGCATGCAGGATTTTTGCTCTAATAGCGTGCTTGTGTACAAGTATAAAAGTTATAGTTGCTGTATGTTAGAAATTAGATCTGTAAAACTGAGCTTATTAATAATTCATTAGCAATAATAAATCTTTACACTTGGCAATGTATATAGCTTACCAGCATGTAAGCTTCAATAGCTGAAGGTTGACGGTGAGGTAGCGAGGTCTATAGCCATGGGCCTACTGCATGCACGACTTTACCACGAGCACTTTCAGTACTGATTTGCAAAGACCCCATGAGAGTGATTCCTGACTCGTTCAAAAAACCTAATGAAAATACGCACACAATACTTCGCGATAACACGAGCCCACACAGAAAAAAATCGGGTCACATACTTCCTGTGATGCATCAGTACTAAATGTAAATATTTGGCACGAATTTTCACAGCCTAGAGTTCCAGCAAAGCAGGGAAAGCTTTTTGGTACCTTTTGAAGGTGAGCAGAGCCACAGCTATCACTAAATCTATTGTAAAATAGTCATGATACAGTCAGCTTGACTCACTTCACTCCTCAAAGCTTCAATCCTGCCATACTGGCATGCAATGTGTACATGTATATAGTGTATATATGTGTATATAGCCTCATATCCGGGCCTTCTCACCACAGTTCATGTCCGCTTTTTTCAAGACTGTATTGGGTATAAATATTCAAGATTGTAAGATGATCATACAAATAAATTATAAATTTTGCAAATAGCCTTGGTTCAACATTACAATACTATGACTCCAGGTACAAATATTCTCACTGACAGTCACCTACAAACTCACTTGGTCTTTGGAATCCTATAGTCCCATCACTATAATGAGTGGCCTCAAATTCACTGACTGTCACTTTTTTGAAATTTAGTCTCGAAATATCATCAAACATGTTATCTTGAATAGCCTAACAGGTAACACCTTCTGTGATAGAACTTTAGAGAAATATGTGGCATTTTTCCTACTTCACGGAATCTGCTACCATATTTGATCAGAAATGCAAACTTATAATTGCCGCGAAGCGTAGAACGCTGGTCAATGCAATGTGGCCTGATGATTCAGACTTTAGTTGCTGCTACCTTACACTTGGCAGTATGATTATGCGGCATTGGTTTACCTATAATCACTGTTACAGTGGCCTTGTTCCCAGGCTCTACTTCCCAGCTTTTCTCGTACCATGTGAGAAAAGCTGGGGAGTGGAGCCTGGGAACGAAGCTAGCTTATGCACATGTTGTAAAGTCCATGTAATGATACTTGTTTCAATTTTCAGCATTGCGGTTTGACCAAAAATTAGGCTAAAGATCTAATGTATAGGCAATTAATCAACAAGTGGATACATACGTTGGTAGAGTCACTATAGAAGAATGGCCTCTAATGCCTCGTGCACATCAACCTACCTACCCTCAATGTACAGACACCTTCCTACATGTATGTTTTGATATATAAAAGCTCAAACTACATGCTACACACAGCCATTAAGGCTTTCACAGGCCGTGTTTGACTTTATAACCACTTTATCTCTGGTGCTGTATAGGCACTAGCCTGTGAACATTGGTATGCTATGTTTCATTCTCCAGTCTGAGATAAAATCTGGGTGTACGCCTAGGAACAAGGCTGTAGTGCTATGTGCATAGTAGGTGCCTGTATATGGGGTTTATCTATGGATCATATGATCACCATCCACTATAATATGTTATGCATAAAACACAGTTACTGTACTAAACAGTAGTACTGCTTGGATAGTGAGTGCATTTCATTAAACTAGGCTATTGTGGTCACCGGCAGCAGAAGCATGAAGAAAGTGTGGGGGCTGAAGTGAGTTGGGCTGTGAAATTTTTTCACCAAGCCTTTTAGAATACGCTCTCATGGGGTCTTTGTGAATCAGTATTGAAAGTGCTTTCGGTAAGTCGTGCATGCAGAAGTAGGTCTATGGCCATTGACCTCGCTAACTCACCAAAAATTCGCTTGCCCCACATGTATAGCACGTAGCGCTAATGTGGTTGGCTGTGGAGTCTTAGCTCGTCCAAAATACAAGTGAAATTATCCCTGAACAAATAGGTACATACTTGCCTACTAGTTGCCATTTGCACGTGGCAGTGTCAAAGCTCAAAGGTTGAGTTACGTAGGAGGGACATTGACATCAATTTTTGAGGGGCTCAGCCCCCTAACCTTCACGATTAGGGTGGCAATAAAGCCCCCATAGCCTCCGTGCTTCCGCCGTCCTTGGCCTCATCCCATGCTCTTTCTGCAGCGAAAGCCTGGGAAAGAGTCTAAGCTACTGTAAAACTGACTTTATCACCCTGATTGATGATATCATGATGAGTAATTACTAACTAGAAGACACATGCAAATTCCTCTTTGTCTGCTCCAGTTAGTCGTGTGTGTGACATTTTATGTGGCATTTATGTGCATAGTATAGCTTAGAGCATAGAGCTGCCCATGCTCTAGGCCATTTACACATTTCCTGTATTTCTAGAGCTTCCTATGCTCTATGGGATTCTTATGCTCTATGACTATACCATGTTACTATTGCAACATGTACTAACCCTGAATAGAATACAGTGCTCTTGTACACCAGTCAGCAAGGGTTAGAAAATGTGGTTTCTTTGTGTTTGAATCATTGTAATCACTTCAGCCATTATTGTGCAAGCCTTGCTGAACAAGAAAGAAAGAAGAGGAAAGAAAAAGTCTGATTCTCCCATTTAGCTACAGTAAACTTGCCGACGTGGTACTTCAGCGATGCTCTCTAGCAACATTAACAGTCTTATTACTGCATGGTGTGACTCATAAAGGCTTATGACTACATCTAGAGCAGACTTTTAACATATCATTTTGTACACATGTTAGGCGGCAGCCATTTTTTTCCGGGCCATCCTTACAAATGGCCTCATCCCCAGGCCTTCACCCCAGCTTTTGTTGCTTCCTCACGGGGGGGAACCTGGGAACGAGGCTGTACGTTTGGATTACAGTTACATTGTACGTTGTATGTACTGTATGTAGAGTATGTATATGAATATGTACATACGTATTTGCAATGGCATATATTAGTGGCTGTTGTCATGGCAATTATCAGCCTCATGGGGACTCATAGCTGTGTGGTAGTCCCTAGCAACAGGCCAGGACTGACCAGGAGCACCTGAAAGCTTTTAGCTATCAGTGGATTTCTTGACCTTTCCCACTGTAGAGCATATTACTAATGAGGTATGGAGGATAATAATTTACAGGAAAGACGGAGATTTCTCAAATTTGATCTTCCATGCCAAGCCAGCCTGAAAAGGGGCATGGTATATTTGGTAATTATACCTTGTAACATTATAATCAAAGGCTATGGCTACTTGATGGTCTCTGCCAAGCGCCCATCTCATTAGAAACTCTAAATAAAGAGCACAATTATAATCCTGTACTAAAGGATCCACCCGCTTTGGTAATTCATCATAATCCACTAATTCATACAAATCTAAACATGACCTCTAATGTACTCCCAAGTGTAAGGATTTTCGCAAAATGTACGTAAATAGTATGTATACACTCCTGAGTATAAAGAAATATAAAATACCGTACTGCAAGACTGGGTGGCTCCACATGAATAGGGTGTGTTATAATAGTGATCCTTGGAGGTGAAACAAAGTTTCAGTGCAGAGATACATGTATATGGCCAAAAATATATGCTTATACGCTTTTCCTTTGTGCAACAAGGGCCATGTAATGGGTGGAGAATGAGGCTAATCTCTGGTTGATACAGATACATAACATGTCTTTCCTGCTTTCATTTTCTGTAAGGAAATATGTAAACAAGTGTATTACAGTATGGCCTTCATGTATTCTTTTCAAGCTGTTTAAAGACCACTACTGGGAGCTTCTCAGAGTAGACTAGAGAACAGAGTATTAGAAACCTTTGGACTCACAAACTAGTGGATCCAGGGTCATTAGTCACACATTCAAACCGTGGGATGCAGTGGATGATAACATTTGCCTCCACATGCTCACTTACATTACACTGAAAAACCTGAGGGTTAATTTTAACCACAGTTTGGTTGATAGAGTTGCTAAACAGGCTTCATAAAAATCAAGGAGGGATAAATCAAGGCTCATAAGAATAGCAAACCTTGTTCCACCCCTCTTGATGTATCTGGTGATAAAGTCATGGATGTTTTTCTGATAAGAAGACAATTGTTGCTCATGTGTAGGCTATGATTGTATGATGGGCAATGAGTGAACATCTGGTGCTATGATAGGGAATGAGTGAACATCTGGTGATATGATAGCCTACAAATTCAATAGAAAACAAAAGTGAATGTATGGGCTTCTTTGGCTAGGCCTAATCAAGTAGGTGTCCAATAGAAAATGAACTGGTACTAATTAAATTATGAAGTTTGAATACTAGAGGTGTACATCTCCCAGATCACTACAGGATTTGACTTCCCATATGATGTCATAAACAAACCATATCATACTCTTACTGAAGCTTTGGGTTTAGAAACGCATATAGGCCAAGACGAATGCTGGACTTTACAAGTATCTAGTAATATATGTTTCACTGTTTCTAGGTACATGTAATTGTGAAAACCTAGCTAAAATATTATAGTGATACATGCAGCTACAGCTCTAGAATGCCATCTATAGTAGTGGTCATAAAAATTATGTTCTGTATTGCTGCTTAATTAGTAACGTTAGTAATTAAGTAACTGTTGGGATCGTACACTAAGTAACCTGACATAGGTTAAGTAAAAACAAATTGTTTTTATGGAAGTGGAAATTGTATTCACAGTAACATACAGTGCAGCGATTGAACTTGAAACGGGAAAGACATCAATCTTCAAGCGAAGATGCCTCTGAGAGTGGTTCTAGAACTCAAGGACACTATTATGCTGAAGTGAATGCGAGGGACATGGGAAGTACTCTCACAACCTATCACACACTGGTGAGCATATGTAGATTTGATACAAAAATCTTGCAACAAGGAAGCTGACTATGCAAAACCACAATTGCTATAGCTGCTCAGTGTGATAATGACATTCATACAAGAGGTACTCAGTTGTGGTTTTGTGTAGCAGCTCCCCTTGCTGCAAGACATTTGCAATTAAATTAACCCTCAGTGAATAACTTCTGACCACATGTGATGCTCATTTAGTGGGCTATGGAAACAGGCTGTGGGGGGGGGGGGGGGGGGCATTGCTTGGTATATGAATAGGATAGATGTGGTCTGCATAATATTCACAGATTTGATAAAATGCCCCTCAGTCTTTATGGCAAAGATGGCATTATACTTCAGCCAGTGCATTTTTAATGGAGATTACACTCAGGAGCAGATCAACCTACTGATTCAGAATTGCAATTTAGTATTGATAGATAGTGCGCTCTTTTAGTTGATCTTTGCATGCAATATACAATTTTACAGTTAAAAAATTATTGTTACCTACCACTCTGTCGCCGTCTAGGCAAAACAAAACTAATCTAGCTTGACATACCTTGGCCTATTGAGCCTGCAAGCTTCCAGTAGCTTCCAGTGCGCTCGTGGCTATAGTATCGTAGTAACGGAATGACATAACTTAGTGCACGTGATAATTGCAGACGAAGACACATACACATACAGACAGACGCGGGAATGTAAAGCAATCTGAATCAAAATGAGCATATAATGACTCATTGTCCCTGTGACTGAGAGAGGTATTGCATGCTCAGATACAGAAAATTACAGTGTGCACATAAATTGAAAAATATACATGTTAGCTTAAGTGTTACATGTACGTATATGTATTTATACATTCCACCATAAGTGGCTACTAGCCTCGTTCCCAGTCTCCACTCCCAGTTTTTCCCCGCTTTTTTACAACATGCTGGGAGTGGAGACTGGGAATGAGGCTAAGTGGCTACTACAATTAAGTCATTGCAACACATGTATCCCATAAGGTATGTGGTTGCTAGGCAATTGCTATCAAAACAGTTATTACTGTTCACTAATTACTGAAGTTTGTTGAATTGGCATGGTTTTTCCCTGAACCTAATCTCTGCTGAGCTTGATCCATATCTCAGTATTAAATTTTGAATGCAGTAGCTCATTCCAGATACCTATGCATCACTTGTTTTCCACTGAGAATGTACTGGTGCAATATCTCCAAGCTATTGCTATCAAATTTGAAATATCATCGCTGCAGCACCTTTATAAGATTTTGTCGAATAAGTGGACAAATTAGCATGTGCTGATGACATCAGCGGAAATGGTATATTGTTAGGATGCACTCAGTGAGTGAGTGAGCCCTTGCATACTATAGGGGTAATAACCATTAGTGAGGCAGGAATGATTCTTGGTACAATACAAGTACCAACCTTCAACTAAAGAAATCCCATGCTAGAGGTCTATAGCTCTCGATTTCTGTGATACGTGCCTTGGTAGTACCGCCATTTTTGGAAAATCGCCGCGCAATCGAAAGTTCCACGAACTCGGCCCCGTATCTTCCTTGTGGTGTGGTTGAAAGGCTTCATTTCCGGGTTATTGCTGCAGCAACCCCTCCTGTATAAACAACCCACGTTTTATTTAGATAGCGCATAGCGTTCTGGAGATACGCATCTTTGAATCAAAAATGCAGGAATTGCCGGGTTTTCGCAAATCCGGTCACATATGCGAGGACACTTGTGTTCTTTCATTGTCATTTTCTCTTGCACAAAGATAGAGGTCAATGGGGAGCTGGTGTACTGCTCCAGGACGTGTTAATTGCCCTGAAACAAATCGGATATATAACCTCAGAAGAGCACCTAATCTAGTTTCAAGAAGTGGTTTCATCAAGAATGTGAGCACATTCCAGATGTAGTTTTGATCAAACTGACTGACATTGTGGCTCAGTATAGCTTTGGTTCAAGCAAACTGCATTCACAAGAGGAAAGATCGCAAGTGAGTAGTTAAATGGGAATAAAAGACTTGGTAGGTATAAAGCTTTTATTCACTATGTAAGGAATAATGCAGGTCTTGATTGAGCTCAAACAGACTAATTAGCACACGATCACAGTTCACTGTCACTATCTATCACAGTTTCACTGTTATGTAGCAAAGCCACTGAACCCAAAACTGCAAACTATTGACAACTAGCTTATAATCCCTCAGACATCACCGAAAAAGTACAACAAGGTTAGCTGTGGATCTTCTGTATGTGGAATGTGGCAGCTGTTTACTTGTAGAATTTAAAGTCTCAACCCTGTTGCATAGAAGTGGAATACATAATACTCCCTACAGGGGTATGAGGTCTTGACTCTGTTGTGTTATGGAAATTGGTAGTAGTAGAAAACAAAAATCGAACAAACTGCAATACTACTCCTCCTAAAATGTGGGTATGGAGTAATGAATGTGAGAGACTCTGGAGACATTATGTCTGCATGATAAGCACTCTCTGATAAAATTCTACTATCAGATAGGATCTGCTTAAGGGGACAGGTAGGTATGTGCTGTTATATGACCAGTTTCAGGGAGGAGGGGGGAAATGGAACAACCTAGAAATTAGTATGGTACTGTTTTGGGCTTCACACACTATTACAGCTAGGATTTCTTTCTGGGATGCTTATGCAGTCACCTACTTTGTTTCACCACTTCTTCTGCTGTTTAAATATACAGTGTTACTACTACATACGTGAACACAATAGCCTCATTCCCAGTATTTCCCCCCTGAAAAGGTGGAAGCGACAAAAGCTGGATGGAGGCCTGAGAGTGAGGCTGTATGGGTTTCCCTCCATAGCCAGGCTCCCCGCTACCCTTGTCCCCAGGCTCCACTCCCCCCCTTTTTTGGTTGTTGTTGTTTACTCAGTATGCAAAACATCTGGAAATTAGAGCTGGAAACAAGGCTAGCTCCCCATCCCATCCACACAGGACACTACATTTGCTTTCTCTCTCTGTGTGTGTGTGCATGAGATGAGTGGACTCAAGAAAGCTGGAGGCTATAATTATTTCTGTATAAAATCAGCTTGCCTTTGAGTATTAGGATGATATGAGCCACAAATATTTTTCGGGAAAATCACATTGTGGTTTTTCCTAGTAATAATAAACATATCAGCCAAAGAGATAGGTTGTTTTGGATCATAATAACTGAGACAGGGGAGAACATTATAGTTCAAGGTATAGGACAAGAACAAGGTTATAAATAAGGAGTAAATATTTTTGCTGGGCACACCCACTTTGTGCATGCACTTTGGCCTAAATGAGCTTACATGCATGTATCTCTTCACAGGCAAACTTGAATAAAAGACCTAAAGAAGAAGAGGTAGGAAAACTATCAGTACGATGTATAGTACGTTCTCAGGTGACTCTGATTGCATTCAGTAATTACACTATCTCACTTGGATCAGATAAACTAAGAAATGCTGACAGTGTGCTACAACTGCCAGTCTGGTCATGATTACCAAGAACACATAAAAAAAACTTTCCCCACCCCCAAGAGAGTAAGAGCGTGTAACTACTGAAGCCTCCAGACCAGGCTGAAATCACAAAGTATACTATATACTAGGAATACGCAAGCGTACTATGCCTCGCGTGGCTACCAGATGCATGCATAAACAGGTAGTTGCTATGTATTAAGGCTACACTACTTAAGAATGACTGTAGGAAAAAAACTGGCCTTCAAAAGTTACTCTAAGCTGTATTAACCCCTGGGAGGCATGCCTGCAGACCTTTTCCTGACATCATCACACCCCGAGTTGCACATGCGATGCGAAATGGGGCTGGGGTAAGTTTATTTATGCGCTCTTGTGATTAACCATGATGCTGTCAGAGCCCCGCTAGAAGCCAACCGGTAAAATCTCTCCCTCCGAAGAGCACCTACTCCCGAAGAGACCCCAACCATAATGAACCATCATTTACCATTTGGCTCCTAGCGGGGCTCGGATTAGGCTCGGACGTGCAGTCATAATGACTATGGGTATAATCATTACGAGACTGGAAGCTGTAGTGCACTGCCAGCATTTGAGATCATACTGATCAAGTAGCACAGACGACTATGTGACACCTAAACAGGGACTACTATGGTAGCCTGTTAACTATTGTTCCATGCAGCTCGTTAGTAGGGCCTACTATAATTTTATGATAACCTGTTATCTGGCAGAGTTTTGGTTGCCAACTGATGAGTCCCACTGCATTAGAAACAAGTAACAAAAAAACATTTTTAAAAAACATAGATTTTTTTATTGGAAATGTATTCAGTACTAAAGATTATTCCATTGGCCAAGTCAAAGGTTGTTACAGGTGGAAGAGTGTAGGTGTCATTGTAGAAGTAAGTGGATGGTGGTGTAGGACGTGGGGTAAGAGGTATGTGTATTGAGTCTAGAGTGTGTATTGCTGTGGAGGATAAGTTGTAGTGAGAGGGGGTCATGTGTAGGTTTTTTTTACGTACTTTGGTATAATAGAGTAGGGGGGACACTTTTTCCCCCTACTAGTAGTAGGGGGAAAATAGTGTGGGGGGACACTATTTTTCCCTACTAGTAGCAGAAAATGAATGTATATTAATGTAAACATATCTAAGCCCAAAAGAATGAGATAGTTGATTTGCCCATTTAGCAACTTGCTGATGTGGCACTTCAGCGATGCTCTCTGACACCGCTAACAGTCTTGTTACTGATGAAAGACTGGAGAAAGACAGGTATGGCTTATCAAAGCCTATGATTACATCTAGGGCAGAGTTTTTAACATATCACTTTGTACGCATGCAATGTAGCAGCCATTTTTTTCAGTGCCATCCCTATATATGGAGTACTACCATACTCGATGAAAGGTAGTTTGTCTGGTCTGTGGGTGGTAATGTGAGAACCCATTGCAATCAGAGCCACCTGAAAACTACATATACATTGTTGGGTCATATATATGTTCTCCTTCCTGGGCTTGTTCGTACCAACGAGAGTTCCAGTTGAGGCTGCAGCCCAGCAGTCCCTGGAGCGACCATGGTTTATTGTGGCTGAGGTCTCTTTGGAGATTTTTCCAGTCATGTCTCATGGTGCTTATGTGGGATGACAGGATGTTAGTGTACATTCTGTGACACGTTTTCAAAAGTGCTTTCACTGAATCACAAATGGGTTAATTATGCTGTTGAGTATTTCAAATGTGCTGTTACAGGTGGAAAAATGTATGTGCTGTCGAGGGTAATCGTACTGCCAAGTGTAAAGTATAGCGGCTGAGTATAGTAATAGCAGATCGTTACTGGTTAGGGATGAGGTTGGAAGGCAGGCAGGGCAAGATGGGTCACGAGCCAGCCTATTGCGAGTAACCTGGAATGCTATGTATTGGAATAAATGTAGGGCACACAAGCTCTACTAACCTTGTAGCTATATTAAACCTCAAACAATGTAAGAGGCTTAAGGTGAGTGGACATTGTGGCCAATCCCCAATCTGAAAATTGAAAGTGCACCCTTTATGGCTGCAAAAGTCTTCTGTTAAAATTTGAATTTTGAAATTGCACATTCAATTTTCATTTTTCAACTTGCAAGCTTTCCAGTAAAAATTGAATTTCGAAGTTACTGATTCAGCATATTCAATTATCAATTTTTATTTTTTTAATGCAAGCTTCAGAGCAAAGTGACTGGTAAAAGTTGAATTTTGAAGTTGCAGATTCAGCATATTCAATTTTCAATTTTTAATTTTTCGGCAATTCTTCAGAGCAAGGTGAGTGCTAAAAATTTTGAAGTTGCTGATTCAGCATATTCAATTTTCAATTTTTAATTTTTCGGCAATTCTTCAGAGCAAGGTGAGTGCTAAAAATTTTGAAGTTGCTGATTCAGCATATTCAATTTTCAATGCAAGCAATCCTTCAAAGCAAACTTTTTGAAGTGCGTCTAATGACATAATTATCAGAAAAGACCGGCACATGCATATTTGTACAATGTGACGTCATCTAAGTGTTCCGCTAGCGCTAGCGGTGCTGTCAGCCTCGTTCCTAGGCCTCCACCCAGCTTATGTTGCTTGCAGTACGAAAAGCGGCTTTCCTCTCGCTCGCATTACGTAACACACGTGAAGCTACTAGTGAGCTACGTACTTTGTATGCCCAGCATGCACCTGGATATCGATTGTATACAGGAATATCCCGCCACGAAGTGGACTGGCACATGAGCTGTAATACACCTCACATCGGTGTGCAGGAATGCATGCGTAATAACTGCGCCACAGTGGCAATCCACATACTGCGCTACTACACCTGGGCCCAGAGCAAGTGCTATATACACTGTAATACATAGTACCTATATAGGTAAATACGTATGTCTGGTGTGGCGTGTACAGGATTGAGTACCTATGTTCTTTCAAACATTTTTTTATACATATGCGGGGGGCACAGTTAGCCTTGTCCACAGTCTCTCCGCTCCAGTTTGCAAGATCTAGAGCAGAGAGACTCAGCCCAGGAACAAGGATAGCTCGACCCTATGATGTTTGACATCTCATCACAACACACATGACCTCGATCTAACCCATGTGCGATAAAGATTATATACAAAAGCACAGCTCTGTGAAACTGAATTTGATAGCTATTTGAACAGGTTAATTTGTGTGTGATTCAATGAGACAACAGCTAGGGTGCTGCTAGCGCTGTAAAACTAAGGTACTGAATTTCCCATGTGGGCGTGACTTCTGTTACATTGTCGCGTATCAGATCCTGCGCCATTGCACAAGAACTGTGATGGCCAAGGGCTCAACAGATCTGTGCCTAAAGATTAAAAGGGTACAATTGATGTACTAAAGACTAGTAAAGGGCAAAAAAGAGTCGTTATTGAAAACAGAAGAATCTGTTATCCATACGAGGCAATTTTAATGAGATATTTAAGTGTAAGGGGCGCGAGTGTTTTA
This sequence comes from Phakellia ventilabrum, assembly GCA_963921505.1. Classification (NCBI taxonomy): domain Eukaryota; kingdom Metazoa; phylum Porifera; class Demospongiae; order Axinellida; family Axinellidae; genus Phakellia; species Phakellia ventilabrum. Next base: position 3,897,634 of record OY997381.1, read on the forward strand.
GTACAGACTGTAGTTTATGTGCATTGGTATGGCAGAGGCGACTCCTTCCATGGTCAGCAGTATCATTTTGGCTAACACTGAAGTTTGGTTAGCCTTGCATGAATCCAGGTAGTGTCTCGTACCCAGGCCTCCCCTCGCAGCTTTTTGCGTAGCCATGGAAAAAATCACAGCTGCGAAAAAGCTGCAAAGAGAGGCCTGGGTACAGGCTAGAAGCCCAGACTTTTCATGCACAGACAATAAGTTGTTATCGAAAAGCCACAGCATGCACTGGCTGAAGTTCTAGCCTTTTCCAGTGTTTTTTTTTACATTATCATGTCAGCAAAGCTTCCACATGTACTCGAGTGTAGGAGTGATATGTACAGCTTTACTCTGGCAAAATAACTTTATATGTACATGTACTTGCCAGCAAAAGCTAATTAGGCCACTTCAACTTCTAGGGCTGATTGGTCGGCCAAAAAGTGTTAAAATAAAGCCATTGTATGACATCATTTCCACCGCATCGCCTACAAGAGATTTTCGAAGATCGATGTCTATACTTCTGCAAAGTTTATGCAAGCATTCAGCCGTTTTGCTGCAAAAGTAGACTCATGGAGGTAGATGGTTTTAGACTGCCATTGAACTGCAGTGTGATCAATTACACAATTTTTATTTTCAAGTACATCAGGAAATGTCAGGCCCGGAGAAACACAAAATTTAAATTGAAGTAGCCTTATATACGTATTTGGCATGTCTGACATGTGACATATGAATATAGGTCTATACAGTGTACAGTATACATTTACATGTACAGACCCAGTCCATCCGCCAGCGGACACACTTCCAGGATTTTATTTGCATGCCAAGAAGTGACATCATGACACAAAAATGGCTGCTAGTTTGTGAAACAACCACTGACAGTAATGAAGACTCATGTACTAAACCTTCAAAGTATTGACTTGCTCATAGGTGAAAGTGACCGTTATTTGCATAATGATTCTGCTGTTCAAGACAAAGGGGAAGGGGACAGCCAGGATGAGGGGGATGGGGAAGAGGAGATACCAGATGGGCAGTGTGGCAGCAATACCCAGTGCTATAGTGAACATTTGAAGTAAAAAACCATACCAGGATGGATAATTGCCACTAATATGGTGAGAAGGTCCTTGGGTTCTAAGATTGCTTTACATTCCCGCATTTGTCTGTGTGTGTGTGTGTGTCCGTCCACAATTATCACGTGCGTTAAGTTACGTCATTCGTTACCATGCCACGAGCACAGTGGAAGCTACTGGAAGTTTGCAGGCTCAGTAGGCCAAGCTAGGTTAGTTTTGTGTTGCCTAGACGGCAAAAGAGTGGTAGGGAATGATGATACTTCTGTTTTGGCAAGTTCTGATCGCTAACTGGAAGCGCACTATGAAATTGCTGTGTCAGCACTTTCGCTGGTAGCTATACATGATGAGACTGTCTAGCCAAACTGATCCATTCCACAGCTGCATTTACATGTAGCTTAGACTGGCCGGTTGCTGAATGCAACCTTCAGTCGAATGATTTATGTAAAGAACACCCGGCTAGTTTTTAGATATCAAATATCAGTCTTGTTCCTCTAGACTGCTGGTAGCGTTTGAGATGTACAATGCACCATCCTAAGTCCTCAGGACTACTATGAGACCTACACTAACATTACTGGTAGAGCATGGTTGCCAACTGATTAGGGATGAAAGTCTGGCCTATTGGCTGTCTGGTTTACCTGGGGTGGAGGAGAGAACCCAATCTACTACTGTATTGCCAATATATGTAACAGTAGACTGCTTAGTACGTCTGCGTACATATCTACATGTACATGTACTACAATATACTGTATGATGCACCTGTTCTCATTTGGTGTACCATGCACACAGTAAATGACCCTTAGTTCATCCTCTCTCCAACCCTGTACCCTCCTCCCTAACTCACCCTCATTCTTCACTTCTCACCCTCGGACAGCACCAGCACCGTCCTTCTCCCGTGGGCATCGGAGGTCAAAGGGTGTTCCTTTTGGAGCAACCACCAAGCATGACCCCATCATGTGCGGAAGGAAGAATGTCAGGAACATGGAGAAGGTACTTTGACTAGTGGCATATATTGTGTGAGACTGAAGTATACATAGAGAAAGTAATTGCAGTTGGAAGTCCTATTGGAAAGTGCTACTAGGACATTTAGTAGCCATATACAATGTACTGCTTGATCTGCTCAGGAGCTCCAGTAGGTAAGAGCATCTGGCTAGTAATAGGAAGGTCCTGGATTTAATCTCCAGCTGGGGCCAATTTATATCACAGTTTCTTTACTACATGTATCTCTTATTTCATCTTTGATTTACATGTTGTTTTATGAGGGATAAACATGTGCCAACGTTGACATCCACAGCATTCCGACAAGAGTGCATGTGCAATCTAGCAAGCTCATGCATGTTCCTGATACAACTGATTAGGCTCTGTATTAGTTAAGTATGACCCTTCTCTCTACTTTCCAGTTTCCAATCAAGTTTGCTTGTGGTGACCTTGGCGACGAGCGGCAGGACTACCGGCTACCCAACAGTGTGTTCAACACCCTCCGGGAGCACTCCTACAAGGAGGAGAAGCAGGTGGGGCACCACTCACCTTGAGTGGCTGTTGAGTTGCTGTAAGGGAGGGTGGAAAAGAACACTTTCAGATAGAGCTTAGCTTGTCATCTAAGATCATGCTGGATCTATGCCATAACCACTACCAACAAGACATAATGAACTAGCCTCATTCACGTGGCCTGGGAATGAAGCTAATGGTGGTGAGCCTGAGCGAACCCCACACTAGTCACTTCAATGCTGAATTTTCTCTGTATTACATGTATGTTTGTTATGCACATGCACTCGCTCAGGCTTGTGACAATGTTCTACAATGCCCTGTATTCCCCTAGTTGTGTACCGTATGCCAATTCGTCCTAGAGAACCAAGGGTCACAAGCAAGCACCTGGTTGCAGTAGCTCAGCCTACAGCTTAGCCTCGTCCGCCAGGCCACTCCCCCCGACTGCATGGCCTGTGGACGAGGCTACCTGCAGCTGTAGTTGACATTTAATGTAACTCCTGTGCTTCTTTCCAGCAAGTGTACATGTACATTAGTGCATGATGCTACAGCTTTAGCACTGACCTTTTGTTATAGATTTGACATACATGTACATGTACATCATCAAAAGTAATGCTACTGTACAATGTATTTCTAAGTGATACCATGTAGCTCAATTTGAGGTGCTCCTCCCACCCTCTCAGGCCCAGCGGCTTCATGAGAAGAAGGAGCACTCAACCCAGGAGCACGTGTTTGACCCCAAGACACGCCTGCTGCTCTTTAAGCTGGTGGACGCCGGGGTGCTCTCAGAGGTCAATGGCTGCGTCAGCACAGGGAAGGAGGCAAACATCTACCATGCTGGTGGAGGAAGGTGGGCGGAGCCAGAGTGTGCACTGTATGCATGACTACTCACCAACAGCACCGTACTACCAGGAAACATGTAGAGTACATGTACATGTAAAAGTGCATGTTCATGTACATGCATACAGTGTATGTATAGACATTAGCTAAGCCTCCCACTTACACAGCATGTGATGAGCACTCTTGTCATACTATATCAACTAATGCGTGTGCATGTACATTTTGCCGACTTAATGGAAAGAAGTACCGTATAGCGGGAAATTTTCGCTGGGGAAACGTGTCGCCAAAGCCTATACTGTAGTATTGCAGAAAAACTTCGCCAGATCTATTTTCGCGCACACGTGATTGGGCGAAATTAAATTCTACGTTTACAAGTGGCGTCTCATACGTGGATGCTGTCTTCGAACTTGTGACGCACAGACAGTCAGTGATCTGAGTATGTCTACCACACAGTTTTACCAAGGAAGGCTTACTGCAGCTCCCGGGTTAGTAGAGGTTGTGTAGCCTATGTGTAAGTAGAGACATGAGTGCTAAATATGGACGGGACGATCGAGCGGCGATGCGCATGTGAGTGAGTGTGAGTGTGAGCATCAGGGAGCTCTCCGCGAAGCGACAGAACCTGCATATAACGTAGCAAAGCCATGGCTGACGGTACTTTACAACTTGTTCATGCACTGCTGACTTTTGCATCAAACTTCATCGGTCAAATTTTTCACCCGATAAAATTTTTAACCAAGGACTCTTAATACTAACGTTAGTATTAAGTGTCCTTGTTTTAACTGACAAAAGTTTCGCCGGTTAAAATTTCACCGCTTGAACCGACTTACGAAATTGGCGAAATTTTACCCCTCGCAAAATTTCCCGCTATACAGTACCCATGGTATCCACTATATGCAATTACAAGTTTCTACCAAATATGGTCATCACCGATTCCCTTCCCTTTCTCCAGCATGGAAGAGCAGACTGTCCCTTCCGAGTGTGCTCTCAAGGTGTTCAAGACCACCCTCAATGAGTTCCGGTACCGGGACCGCTACATCAAGGATGACTACCGCTTCCAGGACCGCTTCAGTAAAATGAACCCTCGCAAGGTGGTACGGCTCTGGGCAGAGAAGGAGATGCACAACCTCAAAGGTGGGAACAGGTTCATGGCACCTTGTACTTGAAGATATGTGCAGTATATTATGTGTCTTGGCGAATCAATTTTCCTGCACTTTCAATCCCTGTGCGCCTGTGGACCACAACCCTTTTCTGCTATGATGTAGTAGTTGGGGGGAAAAGTGGGCACTTAAGTGCAGAAAATACATGAAAATAATATAATATGTTTTCTTGTATACATGTCATTTCATGTATTTTCTCCATTTAGTGGGTGATGCTACAACATACACGTAGATCATGTGAGGGCAAATTCAAGTTTGATATGAAGACTTTATGTGTGCCAAACACCATCCCTCCTCCTGCAGGCTACACGAGGGTGGGATCCCTTGCCCAGAGGTGGTGCTACTCAAGAAGCACATACTGATCATGAGCTTCATCGGTCGTGACCACAAGCCAGCCCCCAAACTGAAGGAAGTCCGGCTATCTCAGGAACAAATGAGAAGTGCATACCAGCAGTGCATACAGGTACGTATTATTAATAAGTAGAATACTGTACATGGTGTACATGTGTGGTCACAGATAGACACATAGCAGAGGTTTCAATCCGAGAGTCATAGGCACACATTGAATACATGTACATGTACATGTATGTGGCATGCTGGAAAGACAGATAGACAGAATAATCGCTTACCAAACTCACTTGTGTGGTGCCCACTCAGGCTCGCCTCTGAAAATACTTATGGAGCTGCCGTAACATGTCAATGACCACACCCTTGGCTGGGCTTGTACGATCTGCATGTAGTTAGCTACTTGCACCGTTGAGACAAGAATGGGGTGTGGTTTGATTATGATCCTGGGTTCCTTGCTTCTTGCTATCACTAAGTAGTACATGTACATGTACATGTACCACCCACTGTCAGCAAGAGTGTTTGTACATAATTGAAGCAATTGTCAGATAATTGGAGCGTGTGCAGAATTTATGCAGTAGGCAAAAGCTGCATTATTACATATAACAATGGTAAGCTTCCATGTGCAGGCCTTACATGTGTTAGCCCTGACATGTAATCTGTGTCTAAATCTATTCCCACTGTTCCCTATATAGACACTCATGTCACCGTGCCTCTTTCCCAGGCCTTACCCGCATGAGCGAGTGAAGCATGCGAGAGCCTTCCCCACTTTTCCCCACTCGCTTCACTTGCTCGTGCAGTGAACAAGGCTACATGTAACCCGTAAATAGCTTTTCTTTTTTGGCCATATCTATGCCCACCCATAATCTTTACACTTGGGAGTGTGGTTCACTTGTACCTGTGTAATACCTCTAGAGCACAATATGGTTTAATATATTCCTCCCTCCCTCCAGGCCATGCAACGGATGTTTTCAGAATGCCATCTAGTCCATGCTGACCTCAGCGAGTACAACATGCTTTGGCATGAGGGTCGGGTGTACCTGATTGATGTGAGCCAGTCCGTGGAGCCGTCCCATCCCCATGCACTGGAGTTCCTCCTTCGAGACTGTACCAATGTCTCCTCCTTCTTCTCTCGCTCGGGGCTCAGTGATGTCATGACCCCGCACCAGCTGTTTAACTTCGTCTCTGGCCTCAACATCAAGGCCAGCAGTGATCAGGAGTTTCTGGCTCATGTGAGTACATACACAAGTCAAACTGCTACATGTACATGTACCTACACATGTATATGGTTGTAGCTATGCCTCTTCATCTGTCATGAGACTCCATTGCAGTTTAGCCCAATGATTTACAATATCATGACCACACTGGCAAGTGTAAGTACGGTGGGTTAATGCAGATGCAGGTGTGGGTACAGTGAGCGACCTGAGATGCGGATGTAATGCGTGTGGCTAAACAATACTTATACCATTTCAGACCCACCAAACTTCATAGTTTGGCCCCATAGCAGGACGATCACAAGCACTTGTGCAAGTATGAAGGTATAGTTGCTTCAAGTTAGAAATTACAGCCACAAAATTGGGCTTCTATTTATGGCCAATAATCTTTACACTTGGCAGTATACGTATATAGGTATCAGCCTGTTTTATTAATAACTAGTACTATTTGCATGTGTACTAGCTTTTTATATGCACCATTACATCATTAACGTAGAGTAACAATTTCCGACCGGCAGCTATATTCGACCACTGTACATTTTCTATGGACGGTGGTTATTAAAATTACAGGATATGCCATCGTAAACCGCAGACTGATCGCAAACCTGTACACAGAACTGAACAGAGGTCGATAATATGTGATGGAGGTTGATAATACATGACGACGGTCGATCTTCAGAAGTGTTTTTCTCCGCCCTTGGCGCAAGCAAAGTTGCACTACATGTGTATAAATGGATATGTGCCTAAACAGCTGAGCTAGCAGGGTTTAAAGGTCTTTGTTTGATTGCTGTGCATTGCTTACTTTCGGAGATATGGCATCACCAAGTTAAATAGTCGAATATCAGTGAATTATGCTACTAGTTTTATTGCCTAAACTCAGTTGCGCTCGTGGCTATAGTGGCATAGTAAGAATGACCAGACTCTCCAAATGAGAAAAAGGTTTGGGGTCACACAGATCCTTGGCCCCTAACCAACTTACCAGACCCTCTTCCGTTGAACGTTTCGTTTGGTTGTTTAAAAGGTCTAGGAATGAGACCCTTACTTGGAACAAAACATGTAGATATGTATGGGGATATATAGCTGTACAGGTACGCATTGCTGATCATATTTATTCTTCCATCTAATTTTCATGCCGCAGATTCGCACCCACACCAAGAGGGAGCGTCTTGTGGACACCATACACTCCACAACACAGCCCTACCCCTTTGACTACTACTTTGAGGAGAGCCAGAAGACCAGCGGCACACACCCACAGCAGAGCTCCAGCAGTGACAGTGAGACAGAACGTGGAGGAGAGTGAACTAGAACTAGTGATTTAGCAAGATTTTTTGTATTATTCTTTTATCCATCTCGCAGCTGTATTTTATCAAATTGTAGCACTCAACAGACTTTATAAATTGGTTCATTTTTTAAGGAGTAAGAGAAGGGCTGGTACAGAGCATGATTGTATCACCTGATCTCATTGAGAAGGGCAGTAGTGAATGGGATATAGTATTATCAGGAGCCCATATATACATCAAGCCTCCTAGCAAGTAATTAGAGGTAGAATGTATACTTTGCCATGTAAGGCTAGGCCTCGGCACATGCCTGCTGCTGAAACAATTTTGCATACCCGCAGTGATTATGTGAATCATTGAAAGATGAAGAAAAACAAACATTGAGTAAAGAAACTCAGGAAACAAATCTGGGGGGATTGAACCCAGGACCACTGAGCTACTTGAGGTACTGAGTAGGCTTGAGGAAATTATGCTTTTTCCTGCCTATTAGTTTAAACTGGAATTCCCTAATTCCCCCGCTATGCACCTATTATGCTCTCAGCCAGTCCTTGCTATGCTTAAATTATGGTCAGTGTGTAAAGGTGAGAGGGCGTGGGGTGTAGGTGGGAGGAGGCATATGGCACGAGGTACTGAAGTGCAAGACCCTGAGTGTGTAGAAGGGTGGGGTGTACGTGGGAGGAGACGTGGCACGAGCTCAAGTGGGAGGTGAAGTTATTTTAGTACAATATAATTGTCACCTCGACTCATTCCCAGATAAATACTGGGCAGAAGCCTGGGAACAAGACAGTATAGAGCGTATATATACATGTGTTCTCGAAAAAGACAAAATTAATGTATGTATATACAATGAACAATATATGGAAAGGTCAGTTTGAAAATCCCAACAATAGTTCGAAAAAGACCATCACAGTATTACTAGCTATAGGCCTTTACAATGTGATACAGCTCAAAAAAAGCATATAAAGTATAAGCAGCTGCTATTAATGCTTACAACATGATTAGGTATGTAGAATTGAGTCACCAATTCGATATGTAGCTACAGCTGTAATGAAGTTAAGTTGTGTTGTACAGTAGAAAGTACTGTTTAGGATCAGTCTGTTGTGACACATGGCTCTCGGGGCTCGTATTCACGAAACTCAACCACAGTCTTCATTGGGGCAGTCCCTGACGTGAACACCGCATCTGGTGGGTCCTCAGGCCCTGCGCCCACTTCGGTCAGGGGACTTCTCATATAATTATGTCTCAGGCACACTCTCCTCCATAGCCTGGTGCCTTTCAGTTGCTGAACAGAGTGGTAGACGACAATCCCAGTGAATGTTGCAAAGGCTATGCCAACTGAGGTGAGTGTAGCAGCATTCTGGTTGCCCCCGGTAAGGCGAATATAAAGCGAAGCCACAGAAAGGATTCCCAGGTTCAGGATAAATGAAGTTTCTAGGAAATTAAGGCTCCATATCTTGTAGATTTTAGCACCAAGTATTGTAGGAAGTATCAGCATTGCAATAGTGGCAGCAGCCAGAAGGTTGACACTGGGATCTCCAAGAGTGTTGACTTTTGAAATTAGAAGCAGAATAAAGCGAAGCAGAAGCATCAGTCCAGTCCAGTAGCGGTGTTTATCGGTGTAGGGTGCATAGTAGGCATCCAGGAAGGGTTTAAAATTGCGTCCATTGATCCAGGAGAAGACTGACTTTGCCTTGAGCCACTGGCTGAAGATCAGCAGCGTCATGTAGGGGAGAAACAGAAAGATCAGGCAGAATATTGCAGTGATGAATAGTGGGATGTGCTTGCCACTGAGGTATCTAATGTTCCCATCATACAGCCACACAGCGATCTGTGAGTTGTTGGGGTATTCCAGGAATGTGTAAGAAAGTGCAGCAATAACTGTACGAAGCAGCTTGGCATATGACAACAGGAAGAGTGTGGCCAGGACTGCAATGCGGTCTCTTCCAAAGAGTTTCGCTACTTTACCTGAGTAATAGCTTCCAAGGATTATCATACCCACTAAAACCCATACATAGAGGGGAAAAGCAAACTGCAGCCATGTTTTGGAATATGCATCCATTCCATTGTAGAAGCAAGTTTCAATTCCCAGGTCCAAGTTCAGCCAGGCTACAAATACCGTCAGGATATTAGTAGTGTTAGGCTGGAAGAATATTGCCGAGTTCACTGCTACAATATTTGCATAGAAGATCAGTCCATTGATGGTTCCAGCTGCAACTGTCAACCTCAGGACCACTAGTAAGACCACTAGTGCAATGCCAGCGAAAGAAAACACACCTAAAAGTGCAATATAAGAGTTAGAACACTCCAAGCAGCGGGAGCTACCCAGTGCAAGGCTCAGGTTCTCACTGCATCTTCCACACAGTAGGCCACTTCTATTGTAATTACATTGTTTGTCGCTGTTATCTACTGCCATGTATATTTTTTCTGATGTACAGTAATCAAATGGGCAGTGAGGATGAAGGATCACCCCTCTGGAATGATTGTCATAACCTACCCAGAACTGAGCATCATGTGCTCGCAACACTGTTTGGTCATCCACTAGGCACGTGTTTATGAACTGTTGAAGTCTGTCAGTGCAAATGCAAACTGGCAAGAACTGTGATAACTGAAATCCAGGAGGACATTCTAGGATGTCTATGACAACTCTGAGAGTGTTCAACAGGTCAAGTGGACATGGACCTTCTGCATACAGGAACAATTCTCGTGTGGAGTGTTCTGGAGTAGACTGGAGTAGTACAGTGTACTTTAGAGCAGTGCAGTCTTTCTTTGTGTTTGGAAAGGTTTCAATTTCTTGAAACATGATATTATTAGCAGGCGTGTCAATAACTTGCAATTGTATCTTGGCTGTAGTTGACCCATTTCTCTGCCCTTGTGCAATGACTGGAACCTCCAGTGTTCCGCCTGGATACACAGGCTCTGGGTGGTAAAAACCACTGCAGTCTATTTGGCTATCCCTGCATGTGCAGACTTGCAGTGGATCAGAAGATATATCTAGTATATTTTCACTACTGGTTATGTTATCAAATACATCTCCACTGGTAGGACACATAATAACAGTGAGTATCAATATAGTTGAGTTTGCAGCTATCAACTGCTCCAATATACAAGTCAGCACCTGCCTCTACAGCGCTGTTGTTGTCAAAGTGAATTGCAACATTGAGGTGCATGATTTCTGAAATGGAAAGCCAACGTTGCAGTTCCTTTTGGATTTGAAAAAAGCAATTACTATTGTACGTCTCCATACAATATGTCATAGTGTTACTCTCTTCTACTTTGATTGCACCTCCATTGTGCTTTGCACTGTTGCTGGTGAAGTAGACATGTGTATCTTTTTGCAGGTAGAACTTAGAATCATCTGAAAGCAGCAGTCCACCACCGTCTATTGCGGAATTTTTCATGAAAGTGGTATTTTCCATAAAATAAAATGTGCTTCTTGATGCATAGATTCCTCCTCCTCCTTCAGTAGCTGAATTGGCATTGAATGTTGCACTTCCACTAATGTTTGTATTGTGCACATACAGTCCTCCACCGTAGCTGGCTGTGTTGTTCTGAACTATAAACACACTTCCCACAAGCTTCAATTGGCTATCCACTACGGTAATGCCACCACCATACTGAGCTGTGTTATTGGCAATAATATTATTCCCATTCAATATCACATTGCTGGATTCGGCTGCAGCAATTGCACCACCGGAAGATGCAATACTGTCAGTGAAGTTATTATCAGTGAGAATTATGTTGCTTGATTTTATCGACACAGTCCCCCCTGATTCCATAGCAGAGTTGTTGTGGAAAGTGTTCCCTGTGAGGTTGAGGTTGCCACTGTTTACAGAGAGTGCTCCTCCTGATTCTGCAGAGTTGTTGTGGAATGCGTTCCCTGTGAAGTTGAGGTTGCCATGGAATACATAAAGTGCTCCTCCCCGCTGAGCAGTGTTGACGCCAAATGTGTTCCTTTTGAGGTTGAAGTTGCCATCGTCTACAAAAAGTGCTCCTCCTGATCCAATAGCAGAGTTGTTGTAGAATGTGTTCCCTGTGAAGTTGAAGTTGCCATAGTATACAATAAGTACTCCTCCCTGCTGAGCAGAGTTGTTGTGGAATGTGTTCCCTGTGAGGTTGAAGTTGCAGTATTGTACATAAAGTGCCCCTCCTTGCCGAGCAGAGTTGTTGTGGAATGCATTCCCCATGAGGTTGAGGTTGCTGTTGTATACATAAAGTGCTCCTCCCATATCAGCAGAGTTGTTGTGAAAAATATTTGCTGTGAGGTTGAGGTTGCTGTATTCTACATAAAGTGCTCCTCCCTGCCGAGTAGAGCTCAGTGAGCCCTGGAATATATTTTCTGTAAGGTGGAGGGTACTTTCTTGTGCATAAAGTGCTTGAGACTCAGGATTCTGAAATGTGTTTCCTGTGAGAGCAGTGAAGATGCTTTTGTGTACATACAGTGGTATATTCTGAAAGACGGAATATGTGATATCGGATTTTTGTTCCGACTCTACTATTGCTATCCCACCGCCACACATACCTGAGATGAAGGCCAGTACACTGATATGCAATTCAATGCTGCCTTCAAAAACAAAACCACGCTGGGTTTGGGAGACACACACACTAATCATGATCCTACTGGTAACCTCTGGGAAGGAGTCTCCATGAAGGGTAAGCTGTGTAAGGTTTGCTAAAGAGATGGTCTGCTCCAGAGTGTGATTGCCGGGTAGGAACTCCATTCGTACATTTCCAGTGAAGGTCTCAAAGTACTGTTCGGTGGCATACTGAGAGAGGGTGTGGCAGGGCTCTCCAGGACATGGTGTGTCAGGTGTGGGTGTGACATAGTAGGTACTCTGATCCTGAGCAGAGGATGCAGTGAGCAGCAGGAAAAGCAGTAGAAATTTCTGCCAACACAACACACGTACCGAGATAATATGCTCCATGATTTACTTGTGTGCCTGCAATTGGCACTGGCCAGATTTATAAACTCTTACAGACCTGCAATAATTATAATTATTTATGAGAGATGTACATGATTAACAATATGTTATATTTCAGTTGCTAATATTGCGTGTGTCTACTGCTAGTAATTTTTACTGGTTGGTACTAGGATAGCTTTACGTTCCCGCGTTTGTCTGTCTGTACTGTACTGCAGTGGCGTAGCTAGGGTGGGGCACACTGGGGCACGTGCCCTAGCAACTGGGGGCCGTGCCCTACTGTCGCGCCCTAGCTTAGCAATAATTAAATAACTATCGCGTGCCAGTCACGAACATAAATACGGCAGAATCTATGGGGTGAATAATGTGCGGCAGATAATGGCAAGGCGTACTGGACAACTAACGCTCTTTGACTGTGTCCCGTCCAGCTCCAGGACCTCGCTGTCGCCGAAGAGGCTCAAATTAGATGGTACCGACTCGACAGACCACATATAACTTGGACCTTGAAGCACTGAGATCAGAAACACAAGTTGCAAAACGTACACTAGTGGGAAAGAAACTTGAAGATATTAGTGATGTCCTCATGGAACTCACACCAAGTTGGCATTTCCTACTCTAGTGAAGCTCCTACAGATTTCTATGACGATTTGTGTTAGCACTGCTAAGTGTGAAAGATCATTTTCTGCTCTGAAACGCATAAAAACATATCTTCGGTCATCTATGTCCGAGCAGAGACTAACAGATATGGCAATTCTATCAATTGAACGGGACCTTGCAGATAGTTTGATACTGAATGATATTGTTGAAGAATTCGCTAAGCAGCATAGGAGAATTCCTTTACACTAAATATTTTATGTAATTTTTATTGTGTATTATGAATGTGTGCATAAACGTATGCGTAGTGCAGCATGGAATTTAGTGCTCTCAGGGTTATTTAACTAATACTCGCGCACTAATGGTACATGGTGCAAAATGGCCGCAGAAGCATGCCCCCAGACCCCCCTAGATACTTCTGCACTTCGTGCAGAAGCTCTGTGCTCATGATGTGTCCAGGCAACTCTCCCATCCTAGCTACGCCACTGCTGTACTGTAGTGTACGTGTGTGTTCGTCCGCAATTATCACGTGCGCTAAGTAACGTCATCCGTTACTATGCACGAGTGTACTGGAAGTTTGCAGGCTCACTAGGCCAAGGTACGTCAAGCTAGATTAGTTTTGTGTTGCCTAGGCGGCGAAAGAGCGGTAGGTAATGATGACAATTCTGTTTGCGCAAGTTCTCTGACCGCTAACTGGCCTGTTGCTAGCGATGTCGGGGAAAAATAAAATCTTCTCGGATCCTGTAGCTCTTCACTTATTTGTCATTGAAATCTTCGTGCTTTGAGAAATGTTCTGAAAAAAACCGCATCTTGATACGTGCTTCCGTTCCTGAGATATGATTTCGAATCCACAGCTGACTAGCCGAACTTTGTACCCGGAAATTGATACGTAAGGATTGGCACTGGCGCAGCGCCGCCATATATAGCAATTTCCACTCGAGATATCTTAAGGTCGGAAAAAATGCGGTTTGCACTGAAGTGTTTCGCTTGGACCTGCGCTTACGATCACGGGGCGTCAATGATGGTAAGTATTTATTTCGACCTGGCTGAGCAGGAGTACGATACTTAAACGATTAAAGCTATTAACTTTAAACTGCCAGATTTGGAATCAGCATAAAAAAGTACCCCTATATATTTTATGTTTCAAAGTTATTCCGTACCGCGGAACTGGCGGTACCGTTTTTTTGTACGTATAGAAGTGCTAGCCTCGTACCCAGCAGTCACTCGTACTCGTACCCAGGCCACGCGGAAGCCGCATGAGGCGAGAGCCCAACATCGCTACTGAGTGTTGCTGAGCACATGCACAACCTTCAGTTCGTTGATTTCTGTAACTTGAAAAAAACTGACCCGGCTGTTTATTAGATATGAAATATCAGTCTTGTTTACATTGTATCATAGCTACACCTGTCCGATAAGTTTAATAACAACAATGCTAGACACTTTTTTTAGAGTCATCAGAAGAACAAACAATATTGCGAAAACAACATCCAATACTTGGTTTGTTAAGTTACATAACGCGTACACAGGCATACATGATCCAATGATTAATGTTGCTGCATGCATTATGTGCAGGCGCTAATAGTACAGCATGTATAACAGTCTAAATATTAAATGTACCTTGTAATGATTCTGAACTCCGTTCGCTCAGCCGACTTTAAAAAAAACCGACACTTTAAATTACTTCTGCTACGATTACCGCACGGAGAGCCTGGGAGGCTAAATGCATCATAGTGCAGGGATAAATTACGTTTGACACACGCAATATATATTATCGATATCCCTGACGTATGGACTTTTGTAGAATTCTCAGAGCACTGTGAGTGACCACAAATATCTAAACAGGAAATAACCCTGGCATCCCCAAACTATTTTGGTCCAAATAGTGACGTTAGTTTTGCCACCGCGGGCCGTCCCCTCCCCCCGTCACGCCCAAAGGTGCATTCCAATGAAGTACTCATACCTACTGCAGCGATTATGGCTTTTTCTTGCGGAAGCCAAGCTGGGTCCCGCCCCCCAACGTCATAATGACAAAATAGTTTGGAGATGCCCTACATGTAAGATGTATAATCATAATGTATAGATAATATTATCTATGATGTAATGTAACTTGGGATACCTAGACAAGGGGTAGTCACTTACATACCGCCTGTATAAGCATCTGCGAACGGGATCAAAATGGAATCAAGCGATCAAGGTAACTTTTGAAGGACGATCAAAGGATCAAGAAGGATTCTGAGCGACAACATTCATGATCAAAGACTCAAAATTTGACCTGCGGTACAGTGCACATCGTGTATACGGCTAGCAATGTCACGCGAGTCTCGCTGCTCTCGATCTCGTGCCCAGACCAGCTCCTCCCCCCCCCCCCCCCCCCCCCCCCAGGCCCTCGCCGAACAAGGGGGAGGGGCTGGTTGAGGCACGAGATTACGTTTACGCCCCCTAGCCCTGGATTGCAACTGACAGGAAATAGAACGCGTAGTCGTAGTACTGCATTAGTCTCGCGTGGCCAGACGCGAGACTAGTACTGCATATCGGTTCAGCAGATGTAAAGAAAATGCGGCGATTTGACACCAACTCAATCCAGCAATAACGGTTCGTGCAGGCGTAGAGGCTGAGCTCGTACCAAGTACACGCTAAGGAATCTACCGCTGGCTATTAATCAGTGTGACCTGGATAAAACTAAATGCCACGTACGTCAGCTGTAAATGACACTAGCTCCTTGATATTCATCATTTCACTAGGACTGTACTGCAACTATAAGCGTACGGAGGCGTGGCTACAATATGGACCTTTGACCCCGCATACATCACACGATCATGAACTTCAGAACGGACGATCAAGCGATCAAGGTACCATTTTGGGCAAGATCAAACGATCAAGGACGATTTTAGCTGATCAAGATTCTTGATCCCGTTCGCAGATGCTTATACAGGTGATATATAAGTGACTACCCCTTATTAGAGAACTTTTATGTCCTCAAAGCTGTAGCTCACACTAGCTACTCACTCCAAAATTGCTATGCAGTACATGTACATTTAGTCTCGTGCCCAGACGTCCACGCCCTCCAGGCGTGGATGTCTGGAGGAAATGGACGTCTGGGCACGAGACTAATGTACACTAACCCTATGTCTAAAATACACACTTGATCCCTGAATTTTGCTCATTCCAACATTTGCTGTAGGGACAGTTTTGCTATATCCATCAAAGAAACTTTGCTGGCAAGCCATTGGAGCTTGTCACTACCAATTATATATCCCACCTAGTATACTTTTTCCATGCTACAAATGGGGTTTAACTGTGATATTTTCCCTCCCTCAGGGCTACAAGGAAAATTATGGTTCATAAATTCCTCCTTCAGGCACTTATTACCATACAGTTAGAGAGAGAGTATAATACAGTCTTTGTATGATACATACATGCAACTAATAGAAGAAATATTCAGTTGTCTCCTTATACAAGGCAAGGCAAAAAAAGGCAATGGCAGAGATCAAAAAAAAAAAAGGCAATATATAGGTGAAACAAAACAGACAAGTAAATGAAAGGAAACAATAACTATTTATACTACAATAAGATTAAAAATATTTGTAAAAAGCTATATTAAAAATTATGGAAAAAATATATATATACATGTAATGGAATAATATAAAATTAAGAAAATGACAAAAATAACATTGTAAAAATAATACAAATATTATATAAAACTTTAATATAAAATATATAACGCTAAGATAACAAAACAGAATACTTACAAAATATTAAACTAATATGTTTGCTGTTTGAGTAAATCGTCCAGATGAGCGTGAACGGTGGGGCTCGGTTCGCGTTGCGCTGGCATTTGATTGATGGGAGGAGCTGTAGCTCACGTTCGGGGTGTGGTTCTAAATTAACCAGCATTTCCAGGACAGTTAGGGTTATAGGTCCAAGAACACATAGTCTCGCGCGACTAAAGAACACATGCCAAGACAGTAGGGATCCACGGAACAAGCGAACGTCTCTCTCGTCTCGGTCTCGCTCTCGCAAGCCATCGATTTTCAGTTCTGTTGCTATAGTGGCTACGAACATGCGCATTTGCAATGAACCAATCAGGTGGGATATGTATAGGATAGATCACTGCGTAGCGGGGTGTATGACCCGCCATCTACCGCGGGAAAAATTATCTCCCCGCGGAATCCGAGGAAGTACGAGGGCGAAGCCCGAGATACTTCCGAGGCTTCCAAGGGAGATAATTTTTCCCAAGGTAGATAACGGGTCATACACCCCGCTACGCAGTGGTCTATCTATTTTATACTATGCCTAAGTCATTCTGACAAGAGTTGCCAAAGCATCAAGAACTGCAAGGCAAGCTACTGCTCGCCAGAAGGTTCGAAAGGTGCCGTTCAGCACGACGCGATAAAGTAGGTAGCTAGCAAGCTTTCACAACGCAAAATAGTAGCTACAAGTGGCGAAACACTCCCAGCAATTGTAACAGACATGAACAACAGCTAATAGCCACGGTAGCTACCCGTCTAGCCCGCCCTAGCGCCATTTTGGCAAAAAAAACGGTAGGCTGGCAGCGTGGCCACACGTACAAACACACAGAAATGCAACAAAACTAGCTACAGACGGAGACCAATAGCTTACCGTGCTATCCCACATCGATTTACGGGCAAAAAACGCCATACGTCTTGCCTAGGCTACCCTAGCCACCCGCCCTACCACAGCTTTCTGAACATTTGAACGACTGGAACGGAATCGGGTACCCGCTTGTAAGCAATCGGGGTATATTTTTTCGCGCGGTAGAATACGAAGCAGTATTCACCTGTAAT
This sequence comes from Phakellia ventilabrum, assembly GCA_963921505.1. Classification (NCBI taxonomy): domain Eukaryota; kingdom Metazoa; phylum Porifera; class Demospongiae; order Axinellida; family Axinellidae; genus Phakellia; species Phakellia ventilabrum. The sequence goes on from OY997381.1 coordinate 3,915,349, forward strand.
GCTGAAATCTGATTGGTTAGAATGACTTAGGTATAGTATAAATAATAGTTATAGCACGGGTTGCCAGGGATATAACTATAACTTAATGCGCTTAACATGAATAGAGCAAATAGCTAGCCACCTCGTTGTGGTTTGTAATTCTTGGAGGTGTAACGGGTTGAATTAAACCTTTATACAGAATCAAAAACAAAATTAAGTGGTATTATGGTATATTATGCTAGGCATAGCTGAGTATAATTCACGTTGACACACATTGTCTATCATTTTTGATTATCCTATGTTAGCTGTTCTACGTGATAAGCTGGAGCAGTGTATCATGTCCCAGGCCTGTTTGTACATTATAGTCGGCCTTCTTCTGACCATCTTCGAAGACGATGAGTGTTGGGTAGCCACGACAACTGGGGTCACTGCACAGCTGCTTCTCCACTGTGTAGAAAAGAAAACAGGCAATTATAAAAATTAAGTAGCATACTGCTGTCCCAGCTGGTCCAGCTACTTATATTTTTCTTGCTATACCTAGGTAGCTGCAATGGAGAGGAACACCACTGAGTTCCTGCAGGTAAACTAAGTGAACTACCTAACCGACAGGCCTGGAGTTGTGATCGAAAGCCAATCAGTACAGAAGTAAGAGCGAATTTTTACTGAATGTCCGGAAATCCCCTCCCTTACCTTACAGACTGAATGCATCTAAATATAAACAAGACTGACATTTCATATCTAAAAACCAGCCGGGTGTTTTTTTTACATAAATCATTCAACTGAAGCTTGTGCTCAGCAACAGGTCAGTCTAAGCTAAATGCAGCTGTAGAATGGATCAGCATGGCTAGACAGTCCAGCTTCCAGCGAAAGCGCTGACACAGCCATTTCGTAGTGCACTTCCAGTTGGTAATCAGAACTTGCCAAAACAGAATTATCATCGTTATCTACCACTCTTTCGCCGTCTAGGCAACACATAACTAACCTAGCTTGACGTACCCAGTAGCTTCCACTGCGCTCGTGGCTATAGTGGCATAGTAATGGATGACGTAACTTAGCGCATGTGATAATTGCGGACGAACACACACACGTACACACACACACACAAACACACAGATGCGGGAACGTAAAGCGATCTTAGTACCAGCTGGGCACACGCTTCACGCGCGCCCAGCTGGTAAAAAGGGTCAGCCAAACCCAAAAACCTAAATAGCACTGAACAGTGAACCCCTAGAGATAGTGGAGGAATACACTCACCTTGGTATCCTCAGTTCCTCTGGCCACACCACCATTGCCAGAACTAACGGCCAGCAAGGTCCTCTTTCTTTGCACTTAAAAGGGCTGGTTCCAGGTTTGGATGTATTCACCCCATCACTTCAATGCACCTGTACTCTTCCATCTGTCTTCCCCGTATGCTCTATGGATGTGAGCTCTGGACTGTGAACGAAACAGAGATGGAAATGCTTAAAGAGTCACATAAGAAGATCCTCCGTATAATTCAAGGTCTTCCTATACGCTGTCCCAATGCTGGCCTGCTTGCCACAATGGGGGCCCAGACAACCGCTGACACGATAACCATCAAAAGCTCAGTCTTTTATTAATTCAGTGATTTCACTTTCTCAGGACTCACTTCCTCGCCAGGTTTTGTCCAAGTGCAAAATGCCAAAGCGTGGCTTCTTCTCACGTGCCAGAGCGCGGTCTTTTTGAGGGTTAAGTACAGTACATGTACAGTGGCAAAGTGTTCACAGATCTCACAGTCTGAGTCTGTGTGGGGCTGCCAATTGCCCCACTGCAGGATTGATGTTCTTTGTGTCCTTGGCTGCTTCAATGTGGTGCATTTGTGCAAGGCACTTCAAGCACACATACTCTGGGTAAACCTGATTGTCTTCCCTGCTAACATCAATGTTGTAGCATGCCTTCACCTAAGCCCTTCTTTGTCTTCTTATCCTTGCATCCCCTTGGAAATGCTGTGCCACAAATTCAGCAGTGGTTTGCCAGGTTCTCACTATGATAACTACCATCCATTATTAGTACTATCTATTTTGGTGCATTTCAGAACTTGCTGGAGGTCTGCAGTGAGGCGTTATCACTGTGCATCTGGAAGGAAGCCATTTATAGCTCGTTGTGGGAGCTGTTGGGGTTACGTAGCCCTCAAGTCTATTTAAAGATATTTTTAGAGCTTTGGGAAAGCCCCAAAGAAGAGTCCTCGGCCTAGTCTCGTGCCCAGACCTATGTTCGCCCCCGGCGCGGCGGGAGGTGAACATTGGTCTGGGCACGAGACTATCTTTCCCGGCCATGTTGCTAGGTAAGTGCGCGATGACGTTATTTGCGCATGCGCGAAACTAAGTGCCAGTAAAAAACATCCGTGTATACAGTACAGCGCGCTAGCGCTGTATATATATAGCGCACGATTACGTTAACGGATGTACAGCGACGAAGAGGGAGCGTGGTTTAGCGCTTTATAAAATTAATTTGCCGAGACGCCAAAGCACCGCCGCACGCCTGAACTGTTGGCGTAGTGCGTGATACGCTGTACTGGTAACAAGGATAGTTCAAGACCCACGTCTTATTTTGCTGATAGACACTAGGACCTAGAAGAATGAAGTTGCTGTTGCTTTTTGCGCTTATTAACTTTTTTGCCCGTACCCCTGTATGCAAAGCCCAGGGTCTCATTTGGTTGCAGATTACGCCTTCGGCTGGCGCGACGTGGCCCGGAGAGCGAGAGGGTGGGGGCGTTGGCTACGATAGCAGTTCTAATCAACTCATCCTGTTTGGAGGATATGGCAACGAGACCTTCCCTATCGACACATGGCTGTATAGCGTTGAAAATGGGACTTGGGAAGAAGTTACCAGTACTTTGACACCAGAGGGCAGACAGTATTTCTACTATGGAGTTGTGGCTGTTAATGACATACCACTCTTTGTGGTGTCCCACGGTATAGGCTATGATGATACTGGGTATGTTGAGTATGGTGATACGTGGGTGTTCAATTTTAATAACAGGCAATGGATTGAAGTGACTACAGATGGATATTCCCCAGGAGTACGCTACGGAGGCCACTTTGGTGCTGTGTATGGGCCCACGACAAATGAATTTTGGATGGGTGGAGGGTTTACCGATACGTCTGCTCTGGGTACTCGATACATTGATACTTACAAACTAGTGTTTACCAGTCAAACTTCTGGCAGTTGGGTTAGGGTGTGGGGGCAGCCCACCACTGGAAACCAATTTAACCCCCTTGTTCCACATGGAAGGTGTCTGCAAGGATCTGCAGTTGTCCGCAAAGAGCAGTTGGTGATTTTTGGAGGATGTATGAGGTACGTTCTGTTAACCAGACCTTACCACCAGCTTACACCAGCTTACCACCATACACAGGCATGCATGCATGTATGTGGTATGGTATGTCATCGTATTTCTAGGCCTACCTTCCAGGTATCCATGGTATTTCTAGGCATACTTTAAAAGTATGTTGATTTTAATTTATCATGCAGGCATGCATGCTTATCAGTAGATATACATACAACTTGAAGTATCACATAATTCAGCTGTGTTTCTACTGCTAGACCCTTCTCCCTAATAATTATTCTTATGCCATAGTGATGGAACAGCTGGAGGTCCATGTCCCACCAATGATAACTGGTACTTCAATGTCAACAAATGGACAGAGCTCCCTCGCTGTATCACTCCTAGAGTATGGAGTCACATGGCCCCCTTGAGCAATGCTCCTGGTAAAGCTGTACTCTACGGTGGTAATACCTTTTATACAGACCAAATCATAAGTGTAAGTTCACTGCAGTAATCCTGTAGAATTTAATGGTTTATCGTTCATGACTAAGCTCTTGCCACACACTAGAAAGATTTTATATTTTGTAAGTCAACACCGACACCATGCAGTCAGTGGAAAGTTATACCCATGCAGAACTATATATGCATACACTGCAAAAATTATCTGGCCCCTTGTGTGGTTTGCACTACTATGGATCCATATGCAGCCTGTCTCAGAACTTAGTCAGGTAAGGCAATTAATGCATTTCTCACAAATGTTAAGTGCACATGAAGTCCAAATAACATTCTGAAGTTAACGAACCAGTACTATGGGTGTGCTGAAGTTAATGAACCAGTTATTAATCTGTCATGGGATGGATGCGCATCATGCCACCATGGTACAATTAACTTCAGAATATCATGTATAGTCTCCCTCCTTTATTCAAAGTAATGAACTGTGGTATACACATCTGTCCTGTACTACTTACTGGCATGCATGGATAGCGGTAAAAATCGTATTCTTGGTGTTAAAGGAATGACAGTTGCACTCAACTTTTCCTCAAGCAATTTAATTGTCATTTCCTTCAACATCATCAGCCATGTATACTCAGTCTAATGGAAAAGTTATATGTTGACAAAGCCAGGACATGCATGGACCATCAAGGCGCTGTGGTAACATGGCCATGCCACTGATTCTCTTGTATCACTGTAGCTATTTGATAATCCCATTATGTTGTATATGGTGATTGCATGGGTGTGTGCCATGTAGGGTGTAGGCTGTTGACAATTAATGCACTAAGTGGAGAGTGCAATGTGTACAGTACATGCATGCTTGGCACGCTCCACTTTAAGTGCATTGTGGTTTTTGGGTGAGGTTGTAATTGATTGATGGTACTTGAATTTAGCAACTGCACACTATGTAAAATTTTAAGGTTAATCTATGGTTAGCTCAGTTGCAGCTTCACTACCATGCTTACAAGTGCAGTTACGTACTGTGTGTGTATCAGCCACCAAAGGCATTATTGGTTTTGCTTTATGGACTATAGCATTGTAAGAATGTTGGGGTGTACACCCTCAAACTGGGAGGGATTTGGAGGAGTTATCACTGTGTAATGTACTATTTAGCTACTCCTTCATTTCCTAGCTTATTCTCCCATACCATAGTTTACCTTGTAACCAGCTGTTACTAGAAACATGTATTCCAAAAAATCGACAACATGACATTTAGGCCCTGCCAGACTGCCACTGCCACATCTATCATAGTCTGGGAATGAGGCTAGTGGAAAGATACAGAATGCTCAGACGCGATGAACTAAATAATAATCATGGCAGTAATAGACATCCAATTGCCCTAAAGTTTGACATAGAAGTTGTTGTGGTATAATGGCCTTCCACTCCCATTCTTACTTTCTATTCCTGTTCCCACTGTGTTTTCCACTAGTCTCATACCCAGACGTTCACACACACCCGCGGGTGAAAGAATGTCCGGTGTTCTAAATAAAATTTCTTATCACAGACTCCATATTTGCTGACAATAAATCTTGTATGTGATTGGTCACTGTATATATGATATATTTCAATTTTCATTCTATATAATGCTTTTTCAAGCTAAAGTTATGGAGGAACTAAAACTTGCAATGTGATTGGAACCTGGGAATTCCCAAGCAGAAAGGTGTCTGTGGTAAGAAATTTCAGTTAGGACACAAGACGTTCTTTCACTTGGGGGGCGTGAATGCCTGGACACGAGACTAGTTTTCCACTTACACATGACTTGAGTCCTGTATGTAACTACTATAGTGTAGACATTCATATTTGACTCAATATGTGGTGCATGAGTCCTTTATATAGCACTATAATAGCTATCATCTAATGCCAAGTTCATCATGCATTGTCATTCCATAGTTTTGATGTGGAGTCTTAGCCTCGTTCCCAGGCTCCACTCCCCAGCTTTTCTCGCACCGCTTTTCTACACGGTGCAAGAAAAGCTGGGGAGTGGAGCCTGGGAACGAGGCTAGTGGAGTCTCACATCAACAAACTGCATACCCCCAGCATGTCATTTGCATTCAAGAATTTCAAGTGTGCATGAGCTATAATATGCAATAAGTCTGCTTGGGAGCACTGCACGATGGGAGGTACCCAAATGACTTTGCCTTTTGCAGGCAAAAGATTGGCCTGAGTATGAGGTAGCAGTAGTTGACGTGGAAGAAAAGAAATGGACCAGATACAGAGCTATGGTGTGTTGTACTTGCATCATATTCTTTGTTACAGTTACAGCTTAACTGGTGCTCGTTCCCAGTCTCCATTTTCACACTGTATATTGAGTTTGAAGGCCAGGGAATCACTCACAGGCTAGGCTGGAATACTAAACTAACTATAAATGTTTATATTGTGTGACCTCAAGCTATACAAAGAATAATAGATGAAGAACTATGACAGAGTAAAGATTGGGGCCCCAAGCCGAGGACTGAACCTAGGACCTTCTCATTAGTTTATTGGAGCCCTAGGAAAGGGAATACTTACCGAGGCAAACTTTATATCTACTAAACCCACTATAATAGCACTTATCCACACAATTCCAACAGACTACTGTGTGATAATTATTAATGGTATTATTTCAGTCCATGGGTGTATATGTGTATTCTGTTTGTGACATCTGAGAGACTTATACCATCCAATATAGCTAGCCATATATAGAAAGAATGTGTCATTCCTTCTTGTCAAGGGTGCATTGAGCCTCTGATGTGCCCTTGTTCTTGTCCAATGACCAGACTAATGCTTTTTTATCAGAGTGCAGTGGGAAATGAATTTCCTGATCGGCGCAGTCAACACATGATGGCTGCAGGCCCAAATGGAACAGTCTACCTCTTTGGTGGGCTGAGCCTTGCAGAGTGAGTAAAATATAATTACATTTAAACTGGTTCCTGTCTTAATAGAGATATTGTCCTTCATTCAGAAACTATGAACTGAATGACCTTTGGATCCTAAGTGGTGACCTTAGTAGCACAGAAACCATGGGCTGTGATGACATATGGTTCAGCTATGTCCACCTCCACGGGTTGTTTATGGCTATTGCGTTTGGTATCCTCTTCCCTACTGGCTTTATCATTGCTCGCTACTTCCGATGCTCCAAGTCCAAACTTTGGTTCTTTTTCCATTTCATCATCCAGGTAAAAGAACATGCATATGGTTGGACTGAATTTAACTCACTGCATTCAACATGATACCATGCAGTATCCCTAGTCCAAAGGAGGTAGTGGCCAAATGTCCGGGCACGAATCGGTACGAAGGTGCTTGAGGGGGTAAACCTTAAGGGTGGAGCCTCCAATGCAGGCTCCGCCCCCACCCGGACTTGTCACATCCCAATTGGATGGAGGAAAATAAATAACCAGTCCCTCCCCAGACTAATAAATACTGGGTGGGTGGGCGGGTAACAGAACAGCAAGCTTTATCTGCCACAACGTGAAGCCTGCAGCTGAAGCAAAACTGCTAATGCGCATGCGCTCATGACAGTTTGGCGGTCCAATGTCCCGCCAAATGGCAGCCCGGATATTAGTTCGTTAACTTGGTTTAACCCAGGGTTAAACTTCATTATAATCAACAAATTAATCTCTTCTATTCCTCAGATTTTGGGTGTTCTGTTCACAATCCCTGCTTTTGTTGTGATCTTTCCCTTTGGAACCTCTGTTAAGCCCACTCATCCTCATGCCATGATTGGAATTATCCTTGAAACTCTGACCATTATTCAACCTTTCATTGGAATATTGTAAGTCCGAACCTCTTCTACTAAGTGTTATTGTTAACAATCTCTTACCCACAGCCGGCCCCACATCAAAGAAGATGGCACCAAGAGTACATACCGCAAGATCTGGGAGTGGATCCATCGAATCTGGGGACTATCAGTCATCTTTATTGGTCTGGTACAGGTCACACTTGGTGTGTTCCTTGTGGTTCCTCCCGTACCGGTCTGGGCTATCTGGCTGGTACTCCTCATCCTGTGGGTTATCACCTTTGTTGTGAATGAGATCATAAAATGCATCCGTCAGTGCTACAACCAACCTGATGGGAAGGAGCCACTGGAGCCTGAGGAGCATGAGCTCAAGTACAAGCATCCTTAATTGAAAGACTGGCCACCCTTTGGTTGTTACAATCCTGTGTGTACTACATAGATTGCATGCAGTTGGTCTGCATGTATGAGCCTGTAGTTTGTGAAACATTAGTGAACTTAGCTATAGTATTATGGTGTGGTGTTTATGTAGTGCCATTTTAGTCTACCCAGCTAGGTTAGCTGGTGGAAAAACAACCCAATCAACATGTAGAGGTACATATATTATAGTTTATAGCAAACATGTATTCTACAATAAATTTCACTTGGAACCTATAGACACTATAAAAGGTGAATCAAATATTTAACAGAAAATAAGTGGTCATAAATGGGTGTGGCTGCTCTACCCACATTTAAACTTGTTGCAAAATTTCATTAGCAGGTAGCAACAGCAGCAAAATGAATTCTGATCTGTACCAGATCTAGAGAAGCCAATATCAACAGTTACTGTAGAATCTGCAAAATGTAGCCTCTTAACCACTGAGCACCCCACAGTAGTGGTTACAAACCTACTACATTATACATGGCACTCAACTACACTGTTTGCGATAAGGTCCCATACCCAGGCCTTCTCTAAGGATGGGAGGCCTAATCTCACATTTTGCTCTCATGAAACAAAACTTCACTCTCCAACAAGCACTTTTTTTTCACAAATCACTTTTTAGTCTCTCGCTAGAGCCTTTCATAGACCATGGGGTGGGCGAAAATGTTGCCACACTGTCTGGGGAGATCCCCCCCTCCCCAAGGAAATTTTAATACTGTGAGGTTGGTTCTGGGGCTCCAGAAGGCTGGAAATCAGAACTACTAGCAACAATAACATGCATCGACTTCAAACTTTCTGTGGAGGGGGGGGAGGGAATCCCAGTCTTGTATAAAAGGTAGTTTGTTACCATACAATTATAGTAATAATATTAAAGTTCATTATTGTTGTCTACTTCTGTATTGAAGCTTACAGTTATACATGCAGGGAAGGCACATGTAGCATGGGTACACATGAATAAAATTGTTGAAGTTAAGGCCGACAGCAGCCTCATTCCCAGGCTCCACTGTCCAGCTTTCCCCCAACCCTTTGCACACACCTTCCCTGGTGAGCCAAAAATTGGCATGCTCACTGAATCATTGTTACATATTGAGGCTGCAAGTGACCCAACAGTTTGCCAATGCAGCAAAATTAATAGCCTATAAATGTTATAGTACAACAGGCCTGATGTAATGCATACTCAGAGTATCATAAATACAATTGTTTTCCTAAGTATCTAGTCCATAGGACTTGCTAAGGTGAGCCATGGTACTGGTAGGTATCTGGATGGCCTGCTGTGTTGAGAGGGCGCTGAACACTTCCTGAAGGTCTAAGGGGAAAAGATAACGATTAGCATGACTGGTGCCCATACAGTTTCTCAAAAGGATTACTCCCTTTTTCACACAGCCCACACATACAGGAACAGCAGGTGGAAATGAATCTCTGATCAGTTTCCATAAAATTAATACCGTACTCATGCGTTGTTAAGCGCACTTCGCTTATAAGCGCATATTCGCTGTTAGGCGCTGGTTTGATTCTGTTTTTAAAATATTTTTTATTAAGCGCACCTTTATAGACATAGTGCCCTCGAACGATACTTTCGCATCAAAAAGAAAACTCCTTTTCCTGCTGATCTCTGACAAGGACCGTACGTACTTCAAATAAAGCACACTCCAATTTAATATTCATAATTAAGCGCACCTCGTTGTTAGGTGCACCTCGTTGTTAGGTGCACCTCGCTATTAGGTGCACCTCGCTATTAGGCGCTCATTTCCTTCCTGTGGAAGTATAAGCGCATGCGCTTAACAACACGTGAGTACGGTATTAAGTTTGTATTATCATTAATGGAAGGAATCGAAATTTGTGTAAATCACAGTCACAGTTGTACTGTGATACAGTGAGCAAGTAGATGTGCAAAAACCCACTGGCCAGCTAGCTCTGTATATTCCACTTATAATTTGTTCATTACCCACTTATAGTAAGCCTATACAGTATATCATAATCATATTACAAAGCGCATAACTCTGCAATGCTACGTAAACCAGTGTCGGAAGGAGATTAAAAATGGGAGGGCTAAGAAGAGAGGCTGTGCAGCAGCTGATTGTAATTTCCTACACACAGCGTGGAAAATGTTTGTTTGTTTTTAAATTTCCCACTGGTCAGGAGGCGCTCTAGTAGCGTCTCATGTACAGTACACCACCTTCTTCTATCCAAAGGAAAACTTTGGAAATTGAATATCTTGAATGATATCAGTAGCTGGTGTGTGCATACATAACTGTGTATTATCTGACATAACGTACAACGTTCAAAAGTTCAAAGCTTAATCAATAACGCCCAGCCTCTGTAGGGTGGAGCCTAGACGAAAGCTGGATCGATAATCGATCGATTTATAGTCAGCAGCCTGCAATTGGACCGTTGGTATCTCACTCATTTCAATTGCCGACAAACCGTGGGTAAATTTTGAATGGGGGCAAAACACAAAAAACTAAGTATTTTTGACTTATAGTATGGAAGATAAAGGGCAGAGATTAAAGTGTCCACAATTGCACAATAAATGTTCATATCTCTTGAGTGGAAGGAGCTGCAGCCTTCTAGGCTGGGTTAAAGGTTAGTAGTTAAGTTGTAACAAGAATCTCACAGTTGGTTGGGCAGATGTGAGAGTTAAAAATCAGTGAACTGTTCCCTCCCCACACAACATAATTCAATAATGTGACCCATTGAATAACTACTGTCAAATATGGATAGATCACTGTGTAGCCAAGGAAGTATCAAGGGCAAAGCCCGAGGTACTTCCAAAGGGAGATAATTTTTCCCAAGGTAGATAACAGGTCTTATACTATACCTAAGTCATTCTAACCAATCAGATTTCAGCATTACAGGTATATAACAGGTCATACCTACCGTGCGAAAAAATATACCCCGATTGCTTACGTAAAGCGGGTACCCGATTCCGTTCCAGTCGTTCAAATGTTCAGAAAGCTGTGGTAGGGCTGGTGGTAGGGTAGTCTAGGTAAGACGTACGGCGTTTTTTTGCCCATAAATCGATGTGGGATAGCATGGTAAGCTATTGGTCTCCATCTGTAGCTAGTTTTGTTGCGTTTCTGTGTGTTTGTACGTGTGGCCACGCTGCCAGCCTACCGTTTTTGCCAAAATGGCGCTAGGGTCGGGCTAGACGGGTAGCTACCATGGCTATTAGCTGTTGTTCATGTCTGTTACAATTGCTGGGAGTGTCTCGCCACTTGTAGCTACTATTTTGCGTTATGAAAGCTTGCTAGCTACCCAGTTTATCGCGTCGTGCTGAACGGCACCTTTCGAACCTTCTGGTGAGCAGTAGCTTGCCTTGCAGTTCTTGATGCTTTGGCAACTCTTGTCAGAATGACTTAGGCATAGTATAAGATAGATAGACCACTGCGTAGCGGGGTGTATGACCCGTTATCTACCTTGGGAAAAATTATCTCCCTTGGAAGGCTCGGAAGTAGCTCGGGCTCCGCCCTCGTACTTCCTCGGCTTCCGCGGGAGGTAATTTTTCCCACGGTAGATAACGGGTCATACACCCCGCTACGCAGTGATCTATCCTATACATACATCCTGCTACGCAGTGATCTATCTATCTTGTACTATGCCTAAGTCATTCTGACAAGAGTTACCAAAGCATGAAAAACTGCAGGACTTGCCAGAAGGTTCGAAAGGTGCCGTTTAGCACGATGCGATAAACTGGGTAGCTAGCAAGCTTTCACAACGCAAAATAGTAGCTAGCTACAAGTGGCAAAACACTCCCAGCAATTGTAACAAACATGAACAACAGCTAATAGCCATGGTAGCTACCCGTCTAGCCCGATCCTAGCACCATTTTGGAAAAAACGGTAGGCTGGCAGTGTGGCCACACGTACAAACACACAAAAACGCAAGAAAACTAGCTACAGACGGAGACCATGCTATCCCACACATCGATTTACGGGCAAAAAAAGCCATACGTCTTGCCTAGTCTCCCCTAGCCACCAGCCCTACCACAGCTTTCTGAACGTTTGAACGACAGAACGGAATGGGTATCTGCTTTACATAAGCAATCAGGGTATATTTTTCGCGCAGTAGGTATGACCCGTTAAATACCTGTAATGCTCATATCTGATTAGTTAGAATGAATTGAGTATATGTCTTCCTAACTCTTCATTCAGACCGTTCGTACCTGACCGAAACTTAAACAATAATCTTGTACCCGGATCACCTACCCCTTGCAAATAATTCTTCAATTCTATTTCCTTACAGAAAGACTTGTACAGATTCAACTTAACTTTAGTATAAAAAATTATATACACTAACCTTGCTTCTCCTTGGGATTGAGGAACATGGCAATCATCCCAAACCGTGGGACCTTGGTCAGGTTATGAAGGATGTCAACACACACCTGGTACATCCCTACAGTGAAATTCACAAGAGTGAGTCATGTAGTTGAGGATACGTACAGCCCCCTACAGTCACAGGCTAAGACGATCACATGATGCTCACTGTTCTAGCTGATAAAGAACAGACATTGTCTACATGAGCCATCAATACATGTGACACCAAACTTCTCACACTTTTGCAATTGTTCACTTCAGTTGCTCTTGACATGTATGGGCAGGGAATGAACATTGCTTCAGAAAAAATATATACATATGCCTTTGTGGGGTAAAATAACTTAGATACAGCATTGTTGCTTTCAGCAGCGTACTATAGATAGCAGAAGTCGGAAGCAAACACAGAGCAGAGAGAACAGCAAGACAGAGAGAGCAAGAAGTTTTCACAGGTGCAAATATGCCTGTATACCTTACATCAACAACCAACTAGGCAAATGCAGGGCACTGTGGGCAAGAGTAAATGGATGCTGAACGCACAGGAAAGTGTGACCGTTGAGTCACTTATTGAAAGCATGTGCAAAAGCAGAGTTTGTAGCAGGATGTCAAAGTATAGTATCAGGGTTTCATTTAGGAGGGGAAGGGGTATTCTCATCCCTTGGAAACTTTGTGCCCCCCTCCCCCCCCATTAGGGATTTCACCCCTTTAAAATTGAATACTGCTCCTTATACACCATCCCATCCCACCCCCAAAATGTACTCTGATCTGCTTTTACCCTCCCTTGGAGATTTTCCTAAATGAAACACTGACACTGTATGGACTAATGAGAATACATGTATGCATGGTGCTATACAAATTAAGTCACATTCTCAGGCTCTCCCAACATGAGCAATGCACAAAATGGGGCTACTATTAAAGGTGTGCCAGATATCTCCTACCATACCTCTCGGGATGAACTGCTTGCCGATGGCTCTGATGATGTTAGTGAGCATCATCCCATCCAGCTTGTTGGTTATCACTAGTGCAGGGAGAAAGGAAGAATCAGCGTGTGCAGTGCAGGCCACATGCTAGCCTCGTTCCCAGGCTCCACGCAAGAGCCTGGGAATGAGGCTAGCCACATGCAAGATTCATACATCATGCAGTTATAACAATTGCAACTGCCATCTCCAGGTTTCTAATAGCACATTAAATGAAGACTACATTCACACCATGCAGCAGCTCTGATGCTTATCCTGCACTTTATTAGTGTACAAACTAAGACAATATCACTGTAGAATAGCCTCGTTCCCAGTCTCCACTCCCAGCGTTATTTTACATGTTGTAAAAAAAAGCGGGAGGGAGCCTGGTCAAATTCGTCACGTAAAGTGTGTCATATCCGCAGGAAGGGTGCGTGGTTTTGTGGAATGCTCTGATCTTGCCGCGCTACTTGTGCACATGGAGAGCCAGAAGATCTAGAGTAGCTGCAAGTTTTCTTTCAAGCTTAGTAAAAGAACCGTTGGGGATAAGACAAAGCCAGAGGGTGAATAAAAACGCGGGGACTCCTATTGAAGGCTTGCTAGTTTGAATGTCGCCGACATAGCCTGGCCACTAAAGCTAGCTATGTAAGTTACCAACAGCTCAGCTTTTTTCAAGTGCTACAAGCTCTAAAGAAGTAGGTTACCCATACCGCTAACTAAACTAAAAGGCCTAGCTAGCCCTCTAGGTACTGTTTAAGTTAGTAGTAAGTCTGTATCACTAGCTAAACTAAGCCGCCAAACCCGTTAGCTAACTAGCTTTCAACTGAGGCCACGCTGTTTAACACTCACCCACTAGTTTGTTCTTTCAGTCAGGGCAGTCTTTGGACTCATACAGAAGCTTGTTCAAGATTGCTTTACGCTTTCTGCTCTCTTTTGCTGGCATATCAGCCTCATCCGTGCAGAGCGGCCAGATCAGAGCATTCCACAAAACCACGCACCCTTCCTGCGGATATGACGCACTTCACGTGACGAATTTGACCAGGCTCCCTCCCGCTTTTTTTTACAACAAGCGAAAAAAAGCTGGAAGTGGAGACTGGGAATGAGGCTAACTGTAGAACACACAAAATGAATTGGCATGCCCATTCACATGTCTATCATATAATACTATGGCAGTCATTAGGCTCAAGCAATATAAAACATGTACGCAGTAGAAGGTTCAAACAGGAGTCTAAAGGCGATCACTAGGCACTCTGCCAGCCACACACACACACTTGACAACATGGATTCCATACACATCTATGATAATGTACCCTCTGACTATTACCTACATGTTTACCTACATGTACTATCCTCCACGGAGTGTACGTAAGACTAACCTTCAGGAAGAATGTCTGGAGGTATCTGCTCCAACAAGTTAGCGTACTCTATGCTTTGTGCAGTTCGGGGTATGGCGTTCCACTTCTGGACAAATTCGAATGGAGATGCCTGTGTGTGTGTGTGTGTGTGTGTGTGTGTGTGTGTGTGTGTGCATGTGTATGTGTGTGTGTGTGTGTGTGTGTGCGTGTATGTGTTTGTGTGTATGTGTTTGTGTGTGTGCACGCGAATGTGCATGTGTATGTGTAGTGTGTGAGTATAAAGTAAGTGTGCAGTATGACTGCATACATCCATGGATTAATTCCTACTCATTCTTGATCTACCATGCTCTCAGTGCACCTTGCAAGAGCTACTGTTTAAAGTGGTACCTTAGTGGAAAGAAAAGAAGAATACTGTAGCTCTATACAAGAGCGCATAAAAAAATGTTCCCACCCCCGGGGTGGGGAACAATTTTTGGTGCACTCTTGCTCTATAATGCATGACAACCTTACACACAAATGCACATTGCTAGAGGATACACTACTGTATAGTTCGCCAGGATTAAAATTTTGCCAATCACGCCAGTTGTTCAAGTGGTAGGTAACAAGGCTGAATATCGAGCAGCTCACAGTCACTGCCAGGAGAGAGGCGCTTCTGAATTTTCGTAGTAAGATAGCTACCATAATTGAAACTCTTTACTACTCCTCGCCATGTGACTAAGATCGTTTATAGATTTCACTGACACTTTTCCATACATTTAGCAATTTTTTCATGCATGTGCAAACCGTAGATACAAAGCCACTATATTTCAGGGGGTGTGGCCTGGGGATGAGGCTAGCAGCTGCTTGATAATGCTGTAGTTAGCAAGACCCTACCAGTCACTAAGAATAATCATGCATTTACACACAAACGCTACTGGCATGTTTTTGTTAAATGAAAACCCATTTCTACCGTAAAGCATGTCAGGAAAGTGGTGCCATAGCTTCCAATTTAGAAGACAGCATACTACGCACTCAGCAAAGACATTTTTGCCACGTGCCTTGCATACGTAAACGTAATACGCTACAATAGAATGTTATACCGAGATTCGGTAAGACGTACGTACGTACCATAATAATAATACATACATAATACAGACACGGGGACCCAGTAAAATCTCTAGGTTTGGTGCTCGCTCAGACTCGCCCCAATTACAAATAAACTTACAAGTTTTTCTCTTCCACTGCTTGCACCCCTGGCCGTTCTTTGCCCAGGTATCACCGTTGGCTGCAAAACATATACATTTCAAGGCTGCAATCCCCAGCTTTTGTTGCACAAATGAAAATATGGGCAGAGTATATCTGGAAGGTTTGCTACACAGTTGCACGGACGTTTTACTAAAATAAACCAGTGAGCACTTGACGGCACCAACCATGTGCTCAAGCTTATAAAGAACTAACAAAGAGCTTTCACTGTGGTACCAGACCACAGCAAAGACTGGGCAGTTTGTGAGTTTGAGGTAACTGTTTAACAGCTGAATTAACATTCTGGCCACTTCTACACATTGCACACACCGTTTCATGGCACTAGCCACACAAAATTGCTCTCTAATCATCCGAGGTTAAGGGCTGCTGCATGCAGCTGGTGAGGAATGGGCAACAGCCGGAGCATGGGTACCTACAATTACCCCAAAAACAGCAATATGGACAGAGAAAGGCAGTAAATAGCCCTAAATATGGTCGCATGCACTGAAAATGACAGAAAAGAGCATACATGCCTGCTCTTCAAAACCAGCTGCCATTTTTGCAAGCTGCCATTTCTAAGGGGATGCAGTACTCCCTGCCACCCCCTCCCCTCCCCCTCCCCCTCCCCTCCCTTCTACATCTCATGGCAAAACAATAAGCTCAATATGTAGAAAAATTTCAATGAAAATGTTATCAACCATAAATATGAAAAAAACAAACATCAATAGCAGAGAAAGACTTCGAAATACAAGCTCGACAAGAATTCATGATTTGACCTTACAGTAAAAAGCAAAACTAAATAGAAGCAGCAGAGATTTGCAGACAGCCACGCTGTCAGCAAAAGCTATTTAGAGGAAGTCCCTAGGATTACTCTCTACCATTGATGTGCGGGAGCTGCAACCCCTGCTGGGTTCTACAGTCCCTCTTGAAGTTGATAGCTACAATCAAAAAGACAGGGACAGAGACACCAGCAGGAAGACTGACGGACACTGAAATTTATCTGGGAGGCTCTAGAATTGCCCAAGCACACCACAGTATTTGAGAACTGCTCTGCACTGTCAGAAAGTAGCAAAAGATATTTGAACGACTTCACTGATGAAATTAGGCACACACTGATAGCGATCAAATTCTTTCTGATTAGATACAGACCTGAGCGATATAATATAGATACAGACGTTCTGCATTGCATTGAGCTCTATTCTCAACAGCAGTGATTACCTCCCCCTCCCACCTAACTTAGAAGGGAGACAGTCCAAAAAAATGGGGAGGGAGTGTGGTTAAATACCTTACATGTAGTTCCTAGGATCCATCCTCCATCTTTTTCAAAAAAACAGTGAAGTTGTCTGAGATATTCATGGTACTACGTAATTCTAGACACATTATTATACAGTAGGTAGATGTACATACCTGAGGTTGCCTTGCAGCACTCTGCACAGGGTTTGCACTGGCACTGGGCAGTGTCACCTCATCATCAGAGCTCTCCTCTCTCTCCTCGATTATAATCCTCCTCCTTCTGGCCCCAGCGTCCCTTGTATCTGCCCCCTCTTTTGATGTCGTCTTACCACCTTCCTCCTTCTCCTTGTAGTAGGTGGTCTTGGTAGCGGTTAGTAAGCCTTCTCCCTTAGCCCCACTGGGCTTAGTTCTTTCGTCATTCAACCGGCTATCCGCTGTAGCTCTCTTAACATTAGTGCTCCCAGTTGCAGGCTGGGAGTGCAGTGAGCTCCTATTAGAACTAGCCTGTTGCCGTGATGATTTCTTGGACCCATTCTGAGATGATCGTGTCCTCTTTTGGCTAGCTGCTGCCCTCTTCTCTTTCCCCGATGGAGATTTTGTTGGAGTTTTCTTTTGGGGTGCCTTCGGGGCTGGCTGCTTCGATTGGAGTTCTCTCAACTCCTTCTCCCACAGCTGCTTGACTGTGACCAGCTCCTTGCTGGCAGCCGAGTTGCCTGGCTCGATGTCAAGCAGGGTCTTCAGATCCCTGGCTGACTCACTGTACTGCCTCATAGCCTGGGAGAGAAATTTTTTGAAGGGGATAAAACACTAGGATTCATACTCAACGCCCTTTTAAATATCATATAGCGGAAAAATTTGGCGAGCATTAAATTTGGTGAAATAACCACTTTCTAATATTGGCAAGATTTATATTTGGCGATTTGAACTGGTATCATATGACATAATCATATAACGATCACGTTATCTTTCATCTTTCAATTTAAGAATCTTAGAGAAGCACCTTGCAGCCTTAGTGCCCTTTATGCTAGCGTGTAGCTGTTATACTTGTCTCTAGGAGGGTGACAGCGTTTTTTTCCCATTTGGCGTTCGATACAAGAGTGTGCTTCACTTGCTTGATTGCATGTTTGACGGCTTCCCTGGAGACAGAGGAATCGCCACACGTACGAAGAGTGGGAAGTACAGATCCTTTCTTTGAATACTTGTACAGTGACATGTTTCACGTGTGTATAGAGACCTAGCTGCATATGCATGTGGGTGGTGTGCATCATGGCATGTTTTATTATTGCTGAGAATTTAAACTTGGCAAATTTTTTTACAATTTTCCAAACCGTCAAATTAAAGTCCTCGCTAAATTTTCCTGCTATACAGTATTTTACCTCACTGAGGGCATACGTTTGTGGTACTAAATTGTTTTTGTATGCACCTGAATTAAAGCATCTGCTTGACCATCCCCAACGTAATAATAACAAAAAACACATCCCCCTTATTTACACATACCAGTATAATGTAAATCCTCTTGACCACATGATCACACTTACAACCCCTTGATCGCATGATCACACTTATAACTCCTTGACTACCTCATCACACTTATATACAACTCCTTGACCACAAACCCCTTGACCACATGATTACACTTATAACCCCTTGACCACATGGTCACACTTATAACCCCTCGACCACATGGTCATACTTATAACGCCAATCACAAAAGAGAATAGGAGCCCCTTAATGGTTAAAATACACAACACCAGATTAAACTCCGCGTCAGCTTGAATGCATAATGTTAGTGATGCTATTTCACATGTAAATGTAATGCAACCTTCAACAGCAGCATCCCAGTACTAGCAGGTACCTACCTTCCTGGCCAGTCCTCTGCGATACAGGGCCTTCACGTTTGACGAGTCCAGCTTCAGGGCTTTACTGCAGTCCTCCTCTGCACTCTTGGGCTATAATAGAGGGAATAAGGTTAGACTGTCTAGAATATACAATACATGTATGCACATACATGTATACACATTGGAGCATGCACTGTCTTCTACTTACTGCTATCCGGTTGAGGCATGAGGCAGTGTACAGATTTACATGGTGTACAGTTGATGCTTACAACTGCAACCGGCACTATAATCACAGGGAAAGCCTAAGCACCCTCATTCACAAACCTGGCAACGAGGCCATAGAAGACAAGACTAGTTAGATTGTATGCAGGGCCCTCTTCCCTTAATTAGCAACTTACACTCATCAGGCGGAGGTGGCAAAGGGCTCTGTTGGTGTAGGCCACCGTTACAGAAGGACATAGCTGGATGCACTCGGAGTAGCAGTTCAGGGCCTCGGCGAACTCACCCTAGCAACAAGCAAGAGAAGGGGGAGAAAGGAAAACAAGAGAGGAGAACAACGGAGGGGTTGGGGACGGAGCGAAGGGAAATACAGGAGAGGAAAGGAGAAGTTGGGGGTGAAGTGGAGCAGAATGGGGAGGAAAGAGGGAGGAGAGACAACAGAAAGAAAAGGAGAAGAGAAGGTAATATGTCACACACTTTTATTTGGTTTGATAGTAAGTGGGGCAAGCCACGGAATGGTGGTGACCCCACCCACCAGACTTGCTGGTGTTGACTGTGAACCGACAAATTGAATTGTACGGAATTCGGATAGCAAGACAGCTCAACTGCTCAGCTTATATACCCAGACTACGTTCAAACCACTTGTGGGTTTCGACTATGAATACATCTGGTAGAACAATCATGTCATAATAGCCTATGAATTTGAGTCTGCAGTACTCTCTCTAGACACTTTGTAACCCAACACTGTCAAATCAACAATATAAATTTGCCACTAGGATATCATGTGTGCACAACATGGACAATACATACTAAAGCTACATAGTACTAAGACTAGTGGAACTCTAGGGGCTAGCAATTCATTGCAGTTAGAACATGTCGTCTTGGAACACTCAGGCAGTCAACACGTTTGATATTTCATATTTAAAATCAGCCGGGGCATTTTGCACATGCCTCAAATTATTCTCAGAAATAGGTGCGGCCAAACTAAATGCAACTGTAGTCACAGTAGCATGGAGCAGGCTGTCTCATCATAGCTTACAGTGAAAGTGCTGATGCAGCAGTTTTGTACTGCACTTCCCGTTAGCAGCCATACCTTGCCAAATCTGGATAATCATTGCCGACTACCTGTTTGCCGCTGTATTGGCAACACAAAACCAAGGTGGCTTGACGAATGTCCGCTGCAAACATCCAGTAGTGCCTGCTGTGCAATTGCATTCCATAGTGTGGACGGACAAACAAACAAACAAACAGACAGACAGACAGATGCAGGAATGTAAAGCGATCTTAGTACCAGCCGTGCGCATGCTTCACACCTGCCCGGCTGGCAAAAAACACTCAGTACATGCAATAGCAAAAGGAGCTTTCTTTGCTGTCTTGGAGCAATAAGGGCAACTGAGTGAATTTGGACGCTGCAGAAACATTCGTGCACTTGAAGTTCGGAAATTTTCTTGACAACCCGGAGACGGCCAATTTTTCTTTGCTCCAGCAGCAGAGTTTGATATTACATGTATACATACGGTACAGGCGGTTTCTTTTGCAGGGTTCTAATTTTCGCTATATTCATGGGATTACTGTGATCCACAAAAAGCATTAGGATCTTGAAACCTACAAATCGCAGAGAAAAGAGTGACTGCAGTCATTGTCCAAGCTTCCCTAAGAAAGGAAGAACCATTCTGGCTAAAATAGCAGATGAGAATCAGTGCCAGACCTATTTAATAGCAAGTGGGATTGGGCAGGAAGCTCTGTAGGGCTATGAAACCAGAACAAAGCACTATGGACTCTCTTAGAGCAGTCCTTCCACTCCATCAAATCACTGTGCAGTAAATCGATAATGAGAGTTCTATACTTGAACTCCAAAAATTAAAATGGCAAATATTTCTGCTGACAGTATCTACAAGAAAATTTTCACCCACGAAAGAAACCAGCTATACATTACAACATTGGAAGTTGACTGCTTCTTCACCGCCGTGGGTGGCTCATGCACTCCTAAGGTTACACGATTGGCAGGTGCAGCTCCTCTAATTAAAGTATACTAAACTGATGACTCATGGTAGATGAGCACTCTATCACAAAATGGGAAGGGGCAAGGGGTCACTATGCTATTCCCTTGTGGGGATATTCCTGCTAATATACCGGTATATGTATGCTGAACATATTTCGAAGCAGCTCCTTTTCTGTCTATGAAAAATACCAAGCTACTGAGTCTTGCAAAAAGCCTTAGAAGCTACCAAATGGCCTCAGAGCACTCAAAATTTACCGGAGGGCACATGCCTCTAGACCCCCCCCCCCCCCCCTACATGTGCGTGTAGTTAGCATGCCCATGTAGCTATATGCTACATGGGCATGCTATATGCTGTGCTTCCCCTCGTCCAAATGCTTGTCTTGGATAAAACCCAGACCTCCAATAAACTATGAGCAGGATTTCAATTATCTGAGGCAGATTCTGAAGAGGATGTCAGGGTGTAGAGTTAGCCTCGTTCCCAGGCCTCCACCCAGTTTTTTTCGCTTGCAGTACGAAAAGCGAGGAAGGCCTGGTATCATTTATCACATGCCATGACATAGGGTAGACCGAATTAACCGGTTGAGTGCACATCCCGTGTGTGGTGTGAGTGGTTGGAAAAGATATAGGAATGACAATCCTCAGAGGTATTGTGATGTCGTTCCTACCTTGTTCAGTTGCTCTTTCAGGATTCCATCCCTATTGTGTTTTCCTTTTTTTTTTTATGTTTTAAATAAAAGGTCCTAGGCCTCACCCGATGCTTGAGCAAGGGAGCTGTGAGCAAACAGCTACAGCACAGATGGCTTTCGGATGATGATAGATGCTGCCCTAGAGTAACGCAAGCTGTGATCTGATGACTAGCACCTTATGTCAAAGCTACACCCCTTTACCCCAACTCATCGTTCCTGGAGAAGACTGTGGAGTAAGTCTCCAGGCCCTCGTGCACCATCAGCCATCTATGCTACACATAGTTCCCTTCTCTTCCTAACTCCTCGTCCATTGCTCAACTTATTAATGGACATTACCCCTGACTGTCCACCTATGTCATGGATGCAGCTGTTCACGTGATGAGTTTTACCAGGCTCCCCCAATCCCTTGCTCAGCATGGGTAGAGGGGGGAGCCTGAGAGTGAGGCTACATTCATGTACTGAAACTGTTCTCTAGTTCAATAGGAGTGGCCTCACACTATCTGACAGAGAAGCATGGCATATCAATAGCCCTCCCATTGTAATCCATGCAGTGTGATTAGGTTTTTGTTTGATTTTTGATAGTAAGTGGAGCAAGCCACGGGATAGTGGTGACCCCACCCACCAGACTTGCTGGTGTTGACTGTGATCCAACAACCTGAATTGTGGATTCGGATGCTAGCTCAGTTCAGCTGCTTGTTTTTATACCCCCACTACGAGCGAAACACTTGTGGGTTTCAACCATGAATGTGTCCATGTAGGTAATCTTGTCATAATAGCATAATGAATATCTGCTAACAAACACTTCCTACAATATGACACTACGTAGCTGGATAGATACAACTCAGGATACAACTTCAGTCCACCCAGCAGTAAAAAATAGCATGCATTTACTCCCAGCCCTGCTTGAAACCCACCCTCCCATTTCAACATATGGCCGGAAAATTTGGCGAGGAATTTAATTTGGCAGATTGGCGAGCACATTGCCAAATCAATATTTTGCATGATGTCATTGTAATCTTTGGTGGGTGAGATTTGGAAACAGTGCACAAGGTAGTCAGGCAAAGCCACACGAAGAGTCAGAGATCTTGATAAGTTATCACACAGATTTACCAAGGAAAGCTTATTATAGCTCCCAGGTTAGTAAAGTTTGTGTAGCCTCTGCATACGTAGAGAGAGAGATACATGTATGAGCACTGTAGATAGACTGCACTGACAATTTAGTGATGCAAACGTGAGTGTCAAGCAGCATAGCCTGGCTCTGCACTCTCCCGTAGCAGCAATGGGCTGATCCTTAAATGTGTTATCGTTGAACACAGCTTTCTACAGACAGCTCCATTGCAGCGCAATATCAACACATGATGACAATTTTTACACATAGCAGCTCAGCTGGATGGGTACCGAGTTATGTTCTGCGTGACATCATTGCTCGTGAAAGTAAACCGCTAAATTAAAATCCGTGAACTTGAATTCCTAATGCTGTGAAGTTCATTGACAATCTGCCAAAATAAATTCTCACCAAGTTTTCCAGCCTTATAGTACGCAGCTAAACTACATACTACAGGACTCTAGTGGTGCACCAGAGAGACAAAGGAAAAGATATAAGCATAAACACTTATGGTACCTTCTTAACGTGTTCATTTCCCCTGGCCTTGCACTGCTCAAACTTGTCCCCAACAGAGGGTTCTTTCTCCTGAGCAGGTTGGGAGGCGTGGCCAGTCAGCATGTCAGCTGGGGGTGTGTCTTCAGCTACGTAGCATTGGAGAAATAGCGTATGTACATGTAATTAACTACAATAGGCCTGGTGATTCAATAGACAAGGTTTTATACATTTTATACAGAGTGGCATGCCTTGGGATTCCCTCCAGTTTTTTTTTCTTTTCCAGAAGCAATCTCAGAGCATATAAATATCTCGGGGGGGGGGCATAGCACCTCAAGACTACCAGCTACAAGGTGCACATGCATTCATGTATCTCATATCTTCCCACCCCTATCAACAAATCCTATAGTTTCAAACCCTGTAAAGGTCTTGATAACAAGGGAGTAGGTAGACTCATAAAAGCACATGGCCATGATGTCTTATCACCTCACTGAGCACTATTGTCGTAAGTTTCATCCCACTTTGGTGCAAATGTTTACTTAATGTCCCATAGCTATCATGGCCCGTACAAATAATACTGGTTACCCATTGAAACATACGTTCTTCTATGCATATTTTAGCCTCCAACTAAAGCGCCTGAGCAAGGGTGAGCATGAGCAAGCCCCACACTAGTGAATCACTGCTTAGGGTGGTGAACATATTGCTTCGGCAAAACTGTGCTGCTTGCTTAATATCATATAGCCTCGTTCCCAGACTACACAGTTGGAGAAGTGGCCTGGTATCTACTGTTCGTGCAGTAAAGCGAACTCAGTCACATATCAGCAAGTAGTACGGAGGCAGTACACGAGGCAGTATTCCATCCACTTGTTTGAGCAAACAAAGCCACACATTCCAACCAAATCAGTTGTGAGTGACACCCAGCAGCCCTCACCTTGCGTGTCACTGGCAGCGGAGTGTGCTCTCTGGCTAGCAGCACTGAGGGCAGCCAGGACCCTCTCAGCATCTGGGTTAGGCAACAGCAGGTTGCGCCAGTCATTACCCTCCTGGGAGCGAAGGAGAGTGGAGATCCTGGAGAGAGAAGAGTAGTGTGCTTATGTGTGAGTGTGCAGTTACACGTGTGTGCATAAATTTATTATCAAAACTGGCACAAGAGAAACCAATACAAAGTATCTGTAATGAAGCTATTAGCATCGTTTGGCCAGGATTTGTTGCTGCGGCAGTACTAACACACTCGCCTATAACAGCACACTACTATCTTCGATCAACAGCATAATGTAATCCATAATCATACAAGTGCGCTTTCAAAAAAACTGCCACAGGATGTAATCAAGATCTAACATCCTGTCTTTCCATGTAACAGGCATAAATATGTGGTTGTCAAAAGATATAGGGATGGGAGTCTGTAAAGGTACTGTGGTGTCATTCATTCCTACCTTGTTTGGTTATTTTTTGGGGATTCCATCCCTATATGTCTATTTATTTTTTGAAGGTTTTTATGTGACTTATTATTAGAAACCCTCTGGAGCTGGTCAGCATTTGCACTACATTGTAGTAGGAAGGTTCTCCAATTCCACCCCCAGGCAGACCAGACAGCCAATAGGCCAGCCTTTTGTCCCTTACTTCTAACACCGCAGGACTCAGCAGTTGGCTGCCACATTCTGCCAGCAACTGAAACAACTTGGTACATAGTACATACTAGTCTTGACAAAAAGGCATGATTGCATATGCTATACTGACAGTGACCATGACCAATCACCAGGATTGCCAAACTGCTAGCTACAGTGCATGTGCCGCCAGAGCGCCGTTAGGGACCGGGAAAATCTCTCCTTCCAGAAAAACCCAGCCTGATGGGTACTCCCACCACGATAGAGATAAGGGATAAAAAGCAGGCTTACTGGCTGTCTGGTCTACCCGGGGGATAGCTTTCCTGCTATCATTGTTCCAGCCACCTAAATACATTTAGTACATTCCCGTTATTTTTCTGTAGGTACTATTGCTTCTACTATACTGTATGTACATTTATTCTATACTCCACCTGTGCATAACATTAATGTTACATAGAGCTACCGTGCAATATTGCACGGGGCAAATACGCATGCGCAGTTGAACCGTAAATTTGAATTTCGTAACTTGATTGGCTGAACAGTGGCCGCATTTTTGCCAATTTTCACGCTGTCATATCACGACAACCATTAGCGAGACACGAATGATTCTTCGTACAGTGCAAGTACTATCTGTGAACTAAAGGAATCCCACGCTAGAAGTCTATAGCGCTCTCCGTTCCAGAGATACACACCTCAGTAGCCTCGCCATTTTCAAGAACTTGCCGCGTGATCGAAAATTCCGCGAACTCCGCCCCATATCTTCCTCGTGGTTTGGCAGAATGACTTTATTTCCGAGTTAATACTACAGTAACGCCTCCTGTAAAAACCACCCACGTTTCATTTTATACATTGTTTTCTGAATTATACATGCCATGTAGATCATTGTGAACTATCATCGCTGTTTGTAAAAGTAATAATATTATTGTGCAATGTTATGTGCATGTATTATCCAGCTATGGTCAATGTAGTACAGCTATATAGAATAAATCTCTTATTACACGCATTCCCATGCAATACGGCATATTGCACTCGTGCAGGGAGTATTTTTACTCGTCCTTCGGACTCGTGAAAATACATCCCTGCACTCGTGCAATATTCTCCCGTATTGCACGGTAATGCGTGTAATAAGATATATGTATTTAAATGGGTTGAACCTGCTGTAAGCCCTACACTAGTCAGCAAACTTGTTACATGAGTCAGACTTCTATTGTTCTAAGTGTAAGTTTCATACCACATATCATGTTTGAACATGAAGCCAACTGAGATTCTACCAGCCGGGCTGGTTCCTAAGGTTACTTTTCCTGCATATGTCTATTTGTTTGCTTATTTGTTTGTTGGTTTAATTGTGGGTCCGCACTTTATCATGTGCGCCAAGCTACACCTCTATAGCGACGAGCACAATGATCCAATAGGCCAAGTTACATCAAAACAGGTTAGTTTTGTGTTGACTAGACAGTGAAAAAACAGTGGACAGTGATGATACTTCAGCATTCGTAAGTGTGATAGCTAACTGGAAGCGCACTACAAAATTGCCATGTCAGCACTTTTGCTTCAGTTGAAGCTATGCAAGATGAGACCAGCTGATCCATTCCACGGCTGCATTTAGCATGTACTGACCTGTTGCTGAGTAAACCTTCCATTGGATGATTCACGGCTAGTTTTTAGATATGAAATATCAACCTTGTTTTACAGTACTCTAGCTATGCTCATTAATTAAAAAATTCATTTCACTCAACTCCGTAGGCATGCGCAAATTAGCCTCTAAAAACTGGAGCGGAGAGACTGGGAACGAGGCTATGCGCAAATATAAATGCACACAATACTACACTACTGGCTTTGGGGAAAATTATATCCGGCGAAACCTTCCCGCTATACAGTACATCTACGCATGGTGCATACATACAAACATACAATGTGGTGCTCAACTCCGCTCAAGAATCGTCTGCCCCTCCTCACTTGGAATAAAATACTTAGCTGTTACTTAATACTCATGGAGCACATATATCGAAGAACTGTAACATTCCTCAACACTGCTGTGTCATATATATACTTGTGTTCTGTTGTGATACACTCATGCAGTGTACTCACATACACTCAATCAGGCTTGCTCCACCTAGCCTCGTTCCCAGGCCACGTAGTTGGAGGGGAGTGGCCTGGGGGCGAGGCTATGCCCCACCATGCCTTGCATTGGCCTAGTTACCGATTTTTTCGAGCTGCTACAGGTCGTTAGGCAGTCTTGTTCCCAAAACTCAACAAGCTATACCTGCAGTACAGTAACAAACCATAGTAACTGAGAACCATGGCTACCTTGAGCTGGCAGCATATGCAGTGGACACTGAGGCGTCTATCCTGAGAGCCAGCTGGTAGTCACTGTAAGCAAGCTTGTACCTGAGAGGAGAGAGACAAGAGCAGTGTTCTCAGACCCTGAAGTTAGTTACAATAAAACAATGCTTTCCCTGTTATGTGACTGAGTCTCCATTCATTATAGCAATCCTAACTATAAAGGTTGACCTCATAAGCAAATGGAATAGACCGTACTCGGTTAAGATGACTTCGGGTATTTTTGCTGCCATGGCAACAATAGTTCCTTGCATGTAATGTTTATCACACAGAAATGTCACCTTTCAAATTTGAAGTAAATTGGACATTAAATGGTGTAGATACGACCTCACAAACTTATACACATTTTATATATGCCAAATCCCTCATATGGGCCCATATAAAATGTGTATAAGTTTGTGAGGTCATATCTACACCATTTAATGTCCAATTTACTTCAAATTTGAAAGGTGACATTTCTGTGTGATAAACATTACATGCAAGGAACTATTATTGCCATGGCAGCAAAAATGCCCGAAGTCATCTTAACCGAATACAGTCTATTAAACACTATACTCCCATCTCCCTTGCTGCTCCCTTTTCACTCCCTTCCCCTCTCCTCCTCCCCCCTCCCCTCTCCTCCTCCCCCCTCCCCCCTCCTCCTCCCCCCTCCCCTCTCCTCCTTCCCCCTCCTCTTCCCTCCCGTCTCCCTTCTCTTACTTCTCCACGGTCTCGTAGGCAGCGGCTCTTCTCAGCAGGGCCTTGAGGTTGAGGGGGAGGAGGGAGAGGGAGCGAGTGGAATCATCAATACAGCCCCTACAGTTGCCGTTCTTGAGGTGGCAAGCAGCACGGTTGTTTAGCAGGGTTGCCATGGAGGGTTCGTGGTCCTTTCCCTCTGAGAGAGCAATAATGACAGGAGGTAACCTCTAGACTTTAATTAGCATAATACACGTTGTCCCTTAGAGATGACACATCAGTGTGCAGATGGATTCATGGACATTCACATAACCAAGTATGGTTTCTGCCCTTGAGAGATACTGACGTCTGATTCAATTACAAATCCGTTAACGCTTTCCCCTGTAAGAGCCTAGGAATGACGATGTTCAACTGAGAATGCATGCCCATGTACATAAACACATGTAACCTTCATGCAAAGTCTGAGCTCACAGAGAGTGAAAATTTTAAGTGGCAATTGCTGAATGGTATAATAGTTCTCTGGTGGCAAGCAACCTTGTCCCCCAGCCCAGGTCTATAGAATATGCACATTTCTCCTCCCAGACATGCACAAGATACGTACATACCCTTCTCCAAGTGCTGTAAGGCCTTGGTGTACACCTTCACCGCCTCGCCATACTGCCCACCGCGGAACAGGCTGTTCCCTTCATCTTTCAGTTGCTGAACATGGGAGGGCAGGGGAGGAGGAAGAGGGGGAGGGGGAGGGGGGGAGGGAGGACGTACTGGAGCAGAAGGTTCTGAAGTGGTGGTAGCACCATTTTCAGTCGGCTTGGGTTGATGCGAATCATCTACTGCGGGCTTCTGTTCACTTGTGGAAGCTGCAGTAGATCTAGTTTCAGGATGAGAAGCACTAAACGCAGCACCGTCAGTCTCAGTTCTAGCCTCAGCAGCCTCTGACTGCTGCAAGTCAGCTTCAGACGTTTCTCCGCCTTGGTCCGGTCTCACAGGGCCATTCAATACAGGAGTGTCTCCCATCGCCTCAGCTTGAGCTCGTAGAGACGGTGCTCCCTCCTCGTCATCCTCACTTCCACTCCCTTCGACCTCCTGGATCTGAATTCTCCGCCCCTTTCTCCTGGCCCCACCCTCCTGCCCCTCCCCTTCTTCTTTTTCCATGACTTTCCTGAGAGCATTCAACTGCTCCTGGGCCTTTTTATGGTTAGGCTGTAAGGCTAGCACCTTCTCCAAGTCAGAGGCTGCCTCTGTTCGCTCTTTCAGACTGGTGCGGGCTGTGGCACGACGAAGGAGAGCTGGAGAGAGTAAATACCACAAGAGTATATAATTAAACATGTAACGAAACTTTAAAAATTATAGCAGATACGTTTGATGCTATTACAAATGGTACAACTTTAATTGCATAGTTAAAGAGCAAAAAACATTTCTATAAAAACTACCACTGTTTAGTTCATCAACAACTATTTTGCATAAGCAGGCAGTTTGTACATGTATGAGGCAGTTTGTACGTGTATGAGGCAGTTTGTACGTGTATGAGGCAGTTTATGCAAGTATGCAAATGTCCGGTGCACAGTAAATTTCTGTATTGTAGATAGCATGTACTTTGAGATCAAAGGAGATGCATGGACTAAAGTATGTTAGAGAGGTCAGTGCATACATGTAGCATCAGCTTCTGCTGGTGCTCACATTTTCTACACTGGCCACGAACCCGTCTAGCAAGGTGGCGAGTAAGCAATGTGACGCATGCGCACCCATGTGACCACGCCCACTACATTGTCAGTGAAAACATTTTCAGGATGCCCCAAAAATCTGGTAAGCGACTATAATAAAGTGACTTACTGCCGATAACTCCTCCAGTGGCTTCTAAAGGGGGCTACGTTGTCAGATGGCGACAAACGATCGATACATCAGAAATCCTCCTACACAAACGCGTACAAACCATAAACTCCAACCACGAAATGACACTTTTAACCCAGTATGGGCGGAGTTTTGCAGTGTATTACGAAAACTCCCCGTAGTCCCCTCCAGATCAGAGGATCTCCCTCCATTCTACCACTACTGTCTTGCTTGTTTGCTGCTCCAGAATATCCAATGTAGAACTTAGCATGCAGTATTTGAATGCCTAGCCTTGTCCCCAGGCTCCACTCCCACGCTCTTTTCGATTCTCTGACTCTTTGCCTGTCTGGTACAAAAAAAACGCGTGGGTATAGGGCTTTGAAGTGGACTGCTTCGCACATTCCAAGCAAACCGGTTACAGTCTGACGTCAGACGTGTACGCTCACGTGATAAAATCAACCAGGCTCCCATCCTCCTTACTTTTTCCGCGCGTTGGAGGGAAGCCTGGGGATAAGGCTATTGAATGCCGAGTTTGGTCACCATTTATGGCAGGACTTCCAAGTTACAGCACATTTTAGGTGACAACTTAATAACTGTAAGATCACTTGCCCGCCACCTTACTTGAGACTGCTAACCTTTGATGTTATCGGGCTCCATGCGCAGAACTTCACTGCAGTCAGTAACAGCCTCTGAGAACATCTCCAGCTTAATGCCTATATGGGTAGGACAGGACCGCATGCTGTAGTATACAGCTCAGTTGTACATGCACTTCTTGGGCTACATGAAGTACCAAGGGATATACGTAGCAGGGTCTTACATGTACATGCCTAAGTCATTCCGATGAGAATTGGAAGGTCAGCACTTAGATTAATTAAGCTAACGCACGGAAATTCTGCTACCTGATTCTGTTCCGAATAGCTGTGGTAGGGTAGATTGCTGTGGGGCAGGACATACAGTGATTGTTGGGGAATTGCTGTAAGAAGGCCCGGTAAGCTACTGCTCTCCATTTATGGCCAGTTTAATCTGTTTTGCCATGAGTTATAAAGTATTAATTAATACTGCCATCTTGAGTGCAACCAGTGCAAAGAACTCGAGCTATTTTGCCTTTGCAACTAACGTATACCATGCCCAAGTCATTCCAACAGAAGCTGCACAATCTGCAGAATGCATCCAAATGAAGGTACATGTAAGCTGTAGTTCAGTAGAAGCATGAAAATGGCTACGACAAGGCTTTATAACATGGGAAAGCACTCTTAGCAAAGTTAGCAAGCCTGAAAGTCGATACAATACCTAGCCATCCAGCCTAAACCTATCACCATTTTGGCACAAAATGGTAGGCTATCAGCATGGCTACATGCACAGACACACAGAAGCACAAGTAAGCTCTTATGCGCTCTGTTCAAGAAGAGAATGTACTAAACATTCTCCCACTAATTCAAATAACTCCCAAACCAACCTGCGATGGCCCGGTTGTTGTAGGCAGCAGCTGTAGGGCAGAGCTTCACACTGCGGGAGTAGTAGGCCAGTGCCTCACGATAGTCACTGGAGCGAAAGGCCTGCAGGCAGTGAAGGGAGATTAGAGGTGAGCATGCATACAGCAGGTGGGAGCAGTAGCCTAGAGCCATCACCATATGTGTGTATCCCTCGGCTGTCTGTGCTACAAGGGTTCAGACCATATCTGTCTCCCAAAATAGTCAGTATATTTGCAGTGAATTATGGCATTGGGGGGCAGAAGTTGACCCCCCCCCCCCCCTCCACCCACCCTCCAATACATTCCCTACAGAAAATGGGTCAATTTTAGTGATGTACATCTCTGAAATGGAATAATTTATTGCAGCATTCAAATTTGAGATATGGATCAAACTCGGCAGGATTTAGATGCAAGGAACAAATTGCCAAAAACATATAATAAATTATACAAACTGATTGTGATGACGTTACATGGATAACAGCCCATAACAGAAATGCTGCATGACCTGTTCATAGCCTTGTTCCATCCACTTTTAGATACACTATTTTTACAACAGTCGTACATGTACAGTACTTAAATGTACATATAAGCGCTCGCTCGTATATACCTCAATGAGTCCCAGTACTATAGAACGTTAAGGTCATACTGTACCTCATTTCCCTTCTCCTTCTCCCTGGTTGCAAGCCTCTCCTTCTCAGCAGGTGACAGGTTCTTCTCTGCAGAGAACAGGGATAGTGGAATACTAACTTGATACACTGCAAGCTACTCTGCATCATAACCTTGTTTGGCTCCTCCCCCCAATGCCTGCGTCAGTTATCACATGGGAATAAGGTTAACACTGCATTACTAACTCAAGGTACATGTAGTACCCTACATGTAGGTACGTTCAAGGGATGACTTTTAGCATAACAGTATATCCGCAGCCATTGGTGTTATTAGATTATATGATTGCAATTACTGTCATAGAGAGCCTTCCCAGGAAAGTAGCTAAACTGCTGTTACTAAAAAAGTTCTTGCAGGAACGTGTCTCGTAAGCTGTGGAGACTGCTTCTTTTTGCATTCTGCAAAGCACTAGTAACAGGCATTGGTCTGGGGTTTTAGTATTGTTGCATACTTGATTGTCTAGCCCATTTGTGAACTTTTATTGAGCCTCATATCTCTGGTGTTACTGGAGCAATTACATTCCTACTCAGATACAATATAGAATCATCTAGCTGTGTTATGCAACTATACCTACAAGATCGTTTGAGATTGAAGGTGTTGCTCCAAGGTGGGGTATACAACAATAAAAGTATCTTACTCTGACAATAACGAGCCAAAGTAAGCAACTGCCTCACCACTCAGTAGACTTGCAATTCCTAGCTGCCGTCTCTCACTCAACTTATCTCATTATGCGTCTACGAACTGCTACCTCTGCTATTGTTTTTCCTGAGATACAGAGCCTCAGCAGTTGTCAGTAAAATCGCTTTGATGTTATAACAATTAGATTCACGTGCTGCTTCCAAAAATCAAAAGCTGCGGGATTAACTGATAACAGCAGAAGTAGAACATTCAGTGCCAAAATTTTAAGTCAATGTGAGCCATTCACACAGTCACCTTGCATGTGACACCACTTACTCCGTGTTCAAGTGTTCAGCCTCGTACCCAGCCCTCCTAGAAACCCAATACATGTACATGTACCTGCTAAATGTAATTTGAACACTGGCAAACAACTTTCACAAGGCAAATGCAGAATAATAGGAACCCATTACAAGGACATGCTCAACAATTTTCAGTATATTAACGAAAGTAACATTAGAGGAAAGTACAATGAAAGTACAATTAAAGTACTGCACCTCCAAGGCTTCAAGACTTAAGATGGACCTTATAAGCATGTGCACCATTACACAGAGTCACACAACAGTATCCCTTTATAGTGAGGCATGAATCCCAATCAGAACAAGTAACCAGTCATCCTGGCAGTGCTCTCAATATGGTATGTACATGTAAAATCATTAAGAATGGATGGAGTACTAGTTCCAAGCGTTTTTCGTAAGAAATATGAAAACACACTTGTCCTTCACCAATCCTCTGTTCATATTTTCTTTGCTTCTCCCTCTCCTGTTTCTGATAGATTGAGGCTAACTGGAGTTTGTGGTATGATTGAGTGTTGGGGTTAACAACCCGTACATCACAACATGTGCGTTGATACTAGTTGTCCCAGGTCGGGAAGCCACCAGCCGCCCAATTGAGAGCATGGTTAACTGAGAAAGAATGACCACAAACACAGTCATTGGGTAGATTTCATGGCTTCCAGTTGTAACAAAGGCACAAGGCATCACAGAATGCTCCCTCGTGGAATGTGAATCCATGTTCCTCGATGGGCAGGGCAGACGACCAAGAGGAGGCACCCTTCTCACTCCAAAGCTCCATTGCACGCTGCAGGTGCCTTGGTAAGCTGGTCTGTAGCCGCAAGGCTGTGGCAGCCTGTTGCTGCTGCTTAAGTCGTCTGATTTCAGCCTGTGCACATGGCTGGTCTCGAATGGTGCCACAATTGACCTCATGCTCATGCAGGAGAATGAGAGCAGCAAGAGGAGCAGTGACTTCTGTGAAGAAGTAACTTCATGAGCAGCTGCCTCTGTTGGTTTAGTGAGACCTGAGCTACCAAGATCGGTAGGGAGAGCAAAGAGGCTTCTCTCAGCATCAGTGACACATGTCCTTTCCAGTCAGAGCAAATGAAGTGGAGAGTGATGGCTTCCTCAAGGGGCTGCAGGAGGTCTAACATTTCAGGGATGGTGCAGAGAAAATGTGTCCATTTGCCTGCTAGGCCATGAGTGAAGTATGGAGCATGCGATTGGCAATGAAGGCAAGCTTCCGAATAGAAAAAAATGCTCAATCCAGCATCAGCAAACCACACTTGTTTTGTATCATAAGGGGAGTAATGCCAATGGCATACACAGCCACAGCAAGGGGATCTCCTTGTGTTTTGCTTCATGGAGAGGAAGTCAATGAACAATCCTTTGTCCTCCCTGTATGTGTTTGTTATGACAGTAGCAAGTTGTGGGTTGAATGTTGACTGTTCAAGCTGCTGAATGCATCAATACGGCTTCTGAGTCTTCACGGCAGCTCCACAAGCAGCCTCGTGATAAGAGTTGGAGAGCAACTGTAGCTTCAAGAATGTCGTGCTTGACGACTGCCAGGATGGCCTTACCAATACTCCTCCGGGAGTTTTCTCAAACCCAATTGGTCGTACACCTGGACATTTATCTAGGCGACTGGCGGTGAGTGGAGGGTCAACGTAAGTAGTGCACAGCTTCCCTGCCACTGAAGCTAGGCTGTTGCATAAGTTTGCAGATGCATTGTGAAAGGAGGTGCACAGGCGTCTCCACCCAGCTGAATCGAGAGCTGACAGAACAGCACATTCACTAGTACGAAGAGCAGCAGAACAAATACTGGCACCATCTAGGCAATCAAACACAACTGGGTGAACCACTGGTCGAGGAGTGGTTGAGGAAATGAGGGCAATTGGGTGTGCTGAGGAGTGGTTGAGGAAATGATGGCAATTGGGTGTGCTGACGGTGGGTGTTTCTTAATAACTCATCACAGACGGTGATGGCTGGTTCGTGTTGGGGATGTGCAGTCAACCTGGCGTTGATGGGGGAGTGGTGCTCCTTTTGTTTCACTTGTAAGGATTCAGAGGGCAGCCCTGGTAGCATCATCAGTGCACACATGACTATGACTCTGCTTTCGGCGGTGCTGTATGATGCGTCCCTCAATAACTAGGTTTATTGATGTGTCACCCATATGCTATAAATCGAGTCAGTGTTGTAAACACTTTACATGCTCACAAACCTTTGAAGAGGAGAGCGTGGGGGTTCTAAAGGAGCAATGCAGGCATGACCATGGCTGCTTTGAGGGCGGTGGGCTCAAGGGCAGATCCTTCACCATACGCACTGACTAGCCTAGCGAGCTCTGAGGTGAACCAATTACCAGCCGCCCTGCCTGAAGGCATGAGAACAAGATTGTGTCGCCAGTCTACTACCTCAGCATAAGCAGCTGAGACTGCCTGGGTAAAGTCAGCTCAATCTACTCTCTCTCTTCATGTTCAATTGAATGTTTCCACCAGATTCTGGTTGTGACTCGACCTTATTGCACTGCCACCTACATGTAGTCTTGAGCACATTCCCTTACGTCCTGGTAAACAAGTCTGTGACCGGCCTTAATCCTTTTTTATACAAGAACAATTCTTACACCGGCCGCTGATGGGCTAGGGAGCTGCTATTAAAGGGGTGGGCCGCTGAGGGGCTAGGGTCTAATATTAAAGGGATGCCCCCCCCCCCGACTGTTGTATATATGTGCAGAGAGAGCTCTGCTTCTAACCTTTGTCAGAGAGCTCGGAGGACACACTGGTCTGGCCACCAGAGGGTTCTGTGTTGGTAGTAGGTTGTGCATCCACCTTCTCTGCCTCCTTCTCCACATCAAACCTGTGTGTGTGTGTATGTGCGTGTGTGTGTGTGTGTGTGTGTGTGTGTGTGTACCAACAGCAGCTAAAATCAAAACCACATAGTACACAGACCAACAGTAGAGGAGCTAAGATTAGACTCAACCAGAACGGCAGAAGAATTGAAATCCATGCCTTTGATGGATCACTGCTTTATGACCCGGCAATGAAAGATTCAATTTGTGATAAGGGTAAGATATATTTAGGAACAGGAGATAGCTGGTAACTCCTTATTTAAAATGTCTGGAATTGCACACACAACTCTAATTTGTTTGAGAGTCCTAACCTTGCCAGTCAAACTGGGCTGAGTTAACACTTCTGGTTGGGCTAAGCTAAACAGAATCACATAAACAGTATTCAGTATGTGGCCAACATACTTGTCCCATGCTCTGAAGTCAGTCGACTTAATCCTCTCAGAAGCTTGCTCCTTTGCCTGTGGGGGCTAGACAAATTTTGGAGAGACGATCAGCCTGATACTGTATGTACATAGGCAGTTACACAAATACAGCTAGTGTAATCCCTTATAAGCTACAATGTAAGAGCACCTTGCAGTAATGGAGACATAGTCACATAGCCTAAGTCTATAATTGGTGTCCCAGGGTTTCATACAGAATTTTTCGGTGGGGGTGGGGAAAATGATGCACGTAGAGCCACGCCCCTTAGGGGGTGTGGGGTATGCTCCCACAGAAAAAATTTTAAATTTACATGAGGTTGCTTCTGGGGCACCAAAAAGGCTGGAAATCAGCTACTAAATAACTAGTAAGTATCCCCAAAACATTAATGTCAACTTATAAATTCTGGGGGGGGGGGGGGGAACACTTGCTGGGGTGGGGAAATCCCAGTGCACCCCCCCCCCCTCTCTGTATGTAACCCTGTGTCCACAGTAGAGCTCCTGCTTCCCTTAGATCCACAGACTCTGCTTTTACACACACTCTCAACACTGGCTACCTAATATATCCCAAAAATTATCAGCTACCCAATAATCCTCTGGGGGGGGGGGGAGCAATTATGCAAAATGTAAAACAGTGAAGAAGTCTCCTATTTAAAGACTACATGTGTGTCAGTAGCAGGTAGCAAACGAACATTTTTGGTTGTGTATTTCAATCACATCACTGTATTCAAAGTGCTATATCTCCGAACTTCCACTTAGAGTGTGGCTCATACGTGCTGCATATACCTGTCAATATGTGAGGTTTCAATGCAACGCGTATGAGCCCCACCCTTAATAGAAGTTCAGAGATACAGCACTTTGAACATAGTGATGCAATCAAAATACATGACGGAATAATGTTCGCTTTCTACCCGGGACTGCCACAAGCACATCACCTTTGGCACAGGTAACACATAAGGGGCTTATATTTCGTACGTGTACATAATGTACATCACAACTCAAATTAAAAAGCAGGTTCCGTATCTATGGGCTCCATAGAATTTCTCAGATGCTGCTCAGGATATTACATAGGATACTACTCAGGAACAGCGAAATTCAAGATTACAAGAAACAAGTCAGCTGCAACACAGGAGAAACTCGAAACCAACTCACAGCAGGCTTGCCAGTGATGGTGGAGGCTGTCCTAATAGGAGGCAGTGAGTCCTCCTCCCCACCAACCACCTCCTGTTCCACTCCAGACTGGAACGCAGAGTCAGCAGCAGCCACCTGCTCCCTCCAGTTCTGCAAAACAAGATTAATATTAAAAAACCAGCCGGGTATTTTCATATAAGCTGAAGGTTGTACTCAGCAACAGGTTCAGTCCAAGTCAAATGCAGACGTGGAACAGAAGTGCTAACTCAGCGATTTCGTAGTGTGCTTCCAGTTGGCTACCAAAATTTGCAAAAGTAGAAGTATTATCGCTTACCTACATGTACCACTTTTTTGTTGTCTAGGCAATACAGAACTAAGACATACTTTGGCCTGTTTGGCCTGTAAACTTCCATTAGCTTCAACTGTACTCGTGGCTACAGTGGCATAGTAATTTAATGACATAAATTTAGCACACATGAAAAGTGTGGACACACAGTCACGGGAACGTAAAACAATCTTAATACCAGCTGAGTGTGCACTTCGTATTCCTGGCTGCATACACAATTTTAGTAAAATGTTCTTAGAACCAAAACGTGATCCCGAATGACATCGATATATGATTCAATCCTGCCCTAAGTTCAATCGGTAACTATTGTTGGTACAGTAGCTGGCATCGGCTTCCCTTGCCACTAAATCAGGCTTTCATATTCAAACTGGATTGCAGACCATGTGTAGAGAGCAACTAATGTAGTTAAATAACTATAAACAATTAAAAATATTTTTGTTATATGAATATAGTTACAATCTGTGACCGTAGAGGGTGACCCTAACAATTAATTTCAGGCAACAGACTATTTTCTGTGTAACGTAATGACGTCACTGCTCATCACTTATGGATACCTAATCTCTGCTAGTTTGTATAATACCTCAAACTTGAATGCAGTAACTTAGTCCATCTCTGAGGTATGTATCACTGAAATTTACCAGTTTTCCACAGCAGTAGCCCATTAACCCCGCTGTGCACATGGGCTCCTGTCCATAGAGACTGTACTAGGGGTCAGGGGCAGCTTCTGCCCCCCAATACATTCTCTATGGAAAATATGTCACTGATGCATACATGTATCTCCAAGACAGATCAAGCTATTTTGCAATACAGGTATCCTTTCAGCAGCACCTTTATAAGCTCACAGTCCTGAATATTGGCTGAATCAGAAAAGGTGACAAATTAGCATGCGCTGATGACATCAACGGAAACATAACCTATCTTCTAACTACTGGGAAGGGGTCTGCTTTCTAAGGCTGATACCAATAATTAAACCAAGTGCAACTGGTACATAATATAGCTCCCTTGGTCTCATGAGTAAATGACAATACACACACATACATGTACATGTGTACTGCCATAGCAACCCTCACCTCCATGTCTGCAGTGATCTCCCTCTGCTCCTGGTCTGGCAGCTCCCTCACACTCTTCACTTGCTGCTCCACCAGCAACAGCTTACTAGGGAAACCATACAATGTAGTCCATACACAATTTCATTAGATAGCAGTGCAGGGGGAAATCTCAGGGAAAGTCCCTCATACTGCTATCAGCTGACAAAGCAAGCTCACTAACTCAGATATGTAAACTGCCTTGGTCCTTGAAACTGACTACAATAGACCCATAGGCAGCTAGGCAAATTCTTGCAGCCATCTCCATAATAAATATGCCTTTTGTACTCATAATCATTCAGCAAAAAAGTAGGGAATAATGAATTCATCCATACAGCAAAATGAGAGCTAAGCCTAACTAGAAAATGTCCTTGCTCTCTAAGCATGCTATAAGCTACTAAACATGAGGATGCATGTCTTGTGCCTACAGGTCTGTCAATCTTTCACTACAGTTCCAAGGCTAGGTCATGGATCCAAGTTTGTGAGCTCACGTCTTGAGGTTTTTCCTCCACCAGAGAGTCCAGATCAGTTCTCGCCTAGCCTTTAGAGCTACCTCTGGTAAGCCAGGTAGCTACATCCATGTGCAATGTGCAGTGAAGCATACAACCGCAACGTGGAAGATCATCAACCATGGCCTCCTATCATCCCAGCATAACACAACAAGAGCTAGAACAAGACTTAAAGCTACAGATCAAGATTATGCTTTATTCACAGTGTATTCTTACTGTCTCATAAGCCAAACGTGGCCTGTTGTCTTCATAATGTGACATTAAAATTTGTATCTATATACCAGATATTTCTGGGAAGAGGCTAAGCTAAGTACGTATACGTGAATTCAACCAGCCTATGAGTTGCATACCTGCCAGGGTCAACCTTTCTCAGTCTCTCCTCAGTGAAGGCAATCAGCTCAGGGTAGTAGCCCTCTTTGTTGGACCTGCAGGAGAGCACACAGCAGCAGTGAGGGCCCAGTTCTGGCCTATGAGAATACACAGCTGGAATACAATGATTAGTGTAGCCTGAAACACTGCTTCCCTATAACCTCAACTGAAGTTTCCCAGTTACATACTGTACTCATGCATTGTTAAGCACATTTCGCTTATAAGCGCATATTCGCTGTTATGCGTTGGTTTGATTTTTTATTAAGCGCACATAATGCCCACAAATGATACTCTCGAATCAAAAAGAGAATGCCTGTTCCAGCTGATCTCTGACAATGACCGTATACACTTCAAATAAAGCACACTCCAATTTAATATTCATAATTAAGCACCCCTCGTTGTTAGGCGCACCTCACTATTAGGCGCTAATTTTCCTTTCTGTGGAAGAACAGGCCCATGCGCTTAACAACGTGTGAGTATGGTATGTTATAGGCCAACAAGATTTATCTGGCGAAATTTAGTACATGCATATTATAGACACTGTAGACAATCTAAATAGCTTTAAGAATAACAGTTTAAGGACCATGCAGTGCCCTAGCTGCAGTCACTTCCAGGTGGTAGTGATCAGCACATGTTTAATTATACAAGATAAGAACTACAGGTGGTGGGCTTTCAATAGAATGTGGTGGTCACAAACATCTTACCGCCACAGAGGTGAGGACAGCAGAAGGTGATTTTGCAGCTGAGATACTTGCTAGCTAGTCCTCACATGCAATCACACAATGGCTAGTTCAGTGGACGTACACACACTTGATTAGGCTTGCGCCTTGATGGTTGCCAAGTGACCTAACTACTGGTCATGATAGATGCTTTTCAATTTCTAGTGCTGAGTACATGTGAATGCTAAGAATTATAATAATCTGTATGTGAATGTTAAGAATATGCACTAGTGCTGCTATCTGCATTGGATATTCAACAGTTCGATCAACAGCGAATGAGAAGTCCCCTGATTGGGAGCTTGGAGAAGCAGCAGTTTACAATGTTCCCAATCAAACAAGAACATTGGCAAGGTAGGAAAATCAAACGCAGCAAAAGCATTCCACTCTACTGCATTTGTCAACTGTCACTGACCAAGGAGGCAGCAACGATCAATACAGCGTAGCCACTGTAAACAGTGGTGTCATGGGAAGCACGGCATTAAAACAACAGATGAGGCCTGGCTCTCTGGGGCAAAGTAGTTCTGCTTCCTTAGATGATTCTCAGTTCAAACGGATTCTATGTGATGTTGGCTTTAATTAGAATTATAAACATATTCCGAACATAATTTCACATTATTATCATTATGTTTGTAACATTCACATGTACTTGCACTAGAAATCAAAGAAGCAACTTATAACAGCCAGCAGCCACAACTGTACCACACAACAGCTCTATTATCAATGGTGTAACAGTAGTCTGTTCTGATACACCCATAAAATAATGACCACCTATGTTTCTCACTGTAGATCATGGGTAGCCAGCAAGTCAAGTGTGTCAGTTTCACCCACCAGCTTCGCTCACTCCACTTGCACAATGGCAAAGAAGGCCTAGCTTGATAGACTGCAGGAGCCCATGAATAAAACGTGTAACGCCAGCAATCCACAACATGGTTCCCTCTAGTGTTTCACCCTATAGATAGTGCTATAGTCGCTTTCCTAAGCTCTCCTCACCCAAGTCCATTCACATAACCCAGTGTCCATAATCAGCCAGAGCCTTAATAACTCCATCGCATACAATTAACCCACCCCTGTTTAATATGGGCTAACATGACAGGACCACCCCTCATGATCTGCATGCGCGTCCCTACACAATGCAGCTCACCTGAGTACTCTCAGGATCTTCTCCAGCTCCGAGCCGCTACTACATTTACCGACATAGTCATAGTCCAGGTGCTCTATTGGCATGTCCGTCCCAGCAGCTGATCCCATACTGAAAGAAGCCATCTTCTCCTCGCTGTATCCGTACATCTCCGTATTCTCTAAGTGGATGTATTATATGCGCGCGCTACGCCGCTTGAGAATTACAACGGCGGCATAACTTTCTGAAATTAAACTAACCACCATATTAACCAGTCAATCAATCAAATCTTTTTTGTTCCCTACGTATGCACCCAGCCAGGGTTGGCTTTAGTCTCGCGGGTCAGCGGGCGAGTGAGGCTGGCCCGCGAGACTACAAAAATGAAGTGCTGTTCTGAATCTGGTCATCATGTCTACAGGTCTGTTTCATATCTGATGTAAACAATTAATCAAATTCGAATTCATTTTTAAAGTCAACAGTGCCTGTACAACAATGAAGTACATAAATGAAAATAATAATATGGATACATAGCTGTGTTTGCAGCTTTACCAGCTAAAATAGTTGCCATGAAAGAAAATAGGAAAATCTGGGAAGGCTGGCTAGGCAACAACAATCAATCACGTATTTAATGTGTTTGTCCAGTCATTCTAACTTTTAGTTTGCATGTCCTCACACTCGACCCTTCATCCAGTTAGGTGTTGCAATCATGTGAGACCAACAATTCATGACGTGAGGGGACAATCATAGTCGTTAATCACTGGTTCACCATTCAAGTCCATCATTTCCATCTCTCTCACCAGGCAAATCTTTAGAAGTAGCACTCGGCTTATACAGTACTACCTGCAGATTTAAAAAATGATGAAAGATGTATGTGATGAAAGAATCTACAAAACAAAATTTTGCATGGGTTGATCGGTAGACAATAAATATCAAGCAACATTAAATCGTAGGAGCAGATGAACAGAAAAGCAGGTGAGCAGAGAAAATGGGCAATAAGAAAGCATATAAATGTTATGCTACAAACCTATTCGTGACCTTTGGACCATTTCAAAATGGTTCGGCCCAATTTAGAACAGTCAACTAGTTTCAAAACTTAGCCACGCGTGCACTGCATGCTGTGGCAGTGGGAGTGGGAGTTCACCTGCTTTGTAAATGGAGTGCAACTATGGATGGGCTGAATGACAAGTTTGAAACGTTTCTTTCGGAGTACTTCCCTCCAGATGTCAAGAAAGGAATGAATGGCGTGTTTCACGAGCGTCTCTTGCAGAACAGTTTATATTGACAGTGATTGTCCTTACTATAATATTATGTTGCAGTTTATATGTATCAAGGGATCTGAGTTACATTATGGGTGTAGATGGTTCACTGCAAGGTATATAACTAGGTGCTGCATGCCAAAATGTAACACTTGCTCATCAAGCAGGTCTACTTTGGCTAAGGGATCCACTTGTAAACAGGCTGGCCAACTTTAAAACAGGCAACTGACCCACTATAAAACAAGCAACTGACCCACTTTGAAATGGGTTGACTTCAGCTGACCTGCTTCACAGTGGGTCCGATTCGAAATGGGTAAGGTCTACCATTTGGTTACAAAGCAGGTCGGCTGATTATGACAGGTTGGCCTGTTTTAAAAACAGGCGGCCCAGTTTGAAACAGGTTAGGTCACGAATCAGTTCGCAACATACATTTATATATATAGAGAGAGAGAAGGGGGGGGGGGGGACAATGGT
Organism: Phakellia ventilabrum; assembly: GCA_963921505.1. Taxonomy (NCBI): domain Eukaryota; kingdom Metazoa; phylum Porifera; class Demospongiae; order Axinellida; family Axinellidae; genus Phakellia; species Phakellia ventilabrum. The sequence goes on from OY997381.1 coordinate 3,958,447, forward strand.
ATAAAGAGATAGCAAACGTATTGCCTTGGGAGTTTTGGTCTATCAGATTCATTCACCTGAGCAGAGTCTGAGAAGTAAACTCTCCAGTTGTTGCTACTGCTGCTGTAATATAACTTGACGCCATGTACATGTGTATACACATAGTATCCAGATGTCAACAAAGCAGAATGACAATTGCAGTGACTGGTAGCTGCTGCAGTATTGTACATTGGAAGACTATCTCAGATGTCAACACATCTAAATCTGCATTCTCTCTGTAGCTGCAATGAGTAGTGGTGCATGCAGTTAAATCTTTTATGGTGTACGGTGCGTAACCATATCATGTGAATGCGTGCATCATGTTATGTACGTACCTTTCTCTAGCATGCCTGGTTGGTATTATGCCTTTCTCTGGAAATAGATCATTTGCTGCATTTCCGTTGAAAACAGTACTGCACACGATCGGACCGGAGTCAGTCCTTGTCCAGCATGTCTAAAATAGGGAAAGCAATAGTATGAAAATTAACGCATACACAATGTAGTAATAGGCCTAGGGTAGCTACACTAACCTGCATGTGCTACAAACGATCCACTGCTGATCGATAGTTGCTCAGAACCAGTTGTGATGTTTCCGATTGAGGGCTGCATGATTTGCATGAATGTCGTGTTCTCACTCTGCATAATTTGTATATATATAAAGAGTGACTTCTAACTGTGACTGTACTGTATGTTACAACATTTACATACTAGTATGCCTCTCAGTGTTGAATCCAGCAGTAGGTCCATGCACTCGTACTTGAAAAGCCACTTCAGGAGCCACACACAGAGCACCACCACGCATACACCGTCTATAATTTATTAATAGTGGCTAAATTCTATATAGCTGTATTACGCTGGCCTTCTTCAAGTATAGCTAGCTAGCTAACTAGAACTGTGTTGTTGATGTTAACTGTGATGGAGGAGCATCCATTGAAATGGAATGCTGGAATGTTCTTCAGGTTGAGTGTGGAAGTTGAAGGTGCACTGGCAGTATTGATAGTGATGGTACTTGTTGATGTTAACTGTGATGGAGGAGCATCCATTGAAATGGAATGCTGGAATGTTCTTCAGGTTGAGTGTGGAAGTTGAAGGTGCACTGGCAGTATTGATAGTGATGGTACTGCTGTTACTTTCAGTTGAAGCATCAATTTTGGCCTTCTTCTCAAGTGGAGGGTCACTTGCTTCAACCTTTGGTATGTCTCCATTGGTGGCAGCATTTAGGCATTCTATGTGAGTGCCATTCACGCCATACATTGACAGCCCATAGAGTGGTCTTCGCTGTGGACTTTGGAACTGCATTGTCTTTGGCTGCCTGTACGTCTGTATCGCTCTTTGGAGCAGTGAATCGCTGCTGACTTCGAGGGTGGGGCTGGTTTGGGGCGGGCGCTGGTTGGTTACGAAAGGCGGAGTCAATAAGCGACAAGTCTGCGTCACTTAGTCGTGAAAAGAAGTAGTCTTGACGAGCTGTTGAGTGCAGATATCTGCTAGGTCACTTGGCAGTGGAGTCTCCATGTTGACGTCCTGCTGAAACTCGTTATTATGAATTCGTTACTATGTACGCGTTGCTATATAGGCACGCGTAAGTATTAGTCTCGGGTATATGGCCTATATGGCACGGGTACCCAGACCGTACCCGTCGAAGAGGGCTTGGGCGGAAGTGTACCGTGCGCCTGGAATGCAGGCGCACTTCCAATTGGCTTAATAATTACATTCTAACGTGCGTTAATTGGAAAAGTCGCGTTTGAATCGCGTTTTAAAAGCTGCTTAGAGCGCCATTGTGCTTCAGAGTGTCAGCCTTTCCTCCTCTATCAAGGTACAGCCTGGTAAGTGATAGAGAAATCTACTAAGCTAGCATTAGCAGGGAGGCAATTATGAGTTAATAACATTCCAGAGTGTACATTTCCACCGAAGCCTATCGCCCAGACCCTCTTACAATTTTCGACGGGTCTGGGTACCCGAGACTACGTAAGTATAGCCGCTGGGTATAGTGTAGTAGAAGCCGGTTATATTATAAGCTCGGTGTCACAGTTGAATTTACGTCATCGAATCGGGATCAGTGATTAATTTGTTATTTGGTGGAGCAGTGGATTTCCGACGCTACGTTCTGCCCAAGTCTGTAGTGACCTATCAAGAAAAAAGGTTTGGTCCATTATTGTTGATAGATAGATCAATAAATTTTCATTTTTGACCCATCAGCCTAAAGGCTGGTCTAGTAGGAATGGCATGGAAAAAAAATGGCCGCCCCATTGAATGTAGGCAGTTATATATTCTGCCGTAGATTTAGTCATTAGCCTTTATGAACCATACCTGACATTTTGGGTGTTTTTATCAGTAACATGACTGTTAACATTGCTGGAGAGCACCGCGGAAGTGTCACATTGGCAAGTCACTAAACCTGTAGATCGTCCATCTTTCAATCATTCAAATTTGAAGAAGTAGCATTCATTCTGGGGTATTGCACTCACACCATAACATTTCCAAAGAAATCAAACTGTTCAGCAGTGATTCTCAAGTAGTCCCGTCCCCAGACCCTACCCCGCCCGCCGCCGAAAAACGAGGGAAGGAAGGGAAGGGTCTGGGAACTAACTATACTGACCGTCGTCGATTTGGAATGTTAATGAAACCGCGTAATTGCATTACGTAAGTAGGTACGAGCGCTTACCAGGCTTCTGCATGCAGCTGGCCATGAGCGAAAGTCTGTTCCGCTTCAGATTTGAGACGGCGAGATCGACAGAACTTGGTCAGGATAGCAGGCGGCGTGAAAGAAGTGTATGGTATCTTACGTTCAGTGAGTCGAACAGCAGTGGTAGCACACCATAGTAGTACAACTTTCCATAGCCTGTCGGAAGGGTAACGAAGCCATCTTGTCCTTTGACAAATGATTCAATGGCCTCTCTCTGCTCCTTTTTCAGTGCTTCCATGCAGTCCTACGATCGCCGCAACATTTACAATCGCGTACTGATTTTTACCTTACTGTATGCCGCCATGTTAAATTAGCAAAATAATGATATTCACCGTTGTATACGTCATTTACATATTAATTTTCCCTCATCAACACATGTCGCTGCATTCCAAATGTTCAAGACACTTCCGGGCATAGTTATTCGCCAGACCCTTCTCGCTCATTTTTCATTTCCGCGTTTTTTAATTGCAAGGGGAGGGTCTGGGCACGAGACTAATTCTCAAGTACTTGCCGCCTCACGCCATTTTCGTTAAATACTCAGAGAGTATAATAATGTAACAGACGTTACACCTTTACCAAACTGCATCACTTTGAGCACGCTTATCGATAGCCTCATTCCCAGGCCACATCCCCCCGAAAGTGGGATATACTATATACTATTCGCGCATGCGTGAACAAATTGCTAAATGTACAGAAAAAGGGTTAGTAGAATTATCCGTAAACCATCTCAGTCACATGGCAAGGAGTAGTACGGAGGCAGTATGCATATATAGTAAGTGGACAACAAGAAATCAACCTGATTCTGACGCTCTCACAACTGAAATGGGTTTCTAACAAAAGTCAAGAAGAGTAAAAGAACCTGTAATTTTCAATCCACTACGATTATGGTAGCTATCTTACTACACAAATTCGGAAGTGCCACTCTCTTGGCCCCTCTCTTGGATCTGGCCTTATAGGCTTTTCAGTAGCAAACAGGATCGAAGGTTCGAACTAACAATCACTTTCTAAGCATCTGCCTTGCGAAAAACCATCACTACAGGCTTGAAAGCCTGCTGCCTTCATTTCCAACTTCGTGACAAGGAAACATTTGTGCATTCATAAGCGAACGTGACATAATCAATAACCAAGTTCCCAGAATTCTAGGAATTTGGACACTAATTACGCGCGTGCACAAACAGTGTATACTAGGCCACTCTTTCACGGGGTGTGGACTGGGTATGAGGTTAGCTTATCGAGAGCCATTGCTGTTGTTTCCTATCGCAAGCAAACAAGTGAAACAGCGTGAAATCCAGTAACTGTTGAATCCATTCTTACAGAGCTGTTGTCTCGAATCACAAGCAAGTTAATTGCAAGGTACCTACATTGTATTTGTTCATTGCTGTGCTTGTACCGTTGCAGCATGCCTTCTGCTAGGACGATTATAGTACTTGGATTGTGCTCTATTATAAAAGTGAGTTACTATATGTTGTATAGTTAGTACAACACAGATACAACAGCTAGACCATACTAACCTGGAGTCAGTACCCCTTAGCTCTCACTGCTGTGCACTGTATAATCCTTGCCCACATTGCCTTGCGGTTATTTGTAGTGTCCCTTGAGCTAACACTCCAGATTTAAGTTGTGAATGAAGTATTATTGTGTTGGCAGTTGTGTACTGTATAGCTATATCGTCTCGAGATTCATGCTGACTTCAGTATACATGAAACCAGGAGCCCATGAACCCCATAGGGCAGTAGGAGCATCTAACTCCTTTGCATCTCATAGAGTAGAGCTGCTACCATGCCATATAAGGACAGCATGAACAACTAATTTGTCTGGACCATAGTAGAAGGAAAGGGATGGGAAACAGAAGGTGTGAGTCTCACCTTTCATGGCAATATACCGGAATCCTTCTAAATAGCAGCATATTACCTATTCGTGTCTCGGTATCAGAGAGTCCGTAGACTCTCTATGCATGGATGGCACTGACACGCCCATTACGTAATACAAAACAAAAGCCTCCAATTCTCTGCTAAAAATAACATATGAGCTTTTACAGGCACCTAACCTTCATATTCGGGTGTTTCTGCAACCAACAAGACTCCCAAAGTTGCCAAAAAGCATCGCTAAAGTGGAAGGTAGCTAGACTACATGTACCAAATTGTTCATCTTGTTGTTGTTGTTGTTGTTGTTCTTCTTCTTCTTGTTCAGTGAGGCTAACTCAAATTTGATTCAAGCAATCACCGTGGTTTTAGCACCAAAGAAACGCAAAGGTCCACGACAACATAGCATCTTCATAATTATAAAATGGAACTCGAAAGCGATACACAGTGAACTCGCTCTGCAGTTGGTCACCATTTTAATAATTTTGTACCCATGCGCACAGCATGTCACATGACATGCACTTGGTAACAGCAAGAAACTGTTGAGTACGAGTGTAAACCGCTTTGCTAGAGAGTGTTGACTAAACTGCTTGCTTTGGTGTATTGGAGAGACCATCTACTTACTCTTGTTTACTAAACCGTTCGACTATCCCGGAGACCGTTGACTAGCTAAACCGTTTACTGTGGTTATCGGACTAGACCGTTTATCCTGATTATTACCAGTTTCTGCTAGGACGATTATAGTACTTGGAATGTGACAGTACAGGATAAAACTGGTAGACTAGACTAACCTTGATGTGCATTAAATAGAGTCAGTATCCGCTTTGCTCTCACTGCCGTCCCCCTGACCTACAATCCTTGCCCATATTATCTTGCAGTTGTTTGTGGTGACCTTTGAACTATGACTGTCCCTGCTCACTAGAGCTAAGTTGTGAACAAATTATTGTCATATAATATTATATAGCTACTATTTTCATTATAGCATAAATGTCAAGCAGGGTAATTTGTACGTTTCTAGCCATGCTAGCACAGTACATACATTTCCATGTCAGGGCCCTTACCCCCTCTGTCCCTTAACGTCAGTCACTATGTCGTTATCATCAGAAAAATGGTTTACATACATCCCCTAAGTGAACTTGTTATTTTATCGTATATATACAATGTAGCACGCATCGTATATAATCGCAACGTGTAGATAAGCTGGGAGGGAGCCTATTTCATCACGTGATACAGTAGAAGTCAAAAAATTGTTCCCATAATCCTACTCCGCTGTAGCGTAGTCCGCTCCGGAGTTACGCATGCTTAGCGGAGCGGAGCAAGTTCAAAGCGTACTCCGTTAATTCCTATTGCTCCACTAATCTCCGTTCACACGAGCACGTGGTGCGAGCCTTACGTCATACGTAAGATAATTATGCGGCTAGCCAGTACTGGTAGTAGATCGTAGGCAGCGCCGAGACAGAGACTTCCGAAGCTTTCTGCTGCAATCTGCCGTCGTCAAACACGCCCTGCAGTATTTTCGGACCGAGCCAAGCAGAGGTAGGTCACCAGAACGATCAAGTAAGAGTGTAGTGTGTGTTAGCAGCTAGCAGACCTCGTTAGGCCAGTATCTTAGCTCCATAACAGTAGCGGAGTAGTTCTTATTGTCTCTCATAAGCGCTGTGCATTAGTTTTCAACAGGAACATGAGAAAATACGGTATAGCGGGAAAATTTGGCGAGGACTTTAATTTGGCGATTTGGCGAATCGTAAAAAAATCGCCAAATTAAATTCTCGCCAATAATAAAAACTGACGTAATGCATACCAGCGACGAGAAATATTTGGGATTCCTCTTGCCGAAATTAGAGACTATCTACCCCATTTGGGCGAAGGGGTGCCGAAAAATTAGAGATGCCGAATTTTTAGAAGATATACGGTACTGGTAGTAGATCGTAGGCAGCGCCGAGACAGAGACTTCCGAAGCTTTCTGCTGCAATCTGCCGTCGTCAAACACGCCCTGCAGTATTTTCGGACCGAGCCAAGCAGAGGTAGGTCACCAGAACGATCAAGTAAGAGTGTAGTGTGTGTTAGCAGCTAGCAGACCTCGTTAGGCCAGTATCTTAGCTCCATAACAGTAGCGGAGTAGTTCTTATTGTCTCTCATAAGCGCTGTGCATTAGTTTTCAACAGGAACATGAGAAAATACGGTATAGCGGGAAAATTTGGCGAGGACTTTAATTTGGCGATTTGGCGAATCGTAAAAAAATCGCCAAATTAAATTCTCGCCAATAATAAAAACTGACGTAATGCATACCAGCGACGAGCGTATATATTATCATAGATAATAGAGCACGTAACGTGCTCTATTATCTATGATATTATCTACGATACACGTACGTCTGAAGCGGTACTATTATCATGGCGCTATACAAGTATTTCAAGAGAGGACCTGTACTTCCCACTGTGTGGACGTGTGGTGAACAAGCAAACACGGAGGCTCTTGGAGAATCATCGAGAGAGCCGACCGGAAATAAAGTTGTCACGCCTCGAGGCAAGTACAATAGCTAGCTACATGCAGCAAAGGCACGGGTAGGGAAGTACACCGCTGAGAACGGTTCGACCAAGGCGGCTACGTACTTCTCGAAGCTTCTAGATAACTGAATCATCAGCGAGAAGGCTAACGTACGTCGTTGCGTTCACTAAAGCACAATTATTACGTCATAGGTTACGACGGTTAAAATCGGCAAATTTAAATTTCGCCAATATTAAAACTTAGCCGTTTTCAGCCATTTTACCAAATTTAATGCTCGCCAAATTTTCCCGCTATACGGTAGTACACAACAATTCATAATGAACATTGTACATGTAGATGACGTCATCTTCTCTTGACCCGGACCCAATCTCCGCTTCACTCCAGCTCCGCTCTGGACTCCATTGGAGCGTAACGGAGCGGAATTACGCTTGCTACGTTTGGAGCGGACTCCGCTACACTACTATTCCATTATGGGAACAATTTTTTGACTCCTACTGTACGTGACATAGGGTGCGTGGTTTGGTGCGTGGTTTTGTTAATCGAATTGCGTGTGACGTTTTCGTTGTGTGGCAATGTAGAGCGATGGTGAATAAATAGCAACAGACCAAAGAAACAGCTACAATGTAGCATACCTAACCGTTTAGGCTGCGCTTGGGTTACAGATCCCAGAATCCAAAGACGCATGAAAAGGCTGTTTAAAATACGCATGCTCACAGCAATGCAATCCAGCTTACCGATTGGCGCTCAGCTAAAATGGATTTACAAACTTCTGCCTCTGCAGTAACTGTGTAGCAACTTTCACCGAAATCCACTGGGTCACAACAGAGTCACGTACAGCGCTTTCATACTTCACCAATGCCATTTTACAGTCGACAGCTACTTCCGGCACACCCACCCACGAGTCAGAGAGCTTTGTGTCGATAGGTGTTAACGTGATAAATTTTAGTACTAGTGAAATGTGGATGTGTACACATAATACAGGCTGTTCTACTCTATAATCTACCGTAGAATCGGGATAGTAAGCACCCATAGAAAGTAAGCACCCTATGAATATAAGCACCCAATTGAATTACAACAACCGCCTCCCGTTTATAGGCACCCACACGAAAGTAAGCACCCTACAAGAATAGGCACCCAAGCCAAAGTAGTGTAGCAACAGAGAGAGACTACAGCACTTACCAGGAAAAACTGCCTTCTACAACTGGAAGCTTCACTATCCTACAGGAGAGCACACGAGCAAACAGCAAGTGCACGCAGAACAGAGTAAGGTCAATAGTATAATAAAATTCATGAAAACTGTGCATACAACATTGTTCCAGCACCGCCTTCTTCACAGTGCTTCTTGCCAGCTGTGCATCGCTGCCTGTTAGGTATTCATTGCATTGTAATGAGCCAATCTAGAAATGAATATCTTTCCTAGAGCCAAACCCACAAGTGTAATGGTCGTACCTGTAGTACAAAAGCAGCTATACCGCTACGCCATATATTCACGCGATTGTAAGCACCCCATTAAAGTAGGCACCCCTCGAATGTTAGCACCCATTCCTGTTGCTAATTTCGAAAGTAAGCACCGGTGCTTACTATCCCGATTCTACGGTATGTCTGAACTTCCTGGCTTTACTACTAGCACTGAATCCTCAAAAGTGCTGTTGTGTAAACCCACATTCCAAGTAAGGCAAAGATCCACTTATGGTCTCTGATCACAGCCCCCACTGAGTAACAGATTAATACATAATTACTCGCAGCGGAGCGGCGCCGCTCCGCGAAGAGTATTATGTTGGGTTGTACGACCGTTGTACCACTTTTCAATGAATACAGTTAGCAGGCAATGACACTGAGAGTGATAGACACATATAAGTGGTTATTTCTACAGCAGTGGCCATTGGGATAGCGCGCGAGCTACTGTGCCTGACATGCCAGGTTCGAATCCAAGTCTTGACGACTTTTTTTCTTCCAGTTTTAATTTTTTCTCTGCAGTGAGTTTGAACTTTCTCTTCATATACTTAGTCATTTATATTCCCATTATAAAATAGTTATCTTTTATATTAAAAGACTGGCCACGTCGCTCATGATGAAGTAGCTAGCCTTAATCCAGTTGTTCTTTGTGCTTGTTGGGCTCTATATAGAATAGGTACATGCAGTTGCCTCTCAGTCAGCTTGCACCGCAGAGTCCTGGAGGGTTGTTTGGAAGAGAGGCTTTCTTTTATACTTTTTTTTTGTTTTGTTTGAATTATTTTTTGACCTAGCTATGGCACTGATATATTCTCTTTTGTTTGAATAACTATCTATGACACTGATATAGCTAATTCCCCTAAGCATAAAAATATTTAGGGGGCGTTTCCAAACGATTATTGGTCCAAATAACATTATTGTGACATTAAGTTTTGACCCCCCTTCATAATGTCACACCCATGGCCAAGGGTGCCTTACAATGATATACTCATACCTACGGCAGCAATTATTGTACAGAACTGCATCAAATTGCTGCATACAAGGTAATCTGTACATTTCTAGCAATGCTAGCATGGTACATATGTTTTAACTAATGTTAACATCACGGCCGTGACCCCCTGACCCCCTCCTCCCTTTAACGTCACAATGACATTATCTTCGGCAAAAGGTTGTGAGCACAGTATAGCGGTTCCACTGTACATGTTATGAGATAATCTTACACACAATGATTCATTTTGGAGACGATCACCTTATGAAAGCCCCCTTACTGAAACTGAGAGGACACTGAGAAGAATGCAGCTGGGCTTTACTTTGCATACTTGTAACCAGCTCAGTGCGGTCATAACGACAAAACTTTGTAGACGTCCCGTAAAGAGTGTATGCATAATATTATGGCCATCGACGTAACATCATAGGCGACATAAAAAGTAACCCAAAAGATCATGATCCTTGTTGTCATTTGCGAGTAATCCTGGGTACTGTCTATGATCCAGCCATATGCACGCTGTCATTGGGGGAGGGGGCTAGGGGAGACGCCCCCTAAATAGTGCATGCATGCATTCACACGAGTAGGCCCGTCGACGTAACACTATTGACAATAAAAATAGCAACAAGAATAACCCATTAGTGGTTAGAGACAATCCAGCCGTATGCATGCTTACTGTCAACGTAACACCATAAACAATACAAACAATTGCAATCTATCAGAGCATAGAGTCTGTGATCCTCGTCCTTCATATTGAGTTTGGTACCATTAGCATTTGTTGTTTGTGAGAAATCTTGCATAAATTAATACAATGATACAGAATGCCAGAATGACAGACCAAGTACAATAACTCTCGACGTGCATGTGCAACGGTTAATAACTGAACAACTGAATATAGCTACATGTACAGGCTCTACACTTGTGTAGACACACTAGCAGCTGTGACCCAGTAATAGCTGCATCCACCAATGATACTGTCTAAGTGTCACTGTTGACATTCTCTATGAAGCATGTTTTGATCTTTATTTGCAACACCTATGCACTGGTCTGGGTGAGGGCAAATTTCTCAGGATATAATGTTTGTGTAATTTGATAAGGCCTAAGGACAGGATTTACTAATTGCTTCAGGGACAGTATGGGTAACATAGGTCAAATCTATACAATGACAGTGTTTCCCCCAAAGGGGGTATCAGGGTGCTCCCCTCCCCCCTCTCTTCCTAACTTGGTTTCCTTTTATGTGGTCGTTGGAATGTTTAATTTACTTTGATCTCATGGAAAAGTTATATCTTCCCCCCCTTTTCTTTTAAGCTTACTTGGGAGAAACACTGCGATCATTTCATTTGTGATGTAATGCAACTAATCATAATAATAATATACTCATGTTGCTGCCGTAGCGCTTACTCCATTGACCACGCACCCACAGACGCAGGCGGAGCTTGTAAGACCTCCAGTCAGAGGACAAGAGCAAGAACAACCAGAGACCACACAATCCTGATCACCATACAATTCCTTCTTCCTAGTTAGATTTAGATAGCCAAGAGGTATTAGCTGCAGATAATATTAATTTGTTTTTAGATACGGTAGACGAAGCGTTGAGGGATAGAGAATACAAGGACTTTAATGACAGCTTGAATACTAAAGTTAAGTTGAATCTGTACAAGTCTTTCTGTAAGGAAATAGAATTCAAGAATTATTTGCAGGGGGTAGGTGATCCGGGTACAAGATTATTGTTTAAGTTTCGGTCAGGTACGAACGGTCTGAATGAAGAGTTAGGAAGACATAGGGGTAAAAATGATGATAGGCAGTGTAAATTATGCAGGGGTGAATGTGAGAGTGTGGTACATGTTCTCTGGGAGTGTCCAGCATATGACAGCATTAGAAATAATTTCATGGTAGAATTAGAAAATCTATTGGGGGGGAGGTTTGGGGAGTTTAGTACACTTGATAATTTTAATAAGGCAAGTTTTATTTTAGGATTTGAGAATTGGAACAGGGATGATTTTAAAGCATTATTAAAGCTAGTTAAGAGCTTTGTATTATTGATATGGGAGACTAGGAAGAAAGAATTGTATGGTGATCAGGATTGTGTGGTCTCTGGTTGTTCTTGCTCTTGTCCTCTGACTGGAGGTCTTACAAGCTCCGCCTGCGTCTGTGGGTGCGTGGTCAATGGCGTAAGCGCTACGGCAGCAACATGAGTATATTATTATTATTATTAGTCTCCCATATCAATAATACAAAGCTCTTAACTAGCTTTAATAATGCTTTAAAATCATCCCTGTTCCAATCATCTTCTTGATTAATATTTGGAGAGTTACAACATCTCCATCACTGCTATGATGCTTTGTCGGGACAGGATACCCTCTATGTCTATGACTACTTAGTCATAGAATGTTCTTGTTGATTTCTGTGCAGGAGGTTATGAGGAGGCGGGGGTACTGAGTTAGATGGCAGGGGCTGATCGTGGGGGAGAATGGGGTCGCTAGCGCTAGGGGGGCCCCCCCCCCCCCCCCTTAGCCTTTCCAAATTAATATATACCTAGCTACTAACACTTGTTTATAATTATGATTAGTTATGTATTCTGCTTTGAGAATGTCAAGAATTGTGTTCACTGACACTCCAGTACAGTTTAGACCATACTTCACTGATTTATGCAAATCTCATTGGTCAACTGGAGGGCACTGAATCACTTAGTGCCCGGCTTGTCAACTTAGTGCCCTTATCCTCTGGGCATAATCTGTTTATAGTCCATGTCGGCTATCGACTACTCAGGTAAGTGAACTAACTTGTGTTGCTACGTAGAGCCTGTTGCTATGGTCTAAATCAGTTAGACGCCTCGACCAATGGGATCTACGCGATTTAGAAACCCTCAGGCCCTTAGTAGCACCCTCGCTTCGCTCGGGACGCTACAGCCCCGGGCCTTCGGGTTTCTAAATCGCGTAGATCCCTTGGTCTCGGTATCTAACTATTATATAGTAGCTAGCAGGGATGTACGAAATGTATAAAAAAAGGTTCTGGAAAAAAAATAAGGACAGTGGTGACACTGGAGCACACACCAGCTCCGCCTGTGGACCGGCCTCCCCATGTCAACACATATACCCACATGCAATGGAAGGGTGTGAGCAGAGGGTTGCATAGACCATAGATATTACTACTCTGTAATGTATGTGGCCTGATTCTAATATCTATGCATACAGAATGCCCTTGCTAGGGTTGTAGTTAACGATTGAGGCAGGTATAATATATCTAGCTAAGGGGTTAGCTGAGCTAGACTAATGCCAGAGGCATGAAATGCTTGTTACACTGCATAAACATGGCAGACTATTTCACCTCACTTAAAACTACACAATCTATACTCATGACACATCCTATTTCACACTATTACAGTAACTCATACATGGACGCTCCGCTGCGAGTTTTTAGATCATCTTCAACCTAAGAATCTTAGTCATGCAAACTAGTATACACTCACACATACATGTACACCTGTCTATGACACACACCTTACCTAGCCCCAGTCGGTGAAGTACTCCAACCAACAACACCCACGTCAAACTAGCTATATGCATGCTCATAGAACGAGCCAAATAATTAGCTACATGCAGTCTCAAGGTGCACTTATGTACTTTAAAAAAATATAAATAAAAATTACTAAAAAGTAACAAACAAGGATAATGGTCACACGGGAGCACACACCAGATCGGCCTACGGACCGGCCTCCCCATGTCAGCACGTACTCATACCTGAGCAATGCGAGGGTGTGAGCACAAGTGCTGACATGGGGAGGCCGGTCCGTAGGCCGATCTGGTGTGTGCTCCCGTGTGACCATTATCCTTGTTTGTTACTTTTTAGTAATTTTTATTTGATATAGTGGAGTACAGTAGTACTCCATATATAGGGATGGCTCCAAAAAAAATGGCTCCCCATTGTATGTGTACAAAGAGATATGTTCAAATCTCTGCCCTAGATTTAGTCATAAGCTTTTGTGGACCATACCTGTCATTCTTGAGTGTTTTCATCTGTAACAAGACTGTTAACGTTACTGGAGAGCATCACTGAAGCACCACATCGGCAAGTCGCTAAACAGGCAAATCGTCTATCGTCTTCTCAGTTTCTTCAGCCAGTCTACTGTGATATTGACTGAAGCATGATTCAAATGCGAAGAAGCGGTATTTATTCTGGGGTATTGCACCCACACCATAGCGTTCTGAAACAAACCAAACTGTTTGGCAGTGATTCTCAAGCACTTGAGGAAGTACTTGCCGCTAAACGCCCTTCTGTTCCGTTCCATTCTGCGTAACAGTGGGTATTATGCACTAGTAGCACTTGGACTCACTTAGCCCATCTTTCGCTTCCTTGAGTGCTCTTGCTTGAGTCAACATACCGCCTCTTCCTCTCCATTTTCTCTTACTTCTTGTCTCAATTAATTCGACCCCTCTTATATTTAGACCACCCCCCCTTTCAGCTCCAAGGAGAATCAAAATGCTCTAATTAAATCAACCAGGCCCCAGCCCATTCCCTGATTCAATTAAATCAACCACACTACATTGTCCTTCAGAGGGGCTGTTGTGCAGCTGGCTTCAGCAAGGCCTGTGCCATAATTGGTCTGGTCCTATTAAAACTGTGAGGCTCTACCAAATAAGGCAATCTACTGAGGCTGACAACTGATTCGCCATTTCCATGCAACAACAAGCCCAATAGCACACAATTCTAGAAGCACTGTTGTGTGTAGTGAAATGAAGCGTGGGAACGTCTCAGTTACACGATGCTCCACAAGTAAGTCTTGCCAGCTAGCGCTTGTTAACCAACTTTTAGCTTAGTCTCGCGGGCCAGCCTCACTCGCATGGAGGAGTGAGTGCGTGTGAGGCTGGCCCGCAAGTCTACTTTTAGCTAGCTATTGACTGTACGCACTTACTAGCTAGCCAACGCTCATTAAGTTACGGTACTAGCTAACTATTGACTGTATGTACCTGTTAAACTGCTGCTGGCTTTTAGGTAAGTGCGCATGCTTTAGGGTAGTGCAAACCTGCCGGGACTGTTGCTGTCGCAAGTTCTAGTTTTTTTGTCGCACAAAACAGCCAATAAAAGTAGTTTGCTATGACACTGGCTAAAATACTCTTATTTTTCGACCACCCCCCCTTTCGGCATGCAAATTAGTGCAAATTGAATCAAATAAATTAGACCACACAAATCTGAAATATAGCAGTCGAATTAATTGAGACAATACGGTAGTCACTTACATAACATTTCCTGTTTCATAATCAAAAAAAACACTACTACCATAACAGGTTCTAGAATACGTCAGCCATGTTTGAATTTCACCATCTAGTGGCATGCAGTCTTGCCAGCTTTGCTGCCACGATGCACTCTTGATACTGATTAGCCTGTACTGTGCTGTTTACAATTACTATTTGACTATGTGCTTGCCTTGTGTTCAGATAAGCACAAATAAAAATAACTTTTCCCACTAGCTACCTACATAATATGCTATTGATTGGTAGATTCCTAGATTTAATGATGCTTATTGGCCATTTCTGCATGATATGTGTGGTAATTATAGCTGACAAGCTTGTTATATACAATGTATGTATGCTAGCATGCACTACTAGCATGATGATGATTCACTATTCTCAGTATATCTGTATACAGGACATTGATTCCAAGATGTCAGGAAAGGATACTTGGGAATACAAGATATTCCATGATAACCACATTGACCTACTTTATGCGCTGTCTGACCATTCCGGCATAGCTACCAGGCTTTCTCGAAAACTCTATAAAGAAAAAATAATCTCAAGAGCTGTCCGGGATGCAACTGAAATACGTGGTCCTCATGTTACTGAGACGATGCGTGTCAAGGCAATTATTTTTGCAATACTGGCAAAGATAGAACTAAACAGTAAAAGATATCAAGAATTTCGACATATTCTGTTGACATCTAACGTAGGTGTGGATCAAGCTATAGTGGAGTCACTTCTGCCAGGTATGTTGATTCTGTAGCCATGGCAAGTGATGAGAGGGTCATGCTATTATGCATGATTTTGCCTCGTACCCAGCCCTTTCCCACCCCAATTTTGCCGCCGTGGTTGAGAGATGAAACCTGGGCATGGAATAACCTCATTCCCACTGCACAAAAGAGTGGCCTGGTACACACTGTTTGCGTATACACGTAATATTCCAATCACAAATATTCACCGTACATTACGTATAGGATACATTATATGTAGATCACTGCATAGCGGGGTATATGACCCATTATCTACCGTGGGAAAGATTATCTCCCGCAGAAGCTAAGGAAGTAATGAGGGCAACACCCAAGGCTTCCAAGGGGTATAATTTTCCCACGGTAGGTATGATGCACTATAATGCTGAAATTTGATTGACTTAGGTATAGTCAAGGGCGCATCGAGCCACCAAAGGCGGCGAGAGGGCATGCAACTTCTATAGTGCACGTATAGACGGCATAATCCTAAATGTTACTAGAAATAGTACTTCCGGGTAACCACGTGGTAGTGAATATACGGTACGTTTGCAGGCATGTATGGTACGTTTGCAGAGGTCAGCTAAGTAACCCAGAAAAGCAGTATTTGTTTTGCCTTCTGCTAGAACAGTTGCTTCTCCCACTGGCTTATCGGGCCATATTCAGTGAAAGAGCATTGCTAGATACAGCGTGTAGCCCTGCCAAGGTGCGGGCTACAGTGAGTTAACTCTCAGAGCTGCATCAGTACAATCCAGCAGGCCCCGGCCCAGATCCAGTTGGCGGTTCGATATGCTCTTTGGTATAGCCTTGTTTGAAGCTAAGGAAGTAAGTTTTATGTACCGCTAACTAGCTGTACTAAAGTCATAAAGCCAAGCATTCTTAAGCTTACTGACAGTCTGACTGCAAGCCCGAGATAGCATTGACAGCTTTGTTAAACACTTACCAATGGCTTCAATTCACTCTCCCAACCAGAACAAGCCTTCAACTGCCCGTCTATCACGTTTTTGCTATAGTGCTGTGTACGGCAAGATCAGAGCATACCCCAAAACCATGCACTTCCGGTGATAATTCAAATTCTATGTTTAGTAACATTCAGCATTTCGCAGTCTATACGCGTTGCATGCCCTCTCGCCGCCTTTGGCGGCTCAATGCGCCCTTGGTATAGTTTAATTATGTATATGAGCCGTGTATGTTCATTCAGGAAAGAAGACCGTAAGCTTTGAGCCCAGTGCTAATAGTTTTTCATCAGGTAGATGCTTTATTCTTTGATCCCTCCAAGAGGCCTAGAAGGCCCAATCTGGATTTGTAAATCAACCAGCTCACAACCACTGCCCGGAGAGAGGCACTCATAAATGTTTATGGTACCACTACCTCATTCCTTGAGATAGGTAGTTCCTATACTCGTATATTGTACTATTCCTCGCCATGTGACTGAGCTCGTTTGCGGATTCATTTAACTTACACATGCACAAACAATATGTACCAGGCCATGTTTTTGTTGGCTGGGAACGAGGGAGGCCTGGATACCAGGTTAATGCTTAATACCATAGACTATTATGCAACAAGCAGTACATATACATGTACATACAAGTACCTAGTCTCGTGCCCGTGCCCAGCCCCTCCACCAAACCAAGGTTGGTGGAGGGTCTGGGCACGAGACTAGTACATGTAGGTACCTGGAAAGGAGACAGGTAATATATGTAGTGATGTAGTAATACATGATGTCTCCCTCTCCAAGTCCCCCAATAAATTGCGTGTCCTAGTGCAGGTTGTCCCCACTTAATGATGAACATCCCCTCATTGCCGAGTGCCTTAGCACGAGGCAAGTAATCTTGCAGTGTGGGGATCGAATCTGAGCTAGTGTATGTATATATCTATGTCTGTAACACTTTCGGCCCCGGCGGACAAGTATGTGTTCAACATGGCGTCCTACCAGTTACATGGAGGCCTCCTTTGTACTTCTGGCGCACAAAGGATCAGAGATCAGGACAAATCGATCACTTCTTTTTACCCAGGTAGGCTTATTATAGCTCCAACGCAATTAGTGTTTGCGTAGCCTCTGTTTCAGCAGAGATGTAACTGCTGGAGAGGAACGGTACGTGGATCGATACAAACGTGAGTTTCAAGCAACTCTGCTCTCCTGTAGCAGCCATAACTGGTCCTTGGAACTGCGTTGTATACAGAGACATCCGTCTCCTGAAGGCCCATTCGTGTAGTCGTCGCTTCTCCAGCAATTGCATGGGCGATGTGGCTCCCAAACATTCTAGTGGGTGTGGTTTTGTGCTAACTATCATATGTCATACCTCTGCGCGAGACCCCGTCTGCGCAATGCGTATACCTAGTATATACCCTGTCAAGACGTACCTTTAGAGTACTCACCACAGTACATATTAAGCATCTTCCATGCCAAATTCTGGCATAGAGTACGTATGCGATGTAGTACATATCTGCCCACTCAAATGTGTTTACTAATACAAGGTAAGTACAGCCTAAAAGCTATGTTCTTTAGAAATGACAAGAACTGTCATTGCATTTCAACTTCAGCTGTAGTAGGCTAAGCTTGACTGCATAATACTCCATTAAGATTTAGGGTAAAGGGACTGTGGGTCAAAACATATACTTTGGGTAAAACTAACAAAACCTATCTAAAGCTCTATTTTCAATTTCTGTGAGGAGTTATGGCCAAAACTAAACAATATAGGTATCTGTGTGGGTCTCCCTCCCCAGGGGGCAAGACACAACTGGCGTCTCTGGCAGTTACATGGATGCCGTCTTTAAACTTATGGCACACAAAGAGTCAGAGATCTGGACAATAGCCTCGTTCCCAGTCTCCACAGCCCAACATTTTTTGCATGGTTGAAACCCACAGGCAGGGAGCCTGGGCTCCTTGGTACGTCACATGACATCGCATAGGGTGCACGGTTTTGCTGAATCAAATTACACATGACATACAATGTAGTAGATACACTTTAATACCCTTAGCTAACTGTAGTCAGAACGGTCAAGTGCATAGATATCACACTCAATACAGCTGTTGTTCGATGAGACAGTGTTGCATTCAGCCTTTAGATACAACAACAGATGCAACTGGGAGCACAAACCTCGGGTGTTGTGAAGGATTCCTCAAAACCATCTTTGAAAACATCAAGAAAGGCTGACAAGACAGCGAAGGATGTAACCTGTGATGTGAGTCCTGTTATGGATTTGTGTATGCTGATAAAATGTAGCCTTGTACAAGCAAGTTATAGATATAGATGTGCTAGTCGGTTCATACCCTCGCTATCTGTCTACCTTGGTGGCAGTTGTTGACGTGCGGTACAGATAGCCAGTTCTTTGTGCCACTTCATGAAACAGTTCGTAAGTCATCTTCCTTGCCTTTTGTCATCTTTCAACGCACAACGGCTAGTCTCCGCTGTGACTGACTTTGCAACATGCACATCGAAGTACAAATATACGTCACGCGTAATCAAAACCACGCATCCTATATCACGTACGTGACGTCATGTGATGTACCAAGGAGTCCAATCTCCCCGTCTGTGTTTTTCCGTATAAAAAACACTGGGCAGTCAAGCCTGGGAATGAGGCTACTCGACAAGTCTATTACATAGTTTTCCCAAGGAAGGCTTACTGTAGCTCCCAGGTTAGTAGACTTTCTTTAGCCTCTGTAGAGTTAGAGTGCTAGAAATGGATGGCACGATTGAGCAATGCAAATATGAGTTTCAAGTAGCTCAACCCGTCTCACCACTCTCCCATAGCTGATCCTTACTGAACATTTTGGCAGTCTCGTCCAGATAGAGACATCAATCCAGTCACTTTTTTGTACCTTCTTCAGCAGCATTGCCATGCATGGTTCTGAGTTAGTTGTTAATCTCATGACTGACTGTCTTGTGAAAATACCCTCATCCCACACCCATGTCATAATTCATTACATCCACCCTCGATTATAAGGAAGGAGGTTATGATATGCCAAATGACCTATTTGATTGGAGAATATGAGGTACTATACAACATTACAAGAAAAGCTGCTATAGGGGAAATGCTTTACAAACTACTACGCAAGATCACTTTAGTACGAATAGACATACAGCATGTATCATGATATTAGTATACTGTGCATTGTTAATTGCGATGACATTCATTTTTTTAAGCTGCTCCCACACCATCTCCAACTGTGCCACACCAGGAGGACATTGGGGCAGCAAAAGGATCCGATAACTCTTCAGGTTGGTTAGGTTCATAGTCTTAATTATTATAAAGTCACAAAAAAGCATTTTAATGACATATAGGGATGGAATCCCCAAAAAGCATCCAAGCAAGGTAGGAATGACACCACACTGAATACTTTTACAGTTTCCCATCCCTATGTCTTTTTACATTATATGAGATCACTGGATGTTAGATTGTGATGTGTATATTCTGTGGCATTTTTCGGAACCACTTTTGTGTTCAAATAATATTGGTCGAAGACAGTATTTCAAAGTGTGTTGTTACAGGCGGGACTGCGTAAGTGGGTTGATACGTGTGGAAGGATGTGAGGTGCATGAGCAGTATACATGGAGTCTATAGTGTACATTGTTACAAAGGAAGAATTATAGTGTGAGCTTGTGAGGTCATGTTGTAAAGCACTGCAATCGGTATGGCTCATGTGGCATGTAGGGGATTGTGGTGTATGTGGTTGGAAATAAGTCAAAAGATATAGGGCTGGGAATCCTAAAAGTATTCAGTGTGGTGTCATTTCTACCTTGTTTGGATGCTTTTTGGGAATTCCATCCCTACATGTCATTTCATTTTTAAAATGCTTTTTTTGTGACTTGTTTCGGTTGTTTCAGGGTTCTCCCTAAAGCATGGTAGCGTGGTGCTGTGCCACGCTGAGGTTTCTTCTTAAGTTTATTCATAAGGACAGAGCCAGCCCTGGCATGCGCAGTATATTTATGAATACATCCTAGTCTCGTGCCCAGACCTCTATTCGCCCGCCGCAAAAAACGGTCTGGGGACAATAGAACAAACTGCCCGACCCTTGCGGGGCATGACCATGATGACGTACTCAGTAATTGCTGGCGACCGCGTGGGAATTACATAATGAGAAGAACGGTGAGAAAACTGATGTTTATATATGTACACTGAAGTACTACCACGATCAAGGGAGACTCGGATTGCGCTCTCAGAAAGTCGAATACAAAGGGTGGTGCAGCATAGCAGAGCGATTTACCACTGCCGGTTGGTAGCGTGACAAAAACATCTCTCCCAGCCACGAATTCTCGGATGGCATTCGCTTGATTGTCTGTAGCTCTGCTGTAGTCGAGTTTCCAAACTGCTTCAGCGATGGCTCTGTCGATGGTAGGTCTTGGGAACGACGCGTTCAGTCTCGGTACAGATAAAGCACTAGCCGCCATCACTAATTTGATCGCACCTCTTACACACGTACAAGTGAGAAGTAATTATTACTGTTAGCTTCACAGCGATTGGTCATCCCGCATACCAGACATCCACGTCATAGGGTCAGGCCATTTGTTTTATTGTCCCCAGACCGTTTTTCACGGCGGACGAATAGAGGTCTGGGCACGAGACTAGAATACACCCATGCAGTCCTACAGGAAGTGTATAGGAAGCCCTTTAGGAAGCCCTTTAAGTTTAATTAGGATATTTCTGCAGGTAGTCTAGACTCAGAATAAGCCTGAGAGAAGAAATGCAGGCATCTCAGAGCTCCCACACTTTGTGCCGGTGGGGGGACTCCCCCACCACTACCACTCTGACAAAATTTTCTACCTGTGTTTTATTTTCTACCTGTGTTTTATAGAGCTACTTGGCAGTATAAATATTAAGCTATTCAGGTGGATGATCGATAGCTAAACTGTACACGATGTCATTCACAACTAAATTGTGGGAGTGTTAGCAGGGACAGTTACAGTTCAAGACCACCACAAACAACTGCAAGGCAATGTGGGCAAGGACAGTCGCAGGAGTGCCATAAGTGCACAGCAGTTGTACTGACTCCATTTCATGCTCATTATGGAAGTTAGTATGGTCTACACTGGTCTAGGAGTTATATCTCTGTTCATTACTATTATGACTGAGCTATAGCAACTCACTTTGGTCCCATTACTGTTATACTTCAAGTATTATAATCGTCCTAGCAGAACAGGTCGTGCTCAAGGCTCCATTTCCGGTGTAGGCATAACCGTCATTACGCGGAACAGAACTGAATAGAACGGCGTGTAGCGTCAAGTACTCGCCTGAAGCGCTTGAGAATCACTGCTGAACAGATGATTTCTTCGAGAACGTTATGGTGTGAGTGCAATACCCTGGGAGAATTGCCGCTTCTTCACATTTGAGTCATTGTAATTGCTTGAGTCATTGTAATTGCTGTAGCCTGGCTTAAGAAGAAACAAGAAAGAATAACATGAACAATTTGCCAGTTTAGTGACTTGCCGATGTGGTACTTCAGCAGCGCTCTCCAGCAACGTTAACAGTCTTGTTACTGATGAAAACACTCGAGAATGACAGTTATAGTACATACATGCAAAGGCTTATGACTACATCTAGGGCAGAGTTTTGAACGTCTCATTTTGTACACATGCAATGCGGCGGCCATTTTTTCCGTGCCATCCCTATATATCGTGCTCCGTGATACACTGTAAAGTGTAAAGATGCATAAAATCTGTTTTTAAGCTGCCCTGTAGATGAGATTCTGGTGGTGTAGTGGTAACATCCTTGACACTGAAATAGTCAGGCATGCCAACCTGGGTTCGATTCCGAGCAGGAGCGTTTTCTTTTTCTTTTTTGGGGGGGAGGGAGGCATTTTTACAGGGCCCCTCCTCCAGGCACGTGTCTCTGGCAGTTATTACATGGCTGCCGTCTTCGAACTTAGAACGCACAAATGGTCAGAGATCTGGACAAGACTACCACACAGTTTTACCAAGGAAGGCTTACTACAGCTCCCAGGTTAGTAGGGTTTGTGTAGCCTCTGTGTAAGTAGAGATATGAGTGCTGTTAACCGACAGCATGGTCGAGCGATGCACATGTGAGTTTCGAGCACCACCATTCGTCTCTCCACATGGCTGATCCTTGAAGGTACATAGACACAGCAATCTGCCAAAGACCAGTCGGTTTTTCGTTACTTCTCCAGCAGCATTGTTATGCATTTTTCTGGGTTATTCGTTTTTCTCACGACAGGTTGGCT
This sequence comes from Phakellia ventilabrum, assembly GCA_963921505.1. Classification (NCBI taxonomy): domain Eukaryota; kingdom Metazoa; phylum Porifera; class Demospongiae; order Axinellida; family Axinellidae; genus Phakellia; species Phakellia ventilabrum. The sequence continues at coordinate 3,981,112 of OY997381.1, forward strand.
CGCGACCCGTCTCGTCCCGCCCAGGTTGAGATTTTAATACATCCACATCTCTACTCGCCTGCATCTTTACACTTGGCAGTGTAATTACCATCGATATATATATATTATATATACGTATAGAATAGATTACTGTGTAGTGGGGTGTATGACCCGTTATCTACCGTGGGGAAATTATCTCCTGTGGAAACCTCAGAAGTATCTCGGGCAAATCTACTGTGGGAAAATTAAATCATACGGAAGCCAAGGAAATGCCGAGGGCAAAGCCCGAGGTACTTCCGAGGCTTCCAAGGGAGATAATTTTTCCCAAAGCGGATAACGGGTCATATACCCCGCTATACAGTGATCTATCTTGTACTACGCCTAAGTCATTCTGACAAGAGTTGCCAAAGCATCAAGAGCTGTAGGACAAGCTAAAGCTTGCCAAAAAGGTTCGGAAGTGTCATTCAGCACAACGTGATAGACTGGGTAGCTAGCAGGCTTTCATAACACAAAATACTAGCTCTCAGCAATTGTAACAAACATGAACAACAACTAATAGCCACGATAGCTACCCGTCTAGCCTGAGCCCAGCGCCATTTTGGCAAAATATGGTAGGCTAGCAGCATGGCCACACATACAAGCACACCGAGACGCAACAAAACTAGCTACAGACGGAGACCAGTAGCTTACCGTGCTATCCCACATTGATTTACGGGCACAAAACACCATACGTCTTGCCTAGGCTCTTCTGGCCACGAGCCCTTACCACAGCTTTCTGAGCGTTTTGAACGACTGGAACAGAATTGGGTACACACTTCACGTAAACAATCATCGGGGTATATTTTTTCCTGCAGTAGGTATGACGTGTTATATACCTGTACTGCTGAAATGTGATTGGTTAGGTATAGTACACATCATCTGGAGAGTTTTTAACCCAGTTCCGTTGTTTATTGCAGAGCGCAGCAAGGCCTATAATCGCGACCTATGGGCTCAGAATCTCAGCTAGTGTTTATATATATTTATTTGACGTTGCTAGGTGGTTGCTAAGTTTATTGTGCTGAATAAACAAGCTACAAGCCATCACTCTGTGCTGACACAGCAATAACAACAATCCCTCCTGGGCGTGTTATAACTAATACATATATGTATCGAGATGTCCGTCACGTCCCGGGGGCCCACGGCATGTGTTCAAAATGGCGTCTCTGGCAGTTACTTGGATGCCGTCTTCAAACTTGTAGCGCACAGAGAGTAGGCATATTACGCTTGCGTATTCCTATTTATGAATGTACTTTTGTGAAAATTGGCATCTTATTTCTTTGCTGTTGACACATGTCACAGTGAATGACACTATGATACTTATTTAGAGTGATTAATGGACAAGGAATTGTGATACCTTTTTCAATGCAGGCCTTGGAGATTATGAAAGAATGGTTAAGAAGAGTGACGTAATCACTCATTTTCTTTCGAGTAATGTGAGTCCAGGAAGGTTTGCAGACACACTTCGAGACCAGGACTTCATTACTGAGGACACTTGGAGGAAAGCACATATTCCATTTATTACAAATTCCATAAAGATCCGTGTCTTGATTGAAGCTGTTCTTTCCAGGATTAAACTGGATGCGAGAAACTACGACAAATTCATTGAAGTTCTTAAGCAGTATGGTGGGCTTGATGCCCTTATCACTGTTATTGGATCTGGGTAGCAGACGTCTGCATTTTATCTTCATTCTTAGAAATTCTTTAATGTTACTTGTATGGCCTTTTGATGTTGTATAATGTTTCTGATACATGGCTCAACTTTACATAATGATTATGCATGAATGCCCAATTGGTGCTAGTTCACTAGTATATCTACCAAGGATCAAAGCTTACTAGTAAACTGTATAGTGCCACCAGGTTACAAGAAATTCTCAACTAGGTTACTATTTACCAACTGTACAGGGATCTCCCAGACAGAAAGCTCTGCCCTACTAAAACTCCACCCATTCACTCATAACAGCAGGTGTTCCTGGAAAGATGTACCCCTAGCTGGGTTAAAGCAACCCTTCTTATTCATTATTCATGCCCTACTCGAAATGGTATGCCTGAAACATGCATGTTCCATGCATGATTGGATGGCTGCACCTGTGACATGCATGTAACAAATGCAATATGCATAGAGTGCATGAAACACACTGTGCTGATAAAACATGCATGGGCATAAATTAACATGTGCAATCCATGCATGGAATATGCATAGTGCGGCATAGAGATGCATAGTGCGGCATAGAGATGCATAGTGCGGCATAGAGATGCATGGAGCATGCATGAAACATGAATTTAAAGAGGGAACAGCATGAATGAAACATGCATGGAACTGGGATACCCCATGCTTATTTTAACCAATGAGAGGGTATCATATTTTGTAGCCTTCCAGAGGGTTGTGCAGAGATTTTAGCTATTCAAAGGGAGGGTATACACAATTTCCAGAGTTTCCAGAGGGTATTTGAACAATCACTACATTTCCAGGGGGAGGAGTAGTAAACATTAACATTAATTTCCAGAGGGTAATTTGGATCCCTGAGGGGGGGGGGGGTCACAGATATTAAGTGGAATAGCCCAATAGGCTATCTGTGCTAGTGCTGCATCATATGCTGCACAGACATCAGATGGTATCCCTTATCTGGTTGTGTTTTAATAGTTTTGTTTTCTATGTATGTCATATTCTGTGCTACAGTTTGTCACATTGACTTCTTTCTCTAGCTATACAGGGAGTTGATTTATTTTGGAAATTGATAACATAGTAGGTGAGTATGGTAGCTATAAATTTCCAAACTACATAAAGGTACTCATGCATACGTACAAGTACTTGATCCTTTTGCTGAACAATACTGCCACATCCTAGGCCTGTGCATACTAGTAATTCCAGTAATCAATTACATACTAGTATGTATTTCCCTTGTAGGTTTGACCACTTTGTTATTCTTGCAACTGCATATGAGGTTCTACTAGTACTGGACATCTGCTGATTGACTGATCTGATGCCCACATGTAGCCACACATGGATCCAGTAATGATAAATCGATTAGCTGTAATGTAGTTTCCCTTGCTACTCTTGCAATATGTCTATAGCAGATGTCTAATGGAGCCAGCTAGAAAGATAGGCACTAGCCACACATAATATTATATAAGGTTTAATGGAGTTAAACCAAGTTAACATGCGAGACTGGGGTGTGGGGGGTGGCAAGAGCTGCAGTTTTCCAGTTTTGTGTTGTCACGGTGATTTTCTTATTTCTTTTTCTTTTTTTTGTGTTTTTTTTGTTGTTGTTTCTGCTTGTTGTTTCCTTCTGTTTTTGGTTGTGTACTTTCCTTTTCTCTGCTAGCTGGCTGGTGGTCATCTAGCATGACGGGTTTGGCCTAGGGTGGGGTCCAAGGGCCCCCACACCTCGCCCCCCAAGGGTCTGGAACCAGGGTTGGCCAGGAAATGTAAGAAAGGCCCCCCCCCCCCCCCCTGGCTATCCAGGGCTAGGGGTGGTTGGGGTAGGGGTGTGCTGGTACGCCAACCCAACTACCCATCCCACAATGCAGGTGGGCATGCCTATCAGGAGCTGTTCCCCCAGGAGATGCTAGGTTAATAACCTGATGACCACTTGACCACTTTGTTATTGCATATGAGGTGACCTTCCCAGTAGCTACCTGCAACTGCAGCAGTAACAACTCAAATGGTTAAACTAACAGATTCCTTTTTACAGTGATATATATATATATAATAGTCATTAGGTTTTAGGCCTTCCGAACGAACCCCCTTGAACCTCCCCTGCCTACTGGCCTGATACTGATGGTGTAATGATGAAGAGAGGTTCCTTTATTGCTGAAAGTAAAACAAGCAGCATGGCTTACTGATCATTGATCCTCAAACTTTGTTTCATATAATGTTAGGGTTATGGGCTCCTGATTGTACGCTTCCACATTTTGGGAGCACACCTCAGGTTGGGCCAAAACTTTGGTTTGTTGTGCCAGATCAATTGACTATGGGGTAAACTACGTTAGGTCACATGACTACCATAATTTATTGTGCTCATTGGCTGGCCCTTCCCATTTTGAGCATAATTATGTCTTTCTGACATCAATTGATTTTTATAGAATGGACTATATAGATGGTTTGCAAGTAGGCGTGGCAAATGACATACATGTAATCCCACTTTTTGGAGGGCAAGCACGCGAGTTCGCAGGTGCATAAGTACATATAGCTGCAACTGTAAATGACTCCCTCAGATGTCAGTGAATCTCGGTAGGTCATGTCCCATAGTTCTCTCTGTTTCGGCTGCAATGAAAATGTGCTGTCGCCGGATTGTAATCCATCTATACAGTCAGCTGCTAGATTGTAAGGAGAGTCATAAACAAATTTGAAGCTACTGTCATAAAATTCATCTAAAAAGTGTTGGAATATTTCTGTCCGAGTCAGTGCGATAGCTTCGTTTGGCGGTGATAGCCAACTACCAGCGCCGGCAACTGGGGACAAGGCGCACCGATCTTTTTCCTTTCACTTTCCCTAGCGTGAGTTTGGAAGTGGTGAAGCACTCGTTTCTGCAGCAGTCGTTCGATAAAGCTGAGGGGAGGACTGGGTACGAGGCTAGGGTCATGGGTCTCGATCTCGAGTAAGCTGGCTGTGTGCTCAGAATTCGAATTGGACATCTGGCCGACTATCCTCGTGGCCTGGGATCAACGTACAGGAGTAAACAGTGCAAGTGAATCACAGCAGGTTACCATCCCAATAGACCCATCGCAGTTACATCATTAGCGTCCTGTCCAAATTATCTGCTGCACATGCCCGCCATTTGTCCTCCAAAATGGCAGCATGGTGTGGTTACCACACCCCCTATGGCTTCAACTACAATGGGTCTATAGTGAATATCATTTCATCCCAATATGAAATACACCTTGCAACAAAAAGTGTTTGATTTCTTCATATAAGGATGACATTTCCTTAGCTTTCCTATCAAAACTTTTACATTATGTGCAGAAGGTGCATGGTTATGTTCCATTCCATTCCGCCTATTAAAGTACGGAACATATTATACCACCAGTTTCATCTATAATGAAATGCGCTTCATAGCTACAGTGAGTGATCGCAAGCTTACATTACAAGCTTAACATTTAAAGGGATTTGTTGCTCGCTGGCTTCGTCAGTGTAGCGCGCGTGCGGCCCAGAACATCTAAGGGCATCACAGACCTGTTATTGCCTCAAACTTCCACTGGCTTCGATACCAGTTGTCCCTCTAAGAAGTCGGCCGCCGTTCGGGAACGGCGTGACTAGTTAGCAGGTTAAGGTCTCTGCACCCCACCCTGGTACAGCTAACCTTGAAAACATCCAAGACTGATCCCTTCCGCAGGGGGGTGCAGCTTGTCATAGGGAGCGCACAAGATGACTTGTGTCCGGTGGCAGCGTTACTGGCCTATTTGGCAACGCGGGGAGGCTCACCAGGCCCCTTGTTTTGTTTTAAGCGGGGCACCCCACTGACCCGTCCAGAATTTGCTGCAAGGGTAAAGAGCGCTTTGCAGTTGCTTGGTTATCCAGCCAATAAGTATGCTGGCCATAGCTTCCGGGCTGGGGCAGCATCGACAGCGGCAGCAGTAGGCCTGGAGGACTCGGTGATCAAGACCATGGGTCGGTGGGAGAGCTCAGCCTACCTGTTGTATATCAGACTCCCCCGGGCGCAGCTGCAAGGGGTGGCTACAGCGCTGTCCAATTTCAGGAGATACTGACTGTTGTATACAGTTATGCCACTGGTTGTACTTGTGTTGTTTGTGGTTAGCCACTTTATATTCCTCAGCGTGGGCTATTGGGTAGTTGGGAGTGGTCTTGTGTACGTTGGGTCGTTTGGGGAGGAGGAAGGAGCGCCCCACAGGTGTGGGCCGCTTGGAATGGGCCTAGGGGGCAAGTAGTTGCTCCCCCTCGCTTCCTCCTCCCCCATCCGCCCCGGTCAGGTAGAGGGCAGTGTGGGCGGATAGGTAGGATAAAATCAATGCATGCCAACCCAGCTCCTCAGCCCAAACCAGTCTCGGCACTCGTGACATAGCTTATCTGGTAGCTATGGGTTATTCAGAAGTCGCTGTATGTTAAATGAAGTTTAACCCTAGTTAAACGGAGTTAACAGGCAAGACAGCAATTTATTGTGGTGGGCACTTATGGGGGAGGGGTCTGAGCATGCGCACTCAGATTTCCGACCACGAGGAGGCAAGGCAATTCAACATACTAGCTTTCTGTCTCCCTCCCACCCACCCAAAAGAGTTGGTGTGTTGGTGTTGTTGTTGTTTCTCCGCTGTGGCCTCCGTTTCAGGGAGTAGTCCATAGCGTGATAGTGAGCTGGGACCAGTCGCTGTTTTTTTTTATCAGCTAGCTGGTATGGGCCTAGGGGGCAAGTAGTTGCTCCCCCTCGCTTCCTCCTCCCCCATCCGCCCCGGTCGGGTAGAGGGCAGTGTGGGCAGATAGGCAGGATAAAATCAATGCATGCCAACCCAGCTCCTCAGCCCAAACCAGTCTCGGCACTCGTGACATAGCTATGGGTTATTCAGAAGTCGCTGTATGTTAATTGTTTTTTTCTGTAACATAGACATGGAGCCCTGCCCTGGTGGCAAATCTTGTGCCTTAGGCTAGTAGTAAAACAGAAATTTTAGGCCCCGAATAGACCATATGTACTCCCCCTCCCCACCGCCCCCTCCTCCCCCCCCCCCCCCCCCTTCCGCAATCCTGGATCCGCCCTGGATTTACCCATAGATATACAATCCCTCCCTTGTATATCTATGATTTACCGCAAGACGTTAATTATCAGTTGGGTGGGTGGGGGGGGAGGGTCGGTCGCGTTCGCAATGACGTTAGCGCTGTCCTAATCTATCACAGCTTTAGTCTGTACGGAAAAGTTTGGGAACAGCCTTCAGTAAAAGTTGTCAAGTGAGTTAATAGAGACATTATTTAGGGTAGCTAGTCATACTAACTAATCAGAGAGGAATAACTAATACAAAAGATAATTTCTTACATGTGCATGGCTATCGATACATCATAGCTTCATTGTGATGGCTTTGTCGTCTAACTCCTGTATGCCTATGGTAACCAGTAATAACTATAGAGAGCATTTCCTGAGCTGCAGCTAAGCACTGAAAAGAGTGGCTAGCTAGCTAGCTACTGCAAAAAAATTGTTGCTGCAATACAATAATTATTCCCAACACAAGTCTATGCATTTAGCTGCTGTCACTGTTTCATTCCCTCTGGCAGTCAGCATATTTCTCCATTTCCATTTAGGTGGTGTAACTACTGTGGCTGAAATTCAACATGAGTAGCAGCTGCAGCTTGCTTGCTTCTGCAGTCCTTGCAGCCACACTGTCTCTGCTGCTACCAGAGTTTGCAATTGATCAAATACCAACCGTTTGTACCGACCGAGAGAGCCTCGAGAACTTGGTGTGCTGTCCAACTACAGAAGATGGGGTGTGTGGAGCAAACGCCAATCGTGGACAGTGTGTGTCATTGAATCTTCCAAACTACAGCAGAGAAACGACTGATGTACGCCAAAACTGGCCCCACTACTTTACTCAAGCTTGTCAGTGTAATGGCAACTACGCAGGCTATGATTGTAGCAGATGCAGGTTTGGCTATTTTGGGTCTGATTGTCAGCGGAGACGAGTCCTTCCCCGTCGACCAGTTAGAGAGCTAACTGATGAGGATTGGATTGCATTCCTTGATATCGTAAGGAGGACGAGGACCTATGACTCAGGGTACAGAGTTGTTATGGAAGAGTCCCCTCCTGGCAATGCAAGCCTTGTGGTGACCAATGTCTCTCTCTACCAATTGTATGTTTGGGTACATCACTATGCGGCCAAAGACAGCTTTCATCCAGATCCAGGTACATTGAGTAATAAAAACACTCTGGATATGCCATGCATGCATATTGGTTTTCCCTATCTCCTATAACCTGGAGAGCTGTACTGGTACACTGTAAAAATAAATAGATTGATTTAACTACTGAGTGGTTACTGTAGTTGCAGGGTGCTAGTTGGGTCACCTCATACATTCGTACAGCTATGTATATTGCAGGAATAACAAGGAAACTCAACCACTTTGTTATTCCTGCAACTATATATACTTTGGGATCAGATCAGTTGATTATCAGATGTTCACAAACAAAAATACATCCTTTCAGATTTAACTGGCGCCAGAAAGCTAGCCAGTATAGCCACATGCTTTCAGTTAGGGAATCCAGTCACAGGAAACATAATCAGATAGTCACTAAGTAGTAGTTTCCCATGTAGCTAACAAGGGAAAGTTGACCACTTGTTATTCCTGCAACTACATGCATATGAAGTGACCCTTGAATTGCAACTGAGGTAACCAAACTGGGTTAAAACAATCCTTATGTTTTTGCAGTGTATAGTCTAGCCTCATTTCCAGGCCCTTGTGTGTGTTTCACTATGTTAGCTACTTGTACGTTTTTTTATGAAGATGTGTGAGCATGCAGAGAGTGATCGAAAGATAGCTGTGCATGCTCTTCTCTACCTTTTGTTGGTGACATTGTTTGAGTCCTTAGTCTGTGGTGAAATGTGCGGGCTCTGAAGAGTAGCTACTGCACTGATTGTCCTCTCCCACACAAATTCACCTTCCTACCTTACACATTATGCGCATGAGAAAACGTACTAGGTCAATAAGTATCTAAATGAAAGTGAAATAGTGCATGTTGGCCTGCGGAAGAGGCTATATACCGTGTTGGCCTATATGTTCATGCTACAAGACGTCTTATATCCTTGATGCTAAAGTTAAGCCCAGTTGCTATACTGCAAAAACAAAAAGAAGCTCAATATCAAAGACTGTGTATGCAAGGAGATCAATTACATTGCTTGACCACTATATAGGTAGTAAACAATTAAGCTAAGTCACGTATTACAGGTGGCTACAATTGAGGGATGCTAGAAGTGCAGCTGCACTACACTGCAAAATAGAGTGCTCATAACCCATATAGGGTTACCTCAGTTTCAATCCCAGCACCAGAGAATTATAGTTAAGTGCAGATCAATAAGATAACTCTACTTTGGTGTGGGTGTCTTTATTCGGTGGACTGGAATGGACTACTGGACCACTAGAATGGACTACTGGAACACTGGAATGGACTACTGGAATACTGGAATGGATTACTGGCCGTATCTCACATGCGCACAAGATGGGAAAGGCGGGGCTTGAACCGTACAGTAACCTGGTTCTGCAATTACTCAGATGAGCAATGTCTATTTTATCACTGCAATGTACCTTGCATTCAGGCTTACTGCCCATACTTTAAATAGGTAATGCTGCAGCTTAACTGTATTCTTGGATACCCCGACCCTCGCTCAACTGCTTCCTGTGCATACTGAGCACTTGGCCCTAGCCACATGATATTGGTCGTACCTAGACCCAACTTTACTTTTGTTTTCTTGTGTTGATGTTTCTACTTTGTACTGCTCCCCAGGTTTAGTAGCCTCATTCCCATGCCTTCCCCGCACAAGCAAGCAAAGCGATCGCCACTTTGCTTGCTTGTGTCGAAATGATGAGGCCACAGGTTTAGCATTGTGACTTTGTTTTAGTGATTATGTTCTGTACTAGCCTCGTTCCCCCAGCCCCCACTTTGTTTGGTTACACTTACGTTCGTGAAACCGAATAAAGCGGGGGCCTGGAAATGAGGCTAGTTCTGCACCACTTTATAGCTGAAGCACTTCTGTGTATGCATTATCCTTTGGTTACTAGAGTTGCAGCTAATGTAGACAATGGACATTGTCATTGATACATGGTATTGCAGCACTTTGACATGTGCATGACCATATGCCACGTTATTAGAGTCATATGTCTGAAATGCATTGTTTCCTGTCAAAGCTGTGTACTATGCTGGCTACATTTGTGTAGTAGAGAGTCATGATTTTAGCTGGTGAGCAGATTTTTAGGGATAGCTCATGGTATGTGACCATGAGATATCCCTACTATGATAGCCATGTAAGGTATCACAATCAGCAGAACATTGCTCCCTTACAAAAACTGTAGTATAAAATGATAATGATGCAACTCCAGCCATTGTTAAAATATCCTTTCCATTGATGCATGCATGCATGTGTACGGTTGGCATTGAAAATTCAAACTTGTGACAGGCATGTTCCAGTCCATTCCAGTGTTCCAGTAGTCCATTCCAGTAGTCCAGTGATCCATTCCAGTCCACTGAATAAAGACTCCCCTTTGGTGTGCCATCTGATACTATATCCCAATTAGAAGTACATTACCAGTAATTGAAAAGCTTTTAAGAGGACATTCAAGAAGTATAATTTCTGAGGTACCTTAATCATTCATTTAAAAGCTTCCAATTAGCAGGTGTCCACTTCAACAATTATGGTGTCAGTGGCGGATCTAGGATTTTGAAAAGGGGGATTCCAGTATCACCAGCGACGGGAGCGTGAATAAAGTGGGGGGGGGGGAGGTGGGAGAAAAGTCTGGGCTACGCAGCAGCCCCTCCCCCCCGCGCGAAGCGCGGAATTTTTTTTTACTAAACGGGCCAGGAATAGCTCTCATGGTGTCTTTGCAAATCAATACTGGAAGTGGTCTTGGTTAAGTTGTGCATGCAGTAGGCCTATGGCCGTAGACCTCGCTAACTCATCGTACATTGTTTTTGTAAATCTGCTTGCCCGCGTATGTACCGTAGTTACGCTTTCGCAAGTATAATTATAGTACAAATGAAGGCAGCCTTTGAAAAGAGGGGTTCCATGGAACCCATGGAACCCCCTCTAGATCCGCCACTGGGTGTGCCATATGATATTGTAGCTACCCTTTTGCTTTTATGAGGACATTCAAGTTGCCTCTTGAAAGCGTTGTAAATAATAGCTATGTGACCTATTATAGCTAGCATACCCTGCTGTCAGAAATTGGAGATCTAAAGTAGTAACCATATCTTGTATGCACACTGTTTTTTTGCTGCCACTGAGATAACCCTATAGCTGGGTTAAAGCAACCCTTTTGTTTTTGCAGTGTAGTGATGTGTCTTAATTGCTGGAGCCGTGCATAAGCTAGTGCAACTTCACTTCTAATTGCAGCTAGCTACCTGTAATACGTGACTTAGCTTAATTGTGTACCTTCTGTCTGAAATTGGAGACCTATAATAGTGGTCAAGAAATGTAATTGATCTGCTTGTATGCACATTGTTGTGTAACTCACTGAACTTACACAAGGCCATACCAATTTAATTTTATGTTGCTCGGGCCCGACCGACCCAACTTTTTGCAAAAACAATTCAAAACAAAAACAATTCAAAAATGATAATTAATTACATGATCTATTACGCATTCACGTACGTATAAATACAGCGTATGAAAATAACATGTGTTGCATGGCTCAGTGCGCGGGTGAATGGCAACTCGAGTACTCAAGACCATCCAAAGATTATGAGCTGTAAATGGTTGCAGCCAATCATACATTACGTTGTAGATCATGTGACTATCATTATCGTTCTTAACCCGACCTACCGAGCCTATTTAGACGGTCTTTTGGCCCGAGCAACATAAAATTAAATTGGCATGGCCTAACCATAGCTGAGTTACAGCAACCCTTGTGTTTTGCAGTATAGCTAGCTAGCAACTGTGCTGCAAAGTAGCACACCAATCGGATTCACAGAGCACTGGCTGAGAATTTCGGTACCTGATTCTGTTCCATTCTTCAAGAAGCTGTGGCAGGCCTCAGGGTAAGTTGCTGTGGGAGCCTAGGCAGGACAGATGGCTGTTCTTGTTTGTTGTCTGTGCATGTAGCCGTGCTGCCAGCCTATAGCTAGCGTTTTGTTCCAAAATGGTGCTAGATTCAGGCTAAACAGTTATCTATTGTAGATACTAGCTGTCTTGCTAGGTTTGCTAGGGATATTCTTCCATATTTTAGAGCCGGTATCTTGATGCTAGCTAGCCATTCTAATGTGTCATGCTACGATTGTGACAATTTTTGCGCTTCTACCGAGCTGCAGCTAGCTTCTTCATACCTGGGTGCCTTCTACAGACCTTGCAACTCAGAATGACTTAGGAATGGTATAAATTAGTTTTTTTTTATCCCCAGATTTATAACCCTTGGGAAAGCTTTTGTGAAGCCTTGAAAGTGCCTCAGGCTTCAACCTCGGCACTTCCTCAGTTTCACTCAAGCTTTCCTGTGGGATATAATGGCTCGGTAGGGAGATAATCTGTATACTTTTATATACTCTTTGGCAAGTTTGTTTGTGTGTAGATATGTATGGAGCGTTATCAGCTTCAGTATTCCCGGTGTTTTCGACGCCGCGGCAAAATGGCTCGGCACACATTGCCGCGCGTATTGATTATTGCGTGACGTACCCGTAGGTACTTAATAGAATTAAGGTAGCGCTACTATAGCCTCGTAGTCGGAGTTTAACCAAGTATGGCACTTATATGCAAGGGAGCATAAAGCTAGTATGTATACCACATGAAAGCACTGTAGCTACCTGCTGCTTCTAAAAATGTACTTCACTGCCATTCCAAATCTTCACAAACTGTGGCTTGGTGCAGTACCACCGCATGCAGTTCCAACCTCCTATGCTATACCACAGGATATGTGTTCTTGGAACACCTCTAGCTTTATTTTTGCTGTCCATATTTCTGGGGTGTCTTGTGTTTCTTGTCAGCCCCACTAGTTTATAGCATTTGTGTTTGTGAGGTTTCTTGTCTGCAGATGCTGTGATGGATTTTTCCCCGCGCTGGCTGACAATTGCACTGGAAACTCCTGTGAACGTGATGCCTACTGCAATTGCTCCTGTTCTCCAGTGAAGGAGTGGTGTGGTGATTGTTACAGTGATTGTACATGTAAAAATATCATTTGTTGTATTTGTGGTCATGGTTGTGATAATTGTGATTGTGATAATTGTGATTGTGATAATTGTGATTGTGATTGTAACTGTGATTTGTAGTATGATCACTGTACACTTCATATAATCAATTTAAATCTTGCACTTTGAAGCAAATGTTTGTAGCTATCTGTAATGAATTACTGGCAATATGAATGGACAGTATAGCTACATGTATCTACATGCAGCAATATTTGGAAACAGAATGCTAATTATTTATCACTCCAGCAACTGAATCACTATATAACAATGACCATAGTAGTGCAGTTTGAATGCACTATATTTAGTAAAGGGTATTAGTTGTGTTTTGGTATATAGCTAAGTCTGATGTATACGTAGGTGCTTCAGGCTCTGTATATGGAAATTAAGCCCCAAGCAAGAGGAAAACAGAAGCAGTATAATCCACTCCCTCACTGTGGTGTTGGTGGCAGCAAAAAAAAAGAAACAATTCCACCCCTTACCCTTCCAAGAATTATGAAAGTGAGCAATGACATACTAATTTTGGCATCCACTTTAGTACATTAGGTTTATTCGTCAAACTCACTAGGACTATGTCGAACTGTGTACAATGTGTACATGCCTTTTCTTACTAGTATCATAGATAGTAGAGTAAGCTAGTATTGTGTGAAAGAAACTAGGAAATGGAGCCTGCAAATTAATGCCCACACAAGTATAATGAATGGGCAGTTTTCACCATCACATGCAATCATCAGTCCATGCTCTTCCTGCTGGCATAAGCACAAGCTGGACTTTCCTGATGTAGCGCTTTTTATCGTCTCCACATTGAGAATCCGAGCTCATTATTATTGCTGCAGTCCCGCGCCGTTGACCTCCAAAAGGCGGACGCTCACGCATGACGTCACACTAACTATTAACTAACCCCGATCGACCTCCGGATCCCCAACGCGCTTTACAAGAGGATAGCTACTGTACTAGCACAAGTCTCGTTCCACTGTGGCAGACAAGCTCCATAAATTGGTTGATTTAGTCTGATTTATATGGCTTCTATGGTACAAATATGAAACGCACCCTGAGAGGATCAATTACTGTAATACCATGATGTTTAATATTTGGACCATAATAGTTTCTATATATCGGAATGAGACCCCTATCTGGATCCTCCATGCAGCGGAAAAAAAATTCTTCCGAGTAGGTCACTTCCCATACTGTTACATTTGTGTACCTCATCTTGAGCCTGGGGACAAGGCTAGCTAGCTACTGCTCACCAATAATCTGGAGCAAAAGCGGTCAACAGATCAAGAGTATATAATGTGTTCTGGAGTAAGGTTTCTAGATCTCCTGGCAAAGTTATCTGATAGTGAGCTGGTAAAAATGACTATTATAATCACTGTCTCTTGGCAATGGTAAGCACCAAGTCACTATCTCTTGGACCCCCCCCCCCCCCATCAATTGTGCCTGTCTGTTGCCAGAGAAAAAGGTTTTGGTGTACTCCTGGGAGCCACCTGGACAGTTTAGAACCATCCTGGCAAATATGCTTATAATAGATGTATCTGGCTGTCAAGAACAAATGTTTTACACATTTCAGTCATTCACTCGTTATATATATAGTGTAAAATTTAATGTAACTACCATCATTATAATGACATTTACGAGGTATATAGGTTCTTGGGCTCAGTGGAGGTCAGGTTGTGAGTTTATGAAGAAATTGTTCTGGAGCCCTAATCATTGCACTATGAGATGAGCACGGGAAAGGGAATGTAGTTGTCTCTACCAGGTCTTTTTCCATCACAGCCTACAAAAGTGTATGCGGTGTATAATTCCAATGGATTCTCCTAATCAAATGTGATATGCCATAGTCTTGTTCTCAGACCCAGAGACTCATTGAATGAAGTTGTTTTCTGTGCAAGGAAAAACTCAGAATGCATCATAGCTATAAACAGAGCTGGAAGAGTGCAACTGTAATTTTGGCTGTCTGAATTGCAAACTTAGTGTGGAGAAGACTTAGAGGGGGTGAATCCAGGGTCATTATTATACCTTACCAATATGCTCTAAGTATTGACATGCATAAGCCAAGCAATGCCCTCACATATTCATTCGTAGCCCATCCATGGGCACCACCATGCACTCAAAGCATCTACAATACGTACAATATTGGTTATCATCAGACACATGAAGAGGGGTGGAATAAGATTTGCTTTTCAGTTTCACTAAAATATGAATGATGAACCTAGTTTACGAAGAACCAAACTGTGGTTAAAATAAACCCTCAGTGTTTTCAGTGCACGTAATTAAACATGTACTTTTCTTTGATGTTCCTTAATTAAAGATGCCACCCTTTGATAACGCACTGTGTTGGTAATAGTAACATACCTCCAGGGGTGCCAGCTCATTGGACTCAGGGATGTGTTTCCCCTGGAACACCACCATAAGGACATCATACTCTACATCCAGTTGTGGAAAGATAGACTGAAGGGTGTCAGCGATTCCTGGCAAGGAGCTCGGGATGGCCCAAGTGACTAATACGGAGCCTGGTTTGATAATCTTAAATGGCAGGGCATATTCCTCCACAAGCATTGTGCGTGCCAATTCCATTCGAAAATCTTTCAGGTCTTGAAGCGTGCGATTTCTCCAGTCCCCTGCCATGTAAGTAACGAATTTCGCAAATTGAGGTGGAACGCTTCGTGCCCACTTGCCGATGAAAGCTTCCAGAGTGGTTCTTCTTAGAAAAAGTGTTAGCGTTTCCATGTAGGCCGCCATCTGCTTGTTTAACTCGTCATTACCGAGGCGACGGACTATGTGAACCAGCAGCTCGCAGTTGAGAAAATCCCAATACATTGATAGGATAGAAAAGATTTCACTGACACTTTCGGCATTCTGGATGGCTGCTATATTTCCTGTTAGGAATTTGTGGTAGTAGGACTTCAAGGATACTGGAAGCTGTATTACACAGAACTTGACCTTAGAGAGCTCAATCCTCTCGAGGTCAGATTGAGCCTTGTATACAAATTGAAAGAACAGATCCTCCAATTCTTGTATTTCCGCTTCCACATCTTGTTCCTCTTTGATTTTGGCCACTTCGACTGTGGTACTAGAAGTGGCAAACGGCATAACAATTGTCGCTGGGCTCTCCTGTGTCTGGTCACTGGGAGTGGCAGAGGTACATGTAGTGGCTACCCCTGAGCCTAAACCGTCATCTGTGGAAATGGGACAAACTAATAATATAAATGATAAGTTGCATTACAGCTAAGAATATGCAAATTTGTGCAGCTTTATAGACACATGTACACAACAGGTACAACATTGCTACAAAATTGCGATGTTGCTTAATATTTCATGAGCCAGCCAGTTGTGATAAACCACGAACCGTGCATATCAGTGACACTGGAAAAGCTACAAAAGTGAATGGCCTTTGGGAGAATAATGTCTCTGTAACAAGGATCAGCCATAGCTGTTATGGGAAGGGCTGAAACTCACATGGGTTCCCCAGTGGCTGGTCACTGGGAGTGGTGGAGACAGTGGGCAAATTGTCATCTGTGGAAATAGGATAATATTATCTGTAGCTTCACAGCTAAAAATTTGTGCAGCTTTATAGACACATGTACACAACAGGTGCAATATTGCTACTAAATTGCAATGTGGCTTAATATTTCGAAAGCCAGCCAGTTGTGATAAACCACGAACCGTGCATATCAGTGATGCTGGAGAAGCTATAAAAGCGAACAACCTATGGGAGAATGATGTCTCTGTAACATATTTCCAAGGATCAGCCATAGCTGCTATGGGAGGGATTAAAACTCACATTTGCATCACCCAATTGTGCTATCTATCTCCAGTACTAATATCTCTTCTTACAGAGGCTACATAAACTCTACTAACCTAAGAGCTGACCAATCTTTGACCTTTTTTTGCGAACATAACATCCATGCATCTGCCAGAGATGCCATTTTTGAACATGTACCATGCATCCCAAGGCTGGGGGAGAGCAACTACAAAATGTACAAATATGAAAACACTAACTGGCATTCTAAGCCCATAATATATCATGATTATTCGCCTTGTTATGCGCAACAATCAATGATGTATGGCAGAGAAGGTTGGACATGGTTCAATTTGGTAGCCTCGTTCCCAGGCTCCACTCCCCAGCTTTTCTCCCACCGTGTAGAAAAATGGAGAGCCTGGTCCATTTCATCATGTGCTACGTGAGTGAGTGACTGACTGACGTGGTGCACAGTTTTGACATCGTGCACATGGTGCACATGGTGCACGGTTTTTTTAATCAAATTAGTGTGACATTTTTTGTTGTGTGGTGATTGTGACTAAGAGCAACAGACAAAAAATTGAAGATCCAGGATGTGAGAACAGACAAACTGTACGTTCTTGAGTACAGTAGTCTGAGCCTATCATAACTCATGTCTGAGCCTAATAAACAACAACTGTTAGGCGTTTAGTTACTTCTCTTTGTCCATTCTCAGATACTGTATCTTCAAATCTGTAGCTGTTTCTTTGTTTGCTGCTGCTGATCACTCTACATTTATGCACTACATTTATCCATTCACTACTCGAATTCTGTCTAACCACATGCACAATGATAAACTGTCATGCATAATTCAATTAACAAAACCACGCACCTTTGTCACATAGCACGTGATGAAATGAACCACTCGTTTTTCCAGTCTTGTGACCAGACCTTAGTTCCTCCCCGTCCTAGCTCGAGCAGCCGTGATCGTGACAACAGTCTACGCTCAGACGTGCAAACTTGTGCTAAAGAAGCCGGAGCTTCTGAACTCGTACAAGTACATGCACATTACGTAATAAACACGATAATATGTTGCTGATTTACAATAAAATTCTTTTCTTTTATGTACCGCACGAAGCCAAGTAAGTTTCAATGGGCAAATGAAATACAAGGCAATGCAATAGCTACACAGAATTTTTTTTTTACAAAATTAGTGGAAGTATACGTGCGTATGCAAGATCCTTGTGTGTGCGCTGTTCATTCGTTCTTTCCCTGAGTTGTTCATGGCTCCAGCCAGAAGAAGGCACGCTACCAGGTATGGTTTGTGAGTCAGAAGCACTCTAAGGGATGGTGGGGGTGCATGTCAGTTACCTAAGCAGTGTTGTACGGTTGGATATATTTATCGCGGCCCCTCTCCTTTGCGTCTGAGCGTAGACTGCAAAGCAAATAAATACGCTTGGTATATGTATCACTCAACGCGAACGTCTTTGCGACACGTGGTTACAAGTAATTAGCACAACCGCATTACAACAATAATTGCATTCTATAGTTGACCGTGTAGGCCAAGAAATTGGACTTTGAGCGCCAGACCGTCAGGCGAGGGGGAGGAGCCAAGGTCTGGGTATGAGACTACTGCTTTTCTACACGGTTCGAGGAAGTGGAGCCTGGAAACGAGGCAGATAATTTGGCTAATACTGGAATTACGTATTAATGAATCCCAACCTAATCCCCAAGAATAAACTCATTGGGGGAGCACGCTATAACATCACTCTGGAATGTTGTAATAGTATTTCAGAATATACAAAATTGCTGCTAACTTGCTCTCCAGTGAGTTTAGGATTGCCCTGCAAGGATTTGTTCTCTACAATTAAGTTGAGAATAACCTGCTGGTGAGGTAGCCTCCTTCCTGCATGAGCGAGCGAGGAAAAGCGGGGAGAGGCCTGGTCATTATTATTACGTGCGCAACCACAGGGTAGACGTCAGGTATTCTTGGGGGGCATACATGCAGACTTTTGACATTATCACACACTAGGTTGCACACAGGGTGTGGATTGGGGCTGAGGTAGCCCCCGGGGCCGACTATTTTTGCGAGTCAATAAGTCGCGAGAATAACAGCTCTACCATTAACCACTAAATGCTGGAGCAGCAACGAAAAAACGATTGGCATCCAAGCATCTCTATCTACAACAGTTTTCCAAGGGTCAGCCACTGCTGCCATGGGAGAGCAGAGAGAGGCGCTGTAGTGCTTGAAACTCACGTTCACATTGCTCAATTGTGTCATTGATCTCCAGCACTCATATCTCTACTTCTACAGAGTGTACATAAAGTCTACTAACGTTGGAGCTGTAGTAAGCCTTCCTTGATAATAGTATGTGGTGGACCCGTCCAAATCTCTGACACTTCGTACACCACAAGTTTGAAGACAGCATCCATGTAACTGCTAGAAACGTCATTTTGAATAGTGCCTTGCTCCCAGGGGGAGCATTAACCACAGATATACAGTACTTTCCTAAAAAAAACTTGGCAGTAATGTAGCTACGTTATGCTGCACTGGTACAGTACGCTCTACATTTACATAGCAGGAAGTACATTATTACGATGTCAACGTAGGACAGAGCGTACTTAAAGTCGTAGCACAGCGTACTTTATAACGTACCCTACTACGTAACATACAAGGTAGATAATAGGTGATACACCCCGCAACGCAGTGATCTATCTATCTTGTACTATGCCTAAGTCATTCTGACAAGAGTTGCCAGAGCATCAAGAACTGTAGCTCAAAAGCTACCGTTCAGCACAACGCGGTAAACTGGCTAGCTAGCAAGCATTCAAGAAACAAAATACTAGCTACAAGTGGCAAAATACACCCGGAAATTGTAGCAAACATGAACAACAGCTAAAAGCCACGGTAGCTACCCGTCTAGTCTGAACCTAGCGCCATTTTAGCACAAAACTGTAGGCTGGCAGCGTGGCCACATGTAGAGACACACAGAAATGTAGCAAAACTAGCTACAAAGACTAATAATTTACCGTGCTATCCCACGTCAATTTACGGGCAAAAAAACGCCATACCAGAGGTGTAGCTACCATTAAGGCAACCGAGGCGACTCCCTCGGTAAATATTTCGCTCTTATGGGCGTGTCCATATAATTATGTGCATGACGTCACCAAGCAGTATCAGCGCTAGTCTCGTGGGCGCCTGGACAGCCATTTCTGTAGCTGTACCACCAACTAAGAAGGAAAGACGGCAACTGTCACTCTTTCAGTGTCTTAGGTAAGATATGATTATGCGTGTAGACTAGTCTCGTTCCCAGCCGATTTTTCGTACGTGACTACTGTTAGCTAGCACGACGCCATTCTCCTACCGTGCTACGCGAGAGATGTTGAGCATAATAACCGCACACGGGTTTGTATAGTGTTGCTGCCACAGCGCTTACACCATTGACCATGTACCCACAGACGCAGATAGAGCAAGAGAGGACGAGCAATCACTGAGATGTAACGAGAGCGCTTCCTGACCGTTGCAAATTAAAGGGCAAAAAAAATTTCCGCGCTTCACGCTTACAGTAGCGGTCAATATAAAGTTACGTACAGTATTCGTTATACGATCATACAACGGAACGGTCCGTGCACTAAATACGCTGACGTAACGTATAATCGCACATGAAAAAACGGAAATTGAAATCGTTTTTACGGTAGCGGAAATCGTGCTCACGGTAGTGTGAAAGAGAGTGAGAAGCTAGCAATCACGAGCGATAAAGCAGCAAGAGTATTCAACGTTATTACGAGCAAGAAACCAGTGAGAAAACCAGAGATGTCGCTCAGAACTGCTCTGAAGATCCTGAGCGAGTGCCAACCAGTGACACTGCTGTGCTCAAGGAAAGTACGAATGCAACCAGAACAGTTGAACCTCCAGCAAAGAAGGCCCGACAAGGTAAAGTTATTTAGTTGTAATGTACATGGTGTGGTTGTTTAGTGTAACCTCTCTTTTTATCTGCAGGTAAAAAAGGAAAGAAGAACAGGACCAAGTCGGGCAAAGAGAATTTAAAGGCACCTAGGAAGGAGAAAGTGACAAGGAAGGCAACTAAAGCGAAACAAAAGCAGCAAAAAATTCCCAAATGTAAGGATGTGCATATGTGATTGCTGCAGCAGAGCATATGTACTTACTAAATACTATTCTCTTTAGCCCCTGCAACCATCCTGATAATTTCAGAGCATGGATGAGTGACTGCTGAAGAAGAACTATACCATCATCCAATCAGCCAAACTCCAAGGAGCCACAAAGTGAGCTGGTAGTTCAACCTGAAGAGTACACAAAGACGCTGGAGCTAGCAGCAAGAGAACAGCCAGAATCACCAGTGGTCATTCTCAGTGACAGCAGCAGTGACAGCAGCAATGCCATCTTGGAATCAGGTAAATTTTCTGTATGAGCACTATTGTACTATAATTGCTGTATTGTACCTGCGTACATTTGAATTACTCAACCAGCTGCTTCCAAAAGCTGATACGTACTAAAACAGGGTATGCAGTTTGCATCTAATTATGCAATAGCAGACAACAATAATACACAAATGATGCTTGTGAAGCCATTGTTATTCCCACCTCTTTTACAGTAGTTCTAATTAGGTAGACTTACTTTCGGTATTCTTCGTTTGTCTTAGACCCACTTCTACTTGAGATGACTGTGCAGTCCCTGGAGGATTCAGTCAAAGAGATTAAGTCCACTCAAGAGACCATGGTTAGCAGCTATCGAAGAGGCCATTAGAAATACAAACACTGCAAACAGACGAAAAAGCCCCCTGCCTTTTGAAGAATCATTTGAAGACTACCGTGATGATTATGACCCTCTGTCGTCCTCTGACTCCTATCCCGTGCAACAGTCTTTCAAGAGTACTATCCCAGTCACAACCAAGAGTCTCCAGTGTTTTCAAGTCGACCACAAGTGCCCGCTTTCTCTCATGCGTATCGTAGCCCCATCCAGTATCCGAGCCTCTCCCATCACAGTCCCTCTCCCTATCGACAGTATTCGAACTCCATGCCTATGTACGAGACTGCACCTCTGTACCCAAGTTCAGTGCCTGCCCCTGCACAACGTGGACAGCCACCTCGTTGTCTGCCTATACTTCCAAAGAAGAATGCGAATGTACTGTCATGGTCAGCTATTGACACGATGAAGCTTTCTGCTCCTGCTCCTTTGCTCCTGCTGGATTGTTCGAAGCGAGATGCTGTAGCCAGAGCTGGAAAGTAGTCTATGCAGTTGCACGGCAGACGTTTCGTCATCAAGACTCTTGATTTCTTCTGTGACCTTCGAAGGGCAACCCGAACCTGGCCTCCTTGCAATAGTGCCCGTCTCACGGAACTTCTTCAGAAACTTATCGATCCCAACTCTACTGGCTCCAAGGTGCTCTTCTTGTAGCAACCTACATATAGTTGGCACTTTATGGCCCTGAAGGTAGTGAAACATAATACGCTGCTGCTTATACGTACTGTAGACCATCGCTCTTGGCTGTCTAGAAAAAACTTTCGTTGTATGATTTCACACCGTTCTGGAAGCGTTGTACGATTGCGCAATGTTGACGACGCACGGTTGTAAAAACTGTGAAATACTTTCCGTTGTACGATCGTACTACGTAAACGGTACGTAAACTTTATATTGACCGCTACTGTACGTAAGTAATCGGGGTGTATTTTTCCCCGCGGTAGTATATGACGCATTATATACCTGTAATCTGATTGGTATATAGGGAAGGTATATTAGGCATACTAAGTATACGCATTGCGCAGATAGCCTCGCGCAGAGGTATGACATAAGTTCGTTAGCACCAAACCACACCCACTAAAGTGTTTGGGAGCTGCATCGCCCACGCAATTGCCTGAGCAGCTACTCTACGCGAATGGGCCTTCAGGAGGCGAATGTTCCAAGGACCAGTTATGGCTGCTACACGAGAGCAGAGTTGCTTGAAACTCACGTTCGTATCGCTGGCGATCGATCCGCGTACCGTCTGTCTCCATAGGTCAGATCTCTGCTGAAACAGAGGCTACACAAACACTAATCGCGTTGGAGCTGCAGTAAGCCTACCTGGGTAAAAGAAGTGATCGATTTGTCCAGATCTCTGATCCTTCGGGCGTCAGAAGTACAAAGGCGGCATCCATGTAACTCGTCAGGACGCCATCTTGAACACGTGCTTGCCCCCCGGGAGGCCCCCGGGGCCGGAAGTGTTTCGTTACAGATGTAGTAACAACACATATACGGGGAACGTACAGACATAGTAATAACACTAATTTTATACTATGCCTAAGTCAGCTGTGGGCATGAATCTCATCAGGAAAGAGAGGAAGCAACTGCAATGGGAGTAGCTAGTTAGTCTTTCTTGTAGCCCAGGTCGTTTCGCTTACTATATTGTTGTTACAAACGCTCCATTACTCCATGGCCGTACCGGTTTTCAGTTGAATTAATTTTTTTTCTTCTTGTTATAGTCCCAAGTTTCTTTGGTCGTGATCCTGCTGCTGACGAGTTGCGCTGTAGCTGCTGCTGTGAGCGTTTCAACATCACCGACATGAGTACAAAGGTTACTTAGTGTTCTTTACATCACAGCCCCGCCCATTATGAGGCTATGCAAGTTGAAGTAAATTCCTTTACTGTAACGGTTACACAATTTTCGGCAGGTTAGTGAGCATAGGCCTACTTCTACATACACGACTCATCGAGAGCACTTCCAGTACTGATTCGCAATGACCCCATGAGAGTGATTCCTAACCCCACCTTAAAAATTTTGTGAAATTTTTTTTCCACACTTTGCATGGGGGCGCGCACACTGGGCTACTTTGCCCATACCAGTATGGCCGTACTAGTCTGAAATAGCTGTCGCCGGCCCTGCTGATAGCGCACAAGTGGCTACTTTGCCCATACCAGTATGGCCGTACTAGTCTGAAATAGCTGTCGCCGGCCCTGCTGATAGCGCACAAGTGAAATATGTACCATAAATTTCAAGCTAGCTGATGCAGTAATCAGTGAGAAATTTTCTGTGCTGATTTTCATTTTTATCTGTTCGTTAACCAATTGAAATGGGAATGACGTCATCTTGCCATAGGCTGTCTTGCATTTCCTCTGGCTGTTTAATGCTTACCAATAATATTGGCAGGTAGAATTTCATAACACAACTTGATAGCCATGTTTTCTGTGCAAAGTATTCTTTCCATAAATCCATCGCCAAAAAATAATATGCATAGCAGGCACTACACGCGCACAAAAATGTACCTACAGTTCCTAGGAGTGTTTCACTGTTTGTAGCCAATACTTTGTGCCTTTGTCTCTTGATGCTAAATGTAGCTAGCCGGTTTGCTGTGTTGTGTCATGTGGCACCTTTCAAAGCTCTACCAAGCTCTACCTTACCCTCCAATACTTGATGCTTCTCACAAATTTAATCAGGATTGTTGATTTGTAGTTGGCTCTGTTGGCATGCATGAATTAAGGACTGCTACATGTAGCTACCAGGGGTTCCATTTAGGGTGGGCATTCGCCCCCCCTTGAAAACTTTGTGCCCCCCCTTGGGAATTGCAACCCTTCAAAATTGAATACTGCCCACTGTACGCGCGCCCCCCCAAAATGTCTTCTGACGTGCTTTTGCCCCCCCCCCCCCCCCCCCTTGGAGATTTTTCTAAATGAATCCCTAGCTACGATAGCTAAATGCCTTGCCTAAGCCTAGCGCCATTTTGACACAAAATAGTAGGCTAACAACATGGCTACATGCATAGGTACAACAAAACCAGCCACTGATGGAGAACTGTGTAGCTTACCTATATCAATGATATGCGAGCAAAAAACTGCCCTACAAGTCCATTCCAGAGCAACGAATTAGCACAAATTCAAATACAATAAACCAGTTAAAGTACCGTATACGCTCGTGCACTACATGAAATAATGCACAAGGGCCTGGGCGAGAGGCAAATATAGCACAAGGCAAATCTAAGTCTCTAGACCACACCCTCATGTAATACTTCACTCACTATGATACTTTACATATAGCATCACAAGATGCCAAATAAGTACACTTTGATCTTACATGGCTTCATACATGTCAAAAATGTACCTTGATCCAGTAGTAGTCTGCATGCACGTTCTGCATGCTCAGTTTGGCCAGCATTCAAGAAACTTTTTACCAACACCCTGAACTTTGCCATATAGCCAAATTTTTCCCTCCAGCTCAGTAGCATCGCAAGTCTCCTCTCAAATTCGGTTCTCTTGGTAGATTCAATCTCTTCGATTGCTGATACACTCAGCCCCAAGTAAGGGGCAACAATTCTCCATTCCAGGAAGAAGGAGATGCTCTGAAGGAGGTTATCAGAACACTTCTGGTCAAGCAATTGCGAAGGGATACGACTCTCCTTTAGCAACTGTTCTAGTGTGGGGGGCGTCCTTATCTGCACATTTAAGAAATACCAGTCATCACTATGCATTCTGAATTATTCTATAATTATGCAGGCTGGGCTACTTCATGATTAGTCAATGCAACAGCAAAAAGTCTTCCACCAAAAGCACACTTTAACTGCTGAATTAAAATTCTGACCGCTTTTAACACACAGTTTCAAGGCTCTGATCTTACCTAGCTACAGAAGAACTGCTCTCTACATATCTGAGGCTGCTAAGGGCTCCTACATGCAGTTGGCCACACCCACTTGATACATGACAGGAATGGGACAACAGCCAAAGCATGAGTACACACAGAAACTGCACTTTTAGATAGAAACGGCCCTAAATACAGCCACATACATGTACATCACCAGAAGCATAAAAAACAAGCCTGCTACAAAAATGAATTGCCATTATCAGAACCATTCCTACAGGGCTAGATTTTTCCCATTACCCACCCCCTCCCTTTTTTGGCTCATGGCCTATGACAGTGTGGGTGCTCACATCCATGTGTTGCTTGGGGTGTGAGTACAGCCTGTCACGTAATATTTGTACCCCCGAAATGAATATTTCAAACAAATTATCCCCCTTGAAATATTGGTTCCCCTTTCCCACATGAAGGGTCACAACTCCTAGCTCTAGCTCTCAGTTTGTCCTATCTTCTAGCTCCTAGTTCTAAACTACCAACTGAATGTAGCAGATTGTTGGTAGAATACAGCGATTATGCTCAAGTGGGCAGAGCTGTTAGTGACATATTTGAAGTGTGCTTGCACATAGTTTCAGTACAGTCTCAGTATATATAGACATAAATTGCTAAGAGCTGCTCTAATTATGTATCGGATTGTCTGTAGAACACCGCAATTACGCTCAAGTAGGATAAGTCAGTGGGTGGAGCAGTTAGTGTCCCTTATTGCTCGTACTTGTAACTCCTATCTGATGTCCTAACTCCCATCTCCTAGGAGCTACTATGACTGTCACTATGTGAAAGTACATGTATAATAAAAATTTTAAAATAAAGAGCTAAAACATCTACATGTATCTACCCACCAGTCCTATCAAAGGACAAGAAAAAACGCTACAGCAAAGTGTTCTTGAAGAATAAAGGGTGCCTGGTGAAGATTGTAACAGCTGAGCTACTGATGACCAATGCCGAATCATGTGAGACTATGTGTCCAATCAGCCTATTCAAAGACATATTGGTGATACTGTGCCCCTTACATCGAAACATAAAATCGTAGGGGGAAACAAAAATTTCAGAGGGGGTCCATATAGTTGAACACTGCATAATGGAGTACAGTAGTACTCCATATGTATGGATGGCACTGGAAAAAATGGCCACCACATTAAATGTGTACAAAATGGTATGTTAAAAAGTCTGCTTTACATGTAGTCAATCTATCTCAGCAATTCATCATGGGCGAGAACAAAATTGAAGATACCAAGTCTTAATACTTCGTGGCAAGTATCTGTTAGGAATGGGGGCTGTTTCTTCACGGAGATTTGGCTGCTGTGATTGCAGTGGTATCCGGTCAGAGGAGAGAATTTGTGAACCAGGTGAAGGGAAATCTCTATGCCCCTACAGATAAGCTCAATAGCTTTACAAAGTTATAGACGATATCTTCCAAGATCAAGAACAAACTAAGACGTCTGTTCATATTAATTGTATTCATGTCTGAATCATACGACAGCAAGATGATTCTGACTGATCAGTGTGACAGATGTGAACGGTAATGATTTTACAATGTAAAATGTGTAAGACTTTCCAATAGTCCCTTAGAAGTTGGCTATGCTCTGCTTGAAAGTAAATATCACTTACGCTGTAATACTTCTTTTTCTAGTGTTAGCTACATGTACATGTATTATGTAATAATATCTTTCTTTGCGTTCTTGTGGTCTATCTATATACCGTATTTCCTTGTATAAAAGCCTCCCTCAAATAAACACCGGCCTTGTTTATACACCGGGTGGAAGTTCAGTATTATTGTCAATAAACGCCGGGCTGCGATTAAACGCCGGGTCAAGCTGAGGGTGAGGTACCTTGTACACGCAGACCGTTTAATATTCGCCATGTTTTACTGACATATCGTTGGAAAATCGATACAGGAAAGTACAGTAAGCTACTACTCTCCCGTTCAGGTCTAGTTAATTGCGCCTGTGTGTATATGCATGTGCCCATACCGCCAGCCAGCTTACTGTTTTAGTGTCGCAATAGCGCTAGGCTCAGGCCTAAACGGGTAGCTATAATAGCAATTCTTCATGCTTGCTACAGTTGTTGGGAGTGTTTCATTGCTAGTAAGTCTTAGCTAGCATTAATTTTGTATGCACGAGTGACCACTCGTTTATAAACGCTGGCCTCGTTTTAACGCCGGATCAAAAGTGACGGGAAGGAAATAAATGCCCGGGCCTTTATATAAGGAAATACGGTAGCTATTGTTTATAATAAGTTGCAAATCTATTACCGTATAGCGACAAATTTTCGAGGACCAAAATTTTCGCGGATCGACCTACGGCAAACGTTTCGCGAAATAATTTTCGAGGATCGCGGACAAGGTGGAGCCACGCCTATTTTATTTAACCACATCTCAGGTCAGGAAACTTCTTAGCGTAGTGTCGGATGGTTGCAGCCACTCCGTGCTCTGCTGCACGCTTTCCTATTTGCGCCTTAAGTTCGGCATTCTTGCACAAATTGTGGTCTGCTCTTCGATTTCAAGCGCACCTCTTACTTCCGCGTTTGCCGATGCAATGGAGGACGACGGTACTGCCGTTGATAGAGAGCCAAGAGCATCTGGTAGCTTGCCTGGCTTGTCCACGCTACGAAAAGAGCCATGATCCGCTTATGAAAACTTTACACAAGCCAGTGACGTGTGTAAAAATTCCGAGGGTGTAAAATTTTCGCGGTTCGAGCGAAATCCGCGAAAATTTTACTCCTCGAAAATTTGTCGCTATACGGTATATAAAGTCACGAAAAACATTAAAAATGAAAAGATATACCGTATAGCGCCAAATTTTTGAGCCGCAAATAATTCGCCGATCAGTCGTACTGAACATTTCGCGGAAATAAATTTCGTGGATCAAGGATTCTTGATAGTCACACCCCTAGACTGCTCAAATCAATAGCACGTGTTTCAACAAAAGTTTGCACGTCAGCTAGATAGAAAGATGAACTCTACCAAAACGTTCAGCATTGAGGCGATGGTGCGTGGCACCACGTGTACCAAGAAATCTGGGATGCAGCTCTCGGAGAACAGCTGTCTTGCAGTAGAGAGACTGGGAACCATCAAGATCCTTTCACTGTGGCAGTGGTGAGCTCGATAGTTACCGTCGGTCATGTGCCAAAGAAGATATCGTCCGTATGCTCCATGTTTCTCCTACGGGGTGGTACACTCCGCTGTTGAGTGATAGCATCTAGGCGCTATTTGCCTCAAGGGGGATTGGAAATTCCCTGCATGCTAACGTTTGAAGGAGGAGCTAAAGACATAGCAAAGGCCAGCAAGCTTGTGAGATACGCGCTTTCCATGAGTCCTGAAGCATCTACCAAGGAGCCGAATCCTGAAGCACCTTCCAAGGATGAGCCACCCAAGAAGAAGATGAAGCACGACAGTAAAGATGATGGTACCTCCAGTAAGCTTATCAGTAATGAGAAGCTGTCCGACCTTCACATTAACTTGGCCCAGCAACTCTTGAAACAGCAGTTCCCACAGTTGAATGGACTGCAGTGTACTCTTTTTCAGTCAAAGAAGCATGTGGGTAAGCCTCTCAAGGACCAACTTCAAGTGATCCATTGTCATTCCCGGAACCACTGGATTGTCGGATCAACCATCAGGTGCAAGGATGGTGTGGTCAACATTTGCGATTCAGTATACTCCACTCTTGACGAGGAGACAAAAGAAGTGATAGCCAATCTATTTTTCTGTAAAGATGAAGACTCAGAAGCAGGAAGGTAGCAAAGACTGTGGACTGTTCGCTATAGCCATTGCCACCGCTATTGCTTATGGAGCGGATATTACCGTGTTGAGATTCAATCAAGCAGCAACGCGAAGTCATCTTGTTCAGTGCTTCACAGACAAATTAAGTACTCACTACATGTACTCTATAAAAGACTTAACGGAAGATACAAGATTGTGACAAAAATTTAATGATCAGCTAGTGAGGCAATCCACAATGCCCACCGCCCTAAATCCATTCTCTATGATTTCAGGCTTGGACTTGAGGTAGTCATAGAGCTTCATCATCCACTGTGCTCCCAATGGCTTCACAACACTCAGTCGTAAGTCAACTGGCACAACATCAGTCTTCTCATGGAGCTGTCGGCAAATTTGTTCAGCATACCAGTTATGGAATTGCTGCCACAGAAAGGTTTTTGCTGGCTTGTTGACACTAACATCCAGTGGATGCAATCTGTCTGTGCAGTTAGCAGGAACCATGACTACATGGATATGATTGTCTTCAAGGAGTTCCAAAAGACTCTCTGTCCCTTGGCCGGTGAACTCGTCAAAGATTGCTAGTGCTGGGTAGTCAGGCTGGAGCTTCAGTTCTTTCCTCTTTCCATTGATGTAAGGAAGGAGGATTGTGGTCTGCCAATTGGTTTGGAAATTGGAAGGCTTGGAAGGCACCGTTTGGTGGGGGCTTGGTAGATGAGTTGGGGAGGCAGGAAGTCGCCTGTGAGTGATCCAGCGAAGACTGCTGTTATCTGCCGTTTGTCGTCCACTGCAACGATTTCCACCTTTTTCGCCCCTTCCTTCTCCATCGTCCATGACCCCACTGGTACATAGTGGATGCCAGTTTGATCCCAGTTTATAACCAGGTCAAAGGGAATTTCATCCATTTCAACAACTGCTTTGATGTCGAGGAGAAATTGCGCTTTCACTTTGTCAAAGTTCTGAATGGAAATTTTTTCCTTTGTGCTGGCTCTATGCTTCACGAACCCCATACAACTCAGGAGATGCTTGGCACAGTGCTTCGACAGAACGATGTGTCCACCATTAGATACAAGGAGGTTGCTGTCGTTGCTCTTCACAATCCCTTCAGCATAGCCTATGGCTATGGGTGTGTTCACAACAGCACCATTCGCTCGGAGGGCAGTTAAATAAGCCCTCACCTGCATTTCTAGCTCCTCTCCTAAGAGAAAAGGACGGCCTCTCTTCTTCTCAGGTAACTTCTTCACAATGACGTCCTCATTTCCTTCTCTCCACCTCTTCCTGATTTCCGAAGTGTATGCATTTCTCCAAGTGCGGACGCTGCTTTCCTTAACTTCGAGAGAATGTTTGTTGTACATGTAGTAGCAGCTACGCCATGCTCTGCTGCTCGTTTTCCTATCTCAGCCTTCATTTCGGCTGTCAACTTGGTGTACATGTACTTACCTCTCTTCGGTGTTTGCTGAAGCACGCGTCTCACCTCCCTGTTAGCAGACGCGATGGAGGTTGACGGTACCACTTTTGAGAGCGGTCCCCGAGGATCCGGCAGCTTTGTGTCCGTCGCTTTAAAGTGGCGGTGGAGAGCCATCTTGAATTCTTGAGTCAAAAACAAAGTGTGAAGTTTTGTGCAATAGCCATTTACGCACAATGGAATGCAACCACGCCCCTTTTCTGCCACCGGAAGTAAAAATCCAAACTTTTAGCGAGCTTAATTTTCGAGGTTCGAGACCAATCCGCGAAAACCGCGAAAATTATACGCCTCGAACATTCGGCGCTATACGGATGGAATACCCAAAAAGCAACCAAACAACATAGGAATGAACGACACCACAGTACCTTTACAGACTCCCATCCCTATATCTTCTGACATTTTTCCAACCAGGTCTTGTGCTTGTTACATGAAATGACAAGATGTTAGACCGTGATGTGTACATCCTGTGGCAGTTTTTTTTAAAGCACTCTTGTATAATTATAACTTTAATTGCAAATGGATTATATTATGCTATTTGTCGAAGATACAAGATGTCATTGTACAAGTGGGGTTGATGTGTGTGGAAGGATGTGGAGTGGGCAGTATATATTAGTCTACCTACAGTGTGTGCTGCTGTGTAAGATAAGTTATGGTGTGAGGTCGTGTGTTGCATATGTAAAGTACTGCAATCATTTATCAGCTATGGATATGGTTGGTGTGGCGTGTAGGGGATTGTGGTATGTGTGTGGTTGGAAAAATGTCAAAAGATATAGGGGTGGGAGTCCGTAAAGGTACTGTGGTGTCGTTCGTTCCTAGATGTACTTTGTTTGGTAGCTTTTTGGGGATTCCATCCCTACCAGCCGGGCGTGCGCTTCACGCGCGCCCGGCTGGTCCTAAGATTGCTTTACGTTCCCGCGTCTGTGTGTGTGTAATTATCACGTGTGCTAAATTACATAATTCCGTTACTATGCCACTATAGCCACGAGCGCAGTGGAAGCTGCTGGAAGTTTGCAGGCTCAATAGGCCAAGGTACGTAAGCTAGATTAGTTTAGTGTTGCCTAGACGGCGAAAGAGTGGTAGGTAATGATGATAATTCTGTTTGCGCAAGTTCTGATAGCTACATGTAACTGGAAGGGCTCTACGAAATTGCTGCGTCAGCACTTTCGCTGGAAGCTGTACGTGATGAGACTGTCTAGACAAGCTGATTCATTCTACAGCTCCATTTAGCTTAGACTGATCTGTTGCTGAGCAAAACCTTCAGTTGGATGATGTACATGTATGTAAAAAACACCCGGCTGGTTTTTAGATACGAAATATCAGTCTTGTTTAAAATGTTTTTTGTAGCTTGTTTCAGTTGTTGTTGTTTTTTGGGGGGGGGGGGGGGGGGTAGTGACGTAGAGTTAGCTATTGACCCTCGATATGCATGTATGCTACTCAGGTGATAGGCTCAGATGATAGCTAAACAGTAGACGATATATAATAATTCTAGTGTTAGTAGGGACAGCTATGGTTCAAGGTCCACCACAAACATCTGAAAGGCAATGTGGGCGAGGATGGTCGTAGGAGTGTACAGCAGGGCGGTACCGACTCCATTTAATGCACATCATAGAGGTTAGTATGGTCTATAATGGTCTAGCAGTTGTATCAGTGTTCTTACCATTATAACGTAGCTACAGTAACTCACTTTGGGTCCGTCATAAAGCACACTCCAAGTATTATAATCGTCTAAGCAGAACAGTTAGTGCTCGAGGCTGCGTTTCCGGTGTACCGGTGTAGGCGTAACCACCGTTTAATATGCAGAACAGAACGGAACAGAACGGTGTATAGCGGCAAGTACTTGCCTCGAGCGCTTGAGAATCACTGCTGAACGGTTTGATTTGTTTGAGAACGCTATGGTGTGGATGCAATTTCCCAGATCCAGTACCGCTTTTTCGCGTTTGAATCACTGTAATCGCTTCAGTCATTGTTGTGCTATCCTGTCTGAAGAAAGAAAGCAAGCTGAAGATGATTTGTCAGTTTAGTGACTTGCCGATTTGGCGCTTCAGCGATGCTCTCTGACAGTGTTAACAGTCTTGTGACTGTTGAAAACACTCGAGAATGACAGGTATGGTCCACAAAAGCTTATGACTAAATCTAGGGCAGAGTTTTGAACATATCACTTTGTACACATACAATGGGGCAGCCATTTTTTTGGGAGCCATCCCTATATATGGAGTACTACCTCCATTAATGTAGTGAAAAAACGGGAGAGAATCATTCTCTTCTAGGATTGACTGACCCCAGGGGAGTCATTCTCTCCAGGGTGGGGTCTCTCACTCCTAGGAGCCAGTAACCCGGGAGTCACTCACTTCTAGATCTAGGAGAGAATGACCGTGAGTCACTCAGTCCTAGGAATGAATGACTGGGAGTCACTACGGGGTGGAGTCGCTCACTACTATGACACCAGAATAAGCTTAATTTTATTAAAAAGGCAGCTCTCTCACAACTTCTGTTAGCCCAATACTAAAAGTCCCTATAGAGCAGCTCCAATACCCATAAATTATTGGGGCGAGCCTGAGCGAGCCCCACACTAGTCATGTCAGCGGTGCATTTTCTCTGAATGTATAAAATATCGTACGTACGTCGTGCCGTATATTCGATGTTCAGAAAATTTAACGCTTTGCAATTTTGCAATTCCAATTTCTCGCGCTCACTTAGCAGTCTAATTTCTCGCGTTTCCACTACGCACGCTAAACACGTGGCAAAACCACTGAATTATCGGCGGTCTGCTTGTTGGTATATTTCTCGGCTATGGATGCTACAGAAGCGCAGAAAGCGGAGAATAAGGGAAAGGGCTAGGCGCGCTGTTCAAACTGCCGAAAGAAGAGAGGCAGACCTGCAACAAAGAAGGCGCAGACTGGCAGGCGAGACTGACGAGGTGAGACAGGCCAGGCTGCAGCGAATGACTGACAGACTTGCCGACGAGACTGCTGAGGAGAGAGAAGCCAGGCTGCAGCAAACGACTGCTTCCAACTATGCGAGATTGGCTGCTGAGACTGCTGAGGAGAGAGAGGCCAGGCTACAGTCTGACAGACTGAGGCACAGACAACAACAGGTCATGCAGGCACAGCTCCCATTGTTTCAACAATCTTCTGTCTGAACAAAGATGCGTAAATTTCATGCACACATGGCGTTTCACAACACCTCATTACTACATGTATCAAACACATCATCCACCAGCTTACTTCCCCTTCAAATTCACAATTCTCGCGAAGGCTCGCCCCACAATGCCCTGCATTTGCCTAGTTTATATACTACAATAGACTCACCCTTTTAGATTTAGCAGGAAAGGCCGCCATGTCGAAACTCGATGGATCCGCAACGAACGTGAAATATCTCGTACACTTCTGGCTGAAATCTCGAAATCTGTCAACTGTCTGAAATCTGGAAATTAGTACCCGGCCAGTCGTTCACGTGACCCGAGAGTCGCGGGCCAGCGCACTAGCTTCAAGTTATCCGCCGAGTGGTATCCGCCGAGTCACTTCCGGTACTATCTCATCCGCAGAGTGGTGTTTTTGGCTGAACTGGGTCCCGTATATTTACACGGACCTCGAAGTGCGCGTTATAAGGAAGGTATAAGTGGACCAGCCATCGTATCTACATCAATGGTCGAGGAGTAAATGAAGGTACAAATTCTTGATTGTGGGGCTGAGTAGCCTAATGACAAGTTGAACATAGTTTGGTGTGAGAATTGGTACAAAATCAGATCAAAGCTTAGGAATTAAGTAGCTCGTCATTTATAACATGGAGTTCCGAGTATTAATTTTCTATTCCATCCAGTAGCGGATTGCTTCCACTTTTAATTGTTTCATGGACCAGACTGTGGAAAGCGGAAGAACGGTACACCGGTGAGGTGACTCTCGTCAGCCTTCTGTATTAACAGCTATGACAGCTGTTACGGAACGCTGCATGACTCATGTCGCTGCAGCAGTTAATACACCATTGACCATGCACCCAGTAGGATCTGCAGTCAGAGGAAAGGAGTTGCACTACCATCCTTCTTTGATTCCCAAACTGACAATACAAAACTCTTAACTGTTTTAAAGTCATACCAATCCCAACTAATTCTTATATATACCCCAAAAGAAAAGTCACCCTATTAAAAGTATTGCAAACCAGTGCAGCTATGCAACAAAATACATGGCCTTGGAGTACAAAATGTTAATACAGCAGTAAATGTAAAGTACTTTATCTGAACTCCTCCCTCTCAACATGTGCAGCTAGCTACACTTGTTTCAAGATTACAATATTGAAAGCAGACAGTTTCAGCATCAGTATTTACGTATGTTCTGTTCTTCCCGCAGAGTGGGTGGTATGCCAGGAGATTGTACACCGAAGCTAATGCAATGTCTTGAGCAACTATTTGCCAACATTCTGTGCACTAAGGCTTAGTAATACAAGCTGCAAGGAATGTTGACAGGTGGATGCTTGTTTATTGCTACCATCATGCAGAAAATTGTGAAGACTTCATAGGACTCTGTCTTAAAAATTATAGTGGTATCTCGTCGCCAGTGTAATAACTTGTAGACAATGTAGTGACTTGGGAGGCCGTGTTGAGTTACGGTCGTAGTCAGGTGGACCCAACTAATATGATAATGCTATGTAGAATAGGTAGCCAAGTGAGCTCCTATAAGACTCTAGCTAGCACTACTGACAAGTGGCCAGCGCTAAGCCGTATGTTGGAAGGTCGGACAGGTGGTCCTAAAAATTGATGCCTGAATTGCAGAACATAAAGATACTGGCAAACTGTGACATAATATTATAATATTTTATATAGAGAGAGAGACACATACACAAAGGGAATTCAGCTTGGACAAAGACACAAGGCACAAAGAAACCACGATACAAAGACTCAGACGGTAACGAGGCTGGAAGGACATCAACATATAATCAATACTAATATACACACATGTACTACAATTATACCTCTTTTTGTTCTTTTTGTAATTAGTATGTGAGAATCTGGGAAGTGTTTACACTGGGATTTTAGGTAGTCATTTCTCACTTGTGCCTCCCCATCCACCAACTTATGAAACCACAGGATTGCATATTAGGTGACTATACTTCCCTTGTTTAATACAGCTGTTTGTTGTGTGTTAAGTTCCAGCTCTAGCGTGTTAGCAAGTTGCAGGTACTGTTCAAGCTCTAGCAAGAAGTAGTGGTGCACCTGTTGATGGGAAACAAGAATGGTATGTAACTACATGTATATAAAGCCGTTTCTATAATAATATTACAATACACTTTTGTGCATGCATTCATTATGATATAGGTGGGCAGATAGAGCAATGGAACATAATACAAAGGAAATACTAGCAAATGCTCAACTTCCTCAAGGGGAGCTATGCTATTATGAACCCCCTCCGAATCCAAAGTTCACCCTCACCCCGGCTGAATTGGATGCCATTATGCCTGAGTATCTCCCTGGGAAGAGAATGAGGCTCCGAAAAAGCTGGACCTCAATCTTTCGAAACCACATGAAAACAGTTACACCATACACAATGTGGGTGTTTCTGGACTCAGCGGTCTGCAGTCAGCTTAAGCCCAAAGCACCACTCTTTAAGGCTAGTGGTGTATGTGCAGCTTCATATTGTAATGCAAAAATGAACTGCCATGCCAGCAAGGATGACAAGTATACTGTCCGTGTCGAGATTTCCGGTATGTCAAACTTAGTATGTATAATTGTTGCTACATCATGATACATGACTCTATTTATCAACCATCCCTTTCTAGATCCCTGTATGCATGTTGTTGGGCACACTTTTGGCCAATTGAGAGGAAATCAGAGAGAGAAGTTTACCAAAGCATGCACTAAAGGACAAAAGCCATTGGCTGTCCACAACAGTGCCCTCAGTGAAATGAGTAACATACAATTTGCAGCAGGAGTGAGGTAAGAGTTGCACATGCACATGTAGGTGCCTACATGTAGTGAATAATATTCAAGATGTGTCTGCAGTTGAGCTTTCATAAATCTCCTCATTAGAGACAGTGTGGGGACTTCCCTCAGAGTAGCTCAACAAGTGAATTATGAAGAGCACCTCTCACATCAGATGGTAAAATTCTTTACATAATGGGTTCGCTTAAGGGGATGGCCACCCAGTCTTGTTTTCCATGGCCTAATCTTTGTTTTTCTATATAATGTGCAGGACGGTGACATTGATGTTAGCTTACGTAAACTTGCAGAAAGGTCTGAATATAATGATCGTAAAGAAGCTGAGCGAGCTGGCTTAACTACCTACAGAAAGCTATATGGGTACATTCGCCTGCTCCAGGCAATGCCCCGCAATGTGATAGCCTTCACCGAAGCACAGGTTAGCTATATCCGTGATAGTGTTCTGTTTGGTAGAGGTACCGAAGCACAAGTTAGCTAATTTACAATATGATATTGGTCTGCTATAGGTACGTGCCTACCATGATCTTTCAAGTAGAGCTGGAGTGATTATAAAATGGGACAGTACAGGAACTCTCATCAAGTAGGAGATGGTATCACATAATATGAATGTAGTTAATGATCCCATTAAATTAAACTTACAGGCCAGAGGCCAGAAGCAATTCTCGGCATAATATACTGTGGTTCGCCATGGTGGCTGGCCATCCCAGTGAGATTCGGGATTACTTGAAAAAGTCGTCTGCTTTACTGGTGGCTGAGATGGCTTCGGAGGATCTATCAGTGGAGAGTGCCATACTCATGCTGCGCACACTGAGGAAAGAAGAAAGAGCCATTTTTAGCATAATACTTATATACAGGTTGTTGATGTTGTGAGAAGAACGATTTCCTATTTGGACTCCTACCTTACAAAGGGAACACGGTGTGCAGAGAGGATCAGGTTCGCTACTCAGATTTGTGCATCATGATCTTAATTGTGATATGATAATTGACATTACATCCTTATAGAGCCTGGCTTATACATAGAGAAACCATCGAACAGGCTGTCAACCATCCCGAATGGGCTATAACCTTCTCTGAAGAGGTACATGTACATTAATCACGCACTAATGCTACTTTTAAGGCTTAGTTCACTATTCCTGTACCTTCTGCATCCCATTACATAACCTAGGACCTCCCAGGCCAAACCAATGGACATGACTGTGGCCATTTTCTTGCATGGTATGAAGTCTTGCTACTCTACTGCCAAGTGCAATATTAATAATGCCATGATCTTCATTTCTCTGTCAGTATGCCCTTCACAAGATGTTTTCAGTAAACTACACATTTCAACAGGTAGGCATCAAGTTAACTATAGTGGGTGTTTACTGGTAACATTTAGTGTCATTGGGACACTAAGCTCAGCCACCTCCTCCCCTTCTTCTTAGCGTTATAACTAAAGTTCAAAAGAGATTCGCACTATCAAATTCTGTGTCCCCCCTCCTTCCACAATGTCTATCATAACAATATTGTTACCGCAAATACCCTCATATAATTCATTTTTTTCACTGTAATGATTTTACTCCAGAGTGACATGGAAGCAATCCGCTACTGGATGGCATGGAAAATACTCCAGGCTAAACAGCAGTGACTACTATAATTATATATGACAACTACCACGTATTTTATACATCTAAGCTGGTGACTGTTCTGATTTTGTACCATCCTCACACTCAATAATGTTCAACTCATATGATTCTAACCCTCACACCAAACTATGTTCAACTTGAATACTTTCATTAGGCTACTCCCACAATTAAGAATTTGTACCTTCATTTACTCCTCGACCATTGATGTAGATACGATGGCTGGTCCACTTATACCTTCCTTATAACGCGCACTTCGAGGTCCGTGTAAATATACGGGACCCAGTTCAGCCAAAAACACCACTCTGCGGATGAGATAGTACCGGAAGTGACTCGGCGGATACCACTCGGCGGATAACTTGAAGCTAGTCAATCATACATTACGTTGTAGATCATGTGACTATCATTATCGTTCTTAACCCGACCTACCGAGCCTATTTAGACGGTCTTTTGGCCCGAGCAACATAAAATTAAATTGGCATGGCCTAACCATAGCTGAGTTACAGCAACCCTTGTGTTTTGCAGTATAGCTAGCTAGCAACTGTGCTGCAAAGTAGCACACCAATCGGATTCACAGAGCACTGGCTGACAATTTCGGTACCTGATTCTGTTCCATTCTTCAAGAAGCTGTGGCAGGCCTCAGGGTAAGTTGCTGTGGGAGCCTAGGCAGGACAGATGGCTGTTCTTGTTTGTTGTCTGTGCATGTAGCCGTGCTGCCAGCCTATAGCTAGCGTTTTGTTCCAAAATGGTGCTAGATTCAGGCTAAACAGTTATCTATTGTAGATACTAGCTGTCTTTCATACTTGCTGGGTTTGCTAGGGATATTCTTCCATATTTTAGAGCCGGTATCTTGATGCTAGCTAGCCATTCTAATGTGTCATGCTACGATTGTGACAATTTTTGCGCTTCTACCGAGCTGCAGCTAGCTTCTTCATACCTGGGTGCCTTCTACAGACCTTGCAACTCAGAATGACTTAGGAATGGTAAATTAGTTTTTTTTTATCCCTGCCAAGCAGATTTATAACCCTTGGGAAAGCTTTTGTGAAGCCTTGAAAGTGCCTCAGGCTTCAACCTCGGCACTTCCTCAGTTTCACTCAAGCTTTCCTGTGGGATATAATGGCTTGGTAGGGAGATAATCTGTATACTTTTAGTACTATACTGCGTGGGCAGTTCAAAAGTGCTGATAGCGGTCTATACGTCAAACACAGGCCAAGTTGTGCTGCAGATACACACTACAAATCCTGTATAATACAAGCCACTTAGATGATGGCATTTTCATGGTTTACATGAAAACCACTCCCATTTGTGCTCCTCGTCCATCAGATCAAGCCCCTCTCTGTGTATTTCCTGTAAACCACTCAATGCCATGCATCATCTAACTAGCTATAGCATGGCAAGGATATATAAGAAGGTATATATGCAGGTGTACTGTACTATCCCTCCAGTGCAACAGATAGACTACGTACACTTTGGACCAGCCTTCTATACGTGGCACCGACTGCTGAACTTGTGGTTGGAGTGCAGGGAATGCTGCAGAGCATGGGTCGACGAGACTATCATACCTTCCGGCTTCCTTACTGGGACTGGCGTGCTGAAGTCCAAAGAGGTTTTGGTGTCAGCTCTGAAGAACTCTTTTCAGAAAACAGGCTTGGAGCGACCAGAAATGTCAGTGGATTTCCTCGTGTAGCTATTTGGAACATTATTCGAAGATGGCTGGGAGACCATCTGTTGGCTACAGTTAACTCAAATTTGTGATCCCAGGATCAGTACTGGTCCCCTACAATGCTGCCCGTTCACGGGAACTGATCCTTGCAGCAGCAGCAATCCTGATTGGCCTACGGTGCAGGACGTCATTGATGCAATAAGGATAGATGAGTACGATGCACCTCCATATAACCTTTATACCCGCAATGGGTTTCGTAGCTTTGTCGATTTCGAGGTTGGTGACCCAACAAACTCATCGGATGTGGAGAAGTGCCGTAACACCCGAACCTGTTCGTGTATGCCAGTAGGAGGACCCGACTGCATTCCAGAAGGTGGCATTCTAAATCCTCCTCTCACTGCACATATGCATTGTTCAGTGAGTGCAATATTACTGCTGCTTTTTAATTAACATGCCACAAAGAAATAATCCGTAGTCGGCACTCATGGGGGCATCTATTGATAATGGATTTGGATGTTGTATAATGATGGAATGCAGCTATAGCAATATAGCTATGTTTTAGTGGTTAAACTAACCTGAAGTAGTCTTGGACACAGCTTTCCTTTGCAAGATTTCTCCTCTAGTCTTTTAGCCTTATCCTCTCTCTCCACTGAGTGAGTCCTTAGTGGCTGCATCAAGGCCTTCCATGTAGGTTTGGGCTCAACTCTCTTGAGCCAGACCTTTAGCATCATGGAATTGCTCTCCTCCCATTTGCCATTGTACCAGGGGATCCTGGCTCTGCAATAGAGCGGTAAAATAACCTTTGTAGCTACAGTGGCATTTTTAGTATAGTAAATTGCTCACATTAGAATGGAAAAATATCCCATACCCCTCAGCCAATTAGAGTGACATGTTAACTACAGTATAACTTTCTGCTCAATAATCATTGGCTCTACAGGTCCATTACATCCCAGCAATAGGAGATTTTGCATCAAATACAACTTTGCCTGCTAATATGGGAGGCCAGTTTGGAGATATTGGAGCTGCTCCAAATGACCCACTGTTTATTATTCACCACACGATGATCGACTGTCTGTTGGATGAGTGGCTACAACGTCACAGTAATACTGAGTATCCCGTTGATCCACAAGTGACTCAAGGTCACAGGCAGGATGACTTTGTTAGGCCATTCTTTCCGCTTTACACAAACGGAGAGCTGTTCTTAAGAACCAGAGAGTTTGGGTATTCTTGTCGAATAGCTCAGGTTCTTGATTGCCCCAATCCTGTGGAATGCCTGGAGGACCCCTGTCGTGGTGTGGAATGCCCACGGTTCCCCTCTGCGAGATGTGAAGTTGATGCCTGCCATGGAGAATGTAGGGCTACCTTCATTCGTGGTCAGAAGAATATTGATGTGACCACACGCTGTGGAGACTTTACCCCCTGCCAGATCAAGAGATGTCCAAATCAGCGTGTTTGCATGGAAGAGCTGACACCAGCAGTTTGTCCGGATGATATGCCAGAGTGCACGTAAGCTTCCATTTATTTTTAATACTGTACACACCAGTAGTTTATTATCCAGGACAGTCAGTTTTTGACAAATGTAACTCATACCAAAGAATATACTCATACCCAGGCCTACCCTCACAGTTGTGGGAAAATGCAGCTGTGCTTTTTCTACTGCAAAAACAGCTGTGAGGGGAGGACCTGGTCCAAAGCTAGGGCATACCAGTATTTATTGCACTGGAATAGTCTGCAGCTGTTTGTTACATTTACGCAGGCAGACCACTCGAGCCCGATGTGTCCTCCCAACACGACCTCCTCCTCCAACTAGCTGTGAGGAAGTGACGTGTGAAGAAGGAGAGAGATGCCTCTTTCGAGCACGTGAAGGGCAGAGTCCAGTGATTCGCTGTGTACCTATGCCATAATTGGCATAAATAGCCATTGTGAAAGACACAGTTTTGAACTTTAATTGCTGATTATAGTTACTGTAGCTACTGTTAGAGGTGTGACTCAGTAATGAAAGTAGAAGTTGAAAGTAGAAGTTGAAAGTTTTATTTTGTAGTTCATATACGTAGGACAGCAGTGCCTTGTCTATTTCAATGGCGTCTCTGCATTTCATTTTACATATCCAAATGTTAGCCTTGTTCTTAGGCCACACAGTGGCCTCGTTCCCAGGTCACGCAGTCGGGGGGGAGTGGCCTGGGGGGAGTGGCCTGGGGACGAGGCTAGCCACACAGAGGAGAGAGAGAAAACCATGTGGCCTGGGAACGAGGCTACTTAAATGTACATGTAGTAACAATAACAGTTACATAATTTATAGCCATTCTAGGACTGGTTTTAATTGCGAGGTTCTAATTATTGTGAATGCATAGCCAGGTCTCAAATTTAAAAAATCCAATATTGTGTGCATGCATCCTGTAGCTGTGTAATTAAACAGGGGCTGTCTTATCGTAAATATTACAAACACAATTACATTTCAAAACAAGGAAACACAGTCCTTTTACTACACATATAAACCAGTCCTACGCGGTAGAGGAATAGTGTCTGGCTAACACATGTGGCTATATATACATGATATTGACTGTGGTATTTGGTCTTCTGGGCCTCATCAGGTGTATGCAGTGTACAAATTAAACTTTGCACGTGTTTTGCATAATCTTTAGTTGCTGTCACTCTTTCTTTCCCTCTGGCGGTGAGTTAGCATGTTTCTCTGATCCGTTTTCATCTAAGTGGTGTACTGGAATATGGTTACTTCAGTTGCATCTTATGTACTTTTTTTCAAATGGATAATAACACTTTAGTCTTACGGATTTCCCAAAAGACGAAATTACATGGTCTTATCCGATGACTAATGATGATGACAACGACTTTCTGCTCACAATTAATTACTGCTGACTAGTATATTTTAATGGTGTTTGGGCTATGGTTAGGCTATAGCATTTTAGGAAAGAAAATAGTAACTGTTGACAAGTACATTTGGGAATACAGCACATGCAATTAGTCCTTCGAAATCATACACCAGTCTTAGTCCCAGTGGTATTTAGTCATTGGAACTAAGACTTGTGTAATTTCAAAACAATGGTATATACCTCTTGGGAGTATGTAGGACTACAAGCGCCATCACTTCTTAGATTTAACTGGAGTAACCATTCTCATGTGACTCACTAGTACCTTGACTGAAATTCAAACATGAGTAGCAGCTGCAGCTTGCCTGCTTCTGCAGTCCTTGCAGCCACACTGTCTCTGCTGCTACCAGAGTTTGCAATTGCTCAAATACCAACCGTTTGTACCGACCGAGAGAGCCTCGAGAACTTGGTGTGCTGTCCAACTACAGAAGATGGGGTGTGTGGAGCAAACGCCAATCGTGGACAGTGTGTGTTGTGTGTGTGTGTTGAATCTTCCAAATTACAGCAGAGAAACGAGTGATGTACGCCAAAACTGGCCCCACTACTTTACTCAAGCCTGTCAGTGTAATGGTAACTATGTACAGGATAGGGAGGTGGGCCTGTCAATAAAAATGACCTACATCACCTTCTGGTACATGGACAAGTCCACGAGCTGGCTCACTAGCTACCCTCATTATCTCTTCCAGACATCAATTGATTTGATGTCGGCTTCTTTGCCCAGTAGCTACCATGAAACTCACTTTAATTTCCAGATTTGTCCTTGGAAGTGCAATGTTTGATCCGGATGTTTTTGCATATCCATCCTAGCTTGTGAATGGCTGAATTATCTCTTGTTCTGTGGTTGAATGGCAGATTCCTCACAGCTACAGACCGAAATCTTGGTCACTATAGAGGAGGGTGTCTAAGATCTTTTTCCTTTATTGGTGTAAAGACTGGAAAAGTGTGATAATCATTCCCCGAAAGAATGAGGGAATTTTAAAGAAAAAATCATGGCTGCAGAGGATGTGGAATTTACACTAGAAGCGTCTGCAAGGGGAGTCAGTGTGACTCTTAATTAATTGAGCAAACAGAGCGGCTGTTGTGGATGACTGGAAATTAGCTAGTGCAGGGAGACTTCTCATAAATTATTGCATTAAAGGGGTTGTAGCTTAGGTAAAGAGGAATACAAATCATCGATTCATCTGAAGCACTGATGGCACTGATTCACTTGAAGCACTGATTACTGAAGCACTGATGCACTGATGTATCGAAGCACAGATGTGTCGAATCACTGATGCACTGATGCAACGAAGCACTGATGCAGAGACACACTGATGCAATTAGGGCTATGGTTAGGGTTTAAAGTTAGAGTTAGGGTTAGGCTTTATGGTTCAGTGCATCAGCACATCATTGCTTCAGTGCATAGTTGTTTCAGTTGAATCAGGGCTTCAGATGCTATATGTATATCCATGCAGTGCACCAGTGCATCAGTGCATCAGTGCTCGGTGCTTCAGTGTATATCCTGACCTACATATATGCAGTGTGTCAGTACATCAGTGCTTCAGTGCATCAGCGCTTCAGCGCTTCATCGCATTGGTGCATCATCGCATCGTTGAATCAGTGCTTCAGTGCGCGCCATGCATCAGTGCTTGTGGAATTGTGTCAGAACTAAACTTGACCGCATTGAGTTAGATATTGCGTATCAGAATCAGTGTTTCAGAAGCGTTTTTGCCCTTATCTTTAAATTCAAAATCCTGCCGTGTCTGATATAGTCTCGCGAGCCGAAGCTTGACCACACGTGGCAATAGGGGCGGTGCGCACGGCGCAGTTACGCTATTATAGTCTGCTTCCTGAGTCACATACGCATGACTCGAACAGTAAAAGTCGCGTATCTGATTGGCACATTCACGATCGTGGCATACCACGCCCGTCATGGATCAGGGCCTAAAACGCTTAGGGCTAGCAGCAGCCAAAAAGCTAGTAGTTCTTCCAATTTGGCTAGTACTAGTAGTACGACTCAATTGGGCTAGTAGTCATAAGGTTTAATACAAACTTACGGTATGGAAAAACTGACTACATGGCCTAGACTTCCGCATGCATAGTGTTGTGCAAAACACATAATTATGCTTTCTCAGAAAATATGCAAAATTTAATGTATTTTTTTATGTGGGAAGGGGGACATGCCCTGCCGTGGTGGTGGATATGGGTTTCCACACCTATCAAGTGGGGTTTTAGCACGAAATACATCGACTCATTCTGCAGCTGGTTTTTGGATATGAAATGTCAATCTTATTTGCATGTAGCCTGCTTTGTTAATGGGAGCAGAGAGACTGTAATTCCTACAATAATAATAATAATTTTTAGGTCACACCCAAGCCAGCAGGCCACTTTGGCCCATGTGACACATCAGCACACGTAATTAATATTATGAACAAAACATAATAA
Source organism: Phakellia ventilabrum (assembly GCA_963921505.1). Taxonomy (NCBI): domain Eukaryota; kingdom Metazoa; phylum Porifera; class Demospongiae; order Axinellida; family Axinellidae; genus Phakellia; species Phakellia ventilabrum. The sequence goes on from OY997381.1 coordinate 4,025,975, forward strand.
ACACACAATAATTACATTCAAGTAGAAGTAGGAGAAAAGAGGTAGTCTCGTGCCCAGACACCACCCTCGCAATTAGAAATGAAAAGCGGCAGCGGGCGGGGTATGGTCTGGGCACAAGACTAGAGAGGAAGAGGATAGAGTTGGTACTATTGTTTTATTACCATTCTCTCTTCTTTTCCTTTAACCGTTACATAATTATACCAGAGCTTGGAGACCAATGCTCACACAGGTAAATACAGATGGGACAAAATAGACTGTGGGTTTTATTTCATCTGTTTACGTTTTCCCTTAGCCTCACCCCCATGAAAAGGAGTGGGGAGCCTGGGAACGAGACTAGTTTCTCCATGCTTACAATGTACAAATCCACAGTCTGTACTAGTTGCTGTACATTATCACTTCATGTCACAGAATGACTTGCAGAATGTGTGTGCGCAATTACATCAGTCCTAGAAATGGTCCTACTGGTTTTGCTACCATCGTTAATGATCGATCCTACACCTCCGGGTTGGACGCTAAAATACACTCCAGCAGATATAGCTACAGACATGTCTGAGTTCTGCCTGCCAATTGGGCGTATTGTTGTTTATTTCAGCCTCAATCTCATCCAAATGTTGCTTGTGAATCTGATGGAATAATACTGGCATAACTCTCCCATCTCTTTGGCGCCCCTGCAGAGAAGAGGTTGCAGAAAGTCAACACTGAAGTGTGACATCACTTTACATAAATTGCATTCCATCAATAAAATCTTTCGTATAATTATATGTGCACATAACAGCAATAGACTAAGATCGCTGCAGTACTTTGCGGAACGTGGTCTGGCCATAGATAATATAGCTTCCACAGCAGATATTGTGCTAAGACATGCTCTTTGGGTCTCAGCGTCAGAGGATCGAGTGGCGCACACGACAATCCTGACATCAAAGAGTTCATAGAGAACACCGAGGTTCAACACCCTGAGCAAAGGACTGAATGGGGGAGTAAGCAGCTGATGGCATCAAAAGTGAACCATTGTCAAAACACCAAGATGTTCGGGGAAAAGAAAAGTGTCGTATCATATTGCTTATTGAATCACCTTTTTGCGTTATTCATCATGACTATCACATCTCCAGTATCTGCCTCAATTACAGCTGCAATCCACATCACCTATGTAAAATACTGGTCAAAGTAGTTTATCATAGATGGTGGTATGGTATATGGTAACAGCATGCTATATAGTACAATGTAACCTACGGAGATTGGATGGAGCTGCCAGCGAGGAGAGCGAGTTTTATAGCACTGAGATTGGCCTTTAAGTGTAGGCTGACTGGAAGAGACTGTGAGAGAACAATACTAGCTAAATAGCTCGGCCGTGAACATGTAGGTTGAGGCTGGAGAAGCTACATTATCTATGGCCATACTACGAAATCGTCAAGCGACTAAGCGCTCGCTATAGCGGAAGTACTACTTTTCATTCCATGCTACAAACCCTATTTCACATATTTTGCTTGCCCGGGCTGTTGCCAGCAATACCGGAGCTGAAGATTATATCCATCAAAATTAGCAACTGCACAACACAACTGAACTGACAACCACAGTTCTGAATAAGATTACAAACTTTTACTGGGCTTGGGCCAACTGAAAATTTTTAACAAAAAATTTTGGCATGAGCCGGCCCAATCCCATGCCAGGGGAAAACAACCCAGCCACATGACCGCGCTGGGAAGAAAAAAAACATAAGCTCTGAGCCCAGCAGATCACAACTTTAACCAATGCAGCATTGAACAGTACACAGCCTTTGGTAGTAGCTACTGCCTTTTATGTCCTCTTCAACACTGGTGGCTTGCATGTGTTCTCCGTGTTGGATTGTTCCAGGATGAGGAAGAAAACAGTGATACTAAATTTGGCTTCCAAAAATTTTTTTTTCTTAGTTCTTAGGACTGTCACGTATCTAGAGCTCACTGAACTTGCTGGCAAAAACTCGGAGAAGTGGCAATGCTTTATATATATATCCCCCCGTTGCCTTGCAACCGTTACCATATAGCCCTTCGTATCGATGCAGCAACATATATTTAAGCAATCTTATTGGTGTATATACCCCTACCATGATTGGCTACCAGCCCAACCTTTTTGCATGCTCCTATCATTTTGTATCTCGCGAGCCGACAAAAGGTGCGTCAGATAGAAAATCGCACACGGGGTAATTAGCACATGCCGTAACACATTGCCAGTTCAAACTTGCCCTCAGCCAGTCAGTTTCACCAAGAATTTGCCACTTGTAGTGCCCCGGCCCACACCACCTGTATCTCCTCTTTGGCAAGTTTGTTTGTGTGTAGATATGTATGGAGCGTTATCAGCTTCAGTATTCCCGGTGTTTTCGACGCCGCGGCAAAATGGCTCGGCACACATTGCCGCGCGTGTTGATTATTGCGTGACGTACCCGTAGGTACTTAATAGAATTAAGGTAGCGCTACTATAGCCTCGTAGTCGGAGTTTAACCAAGTATGGCACTTATATGCAAGGGAGCATAAAGCCAGTATGTATACTACATGAAAGCACTGTAGCTACCTGCTGCTTCTAAAAATGTACTTCACTGCCATTCCAACTCTTCACAAACTGTGGCTTGGTGCAGTACTACCGCATGCAGTTCCAACCTCCTATGCTATACCACAGGATATGTGTTCTTGGAACACCTCTAGCTTTATTTTTGCTGTCCATATTTCTGGGGTGTCTTGTGTTTCTTGTGTTTGTCAGCCCCACTAGTTTGTGAGGTTTCTTGTCTGCAGATGCTGTGATGGATTTTTTCCCGCGCTGGCTGACAATTGCACTGGAAACTCCTGTGAACGTGATGCCTGCTGCAATTGCTCCTGTTCTCCAGTGAAGGAGTGGTGTGGTGATTGTTACAGTGATTGTACATGTAAAAATATCATTTGTTGTATTTGTGGTCATGGTTGTGATAATTGTGATTGTGATAATTGTGATTGTGATAATTGTGATTGTGATTGTAACTGTGATTTGTAGTATGATCACTGTACACTTCATATAATCAATTTAAATCTTGCACTTTGAAGCAAATGTTTGTAGCTATCTGTAATGAATTACTGGCAATATGAATGGACAGTATAGCTACATGTATCTACATGCAGCAATATTTGGAAACAGAATGCTAATTATTTATCACTCCAGCAACTAAATCACTATATAACAATGACCATAGTAGTGCAGTTTGAATGCACTATATTTAGTAAAGGGTATTAGTTGTGTTTTGGTATATAGCTAAGTCTGATGTATACGTAGGTGCTTCAGGCTCTGTATATGGAAATTAAGCCCCAAGCAAGAGGAAAACAGAAGCAGTATAATCCACTCCCTCACTGTGGTGCTGGTGGCAGCAAAAAAAAAGAAACAATTCCACCCCTTACCCTTCCAAGAATTATGAAAGTGAGCAATGACATACTAATTTTGGCATCCACTTTAGTACATTAGGTTTATTCGTCAAACTCACTAGGACTATGTCGAACTGTGTACAATGTGTACATGCCTTTTCTTACTAGTATCATAGATAGTAGAGTAAGCTAGTATTGTGTGAAAGAAACTAGGAAATGGAGCCTGCAAATTAATGCCCACACAAGTATAATGAATGGGCAGTTTTCACCATCACATGCAATCATCAGTCCATGCTCTTCCTGCTGGCATAAGCACAAGCTGGACTTTCCTGATGTAGCGCTTTTTATCGTCTCCACATTGAGAATCCGAGCTCATTATTATTGCTGCAGTCCCGCGCCGTTGACCTCCAAAAGGCGGACGCTCACGCATGACGTCACACTAACTATTAACTAACCCCGATCGACCTCCGGATCCCCAACGCGCTTTACAAGAGGATAGCTACTGTACTAGCACAAGTCTCGTTCCACTGTGGCGACAAGCTCCATAAATTGGTTGATTTAGTCTGATTTATATGGCTTCTATGGTACAAATATGAAACGCACCCTGAGAGGATCAATTACTGTAATACCATGATGTTTAATATTTGGACCAAAATAGTTTCTATATATCGGAATGAGACCCCTATCTGGATCCTCCATGCAGCGGGAAAAAAATTCTTCCGAGTAGGTCACTTCCCATACTGTTACATTTGTGTACCTCATCTTGAGCCTGGGGACAAGGCAAGCTACTGCTCACCAATAATCTGGAGCAAAAGCGGTCAACAGATCAAGAGTATATAATGTGTTCTGGAGTAAGGTTTCTAGATCTCCTGGCAAAGTTATCTGATAGTGAGCTGGTAAAAATGACTATTATAATCACTGTCTCTTGGCAATGGTAAGCACCAAGTCACTATCTCTTGGACCCCCCCCCCCCCCATCAATTGTGCCTGTCTGTTGCCAGAGAAAAAGGTTTTGGTGTACTCCTGGGAGCCACCTGGACAGTTTAGAACCATCCTGGCAAATATGCTTATAATAGATGTATCTGGCTGTCAAGAACAAATGTTTTACACATTTCAGTCATTCACTCGTTATATATATAGTGTAAAATTTAATGTAACTACCATCATTATAATGACATTTACGAGGTATATAGGTTCTTGGGCTCAGTGGAGGTCAGGTTGTGAGTTTATGAAGAAATTGTTCTGGAGCCCTAATCATTGCACTATGAGATGAGCACGGGAAAGGGAATGTAGTTGTCTCTACCAGGTCTTTTTCCATCACAGCCTACAAAAGTGTATGCGGTGTATAATTCCAATGGATTCTCCTAATCAAATGTGATATGCCATAGTCTTGTTCTCAGACCCAGAGACTCATTGAATGAAGTTGTTTTCTGTGCAAGGAAAAACTCAGAATGCATCATAGCTATAAACAGAGCTGGAAGAGTGCAACTGTAATTTTGGCTGTCTGAATTGCAAACTTAGTGTGGAGAAGACTTAGAGGGGGTGAATCCAGGGTCATTATTATACCTTACCAATATGCTCTAAGTATTGACATGCATAAGCCAAGCAATGCCCTCACATATTCATTCGTAGCCCATCCATGGGCACCACCATGCACTCAAAGCATCTACAATACGTACAATATTGGTTATCATCAGACACATGAAGAGGGGTGGAATAAGATTTGCTTTTCAGTTTCACTAAAATATGAATGATGAACCTAGTTTACGAAGAACCAAACTGTGGTTAAAATAAACCCTCAGTGTTTTCAGTGCACGTAATTAAACATGTACTTTTCTTTGATGTTCCTTAATTAAAGATGCCACCCTTTGATAACGCACTGAGTTGGTAATAGTAACATACCTCCAGGGGTGCCAGCTCATTGGACTCAGGGATGTGTTTCCCCTGGAACACCACCATAAGGACATCATACTCTACATCCAGTTGTGGAAAGATAGACTGAAGGGTGTCAGTGATTCCTGGCAAGGAGCTCGGGATGGCCCAAGTGACTAATACGGAGCCTGGTTTGATAATCTTAAATGGCAGGGCATATTCCTCCACAAGCATTGTGCGTGCCAATTCCATTCGAAAATCTTTCAGGTCTTGAAGCGTGCGATTTCTCCAGTCCCCTGCCATGTAAGTAACGAATTTCGCAAATTGAGGTGGAACGCTTCGTGCCCACTTGCCGATGAAAGCTTCCAGAGTGGTTCTTCTTAGAAAAAGTGTTAGCGTTTCCATGTAGGCCGCCATCTGCTTGTTTAACTCGTCATTACCGAGGCGACGGACTATGTGAACCAGCAGCTCGCAGTTGAGAAAATCCCAATACATTGATAGGATAGAAAAGATTTCACTGACACTTTCGGCATTCTGGATGGCTGCTATATTTCCTGTTAGGAATTTGTGGTAGTAGGACTTCAAGGATACTGGAAGCTGTATTACACAGAACTTGACCTTAGAGAGCTCAATCCTCTCGAGGTCAGATTGAGCCTTGTATACAAATTGAAAGAACAGATCCTCCAATTCTTGTATTTCCGCTTCCACATCTTGTTCCTCTTTGATTTTGGCCACTTCGACTGTGGTACTAGAAGTGGCAAACGGCATAACAATTGTCGCTGGGCTCTCCTGTGTCTGGTCACTGGGAGTGGCAGAGGTACATGTAGTGGCTACCCCTGAGCCTAAACCGTCATCTGTGGAAATGGGACAAACTAATAATATAAATGATAAGTTGCATTACAGCTAAGAATATGCAAATTTGTGCAGCTTTATAGACACATGTACACAACAGGTACAACATTGCTACAAAATTGCGACGTGGCTTAATATTTCATGAGCCAGCCAGTGTGATAAACCACGAACCGTGCATATCAGTGACACTGGAAAAGCTACAAAAGTGAATGGCCTTTGGGAGAATAATGTCTCTGTAACAAGGATCAGCCATAGCTGTTATGGGAAGGGCTGAAACTCACATGGGTTCCCCAGTGGCTGGTCACTGGGAGTGGTGGAGACAGTGGGCAAATTGTCATCTGTGGAAATAGGATAATATTATCTGTAGCTTCACAGCTAAAAATTTGTGCAGCTTTATAGACACATGTACACAATAGGTGCAATATTGCTACTAAATTGCAATGTGGCTTAATATTTCGAAAGCCAGCCATTTGTGATAAACCACGAACCGTGCATATCAGTGACGCTGGAGAAGCTATAAAAGCGAACAACCTATGGGAGAATGATGTCTCTGTAACATATTTCCAAGGATCAGCCATAGCTGCTATGGGAGGGATTAAAACTCACATTTGCATCACTCAATTGTGCTATCTATCTCCAGTACTAATATCTCTTCTTACAGAGGCTACATAAACTCTACTAACCTAAGAGCTGACCAATCTTTGACCTTTTTTTGCAAACATAACATCCATGCATCTGCCAGAGATGCCATTTTTGAACATGTACCATGCATCCCAAGGCTGGGGGAGAGCAACTACAAAATGTACAAATATGAAAACACTAACTGGCATTCTAAGCCCATAATATATCATGATTATTCGCCTTGTTATGCGCAACAATCAATGATGTATGGCAGAGAAGGTTGGACATGGTTCAATTTGGTAGCCTCGTTCCCAGGCTCCACTCCCCAGCTTTTCTCCCACCGTGTAGAAAAATGGAGAGCCTGGTCCATTTCATCATGTGCTACGTGAGTGAGTGACTGACTGACGTGGTGCACAGTTTTGACGTGGTGCACAGTTTTGACGTGGTGCACAGTTTTGACATCGTGCACATGGTGCACATGGTGCACGGTTTTTTTAATCAAATTAGTGCGACATTTTTTGTTGTGTGGTGATTGTGACTAAGAGCAACAGACAAAAGAAACAGCTGCAAATTGAAGATCCAGGATGTGAGAACAGACAAACTGTACGTTCTTGAGTACAGTAGTCTGAGCCTATCATAACTCATGTCTGAGCCTAATAAACAACAACTGTTAGGCGTTTAGTTACTTCTCTTTGTCCATTCTCAGATACTGTATCTTCAAATCTGTAGCTGTTTCTTTGTTTGCTGCTGCTGATCACTCTACATTTATGCACTACATTTATCCGTTCACTACTCGAATTCTGTCTAACCACATGCACAATGATAAACTGTCATGCATAATTCAATTAACAAAACCACGCACCTTTGTCACATAGCACGTGATGAAATGAACCACCCGTTTTTCCAGTCTTGTGACCAGACCTTAGTTCCTCCCCGTCCTAGCTCGAGCAGCCGTGATCGTGACAATAGTCTACGCTCAGATGTGCAAACTTGTACTACAGAAGGCGGAGCTTCTGAACTCGTACAAGTAACATGCACATTACGTAATGAACACGATATGTTGCTGATTTACAATTTTTTTTTTTATGTACCACACGAAGCCAAGTAAGTTTCAATGGGCAAATGAAATACAATGCAATGCAATAGCTACACAGAAATTTTTTTTTACAAAATTAGTGGAAGTATACGTGCGTACGCAAGATCCTTGTGTGTGTGCTGTTCATTCGTTCTTTCCCTGAGTTGTTCATGGCTCCAGCCAGAAGAAGGCACACTACCAGGTATGGTTTGTGAGTCAGAAGCACTCTAAGGGATGGTGGGGGTGCATGTCAGTTACCTAAGCAGTGTTGTACGGTTGGATATATTTATCGCGGCCCCTCTCCTTTGCGTCTGAGCGTAGACTGCAAAGCAAATAAATACGCTTGGTATATGTATCACTCAATGCGAACGTCTTTGCGACACGTGGTTACAAGTAATTAGCACAACCGCATTACAACAATAATTGCATTCTATAGTTGACCGTGTAGGCCAAGAAATTAGACTTTGAGCGCCAGACCGTCAGGCGAGGGGGAGGAGCCAAGGTCTGGGTATGAGACTACTGCTTTTCTACACGGTTTGAGAAAATCTGGAAACGAGGCAGACAATTTGGCTAATACTGGAATTACGTATTAATGAATCCCAACCTAATCCCCAAGTCATTGGGAGAGCACGCTATAACATCAGATTTATACACTCTGGAATGTTTTAATAGTATTTCAGAATATACAAAATTGCTGCTAACTTGCTCTCCAGTGAGTTTAGGATTGCCCTGCAAGGATTTGTTCTCTACAATTAAGTTGAGAATAACCTGCTGGTGAGGTAGCCTCATTCCCAAACCTTCCTGCATGAGCGAGCGAGGAAAAGCGGGGAGAGGCCTGGTCATTATTATTACGTGCGCAATCACAGGGTAGACGTCAGGTATTCTTGGGGGGCATACATGCAGACTTTTGACATTATCACACCTTAGGTTGCACACAGGATGTGGATTGGGGCTGAGGTAGCCCCCGTGGCCGACTATTTTTGCGAGTCAGTAAGTCGCGAGAATAACAGCTCTACCATTAACCACTAAATGCTGGAGCAGCAACGAAAAAACAATTGGCATCCAAGCATCTCTATCTACAACAGTTTTCCAAGGGTCAGCCACTGCTGCCATGGGAGAGCAGAGAGAGGCGCTGTAGTGCTTGAAACTCACGTTCACATTGCTCAATTGTGTCATTGATCTCCAGCACTCATATCTCTACTTCTACAGAGTGTACATAAAGTCTACTAACGTTGGAGCTGCCTTCCTTGATAAAAGTATGTGGTGGACCCGTCCAAATCTCTGACACTTCGTACACCACAAGTTTGATGACAGCATCCATGTAACTGCTAGAAACGTCATTTTGAATAGTGCCTTGCTCCCAGGGGGAGCATTAACTACATGCAGATATACAGTACTTTCCTTAAAAAAAAACTTGGCAGTAATGTAGCTACGTTACGCTGCACTGGTACAGTACGCTCTATGTTTATGTAGCAGGAAGTACATTATTACGCTGTCAACGTAGGACAAAGCGTACTTAAAGTCGTAGCACAGCGTACTTTATAACGTTCCCTACTACGTAACATACTAAAATTTCCCAAGGTAGATAATAGGTGATACACCCCGCAACGCAGTGATCTATCTATCTTGTACTATGCCTAAGTCATTCTGACAAGAGTTGCCAGAGCATCAAGAACTGTAGCTCAAAAGCTACCGTTCAGCACAACGCGGTAAACTGGCTAGCTAGCAAGCATTCAAGAAACAAAATACTAGCTACAAGTGGCAAAATACACCCAGAAATTGTAGCAAACATGAACAACAGCTAAAAGCCACGGTAGCTACCCGTCTAGTCTGAACCTAGCGCCATTTTAGCACAAAACTGTAGGCTGGCAGCGTGGCCACATGTAGAGACACACAGAAATGTAGCAAAACTAGCTACAAAGACTAATAATTTACCGTGCTATCCCACGTCAATTTACGGGCAAAAAAACGCCATATCAGAGGTGTAGCTACCATTAAGGCAACCGAGGCGACTCCCTCGGTAAATATTTCGCTCTTATGGGCGTGTCCATATAATTATGTGCATGACGTCACCAAGCAGTATCAGCGCTAGTCTCGTGGGCGCCTGGACAGCCATTTCTGTAGCTGTACCACCAACTAAGAAGGAAAGACGGCAACTGTCACTCTTTCAGTGTCTTAGGTAAGATATGATTATGCGTGTAGACTAGTCTCGTTCCCAGCCGATTTTTCGTACGTGACTACTGTTAGCTAGCACGACGCCATTCTCCTACCGTGCTACGCGAGAGATGTTGAGCATAATAACCGCACACGGGTTTGTATAGTGTTGCTGCCACAGCGCTTACACCATTGACCATGTACCCACAGACGCAGATAGAGCAAGAGAGGACGAGCAATCACTGAGATGCAACGAGAGCGCTTCCTGACCGTTGCAAATTAAAGGGCAAAAAAAATTTCCGCGCTTCACGCTTACAGTAGTGGTCAATATAAAGTTACGTACAGTATTCGTTATACGATCATACAACGGAACGGTCCGTGCACTAAATACGCTGACGTAACGTATAATCGCACATGAAAAAACGGAAATTGAAATCGTTTTTACGGTAGCGGAAATCGTGCTCACGGGAGTGTGAAAGAGAGTGAGAAGCTAGCAATCACAAGCGATAAAGCAGCAAGAGTATTCAACGTTATTACGAGCAAGAAACCAGTGAGAAAACCAGAGATGTCGCTCAGAACTGCTCTGAAGATCCTGAGCGAGCAAACACGTAAGTTTGGCGCATAATAATTCAGTATTGGGTCGAGAAGTTGTATACGCATAGCTATTAGTTAGCCAGCTAGCTAACTGGTAAAGCTTTTTTTTATTACAACTAGGGACAGACTAGATTACTGCTAAGATTAGATAGCTAACCTGTCAGAGGTTGTGTTGTTTGTTTTTGAGTGTGCTCCATTTAAAAGTTCACACGTGCAGAGCAAGGTGTATCTTCAGTTCATAAAGCCTCCATTGTGAGTCCCTCATTGGAGGACATCAAGGTTGGGATTGAGTGCCAAGCGAAGAAAGGGAAAAGTGTGTACTCTGGCAGGATTGCATCAGTTGGTACGTTAGTATTATCACTGCTTTGCTAGTGTAAGAAAGGTTGCTCAATTGTACAATTGCTGTGCATAGGCCGTAAATCATGGAGCTGGAGGAGAAGTTTGTGTCCGGATCATGGACCCCTGAATTCCTTGAAAGTGCTGCTGTTGAAGTGCCAACCAGTGACACTGCTGTGCTCAAGGAAAGTACGAATGCAACCAGAACAGTTGAACCTCCAGCAAAGAAGGCCCGACAAGGTAAAGTTATTTAGTTGTAATGTACATGGTGTGGTTGTTTAGTGTAACCTCTCTTTTTATCTGCAGGTAAAAAAGGAAAGAAGAACAGGACCAAGTCGGGCAAAGAGAATTTAAAGGCACCTAGGAAGGAGAAAGTGACAAGGAAGGCAACTAAAGCGAAACAAAAGCAGCAAAAAATTCCCAAATGTAAGGATGTGCATATGTGATTGCTGCAGCAGAGCATATGTACTTACTAAATACTATTCTCTTTAACCCCTGCAACCATCCTGACAATTTCAGAGGAGTGACTGTTGAAGAAGAACTACTATCATCCAATCAGCCGAACTCCAAGGAGCCACAAAGTGAGCTGGTAGTTCAACCTGAAGAGCACACAAAGACGCTGGAGCTAGCAGCAAGAGAACAGCCAGAATCACCAGTGGTCGTTCTCAGTGACAGCAGCAGTGACATGATAATTGCTGTATTGTACCTGCGTACATTTGAATTACTCAACCAGCTGCTTCCAAAAGCTGATATGTACTAAAACAGGGTATGCAGTTTGCATCTGTACAAATAATTATGCAATAGCAGACAACAATAATACACAAATGATGCTTGTGAAGCCATTGTTATTCCCTCTTTTACAATAGTTCTAATTAGGTAGACTTACTTTCAGACCCACTTCTACTTGAGATGACTGTGGAGGATTCAGTCAAAGAGATTAAGTCCACTCAAGTGAGCATGGTTAGCAGCTATCGAAGAGGCCATTAGAAATACAAACACTGCAAACAGACGAAAAAGCCCCCTGCCTTTTGAAGAATCATTTGAAGACTACCATGATGATTATGACCCTCTGTCGTCCTCTGACTCCTATCCCGTGCAACAGTCTTTCAAGAGTACTATCCCAGTCACAACCAAGAATCTCCAGTGTTTTCAAGTCGACCACAAGTGCCCGCTTTCTCTCATGCGTATCGTAGCCCCATCCAGTATCCGAGCCTCTCCCATCACAGTCCCTCTCCCTATCGATAGTATTCGAACTCCCTGCCTATGTACGAGACTGCACCTCTGTACCCAAGTTCAGTGCCTGCCCCTGCACAACGTGGACAGCCACCTCGTTGTCTGCCTATACTTCCAAAGAAGAATGCGAATGTACTGTCATGATCAGCTATTGACACGATGAAGCTTTCTGCTCCTGCTCCTTTGCGGATTGTTCGAAGCGAGATGCTGTAGCCAGAGCTGGAAAGTAGTCTATGCAGTTGCACGGCAGACGTTTCGTCATCAAGACTCTTGATTTCTTCTGTGACCTTCGAAGGGAAACCCGAACCTGGCCTCCTTGCAATAGTGCCCGTCTCACGGAACTTCTTCAGAAACTTATCGATCTCAACTCTACTGGCTCCAAGGTGCTCTTCTTGTAGCAACCTACATATAGTTGGCACTTTATGGCCCTGAAGGTAGTGAAACATAATACGCTGCTGCTTATACGTACTGTAGACCATCGCTCTTGGCTGTCTAGAAAAAACTTTCGTTGTATGATTTCACACCGTTCTGGAAGCGTTGTACGATTGCGCAATGTTGACGACGCACGGTTGTAAAAACTGTGAAATACTTTCCGTTGTACGATCGTACTACGTAAACGGTACGTAAACTTTATATTGACCGCTACTGTACGTAAGTAATCGGGGTGTATTTTTCCCCGCGGTAGTATATGACGCATTATATACCTGTAATCTGATTGGTATATAGGGAAGGTATATTAGGCATACTAAGTATACGCATTGCGCAGATAGCCTCGCGCAGAGGTATGACATAAGTTCGTTAGCACCAAACCACACCCACTAAAGTGTTTGGGAGCTGCATCGCCCACGCAATTGCCTGAGCAGCTACTCTACGCGAATGGGCCTTCAGGAGGCGAATGTTCCAAGGACCAGTTATGGCTGCTACACGAGAGCAGAGTTGCTTGAAACTCACGTTCGTATCGCTGGCGATCGATCCGCGTACCGTCTGTCTCCATAGGTCAGATCTCTGCTGAAACAGAGGCTACACAAACACTAATCGCGTTGGAGCTGCAGTAAGCCTACCTGGGTAAAAGAAGTGATCGATTTGTCCAGATCTCTGATCCTTCGGGCGTCAGAAGTACAAAGGCGGCATCCATGTAACTCGTCAGGACGCCATCTTGAACACGTGCTTGCCCCCCGGGAGGCCCCCGGGGCCGGAAGTGTTTCGTTACAGATGTAGTAACAACACATATACGGGGAACGTACAGACATAGTAATAACACTAATTTTATACTATGCCTAAGTCAGCTGTGGGCATGAATCTCATCAGGAAAGAGAGGAAGCAACTGCAATGGGAGTAGCTAGTTAGTCTTTCTTGTAGCCCAGGTCGTTTCGCTTACTATATTGTTGTTACAAACGCTCCATTACTCCATGGCCGTACCGGTTTTCAGTTGAATTAATTTTTTTTCTTCTTGTTATAGTCCCAAGTTTCTTTGGTCGTGATCCTGCTGCTGACGAGTTGCGCTGTAGCTGCTGCTGTGAACGTTTCAACATCACCGACATGAGTACAAAGGTTACTTAGTGTTCTTTACATCACAGCCCCGCCCATTATGAGGCTATGCAAGTTGAAGTAAATTCCTTTACTGTAACGGTTACACAATTTTCGGCAGGTTAGTGAGCATAGGCCTACTTCTACATACACGACTCATCGAGAGCACTTCCAGTACTGATTCGCAATGACCCCATGAGAGTGATTCCTAACCCCACCTTAAAAATTTTGTGAAATTTTTTTTCCACACTTTGCATGGGGGCGCGCACACTGGGCTACTTTGCCCATACCAGTATGGCCGTACTAGTCTGAAATAGCTGTCGCCGGCCCTGCTGATAGCGCACAAGTGGCTACTTTGCCCATACCAGTATGGCCGTACTAGTCTGAAATAGCTGTCGCCGGCCCTGCTGATAGCGCACAAGTGAAATATGTACCATAAATTTCAAGCTAGCTGATGCAGTAATCAGTGAGAAATTTTCTGTGCTGATTTTCATTTTTATCTGTTCGTTAACCAATTGAAATGGGAATGACGTCATCTTGCCATAGGCTGTCTTGCATTTCCTCTGGTTACCAATAATATTGGCAGGTAGAATTTCATAACACAACTTGATAGCCATGTTTTCTGTGCAAAGTATTCTTTCCATAAATCCATCGCCAAAAAATAATATGCATAGCAGGCACTACACGCGCACAAAAATGTACCTACAGTTCCTAGGAGTGTTTCACTGTTTGTAGCCAATACTTTGTGCCTTTGTCTCTTGATGCTAAATGTAGCTAGCCGGTTTGCTGTGTTGTGTCATGTGGCACCTTTCAAAGCTCTACCAAGCTCTACCTTACCCTCCAATACTTGATGCTTCTCACAAATTTAATCAGGATTGTTGATTTGTAGTTGGCTCTGTTGGCATGCATGAATTAAGGACTGCTACATGTAGCTACCAGGGTTTCATTTAGGGGGGTGGGCATTCGCCCGCCCCCTTGAAAACTTTGTGCCCCCCCTTGGGAATTGCAACCCTTCAAAATTGAATACTGCCCACTGTACGCGCGCCCCCCCCAAAATGTCTTCTGACGTGCTTTTGCCCCCCCCCCCTTGGAGATTTTTCTAAATGAATCCCTAGCTACGATAGCTAAATGCCTTGCCTAAGCCTAGCGCCATTTTGACACAAAATAGTAGGCTAACAACATGGCTACATGCATAGGTACAACAAAACCAGCCACTGATGGAGAACTGTGTAGCTTACCTATATCAATGATATGCGAGCAAAAAACTGCCCTACAAGTCCATTCCAGAGCAACGAATTAGCACAAATTCAAATACAATAAACCAGTTAAAGTACCGTATACGCTCGTGCACTACATGAAATAATGCACAAGGGCCTGGGCGAGAGGCAAATATAGCACAAGGCAAATCTAAGTCTCTAGACCACACCCTCATGTAATACTTCACTCACTATGATACTTTACATATAGCATCACAAGATGCCAAATAAGTACACTTTGATCTTACATGGCTTCATACATGTCAAAAATGTACCTTGATCCAGTAGTAGTCTGCATGCACGTTCTGCATGCTCAGTTTGGCCAGCATTCAAGAAACTTTTTACCAACACCCTGAACTTTGCCATATAGCCAAATTTTTCCCTCCAGCTCAGTAGCATCGCAAGTCTCCTCTCAAATTCGGTTCTCTTGGTAGATTCAATCTCTTCGATTTCTGATACACTCAGCCCCAAGTAAGGGGCAACAATTCTCCATTCCAGGAAGAAGGAGATGCTCTGAAGGAGGTTATCAGAACACTTCTGGTCAAGCAATTGCGAAGGGATACGACTCTCCTTTAGCAACTGTTCTAGTGTGGGGGGCGTCCTTATCTGCACATTTAATAAATACCAGTCATCACTATGCATTCTGAATTATTCTATAATTATGCAGGCTGGGCTACTTCATGATTAGTCAATGCAACAGCAAAAAGTCTTCCACCAAAAGCACACTTTAACTGCTGAATTAAAATTCTGACCGCTTTTAACACACAGTTTCAAGGCTCTGATCTTACCTAGCTACAGAAAAACTGCTCTCTACATATCTGAGGCTGCTAAGGGCTCCTACATGCAGTTGGCCACACCCACTTGATACATGACAGGAATGGGACAACAGCCAAAGCGTGAGTACACACAGAAACTGCACTTTTAGATAGAAACAGCCCTAAATACAGCCACATACATGTACATCACCAGAAGCATAAAAAACAAGCCTGCTACAAAAATGAATTGCCATTATCAGAACCATTCCTACAGGGCTAGATTTTTCCCATTACCCACCCCCTCCCTTTTTTGGCTCAAGGCCTATGACAGTGTGGGTGCTCACATCCATGTGTTGCTTGGGGTGTGAGTACAGCCTGTCACGTAATATTTGTACCGCCGAAATGAATATTTCAAACAAATTATCCCCCTTGAAATATTGGTTCCCCTTTCCCACATGAAGGGTCACAACTCCTAGCTCTGATCACCTAGCTCTCAGTTTGTCCTATCTTCTAGCTCCTAGTTCTAAACTACCAACTGAATGTAGCAGATTGTTGGTAGAATACAGCGATTATGCTCAAGTGGGCAGAGCTGTTAGTGACATATTTGAAGTGTGCTTGCACATAGTTTCAGTACAGTCTCAGCATAAATTGCTAAGAGCTGCTCTAATTATGTATCGGATTGTCTGTAGAACACCGCAATTACGCTCAAGTAGGATAAGTCAGTGGGTGGAGCAGTTAGTGTCCCTTATTGCTCGTACTTGTAACTCCTATCTGATGTCCTAACTCCCATCTCCTAGGAGCTACTATGACTGTCACTATGTGAAAGTACATGTATAATAAAAAAATTTAAATAAAGAGCTAAAACATCTACATGTATCTACCCACCAGTCCTATCAAAGGACAAGAAAAAGCGCTACAGCAAAGTGTTCTTGAAGAATAAAGGGTGCCTGGTGAAGATTGCAACAGCTGAGCTACTGATGACCAATGCCGAATCATGTGAGACTATGTGTCCAATCAGCCTATTCAAAGACATATTGGTGATACTGTGCCCCTTACATCGAAACATAAAATCGTAGGGGGAAACAAAAATTTCAGAGGGGGTCCATATAGTTGAACACTGCATAATGGAGTACAGTAGCACTCCATATGTATGGATGGCACTGGAAAAAATGGCCACCACATTAAATGTGTACAAAATGGTATGTTAAAAAGTCTGCTTTACATGTATCTCAGCAATTCATCATGGGCGAGAACAAAATTGAAGATACCAAGTCTTAATACTTCGTGGCAAGTATCTGTTAGGAATGGGGGCTGTTTCTTCACGGAGATTTGGCTGCTGTGATTGCAGTGGTATCCGGTCAGAGGAGAGAATTTGTGAACCAGGTGAAGGGAAATCTCTATGCCCCTACAGATAAGCTCAATAGCTTTGCAAAGTTATAGACGATATCTTCCAAGATCAAGAACAAACTAAGACGTCTGTTCATATTAATTGTATTCATGTCTGAATCATACGACAGCAAGATGATTCTGACTGATCAGTGTGACAGATGTGAACGGTAATGATTTTACAATGTAAAATGTGTAAGACTTTCCAATAGTCCCTTAGAAGTTGGCTATGCTCTGCTTGAAAGTAAATATCACTTACGCTGTAATACTTCTTTTTTCTAGTGTTAGCTACATGTACATGTATTAGCTGTATTATCTTTCTTTGCGTTCTTGTGGTCTATCTATATACCGTATTTCCTTGTATAAAAGCCTCCCTCAAATAAACACCGGCCTTGTTTATACACCGGGTGGAAGTTCAGTATTATTGTCAATAAACGCCGGGCTGCGATTAAACGCCGGGTCAAGCTGAGGGTGTGGCACCTTGTGCACGCAGACCGTTTAATATTCGCCATGTTTTACTGACATATCGTTGGAAAATCGATACAGGAAAGTACAGTAAGCTACTACTCTCCCGTTCAGGTCTAGTTAATTGCGCCTGTGTGTATATGCATGTGCCCATACCACCAGCCAGCTTACTGTTTTAGTGTCGCAATAGCACTAGGCTCAGGCCTAAACGGGTAGCAATTCTTCATGCTTGCTACAGTTGTTGGGAGTGTTTCATTGCTAGTAAGTCTTAGCTAGCATTAATTTTGTATGCACGAGTGAGCACTCGTTTATAAACGCCGGCCTCGTTTTAACGCTGGATCAAAAGTGACGGGAAGGAAATAAACGCCCGGGCCTTTATATAAGGAAATACGGTAGCTATTGTTTATAATAAGTTGCAAATCTATTACCGTATAGCGACAAATTTTCGAGGACCAAAATTTTCACGGATCGACCTACGGCAAACGTTTCGCGAAATAATTTTCGAGGATCACAGACAAGGTGGAGCCACGCCTATTTTATTTAACCACATCTCAGGTCAGGAAACTTCTTAGCGTAGTGTCGTATGTTTGCAGCCACTCCGTGCTCTGCTGCACGCTTTCCTATTTGCGCCTTAAGTTCGGCATTCTTGCAAAAATTGTGGTCCGCTCTTCGATTTCAAGCGCACCTCTCACTTCCGCGTTTGCCGATGCAATGGAGGACGACGGTACTGCCGTTGATAGAGAGCCAAGAGCATCTGGTAGCTTGCCTGGCTTGTCCACGCTACGAAAAGAGCCATGATCCGCTTATGAAAACTTTACACAAGCCAGTGACGTGTGTAAAAATTCCGAGGGTGTAAAATTTTCGAGGGTATAATTTTCGCGGTTCGAGCGAAATCCGGAAAATTTTACTCCTCGAAAATTTGTCGCTATACGGTATATAAAGTCACGAAAAACATTAAAAATGAAAAGATATACCGTATAGCGCCAAATTTTTGAGCCGCAAATAATTCGCCAATCGGTCGTACTGAACATTTCGCGGAAATAAATTTCGTGGATCAAGGATTCTTGATAGCCACACCCCTAGACTGCTCAAATCAATAGCACGTGTTTCAACAAAAGTTTGCACGTCAGCTAGATAGAAAGATGAACTCTACCAAAACGTTCAGCATTGAGGCGATGGTGCGTGGCACCACGTGTACCAGGGATGCAGCTCTCAGAGAACAGCTGTCTTGCAGTAGAGAGACTGGGAACCATCAAGATCCTTTCGCTGTGGCAGTGGTGAGATCGATAGTTACCGTCGGTCATGTGCCAAAGAAGATATCGTCCGTATGCTCCATGTTTCTCCTATGGGGTGGTACACTCCGCTGTTGAGTGATAGCATCTAGGCGCTATTCTGGAGATTTGCCTCAAGGGGGATTGGAAATTCCCTGCATGCTAACGTTTGAAGGAGGAGCTAAAGACATAGCAAAGGCCAGCAAGCTTGTGAGATACGCGCTTTCCATGAGTCCTGAAGCATCTACCAAGGAGCCGAATCCTGAAGCACCTTCCAAGGATGAGCCGCCCAAGAAGAAGATGAAGCACGACAGTAAAGATGATGGTACCTCCAGTAAGCTTATCAGTAATGAGAAGCTGTCCGACCTTCACATTAACTTGGCCCAGCAACTCTTGAAACAGCAGTTCACACAGTTGAATGGACTGCAGTGTACTCTTTTTCAGTCAAAGAAGCATGTGGGTAAGCCTCTCAAGGACCAACTTCAAGTGATCCATTGTCATTCCCGGAACCACTGGATTGTCGGATCAACCATCAGGTACAAGGATGGTGTGGTCAACATTTGCGATTCAGTATACTCCACTCTTGACGAGGAGACAAAAGAAGTGATAGCCAATCTATTTCATTCTGCTACTGCAAAGATGAAGACTCAGAAGCAGGAAGGTAGCAAAGACTGTGGGCTGTTCGCTATAGCCATTGCCACCGCTATTGCTTATGGAGCGGATATTACCGTGTTGAGATTCAATCAAGCAGCAACGCGAAGTCATCTTGTTCAGTGCTTCACAGACAAAGTACTCACTTTATTCCCTGTGTCACATTAAGTTACTCTGTTTATCATAAATACATGTACTTTATATAAAATGTGTATCAGAAATACTGCCCTATACATGTACTCTATAAAAAGACTTAACGGAAGATACAAGATTGTGACAAAAATTAAATGATCAGCTAGTGAGGCAATCCACAATGCCCACCGCCCTAAATCCATTCTCTATGATTTCAGGCTTGGACTTGAGGTAGTCATAGAGCTTCATCATCCACTGTGCTCCCACAACACTCAGTCGTAAGTCAACTGGCACAACATCAGTCTTCTCATGGAGTTGTCGGCAAATTTGTTCAGCATACCAGTTATGGAATTGCTGCCGCAGAAAGGTTATTGCTGGCTTGTTGACACTAACATCCAGTGGTTGCAATCTGTCTGTGCAGTTAGCAGGAACTACATGGATATGATTGGGAGTTCCAAAAGACTCTCTGTCCCTTGGCCGGTGAACTTGTCAAAGATCGCTAGTGCTGGGTAGTCAGGCTGGAGCTTCAGTTCTTTCCTCTTTCCATTGATGTAAGGAAGGAGGATTGTGGTCTGCCAATTGGTTGGGAAATTGGAAGGCTTGGAAGGCACCGTTTGGTGGGGGCTTGGTAGATGAGTTGGGGAGGCAGGAAGTCGCCTGTGAGTGATCCAGCGAAGACTGCTGTTATCTGCCGTTTGTCGTCCACTGCAACGATTTCCACCTTTTGCGCCCCTTCCTTCTCCATCGTCCATGACCCCACTGGTACATAGTGGATGCCAGTTTGATCCCAGTTTATAACCAGGTCAAAGGGAATTTCATCCATTTCAACAACTGCTTTGATGTCGAGAAGAAATTGCGCTTTCACTTTGTCAAAGTTCTGAATGGAAATTTTTGCCTTTGTGCTGGCTCTACGCTTCACGAACCCCATACGACTCAGGAGATGCTTGGCACAGTGCTTCGACAGAACGATGTGTCCACCATTAGATACAAGGAGGTTGCTGTCGTTGCTCTTCACAATCCCTTCAGCACAGCCTATGGCTATGGCTGTGTTCACAACAGCACCATTCGCTCGGAGGGCAGTTAAATAAGCCCTCACCTGCATTTCTAGCTCCTCTCCTAAGAGAAAAGGACGGCCTCTCTTCTTCTCAGGTAACTTCTTCACAATGACGTCCTCATTTCCTTCTCTCCACCTCTTCCTGATTTCCGAAGTGTATGCATTTCTCCAAGTGCGGACGCTGCTTTCCTTAACTTCGAGAGAATGTTTGTTGTACATGTAGTAGCAGCTACGCCATGCTCTGCTGCTCGTTTTCCTATCTCAGCCTTCTTTTCGGCTGTCAACTTGGTGTACATGTACGTACCTCTCTTCGGTGTTTGCTGAAGCACGCGTCTCACCTCCCTGTTAGCAGACGCGATGGAGGTTAACGGTACCACTTTTGAGAGCGGTCCCCGAGGATCCGGCAGCTTTGTGTCCATCGCTTTAAAGTGGCGGTGGAGAGCCATCTTGAATTCTTGAATCAAAAACGAAGTGTGAAGTTTTGTGCAATAGCCATTTACGCACAATGGAATGCAACCACGCCCCTTTTCTGCCGCCGGAAGTAAAAATCCAAACTTTTAGCGAGCTTAATTTTCGAGGTTCGAGACCAATCCGCGAAAACCGCGAAAATTATACGCCTCGAACATTCGGCGCTATACGGATGGAATACCCAAAAAGCAACCAAACAACGTAGGAATGAACGACACCACAGTACCTTTACAGACTCCCATCCCTATATCTTCTGACATTTTTCCAACCAGGTCTTGTGCTTGTTACATGAAATGACAAGATGTTAGACCGTGATGTGTACATCCTGTGGCAGTTTTTTTTTAAGCACTCTTGTATAATTATAACTTTAATTGCAAATGGATTATATTATGCTATTTGTCGAAGATACAAGATGTCATTGTACAAGTGGGGTTGATGTGTGTGGAAGGATGTGGAGTGGGCAGTATATATTAGTCTACCTACAGTGTGTGCTGCTGTGTAAGATAAGTTATGGTGTGAGGTCGTGTGTTGCATATGTAAAGTACTGCAATCATTTATCAGCTATGGATATGGTTGGTGTGGCGTGTAGGGGATTGTGGTATGTGTGTGGTTGGAAAAATGTCAAAAGATATAGGGGTGGGAGTCCGTAAAGGTACTGTGGTGTCGTTCGTTCCTAGATGTACTTTGTTTGGTAGCTTTTTGGGGATTCCATCCCTACCAGCCAGGCGTGCGCTTCACGCGCGCCCGGCTGGTCCTAAGATTGCTTTACGTTCCCGCGTCTGTGTGTGTGTAATTATCACGTGTGCTAAATTACATAATTCCGTTACTATGCCACTATAGCCACGAGCGCAGTGGAAGCTGCTGGAAGTTTGCAGGCTCAATAGGCCAAGGTACGTAAGCTAGATTAGTTTAGTGTTGCCTAGACGGCGAAAGAGTGGTAGGTAATGATGATAATTCTGGTTCCAGCATAGTTTAGCCTGTCTGAAAACCCTAAATATTTTGTCAGCAAAAAAAATCCCCATCTTTTGAGGACCTTTTTTGCTGAACCTCCAAACCAACCAACCAACTTCATGGGTGCACGTCATGCCTTTTTTCAAGTGTGGCCTCCCGCTTCTATGGTACAAATATGAAACGCACCCTGAGAGGATCAATTACTGTAATGCCATGATGTTTAATATTTGGACCAAAATAGTTTCTATATATAGGATCCTCCATGCAGCAAAAAAAAATTCTTCCTAGTAGGTCACTTCCCATACTGTTACATTTGTGTACCTCATCTTGAGCCTGGGGACAAGGCTAGCTAGCTACTGCTCACCAATAATCTTTCTCCTTAGGAGCAAAAGTATATAATGTGTTCTGGAGTAAGGTTTCTAGATCTCATGGCAAAGTTATCTGATAGTGAGCTGGTAAAAATGACTATTATAATCACTGTCTCCTGGCAATGGTAAGCACCAAGTCACTATCTCTTGGACCCCCGTCAATTGTGCCTGTCTGTTGCCAGAGAAAGAGGTTTTGGTGCACTCCTGGGAGCCACCTGGACAGTTTAGAACCATCCTGGCAAATATGCTTATAATAGATGTATCCGGCTGTCAAGAACAACTGTTTTATACATTTCAGTCATTCACTCGTTATATATATAGTTTAAAATTTAATGTAACTACCATCATTATAATGATATTTACGAGGTATATAGGTTCTTGGGCTCAGTGGAGGTCAGGTTGTGAGTTTATGAAGACATTGTTCTGGAGCCCTAATCATTGCACTATGAGATGACGGAGCCTGGTTTGATAATCTTAAATGGCAGGGCATATTCCTCCACAAGCATTGTGCGTGCCAAGTCCATTCGAAAATCTTTCAGGTCTTGAAGCGTGCGATTTCTCCAGTCCCCTCCCATGTGAGTAACGAATTCCGAAAATTGAGGTGGAATGCTTCGTGCCCACTTGCCGATGAAAGCTTCCAGAGTGGTTCTTCTTAGAAAAAGTGTTAGGTTTTCCATGTAGGCCGCCATCATCTTGTTTAACTGGTCATTACCGAGGCGACGGACTATGTGAACCAGCAGCTCGCAGTTGAGAAAATCCCAATACATTGATAGGATAGAAAAGATTTCACTGACACTTTCGGCATTCTGGATGGCTGCTATATTTCCTGTTAGGAATTTGTGGTAGTAGGACTTCAAGGATACTGGAAGCAGTATTACACACAACTTGACCTTAGAGAGCTCAATCCTCTCGAGGTCAGATTGAGCCTTGCATACAATTTGAAAGAACTGATCCTCCAATTCTTCTACTTCCGCTTCGATATCTTGTTCCTCTTGGATTTTGGCCACTTCGACTGTGGTACTAGGAGTGGCAAACGGCATAACAATTGTCGCTGGGCTCTCCTGTGTCTGGTCACTAGAGGTACATGTAGTGGCTACCCCTGAGCCTAAACCGTCATCTGTGGAAATGGGACAAACTAATAATATAAATGATAAGTTGCATTACAGCTAAGAATATGCAAATTTGTGCAGCTTTATGGACACATGTACACAACAGGTACAACATTGCTACAAAATTGCGACGTGGCTTAATATTTCATGAGCCAGCCAGTGTGATAAACCACGAACCGTGTATATCAGTGACACTGGAAAAGCTACAAAAGTGAATGGCCTTTGGGAGAATAATGTCTCTGTAACAAGGATCAGCCATAGCTGTTATGGGAAGGGCTGAAACTCACGTGGGTTCCCCAGTGGCTGGTCACTGGGAGTGGTGGAGACAGTGGGCAAATTGTCATCTGTGGAAATAGGACAATATTATGAATTATAATCTGTAGCTTCACAGCTCAAAATTTGTGCATGCAGCTTTATAGACACATGTACACAATAGGTGCAATATTGCTACTAAATTGCGATGTGGCTTAATATTTCGAAAGCCAGCCAGTTGTGATAAACCACGAACCGTGCATATTAGTGACGCTGGAGAAGCTATAAAAGCGAACAGCCTATGGGAGAATGATGTCTCTGTAACATATTTCCAAGGATCAGCCATAGCTGCTATGGGAGCGATTGAAACTCATATTTGCATCACCCAATTGTGCTATCTATCTCCAGTACTAATATCTCTTCTTACAGAGGCTACATAAACTCTACTAACCTAAGAGCTGTCCAATCTTTGACCTTTTTTTGCAAACATAACATCCATGCATCTGCCAGAGATGCCATTTTTGAACATGTACCATGCATCCCAACGCTGGGGGAGAGCAACTAAAAAATGTACAAATATGAAAACACTAATTGGCATTCTAAGCCCATAATATATCATGATTATTCGCCTTGTTATGTGCAACAATCAATGATGTATGGCAGAGAAGGTTGGACATGGTTCAATTTGGTAGCCTCGTTCCCAGGTTCCACTCCCCAGCTTTTCTCCCACCGTGTAGAAAAATGGAGAGCCTGGTCCATTTCATCATGTGCTACGTGAGTGAGTGACTGACTGACGTGGTGCACAGTTTTGACGTGGTGCACAGTTTTGTTAATGCACGTTTTTGTTAATCAAATTAGTGTGACATTTTTTGTTGTGTGGCCAATGTTAAGCGATTGTGACTAAGAGTAACAGACAAAAGAAACAGCTGCAAATTGAAGATCCAGGATGTGAGAACAGACAAACTGTACGTTCTTGAGTACAGTAGTCTATCATAACCCATGTCTGAGCCTAATAAACAACAACTGTTAGGCGTTTAGTTACTTCTCAAAATCACAGTTTGTCCATTCTCAGATACTGTATCTTCAAATCTGTAGCTATTTCTTTGTTTGCTGCTGCTGATCACTCTACATTTATGCACTACATTTATCCGTTCACTACTCGAATTCTGTCTAACCACATGCACAATGATAAACTGTCATGCGTACTTCAATTAACAAAACCACGCACCTTTGTCACATAGCACGTGATGAAATGAACCACCCGTTTTTCCAGTCTTGTGACCAGACCTTAGTTCCTCCCCGTCCTAGCTCGAGCAGCCGTGATCGTGACAACAGTCTACGCTCAGACGTGCAAACTTGTGCTAAAGAAGCCGGAGCTTCTGAACTCGTACAAGTACATGCACATTACGTAATAAACACGATAATATGTTGCTGATTTACAATAAAATTCTTTTCTTTTATGTACCGCACGAAGCCAAGTAAGTTTCAATGGGCAAATGAAATACAAGGCAATGCAATAGCTACACAGAATTTTTTTTTTACAAAATTAGTGGAAGTATACGTGCGTATGCAAGATCCTTGTGTGTGCGCTGTTCATTCGTTCTTTCCCTGAGTTGTTCATGGCTCCAGCCAGAAGAAGGCACGCTACCAGGTATGGTTTGTGAGTCAGAAGCACTCTAAGGGATGGTGGGGGTGCATGTCAGTTACCTAAGCAGTGTTGTACGGTTGGATATATTTATCGCGGCCCCTCTCCTTTGCGTCTGAGCGTAGACTGCAAAGCAAATAAATACGCTTGGTATATGTATCACTCAACACGAACGTCTTTGCGACACGTGGTTACAAGCAATTAGCACAACCGCATTACAACAATAATTGCATTCTATAGTTGACCGTGTAGGCCAAGAAATTGGACTTTGAGCGCCAGACCGTCAGGCGAGGGGGAGGAGCCAAGGTCTGGGTATGAGACTACTACTTTTCTACACGGTTCGAGGAAGTGGAGCCTGGAAACGAGGCAGATAATTTGGCTAATACTGGAATTACGTATTAATGAATCCCAACCTAATCCCCAAGAATAAACTCATTGGGGGAGCACGCTATAACATCACTCTGGAATGTTGTAATAGTATTTCAGAATATACAAAATTGCTGCTAACTTGCTCTCCAGTGAGTTTAGGATTGCCCTGCAAGGATTTGTTCTCTACAATTAAGTTGAGAATAACCTGCTGGTAAGGTAGCCTCCTTCCTGCATGAGCGAGCGAGGAAAAGCGGGGAGAGGCCTGGTCATTATTATTACGTGCGCAACCACAGGGTAGACGTCAGGTATTCTTGGGGGGCATACATGCAGACTTTTGACATTATCACACACTAGGTTGCATACAGGGTGTGGATTGGGGCTGAGGTAGCCCCCGGGGCCGACTATTTTTGCGAGTCAATAAGTCGCGAGAATAACAGCTCTACCATTAACCACTAAATGCTGGAGCAGTAACGAAAAAACGATTGGCATCCAAGCATCTCTATCTACAACAGTTTTCCAAGGGTCAGCCACTGCTGCCATGGGAGAGCAGAGAGAGGCGCTGTAGTGCTTGAAACTCACGTTCACATTGCTCAATTGTGTCATTGATCTCCAGCACTCATATCTCTACTTCTACAGAGTGTACATAAAGTCTACTAACGTTGGAGCTGTAGTAAGCCTTCCTTGATAATAGTATGTGGTGGACCCGTCCAAATCTCTGACACTTCGTACACCACAAGTTTGAAGACAGCATCCATGTAACTGCTAGAAACGTCATTTTGAATAGTGCCTTGCTCCCAGGGGGAGCATTAACCACAGATATACAGTACTTTCCTAAAAAAAACTTGGCAGTAATGTAGCTACGTTATGCTGCACTGGTACAGTACGCTCTACATTTACATAGCAGGAAGTACATTATTACGATGTCAACGTAGGACAGAGCGTACTTAAAGTCGTAGCACAGCGTACTTTATAACGTACCCTACTACGTAACATACTTTTTTCTCGCGCATTAAATGTCATATTTTATATCAAGTAGGTTTAGAAAAGAAGCGGGCCAGGAAGCATAGAGATAGAGAGAAGGTCAAAACTGAGGCGGGGGCTTTACTTCGGGGTTATAAACAGCCAGGGTTTGTTCGGAGATTACGAGCATTTGTATTAGGAATTCCTAAGAATTGTTGTGATGAGTTAGTCAGGCTGGCTGAAGTAATTCTGAAAAATAGGAACCTGCCTCAGTATTTGGCTTTGATAGTTATGGATATCATTAAGTATAGGAGGGGTGATATGGCCTGCCACGGGTGTCGGGATACCCCTCAACAGCAGAAGCCTAAGAGTTTCATAAAGGTGCATTTCCATAAGAAGGGAATAGAAATGATTAATTTGGCTGGTATTTTGTGTAGCAAGGTTGTTAGAGACACAATACCAGTATTCTTCTCTGACAAAGATCCGCCAGTAGTTAGCTACAAATACTCTAGTACTATTAGAGCCAAGCTATTCAATCATAAGCAAACTGTAGATCAAATCAAATTCAATTGTAAGCTTGATAGTGATGGCTTTGATGGTGCTTGTGATTGCGAAAATTCTGAGTACTTTTATCGCCCAGCGGGGCATGTTCTTACTGGTGATTTAGGAATAATCAAGGATAGAGTACTTCGAAAACTCATCTCTAAAGGACCGTCCTTTAGAGAACAAAATAATCTTAATTGGCAATTTAAAAATCTGTGCTAAAGCAGTGAAGGAGTACAAAAATAAGTGGGCCAATAAGGAAGGTGTTGACAGGCATGTGCTGGGTGAGTGGGAGGGTACGGTACTTTCCCTTCTAAAAGGTAAAATTGCAAAACTGAAAGGTAAATACGGTACCAAGGTAAAATTCAAGCAGGTTCTTAGGGATAGGGTCCATTTAGGGTACTTAAAGGCTTTTCAAGATAAGTATGCATTAGTACCAGCAGATAAGGCGGGTAATAACATAATTATAATCTGTAAGCAGTACTATAGGGAGGTTGTATGTAAGGAGCTAGAGTCGAAACCGGGTAAGCCTCTAACGTATCAACAGTGTACTTTATCTTCAGGTGATATAGTGGGAAAGCATTTAGATTATATGAGGGCGCAAGGGATTAAGGTTCCTTCTGTAATGCATAAGCTTCCTTCATTTTATTGGTTGCCTAAGTTACATAAGAATCCATATGGTAATAGGTTTATAGCAGCTTCTAATGCTTGTACTACAAAGCCTCTTTCTGGGTTACTTACAGCGTGTTTGACCTCGGTTTTAACGCATTATCAGGATTATTGTAGGGGAATTTTTAATAATAGCAATGTTAATAGTTTTTGGGTGATTAATAATTCAATTGAGGTTTTACAGATGCTTAGTAGTAATAATGGTGGTGGAAGGGTAGAGTGTTTTGACAGTTATGATTTTTCTACTTTGTATACTAGTATCCCACATCAGTTGTTAAAGGATAGTTTGAGAGAATTAATTGTAGAGGCATATAGAAAGAGAGGGGCTACTTATTTGGTTGAAGGGCGAGGTAAGACGTATTGGTCGACACAAAGGGGTAAGTTTGGTATCTCTCTTACAGAGGGTCAGCTTGTTGAATATGTAGGCTACTTAATAGATAATATCATGGAGTACGGTAGTACTCCATATATAGGGATGGCACGGAAAAAAAATGGCCGCCCCATATCATGTGTACAAAATCATGTGCTCATAAGTCTGGTAAACCCATAGTATAAAGCCTTAATGAGCCATACCTGTCATTATCGAGTACTTTCACAACTAACAAGACTGTTAAAGTAGGTAGAGAGTATCGATGAAGTACCACATCGGCAAGTCGCTAAACCAGCATTTGTTCATATTGTTTCTGATTCTGATTCTGATTCTGATTCTGATTCTGATTCAGACGGGCTAGAGCAACAATGACTAAAGCGACTACAATGATTCAAACGCGAATAAGCGACATTTTCGGCGGAGTAGTGCACTCAAACCCGAGCGCTTTCAAAGAACTCAAAGCTGTTCAGCAGTGATTCAGTAGTGCTCTCCAGTGGCCGCTTGCCGTTCCACGCCATTTTCTGAACGTAGCCGGAAGGGTACGCGCTTGGATATCCCGGATGTAATATTACACGTCACGAGGTCTTTGACGTTTTGTCATTGTGTCTGAACGACTTTCGTGAGGCTGTGCTTAGACGCTTATAATACTTGGAGTACGCTTTATGACGGACCCAAAGTGAGTTGCTGTAGTTACGTTATAATAGTAAGAACACTGATACAACTGCTAGACCATTACAGACCATACTAACCTCCATGATGTGCATTAAATGGAGTCGGCAAACTGCTGTAGACAGCCGTCTGCCATTGGAATGTTACGTACAAGAATGTGTGGGTGTACAGTGGCATTCTCAAGTCAGTAGGCGCTTAGCTACAATTCACATTAGCTGTATTTTGCTACTCTGCTGTATCTTTAAGCCCCACTGAAAGCTTTGCAGTGCAAAGTGCATTCTGTGTCTGTTACATTAGGCCACCACAAATCAATTGTTGGTTTGGGGTCAAACTCATTTTCAAAAATTGGGTAGGCAGGTAGGAAAAAAACTTAATTTAAGAGTAAAATTTAAGTGATTAACATATGCAAATTACATAGTTGAATCACATTACACCATGGTCATACACATTAGTTAGAAAGTCGTGCTCTCTTGGCTGAGCTTCCTTTGTCACTTGTAGTGTCTGGTAGATGTGGCATTCTGGCTTGACGGGCTTCTGCACTGACTCGTCTGGCACCTGCCATCAGTCTGTCAAAAGCATTCTCATTTCCCTCCGAAGTAAGTGCAGGTTGTACTGCTTCAACCACAAACTTCAAATATGGCTTTCCAAATTGAGATGACAGAGATACTGGATGTGTGAGTTCAGCAGCAGTCCAAGTGTCAGATGGTTTCCCTGTCGCAGAGAGGTACACCTTCACACTCAGTCCAGTCGGGGCCTCCAGAGTATGAAACACAGCTCCGAGTGTCAGACCTTCATCTGTATCTTTGAACGTGTCTGGGCCAATCTGACTGCCAGTTTTAGAGTCAACTAGTCTACAAATGACCCACATAGCTGACACGAGCAGCAAACATCTACCTATGCTGAGCAACATCTGTTAGATGGCGAAGGCAGGCAGAGTTCCGAAGTGAACACATCTGTCAATACGCTGGCTTCACCAGATTAAGGTGCCACATGGTGAGGGCAGGCACCGAGCAGTACAAGGCCGTAGGAGGGACTGGGAATGACGAGTATGCGTACTGAAGTGATTGCTGTATCAAGAGAGAAAACTTGCTATAAAAATAAAATTACCTTCTACACACACACATACACACACAGTGAGTCGTGTATAGAACAGGGTAAGCAGATTCTCTGTCCAGTTTAATACTGCTATACATTCTTAAATTTATCATCACTGACCTGATCAATCCTGCGCTTTCTCTCTGATAGATGGTGAAGGCAGGCAGAGTTCAGGAGTAGACTATTTAACACTACCAAGGCGGAGGACCATGGGCCGGAGAGACCGGGAAATTATGAGTGATTGCTGTATCGAAAAAGTATAAAAACTGCACACACATACACACACAGCGGGTTCTGTGTACAGAACAAGGAATAAAGATATCACCGCTGACCTGATCGATCCTGATTGCTTGGCTTTCTCTAGCTCTGTACAAAATGTGCGATAATTATCACGTGATCCGCCCACGTGACGTCACTAATTTAATTTAAATTTAACTTGCTCGCGAGGAAGCGGCGAAATTTGAGTCGGTCGGTTGACCCCAAACCAACAATTTGTTTGTGGTGGCCTTATAGGTGCTGTTAGTTTATCATAAATGGGAGCATATGTGGATACAGCTAATAACGCTCATCTACCCCACACAACCAGACCATCTAAACACCATTCATACCTTTCTCCTCCCCACAAAAAACAACAGAAACAAGTAACAAAAAAACATTTTAAAAAATGAAAGAACATATAGGGATGGAATCCCCAAAAAGCAACCAAACAAGGTAGGAATGGAACCACAATACCCTTACGGATTGTCATCCCTATATCTTTTGCCATTTTTCCAACCTCAACACACACACACACAGACCAATCCCTGCCATGCCACACCAGCCATATCCACAGCCAATAGAATGTGCATGGCAATTGCAGCACTTCACAATGCAACACACATCACCCCCTCACACTACAACTTATCCTCCACATGCAGCAATACACACTCGTAGGCTAGACTACATACATGTACCACTTACCCCACATTCTACACCACAATCCACACCTACAATGACAACTACACTCTTCCACCTGCAACAACACCCTTTCACCTCACCAACAGTTAGTACGGAACACATTTCCAAAAACATTACTCTATTATACCAAAGTACGTTCAAAAAAACCTAATCATCTACACCACAATCTAACATCCTGTCGTCCCATGTAACTAGCACTTACGTATACTAGTGATACACAATGTGCAGGGATGTCCTCGCTTCACGAGAATTGCTGGGTGTGGCACATGGCATGCAGGTGGCACGCCCATAGTACCCACCCACAAATGAAAAAGGTCAAACACACACCCACAAAACAAAATGGCTACTTGCTATTATGTGCTTAGAAGACCAGAGGCCGAAGCAAGTGATAGTGATCGCTTCCAAGTCTCCCCGTTAGGAGTCACAGTTTATAGCGAAGGTAAGTGTTTGCTGTGTGTTTGATAGGCTATACCAGGAGAACTGGCTGGAACAGGTTACGACGAAAAAAGGTCAATCGAACTGGAGTATAGCTTCGCTTTGCTCGGAACTAGTTGCAAAAATGGCAAAAGATATAGGGATGACAATCCGTAAGGGTATTGTGGTTCCATTCCTACCTTGTTTGGTTGCTTTTTGGGGATTCCATCCCTATATGTTCTTTCATTTTTTTAAATGTTTTTTTGTTACTTATACATACAGGTGAGTGATAGGGTATATAAACAAGTAGTGGGTATACCAATGGGTACAGATTGTGCTCCTTTACTGGCGAATCTTTTTCTTTTTTATTACGAATTCAAATTCATTAAAGATACCCTACGAAATAATCCTTCCAAAGCAAGAAAATTTAACTTTACAGTACGTTATATATATGATCTTCTTACTATTAATAATCCTGGCTTTGATGACGACATAGCTAGTATATATCCTAAGGAGTTACAGCTTAAGAAGACGACTGAAGCTTCAAATAAGCTTTCATATTTAGACATTATGATAGAGATAGAGCATGGCAGATTTAGAACAGATGTATACAACAAGAGAGATGGCTTTGGGTTTCACATAGTTAATTTCCCTTACCTTTGTAGTAACATTCCCCTTTCACCAGCTTATGGAGTATATATCTCACAACTGGTAAGAATAGCTAGAATATGTGATAGCTCTCAGAGGTTTAGCATTAGGAATAAGCTTCTTACCCACAGGCTCCTACAACAAGGCTTCCAGTACCATAGGCTTTGCATGACTTTTAAGAAGTTTTGCAGTAGGTACCCTATGCTGTTTCAAAAGTTTCATAGTAGCATTAAGAGTCTCATTATAGAAGGCATTCAGCTTCCTGTGATAGCTAATACTGGACTTACCAAGCATATACAGTGTAGAAGGATGCAGCTGTCCCTTGCAAGGTAATCTTCTAATTACACAATTACAAGATAAATTTTCTTGTTACCAATAACAACCTAGAGGCATAGCAACAAGCTTCTTGTTTTGTTTTCGAATATGAGCATGTTTTTGAAGGTTTGGAGCTCAAGAACAGCCAGGTGGATGATAAAAGGACTCCTACAACTTTCTTTTGACGATAAAAGGAGGTTGGCTAAACTGGTATAAATGCTGGATGGGTGGGGAGAGTTGGCATGCCATCAAAAAGCTTTCTAACCCACCATTCCTGATTCTCAAGGTCAGGCATCCAGCAGTAACTGGGGTTTATTGTATAGTAAGGGATAGTAGGAGTGGTTGTAGTAATGATTTCAAATTACTACTCAAACAAATAATACTTGCAGCAGCATAAACATACAACAGCAATATAATTATGATAAGAATAGTCGTAGTGTCACTTTAGTTACTCAGTGTCATTTCCTTGGGAAGAATGTCGAAAACTTGGAGTTCTTGTAAGTAAAAAATGAGAAAACTTTGACCACTTGTCTTGGCACTGGCGCTCTGTTTCTAGTAAAAATGTTTCTAGTAAACGTGCATACAATAATTACGATAATACGGTAACCATGCGTCGCGAAAATATTTGCACGGACGTACTTCCGCAGCGTAATTATAAGCGTAATTATGACATTCTTATAACGTAACTATGAGGCCGGTACACCAGCACTCTACGCTCTACGCTGTGCTACGTTTACGCTAACTACGTACGCGCACTTCTGCCAAGTTTTTTAAAAAATGTACTGTATGTATAGGATAGATCACTGCGTAGCGGGGTGTATGACCCGTTATCTACCGCGGGAAAATTTATTTCCTGCAGAAGCCAAGGAAGTACCGAGGGCGAAGCCCGAGGTACTTCCGAGGCTTCCAAGGGAGATAAATTTTCCCAAGGGAGATAAATTTTCCCAAGGTAGATAATAGGTGATACACCCCGCAACGCAGTGATCTATCTATCTTGTACTATGCCTAAGTCATTCTGACAAGAGTTGCCAGAGCATCAAGAACTGTAGCTCAAAAGCTACCGTTCAGCACAACGCGGTAAACTGGCTAGCTAGCAAGCATTCAAGAAACAAAATACTAGCTACAAGTGGCAAAATACACCCAGAAATTGTAGCAAACATGAACAACAGCTAAAAGCCATGGTAGCTACCCGTCTAGTCCGAACCTAGCGCCATTTTAGCACAAAACTGTAGGCTGGAAGCGTGGCCACATGTAGAGACACACAGAAATGTAGCAAAACTAGCTACAAACAAAGACTAGTAATTTACCGTGCTATCCCATGTCAATTTATGGGCCAAAAAAAACCGCCATACCAGAGGTGTAGCTACCATTAAGGCAACCGAGGCGACTGCCTCGGTAAATATTTCGCTCTTATGGACGTGTCCGTATAATTATGTGCATGACGTCACCAAGCAGCATCAGCGCTAGTCTCGTGGGCGCCTGGACAGCCATGTCTGTAGCTGTACCGCCAACTAAGAAGGCAAGACGGCAACTGTCACTCTTTCAGTGTCTTAGGTAAGATATGATTATGCGTGTAGACTAGTCTCGTTCCCAGCCGACTTTTCGTACGTGACTACTGTTAGCTAGCATGACGCCATTCTCCTACCGTGCTGCGTGAGAGATGTTGAGCATAATAACCGCACGTGGGTTTGTATAGTGTTGCTGCCACAGCGCTTACACCATTGACCATGTACCCACAGACGCAAATAGAGCAAGAGAGGACGAGTAATCACTGAGATGCAACGAGAGCGCTTCCTGACCATTGCAAATTAAAGGGCAAAACAAATTTCCGTGCTTCACGCTTACAGTAGCAGTCAATATAAACTTTACGTACTGTATTCGTTATACGATCATACAACGGAACAGTCCGTGTACTAAATACGCTGACGTAACGTATAATCACACGTGAAAAAACGGAAATTGAAATCATTTTTACGGTAGCAGAAATCGTGCTCACGGTAGTGTGAAAGAGAGTGAGAAGCTAGCAATCACGAGCGATAAAGCAGCGAGAGTGTTCAACGTTATTACGAGCAAGAAACCAGTGAGAAAACCAGAGATGTCGCTCAGAACTGCTCTGAAGATCCTGAGCGAGCAAACACGCAAGTTTGGCGCATAATAATTCAGTATTGGGTCGAGAAGTTGTATACGCATAGCTATTAGTTAGCCAGCTAGCTAACTGGTAAAGCTTTTTTTTATTACAACTAGGGACAGACTAGATTACTGCTAAGATTAGATAGCTAACCTGTCAGCGGTTGTGTTGTTTTGTTTTTGAGTGTGCTCCATTTAAAATTTCACACGTGCAGAGCAAGGTGTATCTTCACGTTCATAAGGCCTCCATTGTGAGTCCCCTCATTGGAGGACATCAAGGTTGGGATTGAGTGCCAAGCAAAGGAAGGGAAAAGTGTGTACTCTGGCAGGATTGCATCAGTTGGTACGTTAGCATTATCACTGCTTTGCTAGTGTGAGAAAGGTTGCTCAATTGTACAATTGTTGTGCATAGGATCCAAACAGTAAATCATGGAGCTGGAGGAGAAGTTTGTGTCCGGATCATGGACCCCTGAATTCCTTGAAAGTGCTGCTGTTGAAGTGCCAACCAGTGATACTGCTGTGCTCAAGGAAAGTACGAATGCAACCAGAACAGTTGAACCTCCAGCAAAGAAGGCCCGACAAGGTAAAGTTATTTAGTTGTAATGTACATTGTGTGGTTGTTTAGTGTAACCTCTTTTCTTAGCTGCAGGTAAAAAAGGAAAGAAAAACAGGACCAAGTCGGGCAAAGAGAATTTAAAGGCACCTAGGAAGGAGAAAGTGACAAGGAAGGCAGCTAAAGCGAAACAAAAGCAGCAAAAAATTCCCAAATGTAAGGATGTGCATATGTGATTGCTGCAGCAGAGCATATGTACTTACTAAATACTATTCTCTTTAACCCCTGCAACCATCCTGACAATTTCAGAGGAGTGACTGTTGAAGAAGAACTACTATCATCCAATCAGCCGAACTCCAAGGAGCCACAAAGTGAGCTGGTAGTTCAACCTGAAGAGCACACAAAGACGCTGGAGCTAGCAGCAAGAGAACAGCCAGAATCACCAGTGGTCGTTCTCAGTGACAGCAGCAGTGACATGATAATTGCTGTATTGTACCTGCGTACATTTGAATTACTCAACCAGCTGCTTCCAAAAGCTGATATGTACTAAAACAGGGTATGCAGTTTGCATCTGTACAAATAATTATGCAATAGCAGACAACAATAATACACAAATGATGCTTGTGAAGCCATTGTTATTCCCACCTCTTTTACAATAGTTCTAATTAGGTAGACTTACTTTCAGACCCACTTCTACTTGAGATGACTGTGGAGGATTCAGTCAAAGAGATTAAGTCCACTCAAGTGAGCATGGTTAGCAGCTATTGAAGAGGCCATTAGAAATACAAACACTGCAAACAGACGAAAAAGCCCCCTGCCTTTTGAAGAATCATTTGAAGACTACCATGATGATTATGACCCTCTGTCGTCCTCTGACTCCTATCCCGTGTAACAGTCTTTCAAGAGTACTATCCCAGTCACAACCAAGAATCTCCAGTGTTTTCAAGTCGACCACAAGTGCCCGCTTTCTCTCATGCGTATCGTAGCCCCATCCAGTATCCGAGCCTCTCCCATCACAGTCCCTCTCCCTATCAACAGTATTCGAACTCCCTGCCTATGTACGAGACTGCACCTCTGTACCCAAGTTCAGTGCCTGCCCCTGCACAACGTGGACAGCCACCTCGTTGTCTGCCTATACTTCCAAAGAAGAATGCGAATGTACTGTCATGATTAGCTATTGACACGATGAAGCTTTCTGCTCCTGCTCCTTTGCGGATTGTTCGAAGCGAGATGCTGTAGCCAGAGCTGGAAAGTAGTCTATGCAGTTGCATGGCAGACGTTTCGTCATCAAGACTCTTGATTTCTTCTGTGACCTTCGAAGGGCAACCCGAACCTGGCCTCCTTGCAATAGTGCCCGTCTCACGGAACTTCTTCAGAAACTTATCGATCCCAACTCTACTGGCTCCAAGGTGCTCTTCTTGTAGCAACCTACATATAGTTGGCACTTTATGGCCCTGAAGGTAGTGAAACATAATACGCTGCTGCTTATACGTACTGTAGACCATCACTCTTGGCTGTCTAGAAAAAACTTTCGTTGTACGATTTCACACCGTTCTGGAAGCGTTGTAGGATTGCGCAACGTTGATGACGCACGGTTGTAAAAACTGTGAAATACTTTCCGTTGTACAATCGTATTACGTAAACGGTACGTAAACTTTATATTGACCGCTACTGTACGTAAGCAATCGGGGTGTATTTTTCCCCGCGGTAGTATATGACGCATTATATACCTGTAATCCTGAAATCTGATTGGTATATAGGGCAGGTATATTAGGCATACTAGGTATACGCATTGCGCAGATAGCCTTGTGCAGAGGTATGACATAAGCTCGTTAGCACCAAACCACACCCACTAAAGTGTTTGGGAGCTGCATCGCCCACGCAATTGCCTGAGAAGCTACTCTACGCGAATGGGCCTTCAGGAGGCGAATGTTCCAAGGACCAGTTATGGCTGCTACACAAGAGCAGAGTTGCTTGAAACTCACGTTTGTATCGCTGGCGATCGATCCGCGTACCGTCTGTCTCCATAGGTCAGATCTCTGCTGAAACAGAGGCTACACAAACACTAATCGCGTTGGAGCTGCAGTAAGCCTACCTGGGTAAAAGAAGTGATCGATTTGTCCAGATCTCTGATCCTTCGGGCGTCAGAAGTACAAAGGCGGCATCCATGTAACTCGTCAGGACGCCATCTTGAACACGTGCTTGCCCCCCGGGAGGCCCCCGGGGCCGGAAGTGTTTCGTTACAGATGTAGTAACAACACGTATACGGAACGTACAGACATAGTAATAACACGTATAAGGAACGTAACCGGAGATTTAATTGCATTCCTAAGCGTGACGGAACTTGCGCACATATATATATATATACGCTAGCAGCCCACACTGCACAATTAGTTGCCTCGCGCTAAGGCGCTCGGCAATAAACCCCTGAGTCAGCAATATACTGACCTGCATGCAGTGCTGAATCACAGGTTGTATACACAATTAGCCTAAGTCAGCTGTGGGCATGAATCTCATCAGGAAAGCCTTAGGACAGAGGAAGCAACTGCAATGGGAGTAGCTAGTTAGTCTTTCTTGTAGCAGTATTTAGCCCAGGTCGTTTCGCTTACTATATTGTTGTTACAAACGCTCCATTACTCCATGGCCCTACCGGTTTTCAGTTGAATTAATTTTTTTTTACTTGTTATACCACGTTTCTTTGGTCGTGATCCTGCTGCTGACAAGTTGTGCTGTAGCTGCTGCTGTGAACGTTTCAACATCACCGACATGAGTACAAAGGTTACTTAGCGTTCTTTACATCACAGCCCCGCCCATTATGAGGCTATGCAAGTTGAAGTAAATTCCTTTACTGTAACGGTTACACAATTTTCGGCAGGTTAGTGAGCATAGGCCTACTTCTACATACACGACTCATCGAGAGCACTTCCAGTACTGATTCGCAATGACCCCATGAGAGTGATTCCTAACCCCACCTTAAAAATTTTGTGAAATTTTTTTTCCACACTTTGCATGGGGGCGCGCACACTGGGCTACTTTGCCCATACCAGTATGGCCGTACTAGCCTGAAATAGCTGTCGCCGGCACAAGTGAAATATGTACCATAAATTTCAAGCTAGCTGATGCAGTAATCAGTGAGAAATTTTCTGTGATGATTTTCATTTTTATCTGTTCGTTAACCAATTGAAATGGGAATGACGTCATCTTGCCATAGGCTGTCTTGCATTTCCTCTGGCTGTTTAATGTTTACCAATAATATTGGCAGGTAGAATTTCATAAACACAAGTTGATAGCCATGTTTTTTGTGAAAAGTATTCTTTCCATAACTCCATCGCCAAAAAATAATATGCATAGCAGGCACTACACGCGCACAAAAATGTACCTACAGTTCCTAGGAGTGTTTCACTGTTTGTAGCCAATACTCTGTGCCTTTGTCTCTTGATGCTAAATGTAGCTAGCCGGTTTGCTGTGTCGTGTCATGTGGCACCTTTCAAAGCTCTACCAAGCTCTACCTTACCCTCCAATACTTGATGCTTCTCACAAATTTAATCAGGATTGTTGATTTGCAGTTGGCTCTGTTGGCATGCATGAATTAAGGACTGCTAGTACATGTACATGTAGCTACCAGGGTTCCATTTAGGGGGGTGGGCATTCCCCCCCCCTTGAAAACTTTGTGCCCCCCCTTGGGAATTGCAACCCTTCAAAATTGAATACTGCCCACTGTACACGCGCCCACCCAAAATGTCTTCTGACGTGCTTTTGCCCCCCCCCCCCCCCCCTTGGACATTTTTCTAAATGAATCCCTGGCTACGATAGCTAAATGCCTTGCCTAAGCCTAGCGCCATTTTGACACAAAATAGTAGGCTAACAACATGGCTACATGCATAGGTACAACAAAACCAGCCACTGATGGAGAACTGTGTAGCTTACCTATATCAATGATATGCGAGCAAAAAACTGCCCTACAAGTCCATTCCAGAGCAACGAATTAGCACAAATTCAAATACAATAAACCAGTTAAAGTACCGTATACGCTCGTGCACAACATGAAATAATGCACAAGGGCCTGGGCGAGAGGCAAATATAGTACAAGGCAAATCTAAGTCTCTAGACCACACCCTCATGTAATATTTCACTCACTACCATACTTTAACTAGCATCACAAGATGCAAAATAAGTACACTTTGGCACTTTGATCTTACATGGCTTCATACAAAAATGTACCTTGATCCAGTAGTAGTCTGCATGCACGTTCTGCATGCTCAGTTTGGCCAGCATTCAAGAAACTTTTTACCAACACCCTGTACGTTGCCATATAGCCAAATTTGTCCCTCCAGTTCCGTAGCATCGCAAGTCTCTTCTCAAATTCGGTTCTCTTGGTAGATTCAATCTCTTCGATTGCTGATACACTCAGCCCCAAGTAAGGGGCAACCGTTCTCCATTCCAGGAAGAAGGAGATGCTCTGAAGGAGGTTATCAGAACACTTCTGGTCAAGCAATTGCGAAGGGATACGACTCTCCTTTAGCAACTGTTCTAGTGTGGGGGGCGTCCTTATCTGCACATTTAAGAAATACCAGTCATCACTATGCATTCTGAATTATTCTATAATTGTGCAGGCTGGGCTACTTCATGATTAGTCAATGCAACAGCAAAAAGTCTTCCACCAAAAGCACACTTTAACTGCTGAATTAAAATTCTGACCGCTTTTAACACACAGTTTCAAGGCTCTGATCCTACCTAGCTACAGAAAAACTGCTCTCTGAGGCTGCTAAGGGCTCCTACATGCAGTTGGCCACACCCACTTGATACATGACAGGAATGGGACAACAGCCAAAGCATGAGTACACACAGAAACTGCACTTTTAGATAGAAACAGC
This sequence comes from Phakellia ventilabrum, assembly GCA_963921505.1. Lineage (NCBI taxonomy): Eukaryota > Metazoa > Porifera > Demospongiae > Axinellida > Axinellidae > Phakellia > Phakellia ventilabrum. The sequence goes on from OY997381.1 coordinate 4,065,923, forward strand.
CCTAAATACAGCCACATACATGTACATCACCAGAAGCATAAAAAACAAGCCTGCTACAAAGCCATTATCAGAACCATTCCTACAGGGCTAGATTTTTCCCATTACCCACCCCCTCCCTTTTTTGGCTCACGGCCTCCCCATGACAGTGTGGGTGCTCACATCCATGTGTTGCTTGGGGTGTGAGTACAGCCTGTCACGTAATATTTGTACCCCCGAAATGAATATTTCAAATTCACGCATGAAACAAATTATCCCCCTTGAAATATTGGTTCCCCTTTCCCACATGAAGGGTCACAACTCCTAGCTTTGATCACCTAGCTCTCAGTTTATCCTATCTTCTAGCTCCTAGTTCTAAACTACCAACTGAATGTAGCAGATTGTTGGTAGAATGCAGCGATTACGCTCAAGTGGGCAGAGCTGTTAGTGACATATTTGTAGTGTGCTTGCACATAGTTTCAGTATAGATATAGATATACATTGCTAAGAGCTGCTCTAATTATGTATCGGATTGTCTGTAGAACACCGCAATTACGCTCAAGTAGGATAAGTCAGTGGGTGGAGCAGTTAGTGTCCCTTACATCGAAACATAAAATTGTAGGGGGAAACAAAAATTTCAGAGGGGGTCCATATAGTTGAACACTGCATAATGGAGTACAGTAGCACTCCATATGTATGGATGGCACTGGAAAAAATGGCCACCACATTAAATGTGTACAAAATGGTATGTTAAAAAGTCTGCTTTACATGTAGTCATAAGCCTTTATGAGCCGTACCTGTCATTCTTGAGTATTTTCATCAGTAACAAAATTCTTAGCGTTGCTGGAGAGCACCGCTGAAAAGCACCACATCGGCAAGTTGCCAAACGGACAAATCGCCCTTTCTGAATAATTATTATTTCTTTTTTCAGATGGGGTATACTATGATACTGATTGAAGCAATTACAATAATTCGTTTAATTGCGTTTGAAGGTTGCGGGATTGTGGTGCGCAATGCGTAAATCATATTCATATTATTCTCAATATGTGCACGTGCCTTACCCGCCAGACAGGTGGAGTGGTGGAACGCTTATTACTACATAGGGCAGGCGACACGACTCTAGCTGACCAGGGGGAAAACTATGGGAACTTAGCAAGTGCTAGTCACCTACGTGTTGATGTTGGGGACCAGCATCGGAGGTGAACCAGTGTCCCAATGCACCAGGTGAATCAGTAAACCAAAACAAAACCAACTTCACTGTCATACATGTACTTACATGTACTACACAGCAAAGTATGTAGATGCCTACCATTCCACTTGTGACCCGTGATCTATGCACTACTCAATTCACTGGTCTTGTGACACAATAACCCAAATTATGCCAGGTATGGGTACCGAGACTTAGGGACTGCTTATAGTACCGCAGATGGTCCGGGATGGGGGAGAATGACCAATTATTCATGGCTGGGGGGGGGGGGCTTTTGGGGGATACCACTTGAAATTTTCTGGCACTTTAATTAGAACAAAATTAAAATTAAGACGGTAGTCTTTGCAGTATAGTAGGGCGAGTAAAGGTGCTAAAAGACCCGGTGTCAGAGGAGTGAATGACTCCCCGGTCACTGGTTCTTAAGGAGTGGGTGACTCTCCCTGTACCTGAGTGACCCACTGCGATGCAAAGGTTATCCCACTAGTAGCAACTTTTATGGCGTCCAGCCATGGTGCTCTACGAGTTGACCATGCACTGCTTGGTTTAAAAAGCGGTAGTCAATCTATCTCAGCAATTCATCATGGGCGAGAACGAAATTGAAGATACCAAGTCTTAATACTTCGTGGCAAGTATCCGTTAGGAATGGGGGGTGTTTCTTCACGGAGATTTGGCTGCTGTGATTATAGTGGTATCCGGTCAGAGGAGAGAATTTGTGAACCAGGTGAAGGGAAATCTCTATGCCCCTACAGATAAGCTCAATAGCTTTGCTTACATTACAAAGTTATAGACGATATCTTCCAAGATCAAGAACAAACTAAGACATCTGTTCATATTAATTGTATTCATGTCTGAATCATACGACAGCAAGATGATTCTGACTGAGCAGTGTGACAGATGTGAACGGTAATAATTTTACAATGTAAATTCCAATAGTCCCTTAGAAGTTGGCTATGCTCTGCTTGAAAGTAAATATCACTTACGCTGTAATACTTCTTTTTTCTAGTGTTAGTTACATGTACATGTATTAGCTGTATTATGTAACAATATCTTTCTTTGCGTTCTTGTGGTCTATCTATATACCGTATTTCCTTGTATAAAAGCCTCCCTCAAATAAACACCGGCCTTGTTTATACACCGGGTGGAAGTTCAGTATTATTGTCAATAAACGCCGGGCTGCGATTAAACACCGGGTCAAGCTGAGGGTGTGGCACCTTGCACACGCAGACCGTTTAATATTCGCCATGTTTTACTGACATATCGTTGGAAAATCGATACAGGAAAGTACAGTAAGCTACTACTCTCCCGTTCGGGTCTAGTTTATTGCGCCTGTGTGTATGCAGTGTCCATACCGCCAGCCAGCTTACTGTTTTAGTGTCACATTAGCGCTAGGCTCAGGCCTAAATGGATAGCAATTCTTCACGCTTGCTACAGTTGTTGGGAGTGTTTCATTGCTAGTAAGTCTTAGCTAGCATTAATTTTGTATGCACGAGTGAGCACACGTTTATAAACGCCGGCCTCGTTTTAACACTGGATCAAAAGTGACGGGAAGGAAATAAACGCCCGGGCCTTTATATAAGGAAATACGGTAGCTATTGTTTATAATAAGTTGCAAATCTATTATATAAAGTCACGAAAAAACATTTTAAAAAATGAAAAGATATACCGTATAGCACCAAATTTTCGAGCCGCAAATATTTCGCGGATTGGTCGTACTGAACATTTCGCGGAAATAAATTTCGCAGATCAAGGATTCTTGATAGCCACACCCCTAGACTGCTCAAATTAATAGCACGTGTTTCAACAAAAGTTTGCACGTCAGCTAGATAGAAAGATGAACTCTACCGAAACATTCAGCATTGAGGCGATGGTGCGTGGCTACCACATGTACCAAGAAATCTGGGATGCAGCTCTCGGAGAACAGCTGTCTTGCAGTAGAGAGACTGGGAACCGTCAAGATCCTTTTGCTGTGGCAGTGGTGAGATCGCTAGTTACCGTCGGTCATGTGCCAAAGAAGATATCGTCCGTATGCTCCATGTTTCTCCTACGGGGTGGTACACTCCGCTGTCGAGTGATAGCATCTAGGCGCTATTCTGGAGATTTGCCTCAAGGGGGATTGGAAATTCCCTGCATGCTAACGTTTGAAGGAGGAGCTAAAGACGTAGCAAAGGCCAGCAAGCTTGTGAGATACGCGCTTTCCATGAGTCCTGAAGCATCTACCAAGGAGCCGAATCCTGAAGCACCTTCCAAGGATGAGCCGCCCAAGAAGAAGATGAAGCACGACAGTAAAGATGATGGTACCTCCAGTAAGCTTATCAGTAATGAGAAGCTGTCCGACCTTCACATTAACTTGGCCCAGCAACTCTTGAAACAGCAGTTCCCACAGTTGAATGGACTGCAGTGTACTCTTTTTCAGTCAAAGAAGCATGTGGGTAAGCCTCTCAAGGACCAACTTCAAGTGATCCATTGTCATTCCCGGAACCACTGGATTGTCGGATCAACCATCAGGTACAAGGATGGTGTGGTCAACATTTGCGATTCAGTATACTCCACTCTTGACGAGGAGACAAAAGAAGTGATAGCCAATCTATTTCATTCTGCTACTGCAAAGATGAAGACTCAGAAGCAGGAAGGTAGCAAAGACTGTGGGCTGTTCGCTATAGCCATTGCCACCGCTATTGCTTATGGAGCGGATATTACCGTGTTGAGATTCAATCAAGCAGCAACGCGAAGTCATCTTGTTCAGTGCTTCACAGACAAAGTACTCACTTTATTCCCTGTGTCACATTAAGTTACTCTGTTTATCATAAATACATGTACTTTATATAAAATGTGTATCAGAAATACTGCCCTATACATGTACTCTATAAAAAGACTTAACGGAAGATACAAGATTGTGACAAAAATTAAATGATCAGCTAGTGAGGCAATCCACAATGCCCACCGCCCTAAATCCATTCTCTATGATTTCAGGCTTGGACTTGAGGTAGTCATAGAGCTTCATCATCCACTGTGCTCCCACAACACTCAGTCGTAAGTCAACTGGCACAACATCAGTCTTCTCATGTCGGCAAATTTGTTCAGCATACCAGTTATGGAATTGCTGCCGCAGAAAGGTTTTTGCTGGCTTGTTGACACTAACATCCAGTGGTTGCAATCTGTCTGTGCAGTTAGCAGGAACCATGGCTACATGGATATGATTGGGAGTTCCAAAAGACTCTCTGTCCCTTGGCCGGTGAACTTGTCAAAGATCGCTAGTGCTGGGTAGTCAGGCTGGAGCTTCAGTTCTTTCCTCTTTCCATTGATGTAAGGAAGGAGGATTGTGGTCTGCCAATTGGTTGAGAAATTGGAAGGCTTGGAAGGCACCGTTTGGTGGGGGCTTGGTAGATGAGTTGGGGAGGCAGGAAGTCGCCTGTGAGTGATCCAGCGAAGACTGCTGTTATCTGCCGTTTGTCGTCCACTGCAACGATTTCCACCTTTTGCGCCCCTTCCTTCTCCATCGTCCATGACCCCACTGGTACATAGTGGATGCCAGTTTGATCCCAGTTTATAACCAGGTCAAAGGGAATTTCATCCATTTCAACAACTGCTTTGATGTCGAGAAGAAATTGCGCTTTCACTTTGTCAAAGTTCTGAATGGAAATTTTTGCCTTTGTGCTGGCTCTACGCTTCACGAACCCCATACGACTCAGGAGATGCTTGGCCCAGTGCTTCAACAGAATGATGTGTCCACCATTAGATGCAAGGAGGTTGCTGTCGTTGCTCTTCACAATCCCTTCAGCACAGCCTATGGCTATGGCTGTGTTCACAACAGCACCATTCGCTCGGAGGGCAGTTAAATAAGCCCTCACCTGCATTTCTAGCTCCTCTCCTAAGAGAAAAGGACGGCCTCTCTTCTTCTCAGGTAACTTCTTCACAATGACGTCCTCATTTCCTTCTCTCCACCTCTTCCTGATTTCCGAAGTGTATGCATTTCTCCAAGTGCGGACGCTGCTTTCCTTAACTTCGAGAGAATGTTTGTTGTACATGTAGTAGCAGCTACGCCATGCTCTGCTGCTCGTTTTCCTATCTCAGCCTTCTTTTCGGCTGTCAACTTGGTGTACATGTACGTACCTCTCTTCGGTGTTTGCTGAAGCACGCGTCTCACCTCCCTGTTAGCAGACGCGATGGAGGTTGACGGTACCACTTTTGAGAGCGGTCCCCGAGGATCCGGCAGCTTTGTGTCCGTCGCTTTAAAGTGGCGGTGGAGAGCCATCTTGAATTCTTGAATCAAAAACGAAGTGTGAAGTTTTGTGCAATAGCCATTTACGCACAATGGAATGCAACCACGCCCCTTTTCTGCCGCCGGAAGTAAAAATCCAAACTTTTAGCGAGCTTAATTTTCGAGGTTCGAGACCAATCCGCGAAAACCGCGAAAATTATACGCCTCGAACATTCGGCGCTATACGGATGGAATACCCAAAAAGCAACCAAACAACGTAGGAATGAACGACACCACAGTACCTTTACAGACTCCCATCCCTATATCTTCTGACATTTTTCCAACCAGGTCTTGTGCTTGTTACATGAAATGACAAGATGTTAGACCGTGATGTGTACATCCTGTGGCAGTTTTTTTTTAAGCACTCTTGTATAATTATAACTTTAATTGCAAATGGATTATATTATGCTATTTGTCGAAGATACAAGATGTCATTGTACAAGTGGGGTTGATGTGTGTGGAAGGATGTGGAGTGGGCAGTATATATTAGTCTACCTACAGTGTGTGCTGCTGTGTAAGATAAGTTATGGTGTGAGGTCGTGTGTTGCATACATGTATGTAAAGTACTGCAATCATTTATCAGCTATGGATATGGTTGGTGTGGCGTGTAGGGGATTGTGGTATGTGTGTGGTTGGAAAAATGTCAAAAGATATAGGGATGGGAGTCCGTAAAGGTACTGTGGTGTCGTTCGTTCCTAGATGTACTTTGTTTGGTAGCTTTTTGGGGATTCCATCCCTACCAGCCGGGCGTGCGCTTCACACGCGCCCGGCTGGTCCTAAGATTGCTTTACGTTCCCGCGTCTGTGTGTGTGTAATTATCACGTGTGCTAAATTACATAATTCCGTTACTATGCCACTATAGCCACGAGCACAGTGGAAGCTGCTGGAAGTTTGCAGGCTCAATAGGCCAAGGTACGTAAGCTAGATTAGTTTAGTGTTGCCTAGACGGCGAAAGAGTGGTAGGTAATGATGATAATTCTGTTTGCGCAAGTTCTGATAGCTACATGTAACTGGAAGGGCTCTACGAAATTGCTGCGTCAGCACTTTCGCTAGAAGCTGTACGTGATGAGACTGTCTAGACAAGCTGATTCATTCTACAGCTCCATTTAGCTTAGACTGATCTGTTGCTGAGCAAAACCTTCAGTTGGATGATGTACATGTATGTAAAAAACACCAGGCTGGTTTTTAGATACGAAATATCAGTCTTGTTTAAAATGTTTTTTGTAGCTTGTTTCAGTTGTTGTTGTTTTTTGGGGGGGGGGGGGGGTAGTGACGTAGAGTTAGCTATTGACCCTCGATATGCATGTATGCTACTCAGGTGATAGGCTCAGATGATAGCTAAACAGTAGACGATATATAATAATTCTAGTGTTAGTAGGGACAGCTATGGTTCAAGGTCCACCACAAACATCTGAAAGGCAATGTGGGCGAGGATGGTCGTAGGAGTGTACAGCAGGGCGGTACCGACTCCATTTAATGCACATCATAGAGGTTAGTATGGTCTATAATGGTCTAGCAGTTGTATCAGTGTTCTTACCATTATAACGTAGCTACAGTAACTCACTTTGGGTCCGTCATAAAGCACACTCCAAGTATTATAATCGTCTAAGCAGAACAGTTAGTGCTCGAGGCTGCGTTTCCGGTGTACCGGTGTAGGCGTAACCACCGTTTAATATGCAGAACAGAACGGAACAGAACGGTGTATAGCGGCAAGTACTTGCCTCGAGCGCTTGAGAATCACTGCTGAACGGTTTGATTTGTTTGAGAACGCTATGGTGTGGATGCAATTTCCCAGATCCAGTACCGCTTTTTCGCGTTTGAATCACTGTAATCGCTTCAGTCATTGTTGTGCTATCCTGTCTGAAGAAAGAAAGCAAGCTGAAGATGATTTGTCAGTTTAGTGACTTGCCGATTTGGCACTTCAGCGATGCTCTCTGACAGCGTTAACAGTCTTGTTACTGATGAAAACACTCGAGAATGACAGGTATGGTCCACAAAAGCTTATGACTAAATCTAGGGCAGAGTTTTGAACATATCACTTTGTACACATACAATGGGGCAGCCATTTTTTTTGGAGCCATCCCTATATATGGAGTACTACCTCCATTAATGTAGTGAAAAAACGGGAGAGAATCATTCTCTTCTAGGATTGACTGACCCCAGGGGAGTCATTCTCTCCAGGGTGGGGTCTCTCACTCCTAGGAGCCAGTAACCCGGGAGTCACTCACTTCTAGATCTAGGAGAGAATGACCGGGAGTCACTCAGTCCTAGGAATGAATGACCGGGAGTCACTACGGGGTGGAGTCGCTCACTACTATGACACCAGAATAAGGTTAAAAAGGCAGCTCTCTCACAACTTCTGTTAGCCCAATACTAAAAGTCCCTATAGAGCAGCTCCAATACCCATAAATTATTGGGGCGAGCCTGAGCGAGCCCCACACTAGTCATGTCAGCGGTGCATTTTCTCTGAATGTATAAAATATCGTACGTACGTCGTGCCGTATATTCGATGTTCAGAAAATTTAACGCTTTGCAAGCAATTCCAATTTCTCGCGCTCACTTAGCAGTCTAATTTCTCGCGTTTCCACTACGCACGCTAAACACGCGGCAAAACCACTGAATTATCGGCGGTCTGCTTGTAGGTATATTTCTCGGCTATGGATGCTACAGAAGCGCAGAAAGCAGAGAATAAGGGAAAGGGCTAGGCGCGCTGTTCAAACTGCCGAAAGAAGAGAGGCAGACCTGCAACAAAGAAGGCGCAGACTGGCAGGCGAGACTGACGAGGTGAGGCTGCAGCGAATGACTGACAGACTTGCCGACGAGACTGCTGAGGAGAGAGAAGCCAGGCTGCAGCAAACGACTGCTTCCAACTATGCGAGATTGGCTGCTGAGACTGCTGAGGAGAGAGAGGCCAGGCTACAGTCTGACAGACTGAGGCACAGACAACAACAGGTCATGCAGGCACAGCTCCCATTGTTTCAACAATCTTCTGTCCGAACAAAGATGCGTAAATTTCATGCACACATGGCGTTACACAACACCTCATTACTACATGTATCAAACACATCATCCACCAGCTTACTTCCCCTTCAAATTCACAATTCTCGCGAAGGCTCGCCCCACAATGCCCTGCATTTGCCTAGTTTATATACTACAATAGACTCACCCTTTTAGATTTAGCAGGAAAGGCCGCCATGTCGAAACTCGATGGATCCGCAACGAACGTGAAATATCTCGTACACTTCTGGCTGAAATCTCAAAATCTGTCAACTGTCTGAAATCTGGACCCGGCCAGTCGTTCACGTGACCCGAGAGTCGCGGGGCAGTTACACTAATTAATTACTTCCTGACCAACTTTGCCAGGATAAGCCTAAAATGGCAGTCAGATTAATGATCGATCCTACACCTCCGGGTAGTCTCGGGTACAATTTTCGACGGGTCTGGGTACCCGAGACTAACCTCCGGGTTGGACGCTAAAATGCACTCCAGCAGATATAGCTACAGACATGTCTGAGTTCTACCTGCCAATTGGGCATATTGCAGTTTATTTCAGCCTCAATCTCATCCAAATGTTGCTTGTGAATCTGATGGAATAATACTGGCATAACTCTCCCATCTCTTTGGCGCCCCTGCAAAGAAGAGGTTGCAACACTGAAGTGTGACATCACTTTACATTCCATCAATAAAATCTTTCGTATAATTATATCTGCACATAACAGCAATAGACTGGCACCGTCTAAGATCGCTGTAGTGCTTCTAAAACTTTCTATAGTTGCAAAACCTTACAGTACACATTTAATGCAGCAGCCATTCTTTGCATATGCGCATGCCATCTTTCGGACTCATGTTACAGATGCGCGATCATAGGATTTTCTATTGCACCGCCCGTAGAAAACACCAAAACGGTTGCTTTTTGCTATCAACGCCCAAGAAATGCTATTGTTGAGATCCGCTTGTGAATCGCTTTCAAGAAAGCGAGTCAGATCACTTTGCGGAACGTGGTCTGGCTCGCGAGAGTACTTAACTCCTGGGTCTTTGAGGCGCTATCATAGCTAGTATAGCTATATTACCTATGGCGCTATGGTCTTTCCTGTTAGCAAGGCGGGAGCACATACAGAGATCGATCAATGAACAGCGAGATACTGCCCATCTAGCAACTTAAATTACCTGTAGCTTCGAAATTCAAAACGGTAAGTCATTTTGGTGCATTATTCATTCTTGACTACTGCCTAGCTTTAGTCGCTACCTTTTCAGCTCCTCGATTCCAAATTTTGTATCTCGCGAGCCGACAAAGACAGAAAAGGGTGAAAATCGCGCACGGGGTAATTAGCACATTCCGTAACACATTGCCAGTTCTCAGCCAGTCAGTTTCACCAAGAATTTGCCACTTGTAGTGCCCCGGCCAACACCACCTGTATCTCCTCTTTGTATTTCAGGCAAGTTTGTTTGTGTGTAGATATGTATGGAGCGTTATCAGCTTCAGTATTCCCGGTGTTTTCGACGCCACGGCAAAATGGCTCGGCACACATTGCCGCGCCAGGAGTATTAGGTGTCCACGCCAAAGATCTTGGCAGGGCCAATCAGATTCGGTGATTAATATTGCGTGACGTATCCCGTGAAAGCACTGTATCTGCTGCTTCTAAAAATGTACTTCACTGCCATTCCAACTCTTCACAAACTGTGGCTTGGTGCAGTACCACCGCATGCAGTTCCAACCTCCTATGCCATACCACCTCGAGCACAAGATATGTGTTCTTGGAACACCTCTAGCTTTATTTTTGCTGTCCATGTTTCTGGGGTGTCTTGTGTTTCTTGTGTTTGTGAGGTTTCTTGTGTTTCTTTTTTTTTGTTATTCTGTCCATATTTCAGGTTTTTTTTGTGTTTCTTGTGTTTGTCAGCCCCATTAGCCGTTGTTAGTGTTTGTGTTCTGGAGTCTCAGCCCCACCCATCATTTTACTGTCCCTGTTTCTTGTGTTTCCTAGCCACTTTGTGTTAATAGTTTTTCTGGTGTTTCTTGTGTTTCCGTTTGATATACGCTCTAAACGGAAAATGTTACAATTACGTAATGTGTGACGTCAATCGTTTGCTAATTAGCTTTTTGAGTCTCTGACACCTGAGTCTGTAGTTGACCTGTCAAGAAAGGTACATTGTTGTTGTTGCTGTCAACCGTACTTGACGGACCATACCAAAGTTTCATCTCGCGGGCCAGACTCACGCGCGCAGAGCGGAAGAGTGTGTCTGGTCAAATTCCCACCACCGTCTCGTGCCTATATAGCGCGTTAGTTGGGTATTGTGAATATACTGATGTCGGTCAGTGCCTTTCAGGCTGATTAGGCCTAGCCCAATTATGCTCAATTTCCCATAGTTATGCTATTCCTCAATTCTTTACTTTCTCCCCATTAAGCTCAAGATTTTAACAACCATTATGCTCAAAATTTAGCCCATTATGCTTGAGATTATATATCAAGCTTTTGCGCAATCTCATGGAAAAGTCCTGCAGTTATACTATAACATAACTGAAGTTTCAATGTAATAAGGTTTAATGGAGTTAAACCAAGTTAACATGCGAGACTGGAGGTGTGTACCAGTAGGCAGGGAAAGGGGAGGGTCGGCCTACATCACGCATGCGCAACCGAATTACCTGCCTCGTGCTATTGCGGTTAGCATTCTCCTGGTGGCTAGAGCTAAAAATCCCAGTTGCGTTTTCTCTCTGTAATTTTTCTTTTTCTTCGAAGCGGATATGGCAAGCCCAGAAGCCGAAACAGCCAGTACCGGCGCCGAGGCCGGCTTTTCCGAGGCTCAACTGAAGACCCTAGCAGGTCTAATGCAAGGGATGCTGGACAAGGCCCTCAAGGACCGTGGCCAAGGCGATATTGCCGGTGGCAGCAGCTCCGGAGGCGGAAGCACCAGCAGGGAGACGCCCGGTGAGTCGGGGCGGGAAGGGCTTGAGTGGTAGGGCAGCGGGCCCGCCGTCGGGGAGCGGAGTGGACAGGGGCCGGCTGGCGGGTCGCAGGGGGCCACAGGGGCCCAGGGCGCAGCCAGCCAGCAGGCCAGGTAGCAGGGGGCCAAGCTGAAGCGTGGTTGGCAGGTACTGAGCAGGAAACCACTTGGCAGGAGGGCGTGGTATAGGGCTCAGTTTAACTCATTCACTCACCATTTGGTTTCAGGGGACGGACCTCTGGGAGTGGTCCCATCAGCAGAGACAATACAGAGCCTGCACCTACCGGCTATTCCAAATACTGGGGGCGAACAACACCAGTCGGTGAACCTATCAACCGTTGCACCGTTCGCTTCAATCCTTCCCTTCTTGACGGCTCTCCCAGGGACAGCGGATCTGCAGGAGAAGCCGGATGCAAAGCCATCACGCTACCTGATAGAGAAGGGCCTCCCAACTATCTCCACAAGGCTGGCCGAGAAGACCTGGAACCTGGAGTTCGTGGAGATGGAAGAACTCTTGCCAGCCCCACGCTCCCTTCGTCTGGTGGAGCACGGAAAACAAGCAGCCTCACTGCAGGAGAGCCTGGTTGGCGCATTCAGCCAGTTCCAGGCAATTCAGCACCAGAAGTCCCAGCGACGGGTACAGGATGTCATGACCTGGGTCAGATGCTTCACCCTGTATGTAGCGGTCATGGCGAAGAAGAAGACCGACATGATACCGTGCATGGTGGCACACCTGCACACCGTCTTGAAACTCCACCAGAAGGCCCCACAGAGTGTGGCGTGGCTCGAGTATGATATTCAATTCCGCATGGAAATGGCCGCCCGGGAGGACCGGGTATGGACGGGGGGAGATCCGTGGCAGTATGTGGCTTGCCTCCCGGGACCCAGCACAGCCCAGGACCCATTTGACCTGGCGGAGCAAGCTATTCCGCAGCAGCAGAAGCCAAGCCAGCCACCCCTCCCACCATCTGTCCCAACGCAACAGATACGCGAAACAATTCTAGGCAAGGGGGGACGCCCTCTCGACAGCACAGCAGCGAAGGCTCCAGCCGGTGGCAAACCACCCACCAAGAAACCGAAGAAGTCCGGGACATGCCGCCTGTTTAATAGAGCTCCAGGCGGCTGTCCGTATGGTGGGGAGTGCGTCTTCACGCATCGATGCTCGAACTGTGGAGTGATGGACGAGCATGGGCTACTAGCGTGCCCGCGACTCCCCGGACCCCCGCAGGGGAGTAGCATGTACTGACTGTGAGCAGGTCGAGGGGGCTAGCAACCTGGTGTACCCCTTGTGTGTTGAGTTGTACTGTGTGTTGAGTTGTACCTTCACATGCTTTGCATTCCGCGTGCTGTTTCAAGAGGTGGTTAGTCAGTGGGGTTCGGTGACCATGCAGCTTAGGGTGGTCACCCCGGGGGTTTTCCTCTCAGCCCAGTGGCGTAAGGGCAAGAGGACGCTACGTGGCAAGGCCGTCCAGCTAGTGGGGGCAGGGCCAATGTGTAGCAGAGCAGGCTTAATAGGGGGTCTCACTAAATGCCGGGTGTTTCTGCTTGCCTCGTAGGTAGCACCACCTATCCGTATACATCCCACCTCCTAGAGTTGGAACGGAGGGTCAACAGGGCACCAATTCCGGTCTGGCTCCAAACAGTGTCCTCCCCATTGGTGCAGCAGGAGTGGGCAAGGGATCTGGCAGACCACCCAGATCATGTGTTTCGGGATTATATCCTGGCGGGTATCACCCACGGGTTTCGCATCGGTTTTGACTACAGGCGGTACACATGTCGGCCAGCATCGTCCAACATGCGTTCGGCAACCGACAATGCTGAGGTAGTCCAAGCGTACCTGGACAAGGAAGTGGCATTACGACGTATTGTAGGCCCTATTCACCCCAGCTTAGCCCCAGTGGGCACCCAACTGAGCCCCTTTGGAGTGATCCCGAAGTCCAACCAGCCAGGAAAGTGGAGGCTTATAGTGGACCTGTCAAGCCCAGAAGGAAACAGTGTCAATGGGGGGATCGAGCCAGAACTGTGCTCCCTGCAGTACCTGCGGGTAGACGAGGTGGTGGACCGAATAGCCAGAGTGGGCCGGGGGGCATTGCTGGCAAAGATGGACATTGAGAGCGCGTATCGCATGGTACCTGTGCGTCCAGGCGACAGACCACTTTTGGGTATGCAGTGGAAGGGGGAGATCTTTTTTGACACCCGACTCCCATTCGGTCTAAGATCGGCCCCAAAGATATTTTCAGCTGTAGCGGACGCTCTGCAGTGGGCATTCCAGCGGAATGGAGTGACTTGGGTAGCGCACTACCTGGATGACTTTATCACAATGGGGGCTCCAGGTAGTCAGGAATGCCACATCAACCTGGACCGCATGCTGTCAGTATGTCGGCGGCTGGGGGTCCCCGTAGCCCTGGCAAAATGTGCTGGCCCGGCATGGGTGCTGGTGTTCCTTGGTTTTGAGCTGGATACAAATCTGATGGTGGTGAGGTTGCCAGAAGAAAAGCTGCAGCGCACACTGTCCATGGTGCGGGAATGGATGGGCAAGAGAGCATGTAGGAAGAAGGAGCTAGAATCTCTCTTGGGCCACCTTCAACACGCGGCGACAGTGGTACGCCCGGGTCGCACATTTGTACGTCGTCTGATCGAATTACTGTCAACAGCTCAGACGAGGGACCGTTGGATTCGCCTGAATGCATCCACTCGTTCGGACTTGACGTGGTGGCTGCTATTTATGGAAGGGTGGAATGGAGTCTCGATGATGCCAAGACTGTCAATGCCCGCGATCCCACTGGAAACTGATGCGTCAGGAACCTGGGGCTGCGGAGCTCGTTGGGGTCCATTGTGGTTTCAGTGGAAATGGGACGGCCTCGCACCGACATGGCCGATCTCACCAAAAGAACTCCTACCGATTCTCTTTGCAGTGGCAGTTTGGGGGGTGCACTGGGGGGGGCGGCTGGTAGAGTGCCACTGCGACAATATGGCGGTGGTATCGGTGGTCAACTCTGGTCGATCTCAGGATAGCACACTAATGCACCTGCTGCGCTGCCTGTTCTTTTTGGCCGCACATTTCCATGTACACATCAGGGCAACCCATGTACCAGGAGTTGCCAATGTGGCAGCAGATGCCCTATCGCGTAATGACCTCCCTCGTTTCCTGCAGGTCGTCCCGGAGGCAGCTCAGCAACCCACCCCCATCCCGCAAGGTCTAGTGGATCTGTTAGCGGGGGAACAGCCCGACTGGACCTCGTGTCGTTGGGCCCGACTGTTCGGAGACTGCTGCAGGCAGGTTTAGCTCCTTCGACGCAGCGGGCCTATTCGGCAGGCCAGAAGAAGTATCTAACATTCTGTCAGCAGACCGGAACTCCCCCACTGCCAGTAACAGAGCAGGGTCTCCTGCACTTCGTGGCATTTGCAGTGAACCAGGGGCTGAAGCAACAGACTATTAAGTCCTACCTTTCAGCGGTCCGCCACCTCCAAGTGTCGGGTGGGGGAGGGGATCCAAGAGTGGGCGACATGCCCCAGCTGGAACTGGCATTGCGAGGCGCAAAGAAGGAGCAGTCAGGCCAGCCTAAGCGCTCCCGCCTGCCAATTACACCAGCAATCTTATTGCGGTTGCATCAAGTTTGGAATCGCCAACCTACGAGCTGGGACCACATTATGCTGTGGGCAGCGTGCTGCCTTGGCTTCTTTGGTTTCTTGAGGTCGGGGGAAATGACTGGCCCCGAGGATGGGGAATTTGACCCGGGTCAGCACCTGTCCTTCTCCGATATTGCGGTTGACAACACGTCCAACCCAAGGACGATGTCCATCCGCATTAAGCAGTCAAAGACGGACCCGTTTCGATTGGGTGTCACTATTTTTGTAGGAAGAACTGATACCACTCTCTGTCCAGTGGCAGCCCTGTTGTCTTACCTGGCTTTGCGAGGCCCGGGGGAGGGCCCACTTTTTCGTTTCAGGGATGGCCAAGCCCTGACACGTACGCGCTTGGTGACAGCTCTCAGGAAAGCCCTGGCGGAGGCGGGTCTAAAGCCAGAGGCATATGCAGGTCACAGCTTCAGGATTGGGGCAGCCACTACGGCGGCGGCATGTGGGGTGCCGGCTGACACCATTAAGACCCTGGGGCGATGGAAGAGTCAGGCATACCAGCTCTATGTGAGATTGCCGCAACAGCAACTGGCTGGCATCAGTCGAACATTGGCGTCCAGTAAGATGTAAGAAAGCCACTGCAGCAACTGTCAGCACTCTTCCTTGATTATATTGATATGATGTATTGTCCACGCCTTATTAGATATGTGTTGTTTGGATTGAGACTTCATTTATACCTATACTAGGGCTTGGGGGGCGACTGCGTCTTGGGCCTAGGGTGGGGTCCAAGGGCCCCCACACCTCGCCCCCCAAGGGTCTGGAGCCAGGGATGGCCAGGAACTGGATAAAAAGGCCCCCGCTGGCTATCCAGGGTTAGGGGTGGCTGGGGTAGGGGTGTGCGGGTGCGCCAACCCAACTACCCATCCCACAATGCAGGCGGGCATGCCTAATTAGGAGGTTCTCCAGAGGATGCTAGGTTAAATAAGGTTTAATGGAGTTAAACCAAGTTAACATGCGAGACTGGAGGTGTGTACCAGTAGGCAGGGAAAGGGGAGGGTCGGCCTACATCACGCATGCGCAACCGAATTACCTGCCTCGTGCTATTGCGGTTAGCATTCTCCTGGTGGCTAGAGCTAAAAATCCCAGTTGCGTTTTCTCTCTGTAATTTTTCTTTTTCTTTTTTTTTTTTTTTTTTTGGTTGGTGTACGATTTTCCTTTCCTCTGCTAGCTGTCGGGCGGTCAGCTAGCATGACGGGTTTGGCCTAGGGTGGGGTCCAAGGGCCCCCACACCTCGCCCCCCAAGGGTCTGGAGCCAGGGATGGCCAGGAACTGGATAAAAAGGCCCCCGCTGGCTATCCAGGGTTAGGGGTGGCTGGGGTAGGGGTGTGCGGGTGCGCCAACCCAACTACCCATCCCACAATGCAGGCGGGCATGCCTAATTAGGAGGTTCTCCAGAGGATGCTAGGTTAAATCTTCCAGAGAGTACCCATCCTAGTACCAGGTAATATTAATAGCAGAACTCAGAAAGTCAGGACTTAGCCCACGTGATTTGAATGGACACTGGACACTGTTACCATTGACAATTAGTAGCATTATACCTAATCATAAATCATTGACAATAGAGCGTTTTCATGTGACATCACGGATTACATGCTCCTACCTTCCTGGTGTACAAGATGGGACAGGCATAATGTACATGAACAATGTTTGCATGGCAGCTACCCCAAATGTGTAAAAAATATGGCAATACATCGGAAAGTTGACAATATAGGAATACAGAACTGCTGCAATACAAATAATGTTCGTAGGAGAACCATCTCACTGGCAACGGGTGAACCAAAGGCTGACTTAGCACTAGCGGAGAAGTAATCTATTGAAGCATGTCATGAGCTCTGCATCTCTTGAAGAGTCTCTAGTCTCTGTGTCATGCAAATGCTGGGGGCCCAACGTGTTGACCACATTTGTCTGAAACTTGGAAATTTGACTCGGAATAGCTTCAGAGAGTAAAATATCACTCTTTTATTAGAACAGAAACGCTGTTTATTTGCAGTTTGCACCCTCTATCAACTTCCAAGAGCAGTAGAAGAATATCACAAGGCTACAGTGCACTGTCCTCCATGCTAAATGTTGAATAAACTGTGAGCATGGCAATGGTTGAACAATCTTACATGCGTTGCCACATTGTGGAAGTTGCTAGGCACGCATTTGCGCACACGCATGTACGTACTTGAACCTACATTATTGCTGAGCTGTAGCGAGGCAACTAATCATGATGTAAAGTCAGCCCATGTTTGTAAATGGCAAAAGATATAGGGATGACAATCCGTAAGAGTATTGTGGTGTCATTCCTACCTTGTTTGGTTGCTTTTTGGGCATTCCATCCCTATATGGTCTTTCACTGTTTTTGTTAGATTTAGTGATGCTTATTGGCAATTTCTGCATGATGTACATGTATATGCTAATTATAGCTGGTAGGTTTGTTATGAACAATGTGTGTATGCCAGCATATTCACTATTTATCAATGTATCTGTATACAGGACATTGATTCCATGATGTCTGGAAAGGATACTTGGGAATTCAAGACGTTCCAGAGTAACTATTCTCACCTTCGTCTTGCACTGTCTGACTATTCCGGCACAGCTAAGAGGCTGAGTAATAAACTCTTTGAAGAAAAAATAATCGGAAGGGATCTCAAAGATGAAATTATTGCACATGGTCTTTCTGAGATTGATCGTGTCCGCCGAATTCTTGATGTGATGCTGAGCAAGATTAAGCAGAATGCAAAGCTGTATGATACTTTTCGTGAGATTCTATTAGCACCTGAGGTAGATGTGGATCCAGCTATAGTGAATTCAATTCTGCAAGGTACGTAACCTGATTCTGCAGCCATTGCAAATGTTGACAGGGTCATATGCTGTTATGCTTTGTACCCACTCCTCTCCCACACAAATTTTACTGCCATGACTATGAGATGAAATCAGGGTAGGAAATAGCCTCATTTTCAATCAACAAAAACGAGTGGCCTAACTGATACAAACTGCATGTACATTCATGATTGTATTCCAATAATGTTGAGGGGATTCGTACTATTCACCGTACTAAATATACATGTACCTGCCAAGTATAAGTACAGCGGGTGACTACAAATGAGGCACGTATGACGAGCGATCTGAGATGCGGATGTGATGGGTGCAGCTACACGGAACTTACATTGTTTGGACCACGAAGCTATGGACATATTGTCCTTCAGGTCGATATGCTCTCTCACGAACTTGAAAATGAGCATTTGCGGCCATGGTAAGAATCAGGGTGAGCTAAATTGAAACTGATCGATCGTACTGTCTATCATGCAGCATTCTCATCTCGAGCCCCGTGATGGTGCCTCGCCACCTCTCTTGCGACATTTATATCCCAACTCTTATACACAGTCCACATTTCAAACCTTGGACCTGCAGAAAGTGTCTCTTTGTAGTACAGTTGTACAAATCTTGGTCATTATCTTTCAGTACTATGCCCACATGTTGATAAGGTATGGTCACGCATGCGTATTAGGCTCAAGAAAATGGCCGCCTCATGGCCCATTAACACCTCTATTAGTCAGTTCTCAACAGGATGAGCTTACCTGACAATTCAATCCACATATTCTTTTATTCCACTGAAAACATTCATCATTTCGAGATTTGAACTAACTTCCTCCCTATTACATTCTTCCCTATTACTTTTCATCCCATAACAGGGCAGTCACATAGTGTAGTATATTGGTTTTGATTAATGTTAAGTAGTACAGAGTAGTATGTGTTAATGTCAGTCCATGCAGTCTCTTTATCATCTAAGTCTTTGTCTGTATCGTGGTTTCTTTGTGCTTTGTGTCTTTGTCTCAGTTGAATTCCCTTTGTGTATGTGTACCTATATATATGTATGTCCCAGGTTGTATCTTTGTGTTCTGTAATTCAGGCATCAATATTTTAGGACCACCTATCTGCCCTTTGACCTTCCAACATACGGCTTAGCACTGGCCACTTGCCAGGCAACCTTTACTGGCCACTTGTCAGGAGTGCTAGCTAGAGTCTTAAATTAGGAGCTCACTTGGCTACCAAGTCTACATAGTATTATTATAGTAATTTGGTCCACCTGACCACCGCCAGAGTCCACCTGACTCACACGACTTATCAAGTTACTACACATAGCACCTACATGTACATGTATTTATAAAACAAGACTGATATTTCATATCTAAAAATTTACATAAATCATCCAACTGAAGATTGTGCTTAGCAACAGGTCAGTCTAAGCTAATTGCAGCTATAGAATGGATCGGCTGGCTAGACGGTCTCATGTACAGCTTCCAGCGAAAGTGCTGACACAGCTTCCAATTAGCGATGAGAACTTGTGAAAACAGAATTATCATCGTTACCTACCACTCTTTCGCCGTCTAGGCAACACAACACTAATCCAGCTTGACATACCTTGGCCTATTGAGCCTGCAAACTTCCAATAGCTTCCACTGCACTCGTGGCTATAGTGGCATAGTAACGGAATGATGCGTAACTTAGCGCAGGTAATACTTGCGGACAAAGACACGGAAACACAAAGCCCGGCTGGTAAAAAAAAAGAATATATTGCCCCATAGCAAGGTAAAGGTAATGATTTTTACCTGCAGGCCCTTTCTGCCAAATGCTGGTCTCCCAAGGAGAGTAGGGGTAAAGAAACACTTTACCTGGGGGATTCGAACCTGCGACTTTCGGTCCACTGTTAAATTCTTTAACCACTTGGCCACATGTCACCTTGGCCACATTCGAACCTGCTCAACTGCATGCGGGTTTTCACTCTAGGAGTAGCCTTGTCCCCAGGCTCCCCTCTCACGCACAAAAAAGTAAGGAGGAGGGGAGCCTGGTCAATTTTAGCACGTGAGCGTACACGTCTGACGTCAGATTGTAGCTGGTTTTGCTTGGAATGTATGAATATCGTCTGCTGTTTAGCTATCATCTGAGCCTATCACCTGAGTAGCTACAAGTTACAAAAAAACATTTTTAAAATGAAGAACCATGTAGGGATGGAATCCCAAAAAAGCAGCTAAACAAGGTAGAAACAACACCACAATAGCTGCTTTTACGGATTGCCGTCCCTACATCTCTTGCCATTTTTCCAAGCACACACACACCACAACCCCCCTACATGCCACACCAATATCCACAGGCAATAAATGATTACAGCATGTCGTAACGCGACCTCACACTATAACTTTTGTAGTAACGTGCACATAGACTCAATACTGTTCACCCCACATCCTTGCACACAATCTACTCAAAGACGGTGGGTGGCCTTTCCCTCTCCTCGCCGTCACCTGCTGAAGGACTGCAGGAGGGAGAAAGAGCTCACACACGCTTCAGCAGACACAGAAGCGAAATAAATATGGCCTGGCTAGGCTGGTGAATCACATACCCAGCTCTGTCTGGTGGAGGTGGGGTGGAGTGTGCAATCCTAGGATTGTGCAAAACACTCTGCTGGGCAAGTGTTTTGTGCAATCCTAGGATAGCGCAGCAGAATATTTTGCACAATCCTAGGTTTGCGCAGCAGAGTGTTTTGCGCAATCCTAGGATTGTGCAAAATATTCTGCACAATCCTAGGTTTGCGCAGCAGAGTGTTTTGCGCAATCCTAGGATTGTGCAAAATATTCTACTGCGCAATCCACCATGTTGAGCGGCAATATCCAAATGATTGTATCTACAACACAATGCAGACCTTTGTCTCCCTCACACTATACATAGCTACATACATGTACTACAGGTCTACAAACTGGGCAAACTACCACTTACGAAACATCCTGACTCCTCACCCTACACGTACGTACAATGCATTAACCCATTTGTGTTATACAAAAGCATGCACTTTCAAATAAATACCACAGGATGTACGTACACATTGCACTTGATTGTGTTGGACTAACTTTCTGTCATGCCATGCATGTGTAATAAGCATGCCAAGGTATGGTTGGAAAAATGACAAAAGATGTATCTACACTGTTTGGTTGCTTTTTTGGGATTCCATCCCTACATGGTTCTTCATTTTTTTTAATGTTTTTGTAACTTGTTTCTCAGGGGGAGAAACATTCCTTGCAGAGATGTGTTGTCGTAAATCATGATTTGCAGAGGATCTTATGTTCAGTAGTGATATTAATTTTTTCACAGCCAACCGACAACAGCAAAACTACAGCAGAGTCATCTACCCTCTTTATAGAGCATATTCTGAATGGCAGCAGTGTCTCTTTCTCCAGGCAGGTCCCGGTTGCATACCTGGCGTAGCACCTTGTAGCTATATCACAGCACACTTAATTGTGGAGTATCACAGGGATAGTTATACTTCAAATAAAACCACAAACAACTGCAAGGCAATACGGGCAAGGATTGTATATGTAGAGTGCACAGCACTGACAGAGCTATGCGGGTACTGACTCTATTTAATGCATATCATCGAGCCTAGCAGTTGCATACTACGCTTGCGTATTCCTAGTTATGATGCTGTACTGTAGCTGTGGGCACAAGGCCTGAGTGTAATGCTATCTTAGAATTCTTCTGACGTGACGCGTACACCAGAACCATGCACTCCTGCCAGAACAAACTACCAGATCAGAACAGACACCAGATCGGAACAGATACAGCACTCCTGCCAGAACAGACTACCATGTGCTCTGATCACGTGTGCTAGACAAAGCGCACGTGCTAACAACACAAGGGTGTGTCGCAAAGACAGTCCTTTTTTTAAGATCATAGTGGCTATAGCTAGTTGTTTCACTCGCTAGTTTTGGAAATAGCTCTTAACTCACCATTAGTCATGTAAATAACTGTTGATGTAACTACTGTCTACGACATCATGGTAAGCAAATAACACCATAACTTTTGAACAAAACATTTCTAGCGAAATGCACGATGTGTAGTATATCATGTATATGCTATTGGTACCTTACTTTGAACCTGAGGTAGCGCTTAGCATAGTAACAGACACACATACAAACAGAGTACTATAACCCTCCTGCACATGCGCGCCAACGGTTATAAACTGGGCGACACCACTAACAAAGCAACCTGACTCCTCCCATAATTGTACAATGCCAACAGCACAATCTGTATTAATTAACCCATTTGTGATTACATGTATATAAAAAGGCATTCTCTTTCGGGGGGAAAATGCCACAGGATGTACACATCACAATAATAATGTACTGCCACAGTGTTAGACTAAACTCCTGTCATCCTAAATAGCAAGCACCATGAGGCATCGTTGGAATAATGGCAAAAGATGTATTGTGGTGGTGTTTCTACGTACCTTGTTGGGTTGCTTTTTAGGAATTCCATCCCTTCATGCTTCTTCTTTTGTGACTTTTCTATCACCAACACCAGAGGCCAGACCACAGGCGAATTAAAGCAATTAGCAGCTGGTTTACTTCCTGTTTGCATGGTGCTACAAGCCTCTTGCATTGGCTGTTGTTTCCATCAAAACACCTGTACCGTAGGCACTCTAATTATGCATCCTTCTATTTCTGTGTCAAAATTCAGTTTTTCAAGCCGGTAATAATTTCCAATAATGCGTCACTGAGTCACTCCCTAGAGACTCAATTCCTATTATTGTGTAGGCTACAATGGTTTTTCTTGCTTATTAGCTTACTATGTACATAAATCTAACTATGTACACTGCATGCAATGGTACGTTTGATGTCTGGCTTGCTTGCAATTTAATACGGCAGATAGGCCAGCAAGTCTAGACTTCAATGAAGCTTGTAATGCCAAATTTACAACTGTCTTACCACTTAGTAGCTGTTAAAACACTTTTTAGCTGTCTTTTGGTAAGTTCTTTATTGCTATGCAAGCTGTTTCAGATTAATTATGTTGATTCCGCTTACACGGTCGCCATTTAACACCCACAATTATGCATCTTAAAATCTAAATATGCATCACCATTATGACTACTGAATTTCTAATGTTGCTTAAAGCGCCTACGGTATATACTGCCTAAACAGTGGTCAGGTAGTGCTTTAGAACTTGCATTGTAGATTGCTGCAAGTGTTCCAAAAATTTCTCATTTTTCATACATTAGTAGAAATTGGTCTGGTCTTCCTTGAACTTCCCACTTTAATCTTCACTGCCTCCTCCACTACAAGTGTGCCTGTAGTACAGTCCTTCACACTGACTACTGAGTGGGTGCCCTCACCCACCCACTCCACAAGACTATGCTAAAGCTGCAAACATTGTTACAATGGAATCCTTGACATTATTTGTATGGATAGAAAACTCCTAGCTACCGGCTATCAGACACTTACCGGAAATAAGTTATTTCTGCACCAAATGCGGCATAGGCATCTACTCATCTCGCTGCAGCAAGCAGGTAACATTGATCCAATGGCACAACTGCTCAATCTGGTGTACTAAACTCCCCAAACCTCCCCCCCAATAGATTTTCTAATTCTACCATGAAATTATTTCTAATGCTGTCATATGCTGGACACTCCCAGAGAACATGTACCACACTCTCACATTCACCCCTGCATAATTTACACTGCCTATCATCATTTTTACTCCTATGTCTTCCTAACTCTTCATTCAGACCGTTCGTACCTGACCGAAACTTAAACAATAATCTTGTACCCGGATCACCTACCCCCTGCAAATAATTCTTGAATTCTATTTCCTTACAGAAAGACTTGTACAGATTCAACTTAACTTTAGTATTCAAGCTGTCATTAAAGTCCTTGTATTCTCTATCCCTCAACGCTTCGTCTACCGTATCTAAAAACAAATTAATATTATCTGCAGCTAATACCTCTTGGCTATCTAAATCTAACTGCAGCAGCAATTCATTAATTACTTTCATCCAAGTTTTCCTTTGCCTACCTCTACATGGTTTCACTTCCCACTCAGCATCTAATAGTACTCTAGGATACCGCTCATTATCCAACTTATTGACTTTATACCACCACTTAAGTTTGCTTCTATCCCTCCTCCCTTTCAAGGACTCTAACCCCATATCTCCCCTTACCGCTTCATTACACGTTTTGGAAGAGCAGCCAAGTATCTTCTTAGCTGCTCCTAGCTGAATGGATTCTAAGGAAGCTGCCTGCCGTTTATTACAAGCCCACACTTCACTACCGTATTCTAAAGTAGGACGAAGTACTGAAACTAACAATAATCTCCTTGCAACGGTACTGATATTTCTATTACTGACAAACCTTTTTCCCCCTCCAGTAAAACAGCACTCTCTTTAATGTCATACATCTTCTTAATAACTCTCCACATCCTACCCCTAACACCCAATTCCCACAACCTAAACCATAAACCATCGTGCCAAACCGTATCAAAAGCCTTCTGGATGTCTAAGAAAAAAACATAAGTGTATTTTCCTTCTCTTATTCTGCCTTGTATGATCTCGTTCAAAGTATAGACATTATCAACACAACTTCTTTTCGCTCTAATAAATCTCGAATGTGATTGGTCACTGTATATACGGTATATTTCAAATTTTTATTCTAATTTATCAAACTGACCAATAGTATTAAAGATTTATCGAATAACGTCATGGCAACTTGCGTAAGGTCTGAAAGCTGCAATCTGATTGGACCCTTTGGAATTCCAAAGGGGAAAGGCGTTGTGACGAGAAAGTTCGTTTAGAACACCAGACGGTCTTTCGCCGGGAGGGCGTGAACATCTGGGCACGAGACTAGCTGTGGGCCTGGTATATTTTCTCACGTGCGTTACGCGTAGGGTAGAAGGGTGAATTTTTGTGTGGGCGAGGAGAGCTGCAGTTCTCAGACAACGAAGGAAGGCAGCGAATCTATGCTTCTTGCAGCTACTCTTCGGAGCCTGTTTGTACTGCTGAAACACTGTCACCAGCAGAAGGTAGAGAAGTGCAACCGTCTTTCGAGCACGAAATTAAGTAAGTCAATCACGTGAGAAAATATACCAGGCTTTCGCTGGGGACGAGGCTAGCTTCTTTAGCTATTGCAGTTTAATATAGCCTCGTTTGCAGGCCACACCCCTCCCCACGAAAGAGTGGCCTGGTATCTACTGTTCGGATATCATGGACATGGAATACACTTACCTGAATGAATCAAGCAACAAATGAGACGTCAAACTGTTGCTGATGTCCCTTACGAGTTACGAGTGATTCTGAGTTCTCATTAGGAGCTGACATCCATGTGATCACCGATAGTGAGGTCTCCATCAAAGACGATAATTATGTCAGTGACGAGTTGCAGCAGAGTTCACCTGCCCAGACCATGCACTTGTTTGCACAAAAGCGTTTGTCTACTGTCTAAAAAAAATTTCTGCAGATGTTTTCAGAAACTAAGGCAGCTGTAATAAGCCTCCATTGGGGCTATGTTCTATTCGATATTTATAAGCTTGAATTCTTCAAGAGACAAGAGTGGTTTTAGAGATGCCATTCCTGGCTTGTTTAGACACTGTGATCATGCCTGTTAATATTAATGATATCTGTAATTTGCTTTTTTTATTGCAGGACCCCAACCCCTCAATCCTGACGACTTATATGATGTTTTTAGTGAGTTGTATGCAGTCAGAACAAAGTGGTACACCCTGGGAGTGTTACTGAGTGTGCGCGTGGACAGTCTTGATGCAATCCAAATCCAGTATCGTGATAACTCAGGGAATTGTCTTCGAGAGGTGCTCTCCCACTGGTTGAAACAACTGAATCCTCTACCGTGCTGGAAAGCGATTGTGGATGCACTTCGTTCACGAGTTATGAATGAAGCAGTTCTTGCTGAAGTAATTGAAAAGAAAACTCATCCAGGTATGTTTACAATGATTGAAGTACTGTATTATACTTTTCCAGTCCATGCAGACTTGTAAGCCTGATTTCTGGATCCTGCTCTTTACTAAAATTAATGTTAAAACTTACAGGTATAGATAACACAGGTAGTGAAAGGAAGATGGGACAAAATCTCACTCAAGTACGTAATGTACACTTGTGGGAGAGCCTGGATACAAGGCTTGAGAACCCTCACAAATTCTCTCTCCACACTGTGTAACATCATAATGGTATGCACAAGAGCAGTTTGATTGTATGGCTCTTTGCTTTTTAGGTGGTGGTGGTAGTGGTGGTGGTGGTGGTGGTGGTGGTGGTGGTGGTGGGTGGGTGGTGGTGGTGGTGGTGGTGGTGATTTTTCTGTGGCAGGTACGTAAATACTATAGCACTAATACATGTACGTGCATGATCTGGCAGCTGTAATAAGCCTCCATTGGCAAAACTATGTGACAGACTTATCCAGATCTCTGACTCTTTGTGCGCCACAAATTTGAAGACGGTACCCGCACAAGGTGCCGATATAACTTTGGAAATTTTTAGGATTCCCCTTACCGAAATTAGAGACTGTTCTGTCTGTTTCTGAGATAGAGTACCAAAAAATTGGAGGTGCCTAATTTTTCAATGATATACGGTAAACTGAACGTGGGACTGGACTCTTAGATCATTAGGCACATGGATGCAAAGGGGATAAACGTGAGTGAGATAGTTGCAGTCCCCAGGAAAAAACATGAGGCTACAGATTACACTTCTTGTGACTACTCTTTGAGGAATATAGATTTGTACTGCACAGAGGTCAGCTGACCTACTGTTCATGGCTGTCACTGATTTACCGGACTGTATTCTGTGCTATAACATGGGACTGGAATGTGGAACTGGACTACTCAACAGGAGTGTGCATGCATCAAGACTCGGTCATGGGACTAGAATGTTAAACTGAAGCACAACCCATCAGCAACTAGCTACAGTAGGATAGAAAGCTATTGTTTAGGGATAGGGTGAGGGACTTAGGGTTAATTACATGTAGGTGAAAGCTTTTACCTTGAAGTTAGCATGTGATTATAATCCAGTTTTGGCATCTTCCCACAGCGAAGTGGCAGCATACTGAGAAATTACTGACTCAGCACTATTATGTTATACATGCCAGACTTCAGTTGAATGATTTATGTGAAAAATGTCTGGCTGATTTTTAGATATGAAATATCAATTTTGTTTCACAAGCTTCAAGTGATTCTCTACCTTTTACTAGAGACATTGCTTTCAGGGCTGTGTCTATGGCATCTATACCCATGCAAAAAAACACATACTACTGTATAGCAGGAAGATTTGACCAAAAAAAATGAAATGGATACATTTTAATCTTGTGATCAAGAAGTGTAGAGAAGTAGCCTCATTCCCAGTCTCCGCTCCCAGCTTTTTTTCGCATGTTATCAAAAAAAAACTGGAAGGGAGCCTGGTCAAATTCGTCACGTGAAGTGCTTCATATCCGCAGGAAGGGTGCGTGGTTTTGTGGAATGCTCTAATCTTCATTATTTGCATGGATAGAAAACTCCTAGCTACTGGCTATCAGACACTTACCGGTAATAAGTTGCTCCTGCACCAAATGCGGCACAGGCATCTCGTCATCTCGCTGCAGCAAGCAGGTAACATTGATCCAATGGCACAACTGCTCAATCTAGTACATGTGCCATACGTATTAAATGCACATTCTCGTACTATACAGAATCCGACGTGGCTTCTTTAGCTATTGCAGTTTAATACAGCCTCGTTCGCAGGCCACACCCCTCCCCACAAAAGAGTGGCCTGGTATCCACTGTTCACACATGCATTTGTAATTGCAGTGGAACAGGGTCAGTAAACATATCCGTGATCCATCTTAGTCACATGGTCAGGAGTAGTATGGAGACATTATACAATATATAGTAAGTGGAAGAACTAAAAACCAGACTTGATGCTGCTGAAATGGCTTTCTAACCAGTCAGGCATACTAAAACAATCTGTAATTTTCTATCTGCTACAAATATAGTAGCTATCTTACCATAAAAATTTGGAAGCACCTCTCTCCTGATAGTAACTAAGAGCTGCTTGATTTTCAATTGCAGATGTGGACTTCTAGGCTTTTCAGTGGCAAACAGGATCAAAATTTCAAACTACCGATCTCTTTCTAGGCATGTACCTGGACATAGAATACACTTACCTGAACGAATCAAGCAACAAACGACGAGACGTCAAACTGTTGCTGATGTCCCTTACGGGTTACGAGTGATTCTGAGTTCTCATTAGGAGCCAACATCCATGTGATCACCGATAGTGAGGTCTCCATTGAAGACGATAATTATGTCCGTGACGAGTTGCAGCAGAGTTCACCTGCCCAGACCATGCACTTGTTTGCACAAAAGCGTCTGTCTACTGTCTAAAAAAAATTTCTGCAGATGTTTTCAGAAACTAAGGCGGATGTGTGCACTTACTACTCAAAATGTCTGTAGCCTTTAGCAAAGTCATGTAGAATTCAAGAATGTGGTTCACCAGCTGCTCATTTTGTCACAACACCTCTGGCTGGTGAGCTGAATAAAAAGCTAGAAGGTATTATTGGTGCACTTTGTATAATTTCTGGCATTAAGATGAGTTTTTGGCTATGGTGCAAACTCTGTCCTGCAGTTTGAACTGCATACTATCATATAGCGGGTTTATTTCGAGGGAGAATTTTTTTCCAAAATGACTTATTGACTCTCAAAATCAAAATTGTGGTGAAAAACTTTCATGTTACAGCTGACACTAAATATGCACGCATGTGTGATTATTAAGGTTTTGTGCATAACCACTATACCACGAAATTCGTGAAAATGTTCTCCCATAAAGTAATCCCGCTATACGGTATTTTACTATTGAAAGTTGGGGCTATGTTCTATTCGATACTCACAAGCTTAAATTCTTCAAGAGACGAGAGTGGTTTTAGAGATGCCATTCCTGGCTTGTTTAGACACTGTGATCATGCCTGTTAATGTTCATGATATCTGTAATTTGCTTTTTTTATTGCAGGACCCCAACCCCTCAATTCTGACGACTTATATGATGTTTTTAGTGAGTTGTATGCAGTCAGAACAAAGTGGTACACCCTGGGAGTGTTACTGAGCGTGCGCGTGGACAGTCTTGATGCAATCCAAATCCAGTATCGTGATAACTCAGGGGATTGTCTTCGAGAGGTGCTCTCCCACTGGTTGAAACAAGTGAATCCTCTACCGTGCTGGAAAGCAATTGTGGATGCACTTCGTTCACGAGTTATGAATGAAGCAGTTCTTGCTGAAGTAATTGAAAAGAAAACTCATCCAGGTATGTTTACAATGATTGAAGTACTGTATTATACTTTTCCAGTCCGTGCAGACTTGTAAGCCTGATTTCTGGATCCTGCTCTTTACTAAATGTTAAAACTTACAGGTATAGATAACACAGGTAGTGAAAGTGAGATGGGACAAAATCTCACTCGAGTATGTAATGTACACTTGTGGGAGAGCCTGGATACAAGGCTTGAGAACCCTCACAAATTCGAACTTTATGGTATGCACAAGAGCAGTTGGATTGTATGTATGGCTCTTTGCTTTTTAGGTGGTAGTGGTGGTGGTGGTGGTGGTGGTGGTGGTGATTTTTCTGTGGCAGGTACGTAAATACTATAGCACTAATACATGTACGTGCATGATCTGGCAGCTGTAATAAGTCTCCCTTGGTAAAACTATGTGACAGACTTATCCAGATCTCTGACTCTTTGTGCGCCACAAATTTGAAGACGGTACCCGCACAAGGTGCCGATATAACTTTGGAAATTTTTAGGATTCCCCTTACCGAAATTAGAGACTGTTCTGTCTGTTTCTGAGATAGAGTACCAAAAAATTGGAGGTGCCTAATTTTTCACAGATATACGGTAAACTGAACGTGGGACTGGACTCTTAGATCATTAGGCACATGGATGCGAAGGGGATAAACGTGAGTGAGATAGTTGCAGTCCCCAGGAAAAAACATGAGGCTACAGATTACACTTCTTGTGACTACTCTTTGAGGAATATAGATTGTACTGCACAGAGGTCAGCTGACCTGCTGTTCATGGCTGTCACTGATTTACCGGACTGTATTCTGTGTTATAACATGGGACTGGAATGTGGAATTGGACTATTCAACTGGAGTATGTATACATCAAGACTTGGTCATGGGACTAGAATGTTAAACTGAAGCACAACTCATCAGCAACTAGCTATAGTAGGATAGGAAGCTATTATTTAGGGATAGGGTGAGGGACTTAGGGTTAATTAGGTGAAAGCTTTTACCTTGAAGTTAGCTTGTGATTATAATTCAGTTTTGGCATCTTCCCACAGCGAAGTGGCAGCATACTGAGAAATTACTGACTCAGCACTATTATGTTATACATGCCAGACTTCAGTTGAACGATTTGAAAAATGTCTGGCTGATTTTTAGATATGAAATATCAATTTTGTTTCACAAGCTTCAAGATTAACAACCAAGGGATGATTGTGATTCTCTACCTTTTACTAGAGACATTGCTTTCAGGGCTGTGTCTATGGCATCTATACCCATGCAAAAAACACATACTACTGTATAGCAGGAAGATTTGACAAAAAAAATGAAATGGATACATTTTAATCTTTTGATCAAGAAGTGTAGAGAAGTAGCCTCGTTCCCAGTCTCCACTCCCAGCTTTTTTTCGCATGTTGTAAAAAAAAAACGGAAGGGAGCCTGGTCAAATTCATCACGTGAAGTGCTTCATATCCGCAGGAAGGGTGCGTGGTTTTGTGGAATGCTCTAATCTTCATTATTTGCATGGATAGAAAACTCCTAGCTACTGGCTATCAGACACTTACCAGTGCTTCTGCACCAAATGCGGCACAGGCATCTCGTCATCTCGCTGCAGCAAGCAGGTAACATTGATCCAATGGCACAACTGCTCAATCTAGTACATGTGCCATACGTAGTAAATGCACATTCTCGTACTATACAGAATCCGACGTGGCTTCTTTAGCTATTGCAGTTTAATATAGCCTCTTTCGCAGGCCACACCCCTCCCCACG
Organism: Phakellia ventilabrum; assembly: GCA_963921505.1. Classification (NCBI taxonomy): domain Eukaryota; kingdom Metazoa; phylum Porifera; class Demospongiae; order Axinellida; family Axinellidae; genus Phakellia; species Phakellia ventilabrum. The sequence continues at coordinate 4,096,768 of OY997381.1, forward strand.
AAAGAGTGGCCTGGTATCCACTATTCACACATACGTGAGATAATTGCAAGAGTATATGGAACAGGGTCAGTAAACGTATCCGTGATCCGTCTTAGTCACATGGCCAGGAGTAGTATGGAGACAGTATACAACATATAGTAAGTGGAAGAAATAAAAAACAGACTTGATGCTGCTGACCAGTTGGGCATACTAAAACAATCTGTAATTTTCTATCCACTAAAAATTTGGAAGCGCCTCTCTCCTGGCAGTAACTAAGAGCTGCTCGATTTTCAATTGCAGATGTAGACTTCTAGGCTTTTCAGTGGCAAACAGGATCAAAATTTCAAACTACCAATCTCTTTCTAGGCATGCACCTGGACATAGAATACACTTACCTGAACGAATTAAGCAACAAATGAGACGTCAAACTGTTGCTGATGTCCCTTATGAGTTACGAGTGATTCTGAGTTCTCATTAGGAACTGACATTCATGTGATCACCGATAGTGAGGTCTCCATCAAAGACGATAATTATGTCAGTGACGAGTTGCAGCAGAGTTCACCTGGCACTTGTTTGCACAAAAGCGTCTTGTCTACTGTCTAAAAAATTTCTGCAGATGAATGTTTTCAGAAGCTAAGGCAGATGTGTGCAGTTACTACTCAAAATGTCTGTAGCCTTTAGCAAAGTCATGTAGAATTCAAGAATGTGGTTCACCAGCTGCTCATTTTGTCACAACACCTCTGGCTGGTGAGCTGAATTAAAAGCTAGAAGGTATTATTGGTGCACTTTGTATAATTTCTAGCATTAAAATGAGTTTTTGGCTATGGTGCAAACTCTGTCCTGCAGTTTGCACTGCATACTATCATATAGCGGGTTTATTTTGAGGGAGAATTTTTTTCAAAAATGACTTATTGCCTCTCAAAATCAAAATTGTGACTGATATTTCATATCTAAAAACCAACCGGTTGTTTTTTTTTACACAAATCATTCAATTGAAGGTTGTGTTCAGCAACAGATTAGTCTTAGCTTAATGCAGCTGTAGAATGGATCAGACAGTTTCGTCACGTAGCGCTGCCAGCGAAAATGCTGACACAGCAATTTTGTAGTGCACTTTCAGTTAGCAATCAGAACTTGCCAAGACAGAGAACTATTATCACTACCTATCACTCTTTTGCCGTCTAGGTAACACAAAACTAACCTAGCTTGACGTACCTTGGCCTATTGAGCCTGCAAACTGCTTCCACTGTGCTCGTGGCTATAGTAACGGAATGACGTAACTTAGCGCATGTGATATTTGCGGATAAACACACATACAGACAAACGCGGGAACATAAAGCAATCTTAGTACCAGCCGGGCGTGCGCGAAGCGCGTGCCCGGCTGGTAAAAACTTTCATGTTACAGCTGACACTATATATGCGCGCATGTGTGATTATTAAGGTTTTGTGCATAACCACTAAACCACGAAATTCGTGAAAATGTTCTCCCATGAAGTAATCCCGCTATACGGTATTTTACTATTGAAAGTTGGGGCTATGTTCTATTCAATACTCACAAGCTCGAATTCTTTAAGAGACAAGAGTGGTTTAGAGATGCCATTCCTGGCTTGTTTAGACACTGTGATCGTGCCTGCTAATATTAATGATATCTGTAATTTGCTTTTTTTTATTGCAGGACCCCAACCCCTCAATTCTGACGACTTATCTGATGTTTTTAGTGAGTTGTATGCAGTCAGAACAAAGTGGTACACCCTGGGAGTGTTACTGAGCGTGCGCATGGACAGTCTTGATGCAATCCAAATCCAGTATCGTAATAACTCAGGGGATTGTCTTCGAGAGTTGCTCTCCCACTGGTTGAAACAAGTGAATCCTCTACCGTGCTGGAAAGCGATTGTGGGTGCACTTCGTTCACGAGTTATTAATGAAGCAGTTCTTGCTGAAGTAATTGAAAAGAAAACTCGTCCAGGTATGTTTACAATGATTGAAGTACTGTATTATACTTTTCCAGTCCGTGCAGACTTGTAAGCCTGATTTTTGGGTCTTGCTCTTTACTAAATGTTAAAACTTACACTTTCATTCAAGCTTAGTGGAAGAACCGTTCAAGATGATGAGAGGGCAAGTAAAGACACGGGGACTCCCTTTGGAGGCTTGTTAGTTTGAATGTCGCTGCCATAGCCTGGTCACTAAAGCTAGCTCTGTACCAACAGCTTTTTTTCTAGTGCTACAAGCTCTAAAGAAGTAGATAATACCCGTACTGTTAGCTAACAGTATTGGCGAGAATTAAATTTTCATGATATTTTGATTCACAACACCGCCAAAGTAAAGTCTTCACCAAACATTTTCCCTTATACGAATGACATGAAAAGCTATAATCAATTTTACAGCATGATATTGGTATACAGTGCATTGATTACACTCACTCTTTCTTTACAAGCTGCTGCCACACCACCTTCCACTGTGCCACGTGACCAGATGGAGACAGCTGCATCCCCAATGCAATCCCATTCAGGTTGGTTAGACTACAAGGAAAGGGATGGGAAATGGAAGGCACGACTCTCACCTTTTGTACGTGACTATATGCTAGAAGCCGTACACTTGCAGCGTACCTATCCGCGTTTCGGTATTTAACATTCCAATCTGCAATTAACATACAGTTAATTAATTAACTCGTTTACACCTGGGTTGATCATAGATAAGGGGTTTAAACTATTGCCATTTTGACATATGTATGCAAAGATCAAGAAATTATACATCTTTGAGTAAGTGAAGCGCTAAATATTAGTACCAGCGAACACGGATGGGTATGCAAAAATACAGGCAGGCGTTTCCCTCTACTCTATAATCTATGGTTAGATTTATATTTATACATCGAGGATAGTTAACCATACTCCCAAGTGTAAAGTTTCTGGGTGTGAGCAGAGAAATGAGTAAGCGTTAGTGGAATGAATAAAAAAAAACGGTAAAAGATTTCTTTCTCTCTCAGCTAGTAGCTAGCTGTACTCATGACTTTTCATGTATATAAGCATCCAGCACAGTAGCTACATGTATAGTATCCCTGATTTACTGAAATTGTGGAGTCTTAGCAGGAATAGATATAGCTCGGACAAGACTACAAACAACTACAAAGTAATGCTGAAAAGGATTGTAGGTATCCAAAGCCATATTGGCACATGAAACGGGTGCTGGCTCTGTTTAATGCACGTCATTTGGGTTAATCTGGCCCTGTGGTCTAATAGTTGTGCCCCTTCATATAATTACACTTGTATGACTACAAACAAGTAACTCACCATTGTAATAAAACGTGCCAAGTATTACCCACAGTAGCTGCTCTGCTTATCCGCCATTGTCCACACCAAGCCACAATTGTGCATGTGCAATTTCCATTTAATTATTATTGCCAGCCAGGCACACAAAAAGTGCATGACCTGCTGGTGCTAAGATTGCTTTACGGTTTTTGAATTTGTTTGTATGTATGTGCATCCGCATGTATCACGTGTGCAAGATTGTCATTACCACATGACAGTAGTCTACCAGTTCACACGCAGAGGGAGCCTGGAAGCTAGGAGTTCTTGCAGATACAGCCTATTAAACCCATATTGCTCAATAGCTGTATTTATCAAGGCCTTACCTGTATGTTGCTGCATGAGCATTGGCTTGGATAACTCAGAATGTCAAAATAGAACTTCCCCTGCTGGTCCCAGCTAGTTTTTAGATATGAAATATCAACCTTATTTCATGTTTCAGTGAGCACACACAATACCACATTCTCACTCGCTTAATTCTCAGTAAATATCAAAATAGCTGACATGCAAAAGCAGTGCAAAACACTCTGTCCAGTCCTCTCAAATAAAGAGTTAGAACTTTTCTCCAATTGGTGTATTTAAAATGAAAGAAAGGTTGTGGATGTTGAGCTTTGCATAGAATTACATTACAGAAAAAAACTTTACACTTGGGGTGTATTATCTGGATTGACTACGAGCAATATGAATGTGAGTTTCAAGCAACTCTGTTCTTCTGTAACAGCCATAACTGGTCGTTGTATACAGAAACATCCGTCTCCTGAAGGCCCATTCGTGTAGTCATAGCTTCTCCAGCAATTGCACGGGCGATGCGGCTCCCGAATGTTCTAGTGGGTGTGGTTTTGTTCTAACTATCATACGTCATACCTCTGTGCGAGGTCTCATCTGCGCAATGTGTATACCTAGTTAAGAGTATACTTTTGTGGGAATTGGCATCTTATTTCTTTCCTGTTTTAGATTAGCCGGGCTATCACATCACATGGAGGGCATTAGTCTCATCCCCGCCGAGTGAATAAAGCGAGTGAGAGGAAAAGCAGGAAAGGTTGAATGTATTCAAATACAGTCTGTACAACAGTAATGTCAAGGAGTGATGGCTGTCAGAGTGTAGACATTGATATCTAGGCATACTACCTGCTTAGCTGCCTATAAGTCTGTGTCGAAATAGCTAGCTACTAGCTTCAGTTTCAAGGCCAGTTCACAGATTTGTGTTGGTGAGCTTGCGTCTAAGGTCCTTTCACAACCAGAAAGTCACGATCTACCTTTCAGAGCCGTCTAAAACACAAAGAAACACTTTCACCAATCCTCTGGTAAGCTTAACCTCGTTAGGCGGCGAGATCAATAGCAATAGCATGGACAATGTGCAGTGAAGCATGAAACCATGGTGTGAAATTTCATCAATGATGATTCACATGATTGAGCCATACCAGGCCTTCCGGGAGGCTGGCCGTGGAAGTGGCGGTGAAACCGTTCTAGACCTTTCCCCTTGCCCCACCCCCTGCCACACCTCCATCTCCTCTTCCTCCTCACCGCTTTTCCTGTTGTTCACTTTGCTTGCTCAGCAGGGAGGCCTGAGAACATACAATTTCCCAGCTGGGAATCAATGGGATAGGTTTAGGGGCATAGGCACGGGATTGTTTCTGGAAACGTTTCTGAAACGCCGCAAAGGTGTAATGGGCCTAGGTATATATATTTCTCCTGATCAGTTGCTACAACGAGGCTACCTGGCAATGACATTACTGTACTATTTAGAGTGATCAATGGTCTAATATTTTCTCAATGCAGGCGATGGAGTTTATGAAAAAATATTTCAGAAACGTGCCACAATCGTTTATTTTCTTTCGGTAAATGTGAGTCCAGAATTGTTTGCCAACAAACTTCGAAGTGTTGGCCTCATAGGTGAGGACACATGGAGGCAAGCAATTATGCCATATGCTTCAAACCCAAAGAGGATTGGGCCCTTGATTGATGCCATTATTTCCAGGATTCGATTGAATGCGAAAAACTATAGCAAATTTGTTAGTGTTCTTGAAGATTATGGATCACTGGAGGACCTTATTCATTTTATCGCAGACTAAGTAACACACTTCTGTATTTTATCTTCAATCTTGGTAGCTCTATAATGTTATAGTTGTATTGGCTGTTAATACTTGCATAATGTTTCTGATACCTGGCTCAGTTTCAAATCCATGTGTAATGATCATGCTACTCTTTTTTTTTCTTTTTTTATGTTGAACTGACAGTATACAACAGCAAGGATCCCAATAGCAATAAACTAGTGTCAAAGGATCATGAAAATAAGAGAAAAAAACAAAACAGGGCAAACAAAAAAAAACAAGGCAAAAAAGACAAGACAAAACAATCAAGCACAAAAAACAAGAGGCTTAACGGCCAACTTAAATGAATACACCCTGGGTTTTAAGGGCTACATTTTTGGGTAAATTGTTCCATAAGTTTGCAGAATTAACAAAAAATGAATTAAGAAAAGCAGTAGATTTTACAATAGGCAAAACTAATTGTTTACTGTGCGATATTCTAAGGTTAGGGTTATGACAAAAAATTAAAAAAAGCAGGAGGACAATGTAAAAAACCATTTACAAACTTAAAACTATACAAAAGCTTAAAATAAGACCGTCTAGACAATAGAGAGGGCAGTTTGCATTGGGAAAAAAGAGTCTGATTGGTTTCCCTCCAAGAATGAGTAGCCATCCTCTTGGTAAACAACTGCACTGAGTCCAAAAGGAGCTGATCCTTTTTTAGATGGAGGTCCCAAACCACACAAGCGTAGTCCAAATTGGAAGAACTAGTGTGAGTATAGTACTAGGTTCACAATACAGAGAAAAGGTCCGATACATATAACCAAGGAGACATCTGGCCTTGCAACAAACAGAATCAATGTGTTTACTCCATGTCAAATCATCTGAGATCCAGACTCCCAGGTATTTGTAGTGACGAACCAACTCGATGGCGGCGCCGTCAAGGAGAAGAAGTGGATAATGGCATGTGGACTGTGCACGACGAGAAATGATCAGGTATTTAGTCTTAGCAACATTCACTGAAAGATGGTTGTAGGTAACCCAATCACAGATCCGTGACACGTCATCTTGCAGGGCAACCATGTCCTGCGGTGAAGAAATTGGCTTGTGCAACAGAGTGTAATACTACTGGAACAGATAGTGCAGGGATTCTGCCAGTTAGGTCCCGGATTAGGATGGATATCGCCAGAGACTAGCAGCAGACCGACACAAAGCCACAGGTTGCACTCGGTTCGATAACTCTTTTTCCTCTCCCATGCCCAAGTGGTGCTGGCTCACTACTTCAAAGGATTGAAGGCTTACCAGTAAATTGTTAGCCTGCTGTATAAGTGCTAGACGGGTTACATGAAATTCTCAGCTGGGTTACTATTTACAAACCTAACATGGATCCTCCAGACGGAAAGCTCTGCAAATTAATGCCCTACTAAAACTCCACCCCTTCACTTGCAATGACAGGCATTCCCAGAATACCTGTCTTGGTACCAATACCAGGTTTTGTCATATACTCAAACTCCAAGCTCATATACATATTCAATGGGGAAGCCATAGTCGTACACACAGGTAATATTCATTAACAATTTTTCCATACATTTTATATTTTACAATCTCTGAACAGGCCTGCATGCCAAACCCAATTGGCGGGAAAAAGGTGTCGGGGGCTGGTCACTGTATGCTTATGTTGATGATTTATTTCTTTTTCAGATTTAGCTAGCTGTTTGTTTGGGAACCAACCCCCTGACCAACTTACCATTGTGCTTATAATAATGGATTGGGTTTTAGGGTGGGAGCTTTTGGTCTCCTAGCTTATTAATCTGTGTACATTATGCCGAATTTTAGCCTGTATGGATCTGTTTATTCATCCTGCCAGCATTACGCCTACACCGTTGTATGTAGAGCCTCTGATAGTTAATCAACAGTTGCGGTAGCTAAGCAGCAGACCAATAAAGTTTCAGCCTGGCTTGGCACCTGCTTGCTATCTCTACACCTGAATTGCAGCTGCTTCTGTCTTGATTCTAGAACATTCTGCATATTCAACACAGCTGATATTGCCACCAAGCCTTAATTGGATACCCACGTAATGAGCCTGCGGGTCTCGGATGATGGGTAATTTTAATTTCCCATTTATACCCAAGGATGTTTTATTGTGATGTCTACTGGAAACTTAGTTTTTCCAGAGAGTATGTACCTACATGATTAGTACAACCTCACATCCTTTGTGAATGTCCCTAAGCAGCACCACAGGAATTTATTACTTATCAGACTGGACTTTCCTGTATTGCATACTGTATAACGGGAAAATTTGGCGAGGACTTTAATTTAGCGGTTTGGTGTATTGTAAAAAAAATCGCCAAATTAAATTCTCACCAATAATAAAACCTGCATACCACCCACACACATATATATTATCTACGATACACGTACGTCTGAAGTGGTACTATTGTCATGGCACTGTATGAGTATTTCAAGAAAGGAGGACCTGTATTTCCCACTCTACGGACATGTGGTGAACAAGGAAACACGGAGGCTCTTGGAGAGTCATCGGGAGAGCCGACCGGAAGGAAAGCTGTCACGCCTCGAGCCAAGTACAAGCACGCTGCTGAGAACAGTTCGACCAAGGTGGCTAGGTACTACTCGAAGTTGTAGATCGGAAGATAATAAACCGAATCATCAGCGAGAAGGCTTACGTACGTCGTTCGCTAAAGCACAATTATTATGTCATAAGCTTACGACAGTTAAAATCGCCAAATTTAAATTTCACCAATATTAAAACCTAGCCGTTTTCAGCCATTTCGCCAAATTTAATGCTCGCCAAATTTTCCCGCTATCCGGTATCTAAAAGGCAGTGAACACATGTAGAGTGGACCGAAATGATACAGTAAGACTAGCGATGTCAGAGAAAATTTTTTATCTTCTCAGATCCTGTAGCTCTTCCCTTATTTGAAATCTTCATGCTTTGACTGAAAAAAACTGCATCTTGATACGTGCTTCCGTTCTTGAGATATGAATTCGAATCCACTGCTGACTAGCCGAACTCTGTACCCGGAAATTGATACGTAAGGATTGGCACGGGCGCAGCGCCGCCGTATATAGCTAATATAAAATTCAACTCGATATATCTTGAGTTAGGAAGGTCGGAAAAAGACACTGAAGTGTTTGGCTTGGACCTGCGCTTACGATCAGAGGGCGTTATAGATTCAATGATGGTAAGCATTAGTTCGACCTGGCTGAGCAGGAGTACGATACTTAAATGATTAAAGCTATTAACTTTAAACTGCCAGATTTGGAATCGGCATAAAAAAGTACCCCTAGATCATCTATATATTTTATGTTTCAAAGTTATTCAGTAGTGCGGAATTGGCGGTGCCGTTTTTCGTATAGAAAGTGACTATGCAGGAGTACGACACTTAAATGGTCAAAGCTATTAACTTTAAACTGCCAGATTTGGAATCAGCATAACAAAGTATCCCTAGATCATCTATATATTTTATTTTTCTAGTACCGCGGACCTGGCGGTGCCGTTTTTCGCATAGAAAGTGACGTAGACACTTTCGACCGCATGATGCGAGAGTCCAACATCGCTAGTAAGACAGCGCATGAAAATATGAGTGATAGTAAGACGTGTGACAGTAAAACTGACGGTGTGATATGTGGCAATAAGACAGCGTGACAGTAAGACAGTACCATAGAATCGGGATAGTAAGCGCCCATAGAAAGTACCCTATGAATATAAGCACCCAATTGAATTACAACAACCGCATCCCGTTTATAGGCACCCACATGAAAGTAAGCACCCTACAAGAAAAGGCACCCAAGCCAAAGTAGTGTAACAAAAGAGAGCACTTACCAGGAAAAACTGCCTTCTACAACTGGAAGCTTCACTAGCTATCTTACGGAGAGCACACGAGCAAACAGCAAGTGCATCTTTCCTAGAGCCAAAAAAACAAGTGTAATGGTCGTACCTGTAGTACAAAAGGCAGCCACAGCAGCTATACCACTACGCTATATATTCGCGCGATTGTAAGCACCCCATTAAAGTAGGCACCCCTCGAATGTTAGCACCCATTCTTGCCGCTAATTTCAAAAGTAAGCACCGGTGCCTACTATCCCAATTCTACGGTATGACAACTAAAACATGATAATGAGAGAGCGTGATAATGACAGTGTGACAGTACACTTAACACATGCATGCCTATTAATAATGACAACTTAGCACATCTGTAGCCTACCTGTGCAAGTACGTAGGTGGTACTATTTAGCATCTGAACTGGTAGCTATGGCCAGAGTTGTTGTATTCCAGGTGTCGTGTAACTAAATTCTAGTTTATGCAGCATGGTCAGCTTGGTTGCTAAGTGTCTGAGTATAGGAGTTACACCAGCTTGTAGCTAAGTAGCTAGAGCCATACAGAAATTAAGAAGAGTTTATGACCAGTGGAGTTTTACTTAAAATGCGTTTGTGAGTAGTGCGGGTGAATATCTATCTTTTACAGCCTATATATGCAAGACAATCAACTCATGTCTAGCTGCCTTAAAAGTGGTAGGTATCTTAATTGGTTGTAGCTATTATTGCATGCCCCACAGTAGGTAAAGTGTGTGATGAAGGTGACAGACTTAGGGTAGGAAGCCGGTCTGAGTAAAGTTAAAGTCAAATCAGTTGATGGCTATATGTTAGCAACATCCAAGCCTACACCCACATGACATTAAGTAAGCATATAATTACCCCCTCTGCATAACATCCACAAAAAAAACCTCTATTGCTAGAGTACTCCCCACACATGCAGTCTGACCCTTATTCGCTACCTACACACAACCTACGCCAAGGTCTTATGTATGCTTTTTCACAGGAACGCCTCAAATACAGTTTTACAGTTAAATGTGCATGGTTATTCACAAATTCACTCATTTCGCAATTCAGATTTGCCAATCAAATATCGCCACAACCCCTGTAGATTCAACCCAGGGTTACGATGGTCAGCCTACTCACAAGAAAACCATGTAGCTAGTCTTTTCTCCCCAAACTCCTCAGGTACTAAGTTACGTACCCACACAGCCTAGCTACAACTCACCGCTGCTTTTGCTAGGACCCCACAAATGCCAGCTAGCCACGAAAAGGGGCAGAGTCTACAAGATAGAAAGGTCACTTTTCTAAAGACAACTGACTAAAAAAGACTGGATGACCATCTGTCTGGCAAGCTGCCTGCTAGCCTTTCAGGTACCACCTCACAAACGCTACTACAGACTTCAGACTGGATTTTACTCACAAATATAGCCTACTCAGCACTATACGCGGCCTAAACGGGATCTTAGCAAAAAAAACAAAAAGAGGTTTGAAAGGCAACATCAAAGTGCCAAATTTGCCCTTGAAAGTGCCACATCAAAGTGATCCCCCCCCCACTGTTGATTCCGGTTGCCGCCATGGGAAAATGTAAATACCGCTGTGAACTCTATGTAGCTCACATGACCCCTACTGGCTGCTCATTGGGGCGAGCCTGAGCGAGCCCCAAACCTAGCGACTTGACTGGGCCTTCGTGTCTGTATATATTACTACACAGCAAAATCATTCATTCTAATTCAGAACTGTTTCGGTTCTGAATCAGTTCTGGCTTCAGTCTGAAACGGAACAGTGGTATAGTACTGCATCTGATAGTTTGGGCACGGACCTGTTACATTCTAAATGCACACATCTGAATCAGACTGTGTTCATATCTGTAACAGTTGCGTATCTCATTCTGATACACAAGGAAATTGTTCATTCTGATACGGAACTGTTACAGTTCTGAATCTGATATGTCATAAGATCTGAAACGGAACAGTGATGCGGACCTGTTTCATTATGAATGTACAGATCTGATTCAGACTGTGCTCATGTCTGTCACAGTTGTGTATTACATTCTGAAAAGCATGTGAAATCTTACTTAACTGTATCACATCTGATGCTGAAATTGCTCATAATACACATAGGATTCATACAAAAAATATTCAAGCAGTATAAATTATTATTCCAGTCATGTTTATATAACAAGCTACTACGATTATGTACATCAACTTCCTCACGTTCTATTCTACGTCTGATGCCACTTTGTACAAATGTACAAGTGTCCATGCATTCATGTATAATGGACACTGCTGCTTGAATGCTGTGACGTGGTACCACTAAGACAGTATCCGTAAGAGTTAACAGTGGGCATTCAAACTCATTGGTGATGGGCTCGTCCACAGTAGACATGATATCAAGGGTCCTTATGAAGCAGTGCCACTCATGGTCTTTAGCTACACATGCCAGCAGTACTCCAACAGCAGAAGAAAATGTTGTCAGAACTCAGAAAGCTGAAGGCAATGGTGGAAAAAATGGAAAAAAAGGGATTCTCCATCAAAGTTACTGCATATGAGGTAAGAGTTATTTGTATCATGTAAATGGAAAGACTATTGTACTTACGGTTTCATGCTATATATATATAGCTGCCTCTTCGAAGACAACTAGCTCTTCCATCTCAGTCAGGTAGACCCCACTATATAGGGGTATTGTGCAACTGGATATTAACTTTAGCTCAGTACACTTAAGGTGCACCTGTTGCTACAAGGGCAGTATATATATCCATACATTTGGTGTATTATATTGAATAAAACAGACCCGCTTCAGAACATCCTCCGAGGCAATGTAGCTTAGTTGTCTTCTTGCTGCAAAACTGTGCAGAAGGAATTATGCAGCAGGTCTAGATCTAGCATTGCTATTACAATCAACAAGATTTTCTTGAGATTTACATTTGTCTTTGTACTTACCCCTTCTGGGATGGCTTGCTTGCTCTTTCCAGAGCTTCCCTCACCTCCAATTCTATGCTGTCAAACACAGTGACAGTGGTTGTAATTGGCATAATAATAATAAAAAAATTGAAAAAAGATTACTAAAAAGTAACAAACAAGGACAATGGTCACACGGGAGCACACACCAGATCGGCCTACGGACCGGCCTCCCCATGTCAGCACTTGTGCTCACACCCTCGCATTGCTCAGGTGTGAGTACGTGCTGACATGGGGAGGCCGGTCCGTAGGCCGATCTGGTGTGTGACCATTGTCCTTGTTTGTTACTTTTTAGTAATCTTTTTTCAAATTTTTTTTTAAAGGAGGGGGGGCTCACCCCCTCACCCCCCTGCTTATTCTTTTTTTGGGGGGGGGGGGGGGGGGGTGCACCCCCCCCCCCCCCCCCCCCCCCCAACCCCCCTGCTGCTCTGTTTGGCTCACTTTTTCATAACTTGGGTCAGTTAATATGGAAAAAGAGCAGTGCGCCTTACACTGGTTCTGTGAGCATATAGCTAGCTAGATTAGTTTCAGGTGGGTCTGGTTGATTGCAGTATTTCACTGGGGCTAGGTAAGTTAACAGAGAGGTTTGGCTTTAATTCTGTATGATCTAAGAGATCTAAAAACTCGCAGCGGAGCGTCCGTGCATGAGTACCTAATAGGATGTGTGATGAGTATAGAGTGTGTAGTTTTAGTGAGGTGAAATTGTCTGCCATGTGCAGTGGAACGAGTGTTTGATGCCCCTGTCCTATAGCTAACGCCTTAGATATAGCTACAGGTCACAAAAAATTCGAAAGAATAGCTATAGGGACTGTCGACCCCCCCCCCCCCAAAAAAAAACAAAAAACAACAACAACAATGGTCACACTGGAGCGCACATCAGATCGGCCTATAGACCAGCCTCCCCATGTCAGCATGTACTCACATCCGAACAACATAAGGCTGTAAGCACATGCGCATTACTCTTTAGTAACTAGCTAATGCCTATAACTAGCTACCTGTGGAAGTTAGTAAGACATCACTGTGGCTGAACACCTAACCCTACCTCTAATGACATGCAGGTGCCCTTGTCACAGTCTGTGTATCACAGTGAGGTGAATGCAGTAGCTCTATAGCTACAACACTGCCAGACCATGCCTAATGCCTCTAGCTAGCATTAGTCTATCTCACTAACCCATTAGAAAGTAGTAGAGTACAGTAGTAGTTGCATGTACTAGTACTATCTACAGCTACCAGCTTACCTGAACTCTTCGGTGCAAGCTGACTGAGAGGCAACTGCATGTACCTATTCTATATAGAGCCCAACCAGCACACAGAACAACTGGATTAAGGCTAGCTACTTCATCATGAGCGATGTGGCCAGTCTTTTAATATAAAAGATAACTATTTTATTATAATGGGAATATAAATGACTAAGTATATGAAGAGAAAGTTCAAACTCACTGCAGAGAAAAAATTAAAACTGGAAAAAAAAAGTCGTCAAGACTAGGATTCGAATCTGGCATGTCAGGCACAGTAGCTCGCGCGCTATCCACTAAACCAATGGCCACTGCTGTAGAAATAACCACTTACACCCGCTTCACATAAAAATTTCAGCTTATATACTGAAAGAAGTAACGTTGTATGGTCAGGTCTATCCTGGTGCTTGTATGATCATATTTAATACGAGTAGCATGATGTAATCTTACCATAAATAATGCTCTAGTTTCAAATTACCGTATGAGTATAGAAAAATTAGAGTCGATCGATCGACGCGACGTACACGTGCTAGACCCCATATGGCCAGCAAAAGGAAGGCGTCCGAAGATGCTGGGTGCCCGCCCAGCATCCCCAGGAAAGTAAGAAATGTCTGTGGATACAACATTTGGCACCGAGAGTTCTTGCAGTCAGCAGGTACAGTGGTTATATCGATAAGACAACTTCAACTTAATCAGACCACGTCCACGGATCTTTCTTTACTTACGTAAGTAATGAAATATCTATGATCTGACTTGTTTCAAGGCCAAACTATCCTAGATAAGGCCATACCTACATCTAGTCTCGCGCACCAGACCTTCGCACCCCTGGAGTAGGGTCTGGTGGTCTGACCGTTGCAAATTAAAGGGTAAAATTTTTTTCCACACTTTGTGCAGGGATTTTATGAATCGGCTGCTTCGCAGCCTCTTTGCCTCAGTAGAAAAAAAATCCTGGCTACGCCACTGGTGGTCAAATAATTAAGTGCCAAAAATTGATTGCCATGCAGTAGCGCTATCGTAGATACTCTGTGAAATTTAGCGGAAGTACTTACGATGACGCCACGTAACAATCAACGAATCTGATTGGCCCTGCTAAGATCTTGGTGTGGACACAACTGCTATATCGCAAGCAGACCAGACCCTACTCCAGGGGTGCGAGGGTCTGGTGCACGAGACTAACCTACATCATGTACGACTGTTGTGAGTAGGTCAGAAGAAAAGAATTCACTAGATTAGGCCACTCCGAATCAATTTGTAGTTTCTCATCCCCTTTTCAGTGGAAATCACATGTGGGCAGGCGGTACTTAGCGTAAAATACATGTATAATAAAATTACAAGCCATTGAGAATGTGCCAACTTAGTACTGTGCATGCAAAGTAATTGAGAGATTGACAGCTTCAAATGCATGCGGGTGGGAATGAAGAGGGATGAGAAGCTACAAACTGATTTGGAGTGGTCTTAAGGGGGTGTCTCCAAACTATTTTGCTCCAAATATAACATGATAGTGATGTTAAGCTTTGACCCCTCCCTCCTCCCCCTCCCAACCATGCCCAGGGTGCTTTGCTATGAGCTATTCATACCTGCTGCAGTAATTATTGTAAACACAGCCTTCCTTGCTGCCTACAAGGGTACTAATTTGGACATTTCTAGCCATGTTAGTACAGTACATAAGTTTCAACTTTCGAAAGCATCACAGCCCTTACCCTCTCCCCCCATTAACATTGTTCTCTTCAGGAAAATAGGTTGGAGATGCCCCTTTAGCACTCTTTCAACTGCAGACTCTTCTCTGGCAATGCTATCGAAATTAGCCGTGTCCAGAAGACAGCTTAAAGTGTCTGTCCACTGACAGGACATATTTGTTTGTTGCTTTACAACTGCGATACCCCTTCTTAAGAGCACCAAAAAGCAAATGTTTACGCTGTAGTTAATGATGTAACTTTTTCAAAAAGGGTCAGTCGGGTCCATGCAACGGTATATCGCGTAGATATGGCCTAGATAGTGGAGTCGAAGGACTGTACTCTACTATGATCCAGCCGGCTTTAAAAACAAACTAACTTCCTTGTATCTTCACTTGATTAATTTGTTTTCTTTCTGGTGCTTTATAAGTGCCCACTTCCACCTACTCTTTTTGTGTGCACATTACAAGCAGTGCTTTCCTTAAAAAAAGTTCATTCGGTTGGGCCCTTGAAACACCAAATCAAGTAGCCCTCGTAACCAGGACACGTGTGGCCTGGGTACGAGGGCTACTACGCAAGAGTGCACTGCCTACCCTCTCACGAGTGCGATCATAGATTTATCTCTAAGTAGTGTTTGCTTCTATTGACACACTCACGGCCAAATGAAGCCACACCTACCATCACAAAGGGGTGACTGCCTCACAACTAAGCGCAAAACTAGCTCTCTCAACCAGTAAGAGCAAAAAAATGAGCAAAAGGTGAAGACTGGAGTATATTTATTTACCTTGGAGAGCTACTTGACGACATAAAAGTTGCACACAAAGGCTAGTAGGAGGGGTCACTGACTGATGCTATGACCTTAGCTTCACACGCTTTGAAAACAAGTTTCCTATGTGTAAACATGCAGAGTAATCAGCTTGCACATTTCCAATTCAGGTAAACAATGACTTACCAAAGTTTGTCACAGTCTTTTTGGCATAAAACACAATAGCATCAGTTAAAACATCAATTCTATGGGAGGGTCTCATTTCCTTGGTCATGGCACTAAATCTCCGCATGTATGACCACAACCTTTCCATCCCTTCTCCATCGCTGAGCCCAAAGCCCACAATGTTACGAGGGCCTAGCCCAATCTAAATGAAGGATATAGTTGAAAATCAGTGCACTGTATTATGCTAGATGGACAATGGCCCCAGCTGGGGGACTGCATCAGGACCTTCTGTCAGATCAGACACTCTTACCTACTGAGCTACTGGAGCCTCTGAGCAGGAGCATAGGCAAGTTTTATATAGCTACTAAACCAGTAGGAATTAGCTAATTCTAATCACTCCACCAAAATGAACATGCTGTACCTGGCATTCCAGCTTATGCCCATAGGCATGAAAAATCGGAATAGCAAGTTCAAACACTTCTGTGAGATCTGTTCTTCCATTTGCCTATAAACCAGAGGAGGACAGTAAGCATCCTAGTATATCAATAAGGCTTAACATATACCTGTAAGTGCTTCTTTAATGTACAGGCAATGTCATACATGAGCTGGATGTTCTCATGGTTTGGAAAATGCTGTCTCAGTTTCTCCATTATAAGCACAGCATAACCAATCCTGAAGGGACAGTTAAAAATTCTCTTAGATTATACATTGACAGGGTGTATAAACTACTATATACGTACCTTTCTCCATGGCGAAGGCTAAACATTTTCCCAGGCACTTCATGCCGACAGACTGTACCCATTATACCAGTCTCGTCGAGGGCTTTGAATCGGGTCCTGGAACGCAAAGCACTGCCAGCCAGAAATTTGTTACACTCCTATAGTTGATTAAGGATGAAATATCAACCAATGCATTAAAAATTGTAATAGCATATTACATTAGTGTCAATATTTTCTGGTTTGCAGTGATAACTGTCAATGAACTGATCGACTTCATATTGATCCTCAAACACTACCGTGCCATTTAGTGGATCATGAACGCTGCTTCCTGCTGCCTTCTTGCGGCACAATCCAAAGAGAGCATCCACAGAAATGGTCAACATTCCACCATTCTAAACAAATTAATAAATAGTTATTATAAGCACATAAGCAATGGTATCTTTGGAGGAACTATTTACTTACCTTTGGACAGGCAGGACAAACTACTTTCTTGGACAATTCTGGTGAAATGCATTCTAGTGAGTGCACCCGTCCTTTTACAAACCTGCATGCATGTATCCAAATTATTACAGTTGCAATAATTAAAGTTAAGACTATAATGCTTACCGATACTCTTCGAAAGCATCAATGAGCACTGGATATATTTGACAAGGCATCTATTACAAAATGCCAATTATGCCACAAGGCTTTCAAAGGGACAGAGATAATGTACCTGTTGTACTCTTTCCTGTATCAAATAGACTATTGCCTGTGTAGCATCTTGCATTGCAACCTGACATTCTAGGAGCAAGGCTTCTAGCCAGTCAAGGAGTGAAAATGAGAAGGCAATTGATGGCCGAGATGGAGTAGCAGGCCAGTATCGGAGTTTAATCAGCTGGACAGTATCACTTTCACATCGGCAAAATGGGATACTAAGAACACGAGGAATTCCTAGAAGAATGATTGAAAAGCACAAGGTACATACATAGAACTCTGCGCAATTACAGATTGAATTCGAAGTTACCCTCAACACTGAAGCAGGTCACATGCCTTCTGCACACTGTATCACATTTGTGTGCAAATTGTGGTAGAAGTGGTACTGGCAAAACCAAGGGCACATAACAGCCCTCCTGAAATTTGAGAAGACTCATAAATTTGTAAACATTTAACTTCTTCATCAGTACAACTAACCTTCCATATCTCAGGGCAGTGGTGGTAAAAACCATGCTTGTGCAATGTAGTGGCACATTGTTCACAGTAATAGTGCAATGGGCCACATTCAATACAGCGCACTGCTATGTATTGTGTTTCACAAATATAGCATGCTACTCCCCTTGGAAGGCACTGATCTTCAATAATTGCATCAACACTTGCACTCAGCAACTCCTTCCACTTCTCTGCTGCTTTCTGTTTTCGCTTTGTGTGAGAGGAAACTTCTTCAGTGACACTGCCTTTATCTGCGATTGTGGTGAATAGGTCTTCTGCTTCATCATCTTGCCCGGTATCAATAGTACTGTTTTCAGAAACCTCTTCACCAGTAGTTAGTTGCTGTTGTTGAGGTAAAGACACCTGTAAGTGCTCACACTTAAGTCGCTTTCTCTGTGCAGTGGATGCCGTAACAATGGTAAGGGGAATCTTTGATTTTCTCTTTACACAGTAGCTTGAAGCTGCCATCACTAGCACCTGTAGAAGAAGGTATGGATAATAGCTACCGTGCGTGTTATCCATGGTGGAAGCTTAGACATCATCCTGTGAGGTATTAGGAGCTAGCTCTTTAAAGCTACAGGCTTCCGTGTACCTTATTTACGTTTACCAGTAACTCTCCAGCTTACTCTAGCCGATCACCTGGCTCACACTGCGTATACCGCACATTGTGCGATACACGGTGGAATACCGCGGTTAGCTTTAGCGATAGTTAATGATGTCACTATTCAGACCATCATATAGGCTTCAGGATAGACCTGACCATACAACGTTACTTCTTTCAGTATATAAGCTGAAATTTTTATGTGAAGCGGGTGCCACTTATATGTGTCTATCACTCTCAGCGTCATTGCCTGCTAACGAAAATTTTTTTTGGACGAGGTTTCGACTTAGAAATTTTGCGAGCACAAATGTTTAACCCCAGCGCTACTGTATTACTGGTACACGTGCACGGTAGCGCATAGCGCTTTCTGTCTCTACTGAAAACGGGACAAGATTTGTTTGCAGAATCAGGGAGAAGACTGCCATTTCTTTGTTTTGACAGCAATTAAGATGGAGCTAGATTCGACTTTGAAATTTTATGAGCAAATTTTTTTTAACCCCAGCGCTGCGATGTTAATCCGTACACGTGCACGGTGGCATAGCGTTTGTTCACCATTGACTGCTTCCCATGCATGCAAATAACAAATCTACAAATAATGTCTGCAAAATGAACACGCAAAACAACAATCAACATTCTAGGCTTAAGAGTAAACTGTTTTTGGAGATCAGTGCATGTGTAAGCCGGTGATATAGACTGTTGTTCATATTGACATCCTGTTTTTCTGACAGATATGGTCTTAGGGGGTGAGAATAGCTGGAGAGGGAGAGAAAAGTATTTGAGAGAATGGCAGAGTAATGGGCCAGGACAATGCATTTCCCGTGATGTCTCAGCTAGTGATGAATCCATGTACTTGATGGGCAAACTCAGCAGTGAATTAGCCCCTATAGGTATTTTAATGGTGAAGGTGCGAAAGAAATTCAAAGCGATTACCAGCAGTACCAGAAGTCGGTTATGTGCCCCTAGTCTTGTGACCAGACCACACGAAAAATGAGTAGTCTGGAAACACGCATATTTCAAATTAGCTCTGGCATATAGCTGTGGTGGAATTAAATGAATGTTACATCATCACATAATAAAAGATGAATCTCATTAATAATCTTAACCCTGTGTATAATGTGTAGTATCAATCTCAAGAGAATTAAAGAGACCGGAATCAGTGCCAACGTGTTTACTGCTTAGGCTGTGAAGATGACCTGACGTCCATGCCAAGAGAAAGAAGAAATCTAGATGCAGCTGCTAAACCTAGAGAGCACGCGTGTGCTGTCCTCGTGGACAGCAGTTTTGAGTGGTGAGCTGATGACCTATCCATCGAAAACACTACTGAAGATGTAGCTAACCTGTGCCATAAGTGTTTCAGTGAATACGAAAAGTATTAGAAGCTTCATACACAGGTTAAAGATAGGTTGCATGTGGCAATTAATGATAAGATGAATGAACCCACAGTAATTACCTCCACATCAGTTTCAGTTGCAACATCAACAAGGAACTGCTTTGTAAATTAATGAGACTCATCTCATTACGTGATGACGTAACATTCATTTCCGAACAAATTTGAAATACCAATGTTCCCAGACCACTGATTTTCGCATGCACGAGACTATTACGCCCCTCCCGGTAGGCTAAAATGTATTGTATGTATATAGACCTGATAGGCATAAAAAGCATCCATCCAGGCAGGCGCTGCTTATGACAGCATGTTAAGGTACCATAGGTTAGCTGGCTGAGAGGATTTCCTGAGATAGCCCCCAAATCCTAAGTACATGCCAAAAAAACACATCTTTTTCCTATACAAACTTCCCGTAATCGCCTTGAATATCCAGTAAATTTCCTCCACACATTTGCTGTGAAAGTACCTATAGTGATACCCTCAATTTAGCAATCTTTGCAGCACCAAAAGCATACACCAGATGCATGGCTCACTTAGGAACTCCTTGATCTCAACCCCACTATGTTATAATTTTTACCACCTGGGTATAAAATAGCTCAGGAGCTGCTTACGTAGGCAAACTGAGAAATAATTCCTAAGTGTGGTTCATGCCTGCCCAATTCTTGCCTTTCACTCACAGATGCAAACATTACTGTAGCAAGACATACTATTCCACCCCAGACATTCCTTTTCATGAACTAGTAAGGGGGCATTCACAAAACAGGTTTTAGTCACGCTTAACGTTTATCTGACGTTGGGGGGGAGGAGGGGGGGGGGGGGGAGGGGGTAAGGGTCTGTGACGTTAAGATCGATACTTGTGTGATAAACGTTTTTTTTGTATAGTTTTCTACAGTAAATGGCATTAATATTAGGATGCTGTTAATACACTCAACATAAATACAATACCTTCTCGACAGACCCTTGAAGCAGAAATTCTGCTTATTATGTTGTCTTTGGTTGTGATGTTAAAAGGGGGTTTGATCTTAGTGTTGCAATGACGTTAAGTGTGACATAAACCTGCTTGTGAACACCCCCTAAGTCTCAAACATACTTTTATGAATCCTACTAGCATGACTAGCTAGTTTATCTGCCTGTCATGCCTGTATAAAATTTTACTTTTATTTAAGCTTGCTTATTTACCTTTAGTCTTGCGTTCTTGCAGTCAATCACCCTCCATTTTGCTGTCAAAGAATGGAAAGTCTTCTCTCTGATTCTGCAAACAAATCTTGTCCCGTTTAGAGACAGGTAGAGACAGAAAACGCTATGCACGTGTACCTCGTAGCGGTGGGGTTAAAAATTTGTGCTCACAAAATTTCTAAGTCGAAACCTCGTCCAAAAAAAAAATTCGCCCGCCCCGGCCGCCCCAATGGCGCCGGCCCTGGGTCATTACTAGGCCTTGGCATATTAGGCGAGCATTAAAACGAGCATTATGCATAGTTGTGAGCATCGAGCATAATGCGAGCATAATCAAGCAGTTTTTGAGAATTACATCATTTTTGATCACGTGTTACACACAATGTGGGTATCCCGCACGCTGCTGAAGAGAGTGACTGTGACAGTGAGAGTGAACCTATTAGTGACAGACCCAGTGCTAGTCAGACTTCGAGTCCAACTCCTACGAATGCTGCAGTATAACAACAGAACGTAAATTCGCAATGCTCTCGCTGCTTTTTTGTCGTTCTCATGCTTTTTTTGACGTTATTACTGACGTCATTTGTATTGTGTCGTGCCAATTCATTCATTTGACTGAGCATTATCTGAGCATTATCTTTTAAACTCTGAGCATAATTGGCTAATTTAACGAGCAGTGCTGCATAGCATTATTTTTTAAAAATTGAGCATTATATGCCAAGGCCTAGTCATTACTTTCATTCAGTTGCTTTAGATGCGGCACATGAGATGTGCATCAACCAAGATCTCAAGCAAGCTGTAGTACGGCCTACTGTAGAATACCTCCAGAAGACGTCGCTATTCTATTCATTTCGTATGAAAGTGTACAAGAACTTAATGAATCAGCTCTTTCCAGGCAATTGTCTTCAAACAGACAAATCAACGAACTCTATGTTTACAAACTGTCCGGAAGCAAGAGCAAGACAAGCAAATATTAGCAGAATGATGGCTGAAATTGAACAGAAACAACTACTGCCAATTTTGACCCACAAACCGAGGGCTAATTAACACTTTTACTGATCAAAAGGCACGCCGCGAGCAAACGCATGATCTTCTCTCCTTTAGGGACATTGGGACTACAAAATTTGAGAACTATGTCTCGTTTCGTATTCTAAAAGCTCCAAGTATCTCAGAGGCACCACAGAGAAAGCAACGTTTGCTGACAATGGCCCTTGCTAAAGTCACTAGACGTAAAATATCACACAAAGAGAAACGAAGTGCTTACGGAGGTGATTAGCCTGGCGTACCCGTACTGGAGAGAAGCGTGACCCTGCAAATGAGCAGTATTCTCCCTACCCTCGTGCTCTATCAGATACAAACGGCTACCAAATTCAGGGATTAAGAAATCCTGAACTGATAAACTCCAAAAATGCTATATACAACAAGTCCATTATAACACAACAGCCAAACTGGATACCTCAGGCTACGTAATAGATGTAGCATGGCCTGGAGATTTGGGCACAGTTGCCCATATCTCACATGTGGCACTCGAGGCCATGCTACAACTATTACGTAGCATTTTAGATTGTAACCATGGTGCATTATACGCTTCACTGGTGTTTTGGTTGGATAATTGCCCTAATTGGATAATGGCACTGCAGTGACTCATAATGCATCATAGCTGTGCCAATATCTGGATAGTGGCATTGCTGTGACACGTTATGAGTCACTACGATGCCATATCTGAATAGTGGCATTGTTTGCAGCTACTTTATGCTAAATGTTGGCACAGCCGGCCCTTTTGATGTAAGGCTTCACCATGCTACAAGCTCTGCTATAAAACTTGCTGGCAAGATGCACCATAATTTGAGTGTACATAGGTGGAAGCCTATGTAGATTCATATACAGCTCCAAACTCCTCTTCCATTACTGATATACTGCATGTCTGGAGCGCGGGGTATGTGTTCTCGGAACTCTAGTTTTTCTACAGTCGTTCTTAGGTAGTGTAGCCTTAATACATAGCAACTACCTGTTTATGCATGCCTGTGGTAGCCATGTGAGGCATATTATACTTGTGTTTTCCTTGTTAAATATTGATGTACATGGGAGTGTTTTATGGCAACACATCTGCATGGGGTCAGAGACTCATGCCCACACCAGGAGAGCCAAGGTCTTGAAATGATATATTAACCTCTGATGGAACGACTTTTATATCACTCGCAATGGTGCAATTTAGCAAGTATGTATATATTGTGTGCATTTGTTATATTTACTGGTAAGCAGAGTAAACATTGTCCTTTAAGTTAAAGGACTACTACCACATGCACATGCAATTTACATAGGTCTACATCGGCAACTGCCACCTAACTCTCTATGCCCCTGTATGCTGTATATAAGTAACATATCCAACTGATGTACACACGTGTTCTCATTTTGTACAGCTTTTAGAGGCATTACTCTATTGAACGTTGTTGGTAAACTGTTTTGTAAGATTTTAAATAATCGCTTGGTAATAAGATTAGAATCGGAAAAGGCTCTTCATGAGGGGCAGGCAGGTTTTAGAGCGAAAAGAAGTTGTGTTGATAATGTCTATACTTTGAACGAGATCATACAAGGCAGAATAAGAGAAGGAAAACACACTTATGCTTTTTTCTTAGACATCCAGAAGGCTTTTGATACGGTTTGGCACGATGGTTTATGGTTTAGGTTGTGGGAATTGGGTGTTAGGGGTAGGATGTGGAGAGTTATTAAGAAGACGTATGACATTACAGAGAGTGCTGTTTTACTGGAGGGGGAAAAATCCAAACCATTTGATATAAGCCAGGGGGTAGCACAGGGTTATAGTCTATCGCCTATCCTATTTTCCATTTTTATTAATCAGTTACTAGATGAGGTTGAGAAAGCTGGGCTTGGTATAATCATTAAGAATGATGTTAAGGTTGGGGGACTAATGTTTGCAGATGATTTTGTTGGTTTAACTACTAATGCGGAGGATTTACAAAAGTTGATTAATGTAGTACAAGGGTTTTGTAACAAATGGAGGTTGAAATCTAACATCAAAAAGAGTGCTGTTGTGGTATTTTCTAAGGTGGCTATTACAGATATGTGTGCGTGGAAGTGGGGAGATAAAGTAATTCCAAGGGTTGTAAGTTACTGTTACTTGGAGATTGAATTTGCTGAGAATGGGTCATGGGATAGTCATGTACAGAAGGTAATTGATAATGGGAAGAAAAAGCTTAATCGTTTGCACCGGTTTGTAAGTAATAGGAATATCAGTACCGTTGCAAGGAGATTATTGTTAGTTTCAGTACTTCGTCCTACTTTAGAATACGGTAGTGAAGTGTGGGCTTGTAATAAACGGCAGGCAGCTTCCTTAGAATCCATTCAGCTAGGAGCAGCTACGAAGATACTTGGCTGCTCTTCCAAAACGTGTAATGAAGCGGTAAGGGGAGATATGGGGTTAGAGTCCTTGAAAGGGAGGAGGGATAGAAGCAAACTTAAGTGGTGGTATAAAGTCAATAAGTTGGATAATGAACGGTATCCTAGAGTACTATTAGATGCTGAGTGGGAAGTGAAACCATGTAGAGGTAGGCAGAGGAAAACTTGGATGAAAATAATTAATGAATTGCTGCTGCAGTTAGATTTAGATAGCCAAGAGGTATTAGCTGCAGATAATATTAATTTGTTTTTAGATACGGTAGACGAAGCGTTGAGGGATAGAGAATACAAGGACTTTAATGACAGCTTGAATACTAAAGTTAAGTTGAATCTGTACAAGTCTTTCTGTAAGGAAATAGAATTCAAGAATTATTTGCAGGGGGTAGGTGATCCGGGTACAAGATTATTGTTTAAGTTTCGGTCAGGTACGAACGGTCTGAATGAAGAGTTAGGAAGACATAGGGGTAAAATGATGATAGGCAGTGTAAATTATGCAGGGGTGAATGTGAGAGTGTGGTACATGTTCTCTGGGAGTGTCCAGCATATGACAGCATTAGAAATAATTTCATGGTTGAATTAGAAAATCTATTGGGGGGGAGGTTTGGGGAGTTTAGTACACTTGATAATTTTAATAAGGCAAGTTTTATTTTAGGGTTTGAAAATTGGAACAGGGATGCTTTTAACTCTTTGCAAGCCATGGGCACATTTATGTGCCTATATAAAATAGAGAAAAGTATGTACTGTATATTAACGCCTAATATAAAAAGCTCATATAAATTCACATAAGCCTTATGAATGTATTAAAACTTGGCTGGGAAAGAGTTAAAGCATTATTAAAGCTTAGAGACACTGTATTTTTTTTTTGGTATAGCTAAGTTCAATATATAATGTCAAAGAAAACCAAGGCAAGGCAAAAAAAAAGAAAAAAAGGCAATGACAAATTAACGACAGTAGTAATATATACTAATAAAAAAAAGGAAATGTAAATATAAAAAATATAGAAATAGAATTGTAAACAAATTATATATTGAGAAAAAAAATTAAACAAACACTACATACAAAAAAACAAACAAAAAACAACAACAAAAAATAATAAATTAGCAAACAGTCGAGTCTAGAAAAAGTCCTCGAGGTCAGCCGAAGGGCTAATGGTGCCCAGAACAGATGCAGCATTTCCCCTCTGAATGGCAACTGAGAGACGCTGAAGGAGGTAGGTGTTGGATCTAACCTCTCCTGTGACCTGCCTGAGACGGTGGCCCAACTCCCTACAAAACACTCTGGCACTAGGTCCCATGGCACCCGAAGTCTCGATGGCGACTGGCACAAAAAAGTGGCTAGGATTTAGGTGACAGTACTTGTCACATTTCTTCTCCTCGGCCTGGGCAGCTACTGCTCCTGCTTCACTGGTGGCAAGGAGAGTGTAGGAGGGAGCAAAAGTATCTGGACAGGTGGCGTCCCACACCAGAAGCTTGCCATTCTTCCAGGGCACTACAGTGATACCATCAGGACGATTCCCATCAGAGCGGTAGAGACCTGAGGGCTCTAGTCTCGCAGGAACCTTGGCCGAAGACAGTGCACGGTGAATGATGTCATTTAAAGCAGCATGGCGATGATGACGGCCCTTACTCCATCGACAGCTAAGACCATGTGTGGCAAGACGGTCCACTGCTGTGCCGCAGTGATGGCAGGTGTGAGGTCTGCAGAGGGCAGATCCAAGTCTGAGGCCAACTGCAACCCTAATGGTGTTGTTATCCATTCTGAGGCCAAGGGAAGAAATAGGGAGGGCATTGAGCCAAGCTCCGGACTCACTTGCAGAGGCAGCCAAAAGACGGGCTCTTGCTGTGGTATCAGGTGCACTTTCCAACAAGGCGTCCGCTGATGCAGATACCTTGGGGGTATCCCAGGACTTCTGGTGGTGGGCGGCAGTGCCGACAGGGGGAAGTTGATCATGACCCTGGGACCACAGTGCAACTGCATCGGACACATTAGCTAGTTAAGAGCTTTGTATTACTGATATGGGAGACTAGGAAGAAGGAATTGTATGGTGATCAGGATTGTGTGGTCTCTGGTTGTTCTTGCTCTTGTCCTCTGACTGGAGGTCTTACAAGCTCCGCCTGCGTCTGTGGGTGCATGGTCAATGGCGTAAGCGCTACGGCAGCAACATGAGTATATTATTATTATTAGTGAAAGTAATGACTCGACAATTTTGTAGTAATCTCCAGTTAGCTGCCAAAACAGGTTTATCATCACTACCTAGCTATCTACCTATCTAGCTACCATAACAAAAAATCTTTGTGCACATGATATATAAGTATAGGCAAACAGACAGACAAACATGAATTCAATCTTGGTAGATCTAGCTACTAGCTAAATGTGACACTATACCTGGCTGGTAAAAAAGTATTTCCATCATGAATCCGTTGTAATTTTAAGGTAGCAAGGGAAATTGAAAAAATCCCTGTAAAACTGCTCATGGTCATGTGAGCTACGTAAAGTTAATGAGATTCATTGAACTATGGGGGGGGGGGGGGGTGGGTGTCACTTTGATGTGGAAAGCGGCACTTTCAAGGGCAAATTTGGCACTTTGATGTGGCCAAGCGGTACTTTGATGTTCACTTTCAACACTCTTTTTTTTTTTTTTTTAAGAAGATGCTGTTTAGGCCATGTGTAGTGCTGAGTAGGCTGTTTGTATGTAAAATCCAGCCTGAAGTCTGTGGTAGTGTTTGTGAGTGTAGCTGAAAGGCTGGAAGGCAGCTTGCCAGACAGATGGTCATCCAGTCTTCTCTAGTCAGTTATCTTTAGGAAAATGACCTTTCTATCTCATAAAGTCCGCCCATTTTCACGTCTAGCTGCCGTTTGTGGGGCCCTGGCAAAAGCAGTGGTGAGTTGTAGCTAGGCTGTGTGCGTGTGTAACGTAGCAAGGGAGGGGTTAGGGGAGAAAGGCATGCGTAGTTTTCTTGTGAGTAGGCTGACTGTCATAATCCTGGGGTGAATCTACTGTAGCAGGCGTGGATTGTCGCAATATTTGATTGGCGAGTCCGGATTGCGAAATGAGTGTAGTTGTGAATAGCAAGGCAGATTTAGCTGTAAAACCAGATTTGAAGTGTTTCTGTAAAAAAGCATGCGTAGGATTATAGCCTGTCCTGTGTAGGTTGTGGGTAGGTGACGATGAGGGGTGAATCTGTGCGGGGAGTGCAATATTTGGAATTTTAGCAAAAGAGGTTTTTTTATGAATATTAAGCAGAGGGGGTAATTAGGTGCTTACCTATTGTCATGTGGGTGTAGGCTAGGATGTTGCCAACATAGCCATCAACTTGGTTTGGAGATTCGGCTTCAACCCTACTCAACTTCCCTTCCTACCTTAATTATAATACAGAGGCAACCTAACCAGGTCATTCTCTAAATCAATGCCAACCTTTTACATTGTAGATGGCTCTAACATATTATATGATTTGTATGACAAAAAAAACACAATTGCTCTAAGGCATTAAGTTTATAACAACACTGTGTACATTTATGCTACAATTAGAAGGGGCTCCAAACAATGTCAGGGAACTATAAAGTACAGAACCATACATGATCTACTATTACAATAACATTCAAAGCTAACATCTATACTAGTATACTAGTCTTCACATTTCAAAAATTCTTTAATATTCTAAGGCACTACAATTACAAGAGGTACTAAACATTAATATTGTCATAACAAATATGATACGGAGCCACACAGGATCTACTACTACAATAACATTCAAAACCAAAAGATACAAACTAGCTACTACAGTCTTTACTACGGAGATAATTTGCAAATTCTTTCAATATCTTTTCTGCATGAATGTAAATCTTAACACCATAACACTGAAGTGCGTGAATACTCTTACACCTTTCACCTTCAACATATGAGAGAAGCAGCATACCATCTACACCAAACTTCTTGAAACTATGTGCATACTGCATAAGATTGATGCTACGTAGGAAATCTGATACACCATCCGTATCACATCTTTTTGCAAGGTCTTGAATAGCTATAAAATATACATATATATATACATAGTTATAACCATGTTGCTAGATAACTGCTAATCAAAAACTTACGTGCTGGGATAGCTTTCTTTTCAGCAGTAACTTTATCCACCACCACAAAGCCATCACCAATACTGCATTCAACCAATTCTCCTACATACGCATAAGGGTAATTATACATGGTGTATGCATCAGAATTAATACAAGGTTGACACTTCTTTACTCCATTAAATAATCATGTAATAAGAGGTTAAAGTAGGCACAAAATGGAGAAATTATGCAAGAATATAATACTGTTATGTAGTTTTCTTGTGTGAACACATGTCTATTGTGCTTGAAATTTCGCAGCACTTTGCTTTCATCTCAGCAGTTAAATTCATATTCTTGTGGTCGATTTAAGGTGTACTGCACAATTAATTGAGCTCATAATGAATTAATGAGGTCGTGTAACCCTTCTATCGCCAATTAGTTTCATAGCACTGTTTACATTTTCCTAGGGTGGCAACCAGAATCAACAGTATGGGTGTGCCACATTGATGGGGACAGTGGCTGAGTGGTACGTTAACGTTGGTCTTAATACTATATTTTCCAGGATACCTGCAGTGCCAAGTGAAAGGAAAGTAGTTGATATTAAAAGCGGGTGCAGCTAATGGCATCATTTTTTATGATAACTGACTGGTACAACAGTTTCCAGTAGATACTATGCTTTTCAGACTGGATGAGAGGTCACAATAGAATCTCAAGTA